>OX352774.1:138176877-139413686 GCA_947095535.1 Poecilobothrus nobilitatus | reverse complement strand
AATACAAAAAAAAAAAACAACAACGCATATTCCCATACTTGCACTAACTACATACGATACATAACTATATTATCTATAATATTCATATATCATAATTCATAAATTCTAATACTAACAAATAGTATTACAATTGTGTGCGATATTCATATATAAATTTATTTGAATTATTTTTAATATTGATATTATCATATAACTCCTCTCCTCTCCCATCCGCGTCTAACCCACAAACACACTTTTATTAGTATGCATACATAATAATTATACGATTAGTGGTGACCAAAATTTTTTACCATAGACAAAGTATTTTGTGAATGGTGTATTTATATTACTTTTTTCTTTTTTGTTTTTCTTGTTTCTTAAAGAAGCAGTTTGAAAAATTTCTTACTCTACCTTTTTTTCTAGCTTTGATTCTCTATATAAATATAATCTTACTCAATGGTAACACTAATAAAGAAATATAGCAATAAAAAAAAACTTTTGTTTTAAAAACGGGTGTTTTTTTTAGAATTTTTTTTTGCGAGGGTAGGTGGGAATCATCGAAAGACACTATAGAGGAGTGAAAACAAGCACGAGTCCTCTGTGAGTGTGCGGGACTTTAACCCACTAAACACAACCTCCCTTTTTTGACCAAACAAGAAGTTATACGACCTTTAGTACTAATGTACTGCCTGGTCAGAGGAAATTCAGTTAGGGAATGAAAATAGATTTGAAATAGGCAGATATATTGTGAACAAAGTTGTTAATATTCACCTTGAATCTTTGCATGTTGGAAATGTAATCATCACCAATTCTGGGGAACACATGAGGTGGAAGATGGTTCCACATTCGCGATATTTGTACTACAAACGAATTTGCATAAGCCCAATTATGCCATGTGGGAATTTGAACTACATGGGATAGGCAGCAGAGGCTCATCTTGTTTCTCTTTAGAATGCTTTGAGAGGAGGCATCAAACTTTTAATTTTGTTAGAACAAGAACCCAACGCTATAAGGTATCTATAAAACACCCTGTGCCGTTTTGGAGGCTCCTGCCCAAATATGTGCATTGTACTCCATCTATAGTCTTATATATATTTTATAGATATTTAGGAGATCAGAAGATTGAAGAAGCCTTTACAAAGATACAGGAAACCCATACACCTAGCTACATATTTAGCTATACCAAAAATATGATTGGACCAACTTAATTTTCATTTAGCTTCATGCCCAAGCTGTTGAGCTCACCCGCATGTTGCAAAACTTCCCCTTGAAAAGTTAAAGTTGGGATTGATGTGTTTCTTTTCCGAGAGGCTAAACAGCACTGTGTTTTCTTAGAGTTAAAATCGACTCTGTTGATTTTGCCCAAATTAGAAATTTTGTCTTAGTCGAGATTTAGCTCAAGCCAAGCAGAATATTTACTTGCGTTGTCTTCATAAGAAGCAACGAGCGTGCTGTCGTCTGCAAAACTATGGATTGGATTGGAGGTTATACTTAAAAGATCGTTTATAAATATTAGGAAAAATGTTGGAGAGAGAACAGATCCCTACGGGAACAGTATCATGCGGGACACCAGTATTAATTTGAAATTGGTCTGAAGAATAACCATCGACCAGGACACGAATCGAACGATTCGAAAGAAAATCTCCAAATATTTATCCGCTTTAGAAATATGCAAAGCGACAACATCGGACTCCCACGAAAGGTGGAAGCTGATGTTGAGCCTCTCACAGAGGCATGTCATGAGATCATCTGTTGACCGATGGGTTCGAAACCCATATTGACGATCATGAATTAATCCTTTGTTATGTAGATATTTCAGAAACTTTCTATTTATTAAATTTTCCATTATTTTCGCTTTATTTCTTTTTTCTCCCTTTTTGGCGATGGGATGTGTGTGCGCTGTCTTCCACTGGAAAGGATATCTGCCCGAAGAGAAGGATAAATGGAAGAGATTGCGCAATGGTTTCGCAGTAGTAGAAAAAGCATTTTTTAAAACTGTGGCAGTAATGCCATCCGGACCGGCTGACTTTTTTGTATCCAAATTCTTAAGAGTTTCAAGAACTGCACGAGTTCTGAAAGAAATTCTACTTAAGGAGCAATTCACCTCAGGAATAATACATGGTCTTTGTTGACTGGGGCAATGTTGAGTTGAAGGCGGAATATTTGGCAAATAAATCTGCTTTTTCTTTTGGTTAAACATTCGTATACAATTTCGTCATTGTTATCAACCAAAGGGGGGAACGAAGAACCGCCACTTTTACAGTCCAAAAGTATTTACTATTTTTAGGAAGATGCAAAAGTTGTCTTCTCAACCGTCTGTCGTGCAAGAACTTTTGCTTGTTGATAACTCTTCTACACCAGTTTCTAACCGCGATACAGCTCGTCCTATTAGTTTCAGTTCTACCACTCCTGTAGATATGAAAAGCTTCCTCTTTTTTAGATATTGCATTTGCAGAAATGCGATTAAACCAAAATTTGGGTGGCCTTTTAATACTTTTAAAAGAGTGAGGTATGTAGGCTCTCATCCTTAGAAGAATTATTTCACTAATCACATTGGTTGCAAAGTCAATATTTCTGTTGCTAAAGCACAAAAAATAATCAAAAGCTTTAAAAAATTCATTTGAAACTTCCCAGTTAGCATGGCTATAACGCCATACTATTTTTTTTGGGACAGGTCTTTGACTGGTCTGAGTGCTAAGCTCGAAGCTAGTATTAATCAAGCAGTGGTCGGAACAATTAAGAGGAGAGCTAACTGAGAACTTTTTTTTCTCAGGATGTGTAGTCAGAAACAGGTCCAGGAGATGACCAATCTGGTCTACACAGTCGGGAATTATAGTGGGATTTTTAACAAGTTGAGTAAGATGGAATAATGAAGCGAAAAGCTCAACTTGTTTCCCAATTAAGTTTTGACTAGGAGAATTTACATTGGAGTAGTGGAGCCAGTTTCTGTTATAGATATTGAAATCACTAGCCACAACAATTTCAGATTCTGGATTTAATTCCAAAATTTCATTAATCTGGTTGATGAGATTTTCAATCTCCGAAATAGACTCCAGTTCACTAGAGTTTGGAGACCTGTACAAGTAACATAAATGAACGACGTGCCTAGCAACAATAATTTTTACCCATTATAAAATTTCATATATTTTATCCACAAATAGAACAATTATAATAAAAATAATTATGTAGTGTTCAATTTTAGGGTAGAGGAATTATACCAAATTGTGTACATACTTTAAGTGTGCTTAATTTATGTATAATTATTAATTACTAACAAAAAAAAAATTAGTTAAGTTTAAGGTACAACAAAAACAAAATAAATTAAGTTTATTAATAATATTTAAAAAAAAAAACAACAAGTGTTTAGACAAAATGTTTAGTTCATATATTTCAAAAAAAGACACTACAAAAATTGTTTTATAGAGTTCGTTAAATTCAAAGTAATGAAAACACTTGATTGTTTCTAATTTAAATTTCAGAGTTTTTATTTCGTTTTATTTCTAATTTATTTCTTAAATATAATTATAATAGTTGAACTGATGGTTGTACTTTTGCGAGTGATTAATTTTCTGATTTTTTACCTTTATGAAACCTAAAAAAAACTGTTTTCTAGATTTTACATCTATAATTTAATGCTAGGTCATTAACCCCGTTTTGTTACATTTTTTTATAAATGATCATTTAATTTTAATTTTTGGATTTCTAGAAACAATGTTGCTAAACAAAAGAAATGAAGTTTATGTAAAAAAAAAATTGCTACATGTTCTAATTTGGAGAATTAATGATTAATCAAATTTGACAAGTAAGTAAATAGTGAAAAAAAAAACAAAAATACAATTGGTAAGTTATAATTATTTAGTTACATTTAAATATAATTTTTCTTTTAGATAAAATTTGAAAGATGCTGCTACGTTTCCAGTTGGTGTTTTTCCTGGAGGACTTCCATCAGATAAGTATTTGTATTTTGATAGAGCTGCATGCTTTGTGATGTGTTTTGCCTTCCTATTTTAGATTGAATCAAAATTTTCAACTGATGAAGCCTGAAAATACTCCCGGCCTTGGCATCATCACGGATGAGTGTCAACAAACGTATTTATGATTTAATTTTTCTAATTTAAAAAAAAGCAATTAAAAGTATTACTAATTCAATTGTCTTGTGTGTTTTAGGTTATAACTCACAGTAGCCGGTTGCAGTGTTCAAGCATGAAACAAAAAGGAGGACTCTCGATTGCGACAGTGGTTTTTCTAATACGTTTTCATTTACCCCGTCAATTTGGACGTTGACCCTTTCTTTGGCTAAATGCAATTATTGTGCCATGTCTTCTGTTATGAGAGACACTTGAGAATCAGGATCGAAGAGGGCCCGAGTTATGATTGCATGCCCGGTTGGAGAAACAAGTTTGATCACTGCCGTTGCTAAAATTGTTGCTGTTTTATTATTCTGGTGAGTTGTATAGGTGTACACGTCTTTCACTGAGGAGAATGATGTCGCTTTGTGGAAATAGTTGCCCAGATTGACTTGAATTTGATGAGTTGATGTGTACTAAAGAATTTGTGGTGTGCTCGTTTGCAAATCAAGCATCTTCCTTGGTTTGGGTAATTGCTATATCTATGACCTTCTCCCAAACAATTTAGATACACTTTGTGTTATCTAGCTTTTTCAAGTCTTTCATTGACTGTGAGGCTTAAAAACCTGGGGCACTTTCTACAGAGATACTGTCCTTCACACAGCACACAAATTTGTCGATTTATGTTGTGGAACGCCCGAAAATTAATTCTACCTTTATGCTCTGGGATAGCTTTCTCTCTTGTCGCCACTGCCTCCAAGGCTCTGAATCTGTTATCTAGCAATAGTTCTAGCTCTTGCCAAGATGGAATGTTTTTGTCTTTACTCATCGCTTGCTCCCATAGTTGATGTGTTTGGGATGGCAGCTGCTCTACGGTTAAATAAATTATTATAGGCTCCCAACCGTCAGTGTTAACATTCAGATTCTTTAACGCTAACAGGCATTCGTTGGTGGTGTCCAGCAACACACGAATGTCATACGCTCGTTCCTGTTGAAGCATCTTTTGGGATAATAATCGTCTCAATTGTGTGTTCACTAAGATACTTTTATTTTCATAGCGACTTTTCAGGGTTTCCCAAGCCGCTGAGTAGTTATTATCTGTGATCTTATAATGTCTTAACAGATGTTCCGGTTCACCTGTCAGATGCATCTTCATATATTGTACCTTTTGTGCTGGTGTTAGACTTACGTTGTCGTGGATCAACGATCTGAATAAATCATGAAAGGATGGCCAGTTTAGATAGTTCCCATCAAATTTATCTAAGGAGATCTTCGGTAATTTGACTGTGTTTTGAACATAACGTCTATTTTCAAAGCTGAGCGAGTGTGAGATACTTCTTCCTTGTCTGGATGCAGATTTTCCGATACTTGGTCCCAAGTAGTCAGGTAGGGCTCATGCATGACCCCAAATTGATTTTCTGTCATATAATCTTTCTTTAATAATTCCTTTCCTTTGTCGGTTTGAGTGTGTTGAACCAACTGTTTATGAGATCCTCGAATTTCAGCCCATGCCTTTTTGAACTCTTTTAGAAATTGTTGGTAAAAATGTTTGCCTCTAGGTTTCGGGACTGGTTTGCTCATTGTGTCCGCTGTAGTTGCCATCGCTTTAAACATTGCAATTTGTGACTGCTGTACCTTTAATATTTGCTCCACTGATGTAGACATAATTATATAATTTTGTTAGATTGACGTTATCTAATAATGGTTATTGAGAACAATCGTATATCGTGTTAAATCGATGTGTTTGATAAATTCAAATTTGTCTTTTTAGTTATATAGTTATTCAAAAAAAAAAAACTAATATATAATGTTGAATAAAGGAGAACCAAACTTGGATCCCTTTTAATTATAAAGTTATTTCAAAGTTTTTTTTTTTTTTTTAAATAATATATAATGTTGAATAAAAAGAAACAAACAATTGGAACAGACTTACAGTAATTTGACTCCGATGGTAGAGTTGTATTTTTATATTCCCGACAGGACTCGCGTGTTCAACTATTTTAAACTGAAAATTAGAAACCGTTTCAAGATTTTTTACTATTAGACCGTTAATGTTTTTGTAATTAACTACTATATCTTTTAAAGAAACTAAGTTCTTAAACGTTTCAAACTATGTTGTCGTAACATTGTACAAATCAATATTTCACTTTAATATTTTGTTTTTTATTCAAATTTTTAAACAATTTTAAACACTTATTAATATTTAAATGCTGATTATTCAAAATTAAAATTTTAATATGTTTTTATGTTCCTCTTTTTTTTTTTATTTTTCAAAATCAAAATATGTATTTTCACCAATAAGAATTTCTTTGTGTTTTTTATTTTTAACAAAATTTAACTTTGTCTATATTCTTACTTTTTTTTTTAAATTTAAATTAAAATCCAGCTCGAAGGACCAAAATGTTTAGTCAAAATGTTTAGTTCATATATTTCAAAAAAAGACACTACAAAAATTGTTTTATAGAGTTCGTTAAATTCAAAGTAATGAAAACACTTGATTGTTTCTAATTTAAAATTCAGAGTTTTTACTTCGTTTTATTTCTAATTTATTTCTTAAATATAATTATAATAGTTGAACTGATGGTTGTACTTTTGCGAGTGATTAATTTTCTGATTTTTTACCTTTATGAAACCTAAAAAAAACTGTTTTCTAGATTTTACATCTATAATTTAATGCTAGGTTATTAACCCCGTTTTGTTACATTTTTTTATAAATGATCATTTAATTTTAATTTTTGGATTTCTAGAAACAATGTTGCTAAACAAAAGAAATGAAGTTTATGTAAAAAAAAAATTGCTACATGTTCTAATTTGGAGAATTAATGATTAATCAAATTTGACAAGTAAATAGTAAATAGTGAAAAAAAAAAAAAAAATACAATTGGTAAGTTATAATTATTTAGTTACATTTAAATATAATTTTTCTTTTAGATAAAATTTGAAAGATGCTGCTACGTTTCCAGTTGGTGTTTTTCCTGGAGGACTTCCATCAGATAAGTATTTGTATTTTGATAGAGCTGCATGCTTTGTGATGTGTTTTGCCTTCCTATTTTAGATTGAATCAAAATTTTCAACTGATGAAGCCTGAAAATACTCCCGGTCTTGGCATCATCACGGATGAGTGTCAACAAACGTATTTATGATTTAATTTTTCTAATTTAAAAAAAAAAGCAATTAAAAGTATTACTAATTCAATTGTCTTGTGTGTTTTAGGTTATAACTCACAGTAGCCGGTTGCAGTTTTCAAGCATGAAACAAAAAGGAAGACTCTCGATTGCGACAGTGGTTTTTCTAATACGTTTTCATTTACCCCGTCAATTTGGACGTTGACCCTTTCTTTGGCTAAATGCAATTATTGTGCCATGTCTTCTGTTATGAGAGACACTTGAGAATCAGGATCGAAGAGGGTCCGAGTTATGATTGCATGCCCGGTTGGAGAAACAAGTTTGATCACTGCCGTTGCTAAAATTGTTGCTGTTTTATTATTCTGGTGAGTTGTATAGGTGTACACGTCTTTCACTGAGGAGAATGATGTCGCTTTGTGGAAATAGTTGCCCAGATTGACTTGAATTTGATGAGTTGATGTGTACTAAAGAATTTGTGGTGTGCTCGTTTGCAAATCAAGCATCTTCCTTGGTTTGGGTAATTGCTATATCTATGACCTTCTCCCAAACAATTTAGATACACTTTGTGTTATCTAGCTTTTTCAAGTCTTTCATTGACTGTGAGGCTTAAAAACCTGGGACACTTTCTACAGAGATACCGTCCTTCACACAGCACACAAATTTGTCGATTTGTGTTGTGGAACGCCCCAAAATTAATCCTACCTTTATGCTCTGGGATGGCAGCTGCTCTACGGTTAAATAAATTATTATGGGCTCCCAACCGTCAGTGTTAACATTCAGATTCTTTAACGCTAACAGGCATTCGTTGGTGGTGTCCAGCAACACACGAATGTCATACGCTCGTTCCTGTTGAAGCATCTTTTGGGATAATAATCGTCTCAATTGTGTGTTCACTAAGATACTTTTATTTTCATAGCGACTTTTCAGGGTTTCCCAAGCCGCTGAGTAGTTATTATCTGTGATCTTATAATGTCTTAACAGATGTTCCGGTTCACCTGTCAGATGCATCTTCATATATTGTACCTTTTGTGCTGGTGTTAGACTTACGTTGTCGTGGATCAACGATCTGAATAAATCATGAAAGGATGGCCAGTTTAGATAGTTCCCATCAAATTTATCTAAGGAGATCTTCGGTAATTTGACTGTGTTTTGAAAATAACGTCTATTTTCAAAGCTGAACACAAAAATTGCTACATGTTCTAATTTGGGGAATTAATGATTAATCAAATTTGACAAGTAAATAGTAAATAGTGAAAAAAAAACAAAAATACAATTGTTAAGTTATAATTATTTAGTTGCATTTAAATATAATTTTTCTTTTAGATAAAATTTGAAAGATGCTGCTACGTTTCCAGTTGGTGTTTTTCCTGGAGGACTTCCATCAGATAAGTATTTGTATTTTGATAGAGCTGCATGCTTTGTGATGTGTTTTGCCTTCCTTTTTTAGATTGAAGGAAAAATTTTAGCTGATGAAGCCTGAACAAAAAGAAATGTATGAAGTTAAATTTAAGTTTTAAGGAAAAATGCAACAACATTTTAATGTAAATAATTAAAATAAATATAGTATAAGAAAAAAAAAATAATGGATTTAAATTACCTACTTTCAATAGAAAGCATACAAACAAAGAAAAATAAAATGTATATCATATCAAAAATTTATTAAAATATTTAAAATTGTTGAGAAATAAAATAAAATAATAAAATAAAAATAAAAAAAATAATTTTGCATTCTCATTTAATTTGAAAGGAACCATTAACGAAAAAGAACAATATTTAACAAATAATTATTGTATTGGATAAGCGATATTGGATAAAAAATAATAGGAGAAAAAAAAAGTGTACATATCTTATTGATGATTCCGAGATCATAATACACACAAAAAAAAATTAAAATTATGATAATGAAATATACGCAAAATAAAAAAATAAAAAAATTAGATTTCATTAAAAACTCTATAAACACGACCTTTCTCTTTGAGTGTCAAACTATTCATGATAGAATGATAGATCTTTAAATTGAAATAAAACACATTTAAATTAAGATTGAAGCCAAATTTTTGTTTTTATTTGATTACAGTAAGCATTGACAAATTATCATGGAAAGACTCACGCCGCCACAATGTTTACAAGTTGTTGAAATTTATTTTCAAAATCAGTGTTCTATTCGCCAAACTTATAGAAACTTCGTGAAACTTATGGTTTACACAATCATCCATCAGAGTAGATTATTCGTCGAACTATCGATAGATTTCGGACAACATTTTCTCTACTCGATGCAACAACAACAACAATACAAAGAACTGTAGTCTGTACATATAGAAGAAAATATCGGTGCTGTAAGAGTTAGTGTTGATGAAAATCCAAATTTGTCTATTCGTCGACGTTCACAACAAGTTGGACTGTGTGCAATCACCACATGGAAAATTTTGAGTAAGGATCTTGGTCTACACCCATACAAGATTCAACTGGTTCAAGAACTGAAGCCACTTGACCATAATAAGCGTCATTTGTTTGCTGATTGGGAACTAGAATAGCTTAAAGTTGATCCACTTTTTTATCGACAAATTGTGTTTAGTGAAAAAGGTCATTTTTGGTTGAACGGCTACGTAAATAAGCAAAATTGCCGTATATGGAGCGAAAACTATTCTCAAGAAATTCAGCAGGTTTCACCAGTAATATTATGTATAAGTTGTATTGTAATATTATTATTATGAATAAACAATAAATAAATAAATAAAATAAAAAAAAATTTTTATTTTAGTTTATTATTCACTGATATTTAATTATAACTCTTTTATTATTAATTATTAATTAATAATTTTTTTTTATTTTTTCCCAATTAGAAATTATCTAATGGAAATTTCAATTTTTAATACCTAAAAAAAAATTTACCATACCGTGTATGGAGAAATTCATACAAAACTAATTTTTGTTTATATTGTTCACCACCAGTACAGCCACTGCTGGTTATATGCCAAAATTTGGATCTTATTTTTTAAATACTCTCTCTACGCGATTGCCTTTATATAACAAGCAGTGCTACAGCATTTAAAGTCAATGTTTCGGTTTGTCAGTATATGGGTAGCTTTGCCAGAGATTAAATGAAGACCCATTAATATGTTTTAAACGTTAAATCCAAAATTGGTGGCAGAAAGTAGGATTACCTCGTCAAGCATTTAGTGAAGTTTTATGCTGCCCATAAACATCGGACGTGGTTGTACAAGTTGCTACGCAGACATGTTTGGGGCCTATACTACATACTTATTATGTCATATTATCACACTATTTTGACTTATTCTGCCATATTATCAATCACAAAGAATTTTGTTACATTATTTAATTTTATCATATAATATCTTAATACTTATAATAAATAATAATAATTTAAAATCTTTTATAAAATGTTTATTTGTTTGTTTAATCATGGCAAACGTTGGTGAATCATACCACGTGACCAAAAAATTTTCTTACTAGCCCACATATTACATATTGCGCAAAAATTTATTAAAATTGTAAAAAGTGGTAGTAAGTAATCAAAATAGTAGTAATAAAAATTCTCATGACAAAAAACTAAAAAAGCGATTTGAAATTGCTTCTAGCAAATTTGAAGCACAATTTAATTCAATTGTTTTTTGTCTTTTTCCAGCATTAACAATTCTTATTACTATCCACTTTTTACAGTTTTAATAAATTTTTGCATATGTATATATTGCATAAATATACATACATATGTGGGCTACCAAGAAAATTTCTTAGTCAAATATATTATTTCATGATATTAATAAAAATTAAAGGTTAAGATAAATGAACTTATTTTAAGAAAAATTAAATAATTTATATTTTGCACTTAATTTCATATGCCTTCCAAAAAATTTACTTTATTTACTAAACCAAATCGATATTGCCATAAAAATTATTTTGCTGAATAATGTACCAAATCAATATTTTTTTAAAAAGTTTTTAAGAACCTTTTTTTTAGTTGAAAAGTATTTGGAAGACATTTTTTAAAATGCATATTATGAATGAAAACTTTTTTTTACTAAAAGACATAAAAAAGAAGGAAAGATGATGGAAAGATTGAAAAAAATGTGTAGTTTTTGTTGTTATTTCCAGATTTTTAGGAGGACTACGACAGTTTTCTATAAGACTTCGTGCATTTCTTTTTTGACAAAAAAGAACTACTATTTGGCTTTCCTCTTTTTCAGTTTCCAGGCCTTTTAAAAATTAATGTAGATTATGGCTGATAGTAGAGATTCTAAATTTAGTATTAATATAAAATTCAAAATTTGTTGATAAATATTTTATAAAAAAACTTTAAATGGATATCAAAAAATATTTTCTTTAAATCCATATCTAACCCATTTTCAAAAAAAAAAAGGGTTTTGGAAAGGGAAGGGAAGGGAAAGGGGTACTGATTTCTGTGAAATGTTTCGAAAATTATGGGATATATGTATGCAATGCCACATACAAATTCCATACTATTATAACTAGAAATGGAAGGAAATCAGAAAAAACACTATCATAAGTAATGGCTCCTTTGCCTGTAATAGGATCTCTGACGACTTCCTACTAGGTTTGGTAGAACTTCAAGGACAATTATTGATCACTTTAACAGCGATATCCTTGATAGCAAATATTTTTTTTTTTAGTGCATTTCTGTGCCGCATAAATGTGAACAGAAAATTACACAGCCTTTCCTTTTCAGCAGTTGCTGTAAATGTCGTAAGGGGGAATAACTCTTACGACGTGCGTGGGATTCGAACCCACAGTCCCTCGGTGTTTACAGCGTATTTTCTACAATCTTACCCACTAGGCCACCGAGGTCCCTTGATAGCAAATATTGATTTTATATATTAAATACGTGTCCCCCCGACCACTAATGTTCTTTATAACCAGAAACCCACAGTTTTTAAGGGAAAATTGTGCTTAATTATTTCATTTAATTTATTTCAAATATCTCAAAAAGAGCTTATTTAGCTCGTGGAGAGTGTTATATAATATAATTTACATTACTAATATTATTAAATTAAATACAGTACATAATTTTTTAATTCAAAACAATTCTACTTAAATTCAAAAAAATTCTACTTATAACTATTTAGTCATTTAGTTTAGCGCCAATACATTAATAATAGAGGCAAAAAAAGTATTAACCCGATGAAATCACAAATAGTTCTAATAATAATAAGAAATTATGGGATTACTATAAACAAATATTTTTTAATTCAAACTGATCAAATACAAAATAAACAATTAGAGTGATACATCACAATTCCATGCTACTATAACGGGAAGATGAAATTGCTACTGTCTTTAATGATTATTTTACAAATATAAATAAGGATAATAATAACATAAATAAGGATAATAATATTAGTAATAATAGTAATAATATTAATAATAATTATAATAATAATAATAATAATAATTAATAACAAATAATAGCTGCTACAGTGGAGCCATCTTTGGTTATATCATGCAAGTAAGGTGTTATATACTGCTGCATGTTGTAATTCACGGATGGCGCTGACTGTGTAGTAATAATAACAATAATAATAATGGTAATAATAATAATAGTAATAATAATAATAATAATAATAATAATAATAATAATAATAATAATAATAATAATAATAATAATAATAATAATAATAATAATAATAATAATAATAATAATAATAATAATAATAATAATAATAATAATAATAATAATAATAATAATAATAATAATAATAATAATAATAATAATAATAGTAATAGTAAAACAAATTATAATAATAATAATAATAATAGCTGCTACAGTAGAGGCATCTTCGGTTATATCATGCAAGTAAGGTGTTATATACTGCTGCACGTTGTAATCCACTGATGGCGTTGACTCTGTGGTAAAATAATAATAATAATAGTAATAATAATAGTAATAATAATAATAGTACAATTAAATAGTATAATAAATAGTACAATAATAATATAACAATAATTATAATAATAGTAATAATAATAATAGCTACTACAGTGGGGCTATCTTTGGTTATATCATGCAAGTAAGGTGTTATATACTGCTGCACGTTATAATCCACTGATGGCGCTGACTCTGTAGTAAAATAATAATAATATTAATAAAAAAATATTAATACCAATAATAACAGCCGCTACAGTGACAGTGGGGGTTGCCTTCAATAGTTGGCTCATGTAGTAATATATACTATTACTACATGTTGTAACTATTGTGACGGCTTTAGTCACTGTTAGCAAAATAATAATAATAGGCGGATTCATTGTTTCCTTACAGTCCCACTCCTAATTCAATGATTCCGTATCCATTTTCCTATCCTTTCCTATCCCTACTCCCTAGCCAATATACTGCGTTCGCAGGTAAGGGTTTCATCCCACTATATTGGCTAAAGGGGGAGGTGGGTTTAGTCAGGAAGAATCTGACACTACCAAGGGGAAATTCTTGGTGTCTTTGGAAGATTCCCACCTCCCTTAGGAAAAAAAAAAAAAATAAGGAAATTAACATTTCATTAAATAATATCGATTTAAATTATCATAATTTTGATCTATCTCCCACGTGTGTTGAAGAAGTATCTAAAATTATTTATCACTGAACTCGGAAGCTACTACGGGATATGATAATATATCATCGACCAAATTTATAAAAAAAATTTTCTGAACGCTTGACGCTCATAAAAATATATTAATAATTCACTTCAATCACATGTTTATCCTAATTGTCTAAAAATAGCTATCGCACCACTAATATTTGAGAACGGGTTAGCTACTGTTTGTTCTAATTATCGTCCTAGTTCTGTTCTACTGTTCTACGTTCTAAAATAGGCTAAATTTTTTTTGATTAATAATCCCATAGTAAGTGTAATTCAGTTTGGCTTCGAGAAAAAATCAAACACAATAGCTGCTAGTCTTTTTTAAATGATTTTATTTCTAAAAACATCGATAATGGATAATTTGTTTGTTGCGTTTTTCTTGATTAAATTTCTTACTTGCAAAATCTTACTTGCAAAATCGTAAACAATCAGTATGTATAAACAACAGTTTTAGTCAAGAGGAAATAATAACAAGAGGTGTACCGCAGAGTTCAATTTTAGGACCTTTACTATTCAACATATTATTATAGACGATATTATCCATTTGAATCTTAAGGGAAAATTTCAGTTATTTGCTGACGATGCCGTTCTTAAACATGCTGATAACTCTGAAGACATAATTCTTACATGTATGTGCGAATTATATCTCGGCCTCTAATCAATTTTAAACTTAAATAAAACGAAAATCTTAATGTTTGAAAATAAATTATTTAACTTTGAAAGCATTTTCCAATATAAAAATACTAATTTAGAAATTGTTAAAAACTTTTATCTAGGTCTAATAATACCTAGCAAATCCAACTGGTGCTATCACATAGACAAAGTAATTAAAATTATAACGCTTATTATACAAAATTGGCCTGTCCCATCCAAAACAACTCACATTTTTTTTTAAATAAATCGAAAAATCATTCTTTAGTCGATTAGCAATTTCATACAACCTGTATAACTAGGGTGACCATGTTGAGCATTACAAAAAAGAAGACATATTTCTACAGGCCGACCAACCGGCCGAAACATCGATCAATAATATTTTTAAAATCATAAAAAAAGGTTCATTTAGATCTCACAAAAAAAAATTATTTTTATTTATAATACATAATTTATAATTTATCCATAAAATTTTTATTTTTATTATAACATTAACATAACATAACGTAACGTAACATATCATAACGTAAATTATAAAAAATAATAACAAAAAAAAAACTAGATAAAAAGTTAAAATATAAATTATAAACTGAAAATAATAAAACAAAACAAAAAACAAAATGAATTAATTCATAAATTTTTTCTATCTTATAATTAAGGGAATTATTTTTCATGTGAAGAAATTTGTCTTAAAATGGCTTTGTTAATAAAAAATCATAAAATTGTGTAAGTTCATTAAAATTGAATTTAACCGAAATATTACTTTTTATTGTTTCTACATTTAAATGATTTCTTTCATCCGTTGACTCTTTGATCTATTGACTTTCAATTGAAGAAAATATTTTTTCCACATTTGCGGCTGGAATTGCAAAAACAAATTCTACAATTTTAAGTAACTCAATGTTAATTTCGGCTACATTAGTTGTTTTTTAAAATATCTAATCCATTTTGGGGTAATATTTTCAAATCGCCTAATTCAAAATTATGTTTAAAAAATATAGTAAAATTGGTCGAAAAACTTATATTCATAAAATCTAAATTTTTATATTACAAATAAAGTAAAGATTCTTCTAAATCATTACATTTAGCAAGATTTTCAAAATTCATCCATTTAAAACATTTAATTCCTGAAGAGAGTTTGTTTCATTTCTAGATAATTTAAGCATCTTACGTAAACATTCATACATTTTTAGTCATAGCTATTACTTCCTATTTTTTTGTTTTCCTAAGGGAGGTGGAAATCATCCAAAGACACCAAGAATTTCCCCTTGGTAGTGTCAGATTCTTACTGACTAAACCCACCTCCCTCTTTACCCAATATAATGGAATGAAACCCTTACTTGCGAACGCAGTATATTGACTAGGGAGTAGAGATAGGAAAGAATGAGAAATGGGTACGGAAACATTAAATTGGGAGTGGAAATGTAATCCGCCTATTATTATTACTAGTTTGCTAACAGTGGCTATAGCCGTTACAACAGTTACAACATGCAGTAGTATATAATTACTACATGAGGTAATTATTGAAGGGGTTGCTCCACTTACTACATGAGGTAACAGTGGGGATTGTCCCACTGTCACTGTAGTGGCAATTATTATTGGTATTAGTATTACTTATTAATATTATTATTATTTTACTACAGAGTCAGGGCCATCAGTGGATTACAACGTGCATCAGTATATAACACCTTACTGCATGATATAACCAAAGATAGATCCACTGTAGCAGCTATTATTATTATTATTACTATTATTATTATTACTATTAATATTAATATTGTTATTACTATTATTATTATTAATATTATTATTATAATTATTATTATTATTAGTATTACTATTATTACTATTGCTATTATTATTATTATTACTATTATTGTTATTACAATTATTATTATTACTATTATTATTATTATTACTATTACTATTATTATTATTACTATTATTATTATTATTATTATTATTATTATTATTATTATTATCATTATTATTATTATTACTACTATTAATTATGCGATATACATTATTACCATATAAAATTACTACATTTTTTGTTTTATTTATATGACCTGACCGGGGTTTGAACCCAAGACCCTTCTATTGAAAGGTTGGCGACTTAACCACTGCGCCATGAGTCAGATGTATTACTTCCTGTTTCTTTCCATTTGCTGCACTTTTTCCAAAAACATCTTTAACTTGTATTCTAAGAAACTTGTGATCAATTATAAGTTTTAAAAGTACCTTAATGCTATCCAAATGACCCAATATTACCAATTTGACTCCTGGAAGTAACGTCATGACCATGTTGTATCAAAGTATGGGTATGGTTAACTCCAGGAAGTGACGTCATGACCATGTAGTATCAAAGTATGGATATGGAATGTTAAAGTTATATGTGCATTTGTTTACAGTAATGTGCATTAAGTGGTTAACCTTGAAATTAGTATTATTGCAATTATTTATGTGTGCAATATATAAATGGAATGAAGCTTGGAAAAGTTCTATTTAAAAGCTTTTGGTGTTAGTTAACGTGTTATTAAGCCAGCGCTGTTATTAGGTGTAATATAAACTCATATAATATTTTTAAATGTTAACAAGTTAATGCAGAATAAATTTCAAAATTAGAATAAAAACAAGTTGTTATACGGAAAATATATGTTATGTATATTTATTTATTTATTTATTTATACTGCTTAGCACAAACAGTTTACATAAAATTTATAATAATATATTATCTATAATTATAATTTAATAGTTTTCAGCCATACACTACGTAATATGAATTCCGTTTCAAGCTTTGAACATATTTTAGACAGTAACTACATATTTTTTACGATTTTTCTATTATAAAACCTATATATAATATTAATAATAAAACATAAGCAACACATTTCATATTTACATTACAGTAGTAAATGGTACCTACGATAGTTGGTAGTTGAAACAAAACGTACACAACAGAATAACAAAAAAAAACACAAAATAAGAAGCATTCTCACTTACTCTCTGTAAAATTCTGTATTTTTTTTTCCTCTCGAGTCTTGAATCTCGACTTGAGTCGACCTCAACGGCTCAAATCAACTTACAACTATTCTTTGGCTATATGCATGTAATGTACTTTAACTTATGAATGTATAATGAGCAAAATTTAAAAATTGATAAAAATCATCATTTATCTCGATATGTATTAAAATTTTAAATAATGATGAATGATATTGATCTGATATTAATAATCAATATGTATCTAAGTATGTACTTGACCAGCGGGCAGAGTCTCTTTAAAATTCAAATATATAATTGCTTTGGTTTTGTACTTTTTTATTAAATTGTTGCATTTAAGTATGAATGTTTGTATATTATTGGAAGCGATTAGTAAACTTTTCTAATTGTATTCTTTTTTAAATTCAATTTCTCCTCACATAACTACTTAAATTTTAGAAAACAGCAGTTCTTACAACCAAAATTAAATTTGAATAATTTTTTATTTTTAAATATTTTGTAAGTCACCATTTGTACAATTGTGGTAATATTTGTACGGTTTTCTCGCCCTCTGTACCATTTTTATGAATGTATATATGAATGATATATGAATATATGAATTAGGATTCAACATAGAATTTGACTACACATTAACAGGGGCCTCTAGTAACTAGTAAATTATACAATAAAAATTATATTAAAAATTACAGAATTGTTAAGTATAAATAAACTTCGAATTAAAAATTAAAAATCATATACATAGGTATAGGTATATACTTTACAGTGCAACAAGGAAACAAAAACAACAAAAAAAAAATTCTAATATTTAGAGCGATTGTATAATTTTTGTTTTTGGGAATGTTTTGAAAGTGTAAAGTCAATATTAAGTTTATGTTTGTTACCTATAATAAGCATCCTATTAATTGGTTCAAATTTGCCATAATTAGTCCTATGATTATAGGTTTTAAACAAATTGCAAGCGAATTAGCGAAGGCGTTGAAGATTTCTAATATTAATTTTACTAGAAATTAAAGTAGATTTAACATAACCCTTAACAATCTCTGTAAATAAAATAACATCAGAAACCTCATGTCTAAAACTTAAAGTACACAAATCAATTAACTTTAACCTTTGTTCATATGGTGGCAAAATAATAGGATTTGACCATGGCAAGTGGCGTAAGGCAAATCTAAGAAAGTTTTTTTGTACTGCCTCGATCCTATCAATGTGTACCATATAAAATGGAGACCAAACCTGACTAGCATATTCCAGGTTCGGTCTTACAAGACAAGTGTACAACGATTTAAGAACATAGGGATCTGAAAATTCTTTAGAAGAACGTTTAACAAACCCTAATAATGAATTAGCTTTATTTATAATATTATTATAATGAATTTTAAAGCTAAGTTGGGAATCAAAATACACACCTAAGTCTTTTAATGAGGTAACTTTAAGTAAACTAATACCATCTAAGTTATAATTGAAATAAATAGAACTAGAACGACGTGTATAAGATAACAATGCGGATTTATTTACATTAAGTAGTAGACAATTTTTAACGCACCAATTGTTAAAGTTTTGAAGGTCATTCTGTATAAGGACGGCGTCCTTATTAGATGTAATCTTTTTAAAGATTTTCATATCATCAGCGTAAACTTGAAGCTCACAATTAGAAATGATAGAAGTAACATCATTTTCAGAAATCATAGAAGTAACATATTGCGGAACATCGCAATATGCCACGAATGGTTCTGAAATCACATTTTTGAATATAACACTATAGGAGCGATCACACAAATAAGAATATATCCACTTAAGGAAAAACTCTGGAAGCCATATTTTTTTAGTTTTAATAATATAATACTATGTGGGAATAGATCAAATGCTTTACTAAAATCAGTATAAACAACATCTGTTTGAAAACCTTCTTCCATTTATTGAGGAGGAGGCACGTTGTTTCAACGAGGTTTGTCACAGTAGATTTTTGTTTTACAAAACCATGTTGGTTATCTATAAAAAGATTAGAACAGTGATTATAAATTGAATCCGTTAGTTCAAATAATTTTGGAATAGAAGATAATTTGGCTTTTGGCGATAGTTAGTAATTTCATTTTTAACATTCTTTTTGTGAATTGGTCTGATATAAGACATTTTCCAAAAAGGAGGAAAAAGTCGGAATTTAATAAGTTTTTGAAGAGTAATGTTAATGTGTAGTGAGAATGTTAGAAAACTTGCTCAGAATTATTTCCGGTATACCATCAGGGCCGGGAAAAGTATTATCACCCAGTTTATTTAGATATTTGGAAACTATTTCTTCATTTATATTTATGTCATTAAGAGACGTTTTTTGAAAACTGTCCATAAAGGAAAAATAATTTTCATTTGGCGAAAAGGAAGAATCACTATATGAAGTGCTGAAAAACTCACGAAAATACTTCGAAATAACTAAAAGATCATTACTTGAAAGAGAATTGAAATTCATAAATGTAAGGTAATCATCACAATTACGTTTAGAATTTATGAATTTCCAAAATTTTGTCGGATGACATTTTAGTTTACTTGCCATTTGGTTAATGTAATTATTGTAAAGAATATCGGATGACGTTTTAAAATTATTAAAAAATATGACAAAATTGTTGTACAAATGCCATTGCATGCGATGACATCTGTTTTGTAATCTATAATAGTACAGAGTACGGCACTGCATTTATTTTGATTCATTTTAATTAGTAACAGTAATATATAAATTAAAAGCTGTACTATTTTTGAAAAAAGGCGAAGAAATTAATGATTTGGCGCCATACCTTCTTTCGCAATATGAAACTAGTTTTACATTACAGACAATATTTACCAGACAATAAAAGAAGATTCTAAAACCCGTTTCTATACTAGTTGAATAATATTTGGGGAATATCAAAGGTTAATAAAAAAGTTGTAGGGCTAATGAAAGATGAGTTGAATCATAAAGTAACTATATACATAAAGTATTCACATAGAAGAAAGAAGTTAGACAGTTTTTTTAATTTCGTAAAATCAACTTGATCGTATTTTAGTTTATTGTTATTTTAGTTTTTCTTTTTCTTTTTGTTTGTATGTCAATTGATGTATGTGCATTTGTATATTTTTCTTCATATAACTTTTTCGACTTCTTAAAAAAAGAAAAAACCTCGATTCTACCTCGATTTTTTATCAATCAATTTTAGTTTTTTCATAACTCAACTATAGGTACAAGAATTATTATTGTAAAAGTATAAAATATGAAAAATGTGTATATATATATATTAATATAAATTTAAAGTTATTGGTTAATGTAATTATTGTAAAGAATATCGGATGACGTTTTAAAATTATTAAAAAATATGACAAAATTGTTGTACAAATGCCATTGCATGCGATGACATCTGTTTTGTAATCTATGTAATGTACAGAGTACGGCACTGCATTTATTTTGATTCATTTTAATTAGTAACAGTAATATATAAAAATTTAACAGCAAAACAAATTTAATTTTAATAATATAAGTCAGTTTTTTAAGAATTCAAATTAAAATTAAAACAAAAGTAAACAAACTTAAGTGACTTAATTTAAGTAATTATTAAAAATGTTCAGACAAAAACAATTTTTTTTTTTTAATTTTATAAGTCAGTACTTTTATATTATGGTAAAAATATGTAAAGTTAAATTATTTTGTTTTTGATTATTTATTGTTCATAAAGTAAAAAATTAAATGAATTTAAAAAATGACACTTAACTTGTTAATGGTTTGAGCAGAACTGGAATATGAATGAATGAAGGGTATTATGGATTTGAATTTAGGAGTAGAGTGTGAAACTCTGGAGTTAAGGCTTTGGTTTAATGTTATAAGAGTAGAAATTTCAGCAAGTTTGGAGATTTGGAAAAGAAAAAGTTGGGAATTCGGCAGGTTCGGAGAATAGGAATAAGATCATAAGGTGCCATATTTAGGATCTCAAGATGGAAGGTTTGAACATTAAAAAATTTAATGGAATTAGTGCTTAAAGGCCTCTTTGGTAGTAGCATGGAATGGAATTAATGGAATTAGTGTAAAAAGGCCTCTTTGGTAGTAGCAAGGACCGAATCGGACCCCGCCGAAGTTATTGGGAGCATGTATTAACGATCTTAGATTTTTAATAAACAATATTATATTGGAAAGATGTAGTGTTATGAAATTATCAAAAATATCCTATAGTATATAGTGATTGTTTATGATTTTGCGATAAAAATTAAAAAATGTTAATTAAATGCACATTAACTCGATTACTTCAATCTATTTTAATTCTGTTTTAATATAAAACATGAAACAGGTGGATTTTGTGCAGTTGTATGTACGAAATCGTGACTAAAATGAATAATGAACTTAATCATGAACTTGATTTGAATACAGAATGATGTACGTTATTGGCAACTAATACTATGTATAATGCAAATAATTAAATACATACAAAATGAAAACAAGCTTTTTGTGATAAATGTATTTTATTAAAATCATATTATTAACTTTAGTGAAATAAAAAAATGAAAGCAAAATGCTCAAATAAAAAAATTAAAATATTTTAAATACAACTCAAAGATTGAATATCTTAAATTTTCTAATAAAAGATTATTGTTTACAATAACAAGTAACTATGGAAAACTATACTGAGACTTTTGTAAGAAAACATCAATAAATCTTATTCAAGATGATAACTCACTATAACGAAGTGGAGGAGAACATTAAAAATTGTGAAGCAGATATTAAAAATTTGGAAAAACTCTTATCATCTGCCCAGAAAGCAGGGACAAAATTTCATTTAACTTCAGCATTGAGCAAACTGAAATCGTTTGCTCGAATGATGAATGGATTCAAGTCTTTTAGAAGCGGTGGTGAATCTGAAGCATCATCTTCATCATCATAAACGTTTGCTATGGGTAGATCTACCATATTCAGCTTTTGAAAACAGAATTCGGAGTAATTACTAACTTATATCACTCTGAACCCAAAATGTTCTTTCAAGAATGTAGAAGTGTAATAGAAGATGAATTGAGAATTTTACTGAAAGAACATAGCAGCATTAAAATAAATGCAGTTTTTTGTGGTGAATTCAAAATGTATTGAAGGTGAGGAAAAAAAAATAAATTGAAAAAATGTTGAAGTATATAAACGAGATGGATGAGATAGAACCAATAATTATAGAAGCTATAGAAGAACCGCTGTTAAGAAAATTAGAATAATTTCAATAAAGAAATAGCGGTTAGATCAGCTATTCTAAATTTAAATGTAAATATAACTAAATTTTTACCATTTGTTGGATCATCTTACATTAAAACACCTGTAAGAAATTGAACTTGCATTAATGTGCGAAATAATGTCGAGGCATGCTTTGCATGGGCTATTATGTCAGCATTATATCTTACCAACAATCATCTCGAAAGGGCTTCAAGCTATCCAAATTATAACGTTCTGAATCTCGATGGAATTAGCTTTCCTATGGAGTTAAAAACATTAGATTATTTAAAATAAAATAATATTTCAATGAATGTATTTGTTTACCATCGTGAAACGCCGAAAAGTAAATTGGAAGTTGTACCATTAAAATTGGCAAAATCAGTGGAAAAAGATTAATATTAGATTTTAGTTTTTTGTTCCCTTTTATTTAATTTCATATTTAACATTTTTTTTATTTTAGATAAGCTTAATGTGAATTTATTGATGTTAGAAGAACAGTATTCTGATGGAAATAATGAGCATATTAATCGACATTATATTTGGATTAAAAATCTTTCATGGCTTCTGAGATCACAGTGCAATTCTAATGAACATGAAATTTATTTTAGTGATAGATCTCTTCATTACTTTTATGATACAGAAAAACTGGAAGTTCATAAAGAAAATTTCTTGAATCAAAATTAATCTAGGATAAGAATACCTAATGTAGAAAATAAGACTCTTAGTTTTAAGAATTATAGAAATAAGATAAATGTAATAAGAAATAAGATATACGCGGACTTAGAATGCATTTTAAAAGAAATAAATGGGGGAAAGAATATCAAGAATATATTTCCTGTCGAGTTACACAAAATATGCGTTTTATCGGGGATTGTATTGAATGGTTTATGAACCAACTACAACAGCAAGCAATCATACTTAACTCATGTGTTACTACTATAGTTCCAATAGGAAGTCTTTCCAATGAAGATGAAGTAAATTTTATCTCAGCCGATAAATGTCACATATGTGAAAAATTTTTTGCGTCAGACGAAATTAAGGTTAAAGATCATTGGTATTTTAATGGAAAATATCGTGAACATGCTCATGTAGGTTGTAATTTAAGTTATAAAGACGATTTAATTATAACCATTATATTTCTTAACCCTAGTTCTTATGATGCACATTTAAAAGAATAAAGATATACAAAAAAATTAGTGAGGGTAATATAAATGTACTTCCAATAAATAAGGAGAAGTATATATCCTTTACAAAATCCATTAAAGATAACAAAATTAGATTTAAGTTTATAGATTCTTCTAGATTTTTGGCTAGTAGCTTAGATCATTTGTCATCTCTTTTAAACGATTTTTCAATTCTACAGTCCGAATTTTCTTATCTAAAGCCACATCAAATTGACTTATTAAAGAGAAAAGGAGTATATCCCTATGACTATTTCAATAGCTTTGAGAGATTTTCAGAAACAAAATTACCTGAAAAATCTAATTTTTATAATAAATTAAATAAAGAGAATATTAGCGATGAAGACTGTCTTCAGGCACAAAAAGTATGATGTGATTTAAATCTTAATAACTCAGTAGAGAATTCAGATTTGTACTTAAAAATGGACGTTTTACTACTAGCAGATGTATTTGAAAAATTTCGTACAAATTCCTTAGAAACACATAAGTTAGACCCTGCTCATTACTACACTCTTCCTGGCTATACTTGGGACGTTATGTTATTATACACTGGAATAAATTTAGAATTGCTTACAGATATAGATATGATTAAGTTTATTGAAAGAGAAGCACGTGGAGGGTTAAGTCAATGTTCAAAACGCTACTCTGAAGCAAATAATGAATATTTAGCTGCATATAATCCATATAAATCAAAAAAATATTTAATGTACAAAGATGTTAATAATCAGTTAATAATCAATTTTTAACAGGGAAACAGGGAATTTTAAATATATTCCACCATGTGATTTTTCAATAGATAATATTCAGACAATAGAAAACGACTCACCAAAAAGTTACATTTTTGAAGTCGATTTAATTTATCCAAGAGAGTTGCACAATTTGGATGCCGATATATTATGCTTATATTGCTTATATTGACTTAAACACAAGACTAAGAGCAGAAGCTACCAATAAAATTGATATTGAACGTTTTAAACTTAAGAATAATGCCATTTTTGGAAAATGTATAGAAAACGTAAGAAAATATTGTAATGTAAAACTAGTTTCATATTGCGAAAGAAGGTATGGCGCCAAATCATTAATTTCTTCGCCTTTTTTCAAAAATAGTACAGCTTTTAATGAGAATTTAGTAGCTATTGAATTGTTTAAATCTGAAGTATACTTTTCCAAGCCTATTCATGGCGATTTCTGTGTTCTGGAAATTTCAAAAACGCTAATATATGAATGTCATTACGATTACATGAAACCAAAATTTGACGAATGTTGTACTGTATTGTATACAGATACAGATAGTTTAATTTATGGAATTTCTAATTTCAATATTTACCAGACAATAAAAGAAGATTCTAAAACCCGTTTCTATACTAGTCATTATCCTTTGAATAATATTTGGGGAATACCAAAGGTTAATAAAAAAGTTGTAGGGCTAATGAAAGATGAGTTGAATCATAAAGTAACTATATACATAAAGTATTCACATAGAAGAAAGAAGTTAGACAGTTTTTTTAATTTCGTAAAATCAACTTGATCGTATTTTAGTTTATTGTTATTTTAGTTTTTCTTTTTCTTTTTGTTTGTATGTCAATTGATGTATGTGCATTTGTATATTTTTCTTCATATAACTTTTTCGACTTCTTAAAAAAAGAAAAAACCTCGATTCTACCTCGATTTTTTATCAATCAATTTTAGTTTTTTCATAACTCAACCATAGGTACAAGAATTATTATTGTAAAAGTATAAAATATGAAAAATGTGTATATATATATATTAATATAAATTTAAAGTTATTTCCATTTCATTCTAAAAATATATTTTTTCTTTTTAATTAATCTTACATATTAATTAATCACAATATTTAAAAAATCACAAATCACAAAAATAACAATTAATCTTACAATATTTAAAAAATTTGAACTACAAACTATTTAGTTTAATATCAAATCGATATTTATTATCAGAATACCTACAATGATTCACTGTTGAAACAATCAAAAAGTTTATCAAACATCAAATATGTACAAAAATTTTGCAATTTCTTTAGTAATACTTTTAAAACCAGACGTTTCAATTATTGTTCTAATAGCAGCACTCACTGTTCTACTAAATATTTGTGTTGCTAATTTAACTCTCATTTTTTCAAAAGTATGCGGATTAATATGTTATCTAGTTAATTTGGTACACATCTTAGTTTTTCAATTTATTTGAACTTCCAAGAATTCTATGAGAACTTTAAAGCTTATAATACCAACTGAGGTTTTGAAATCGGAATCCATTAAAGTATTTCTAAGAGATTTAATTAGATGGGGAAATTGGAATAAGCAAAAAAATGTTTTATTATTATAATTAATAAATGGTTTATCAGGTGTTATTTCTAGCAACGAAAAAACTTTGCTAAAGCTTGGTCACAAGTAATTGCCAGTATTATAATACCAATATCGAACAAACTTCTCAAATTTTTTTAATAATTTCTAAAAGTGTTACAAACGAATATCTGTACTTTATTTTATACTCTAAAAATAAAATTTAAAAGTGTTACGAGAAAAAAAAAAAAATTATTAAAAAAAGAAAATATTACAGTTAAAATTGTATATAACCTAATTTATTAATGTTTATATTCATATTTAATAAAAAATTTAAAATTTTTTATTTATAAAGTTGTTAAAAATAATATATGTACATAGTTTATTAATATTTTTATACCGATAACATAGTCATTTTAATATAGTTTCTCACTAAAAAATAAAATTTGAACATTTGTTTATTTGACACTTCAAAATTTAAATGCCATGGTAGTAGAAATTTTTTTGTAAGATACACAATTTTTGCATACATATGGAATTCGTGGATATTTATGATTATTTTCTTGGATATTCTCAAATGTTTCATGAATATTTTTTTAGTTTAATCTCTTTCAAACACATATCATTTTTGAATGTTCTGCCTATGCTCTAACATTTTCGTGGATCGGTCTAATAACAACTAGCCTTAATATACATATGTAATTAAACATTTAGTAAATTTAATTTTAACTTACTATACCTTTATGGGTCCCTAAAGGTTAATACCAATATTTTAGAAAATTTCGATATACTATCCAAAAATATTTTTTAATTTTTAGAAAAAATATTCTGCTAAACAAAAAAAAAAAAAATAGAAACAAATAGATCTCCGTTGCAATTTACATCACCTTGCAATTAAATGTAACACGTTTATTTCGCATCATTTTGTTTGCGAAAGTTGCTTAGATTTAAACCAGCCTATTCATATTCTTAAAAACCAGTTGATGGTTTACTTAAATGATATAAAAAGCGACTACCAAGGTTGCGCGGCCAAAGCAGTGGATGCTCTAAAAAGTAATTCGGTATGCTTTAACGATATGGCCAAAAGCTACGATAGCTTTAACCAGGCATTATGCAGTTTTCTTTCTGACCGAAAAAAATATTTAAAGAATACATTAACAGATCTGGTTAATGATATGAAAACGCTATGGGTTCGGAGAAACAATTATTTAATCATAGCCAGAAGGAAACTCAATGCGATGTGAGTGAGTTAATTAAACAACAGTTTGATAAATTAAAAAAACCATCCATAGTTTATAAAAACGTATTTATCCAAACTGACAATATCAGACCTAGCACAAAGGCAAAGAGCAAAAAAAATAAACCAAAACCTGGAGTTAAGGCTACAATAGTCCTAGTGGCTACAAAAAAGCCTTCTTTTTCTCTTTGCATTTCAAGGTTAAATTGCAAAATTACAGAAAAAAGCCTTGAGTGCTATATTAAACAAAAATTTAAATGTGATATTGCAATATGTAAAAAAGTAACTCCCAAAAACATCCGAAATACTTATCGTTTAAGGTGCACATTCCTGAAAACATAATCATGAAGGTGAAAAGTCTTAAATTTTGAAATAAGGGGACCACAATTACAAAATTCCGGGATATTAGAGGTAAAGATGCGAAAAGCAAATTAGATAATAAGTTAAATATTAATGATAATAGTAATAAAAAAAATAATATTATAAGTAATAAAATTAATAAAAATAGAAGTAATAATAATAATAATAAAAATAAAAATATTTCACGTAATAATATAAAAATAATATCTAAAAATAATAAGATTGTTTCTGATAATAGTAATTCTAGCATTAACGTTAATAATTTAACTGTTCATCCTAATAATAGTTCAACCGTTGACAAGTCATTAAACTCTAGCACAACAGATACAAATAATTCCTTAATCATAGTAAACACTAACTCAGACACTTACACTACTTCAAACATAAATCAGAACAACAAATCTCATAACCACAATACTATTCAAAACAGTAATAACAATATAAACGCTTTTAATACTGCATCACTAACTACAGATCCTGAAATTACCAATTCTAATTGTGTTTCGATAACTGAACCTCCTCCTTCTTCCTCAACTTCACAAAATGTTCCTTCTACTTCTAAATTCATAAACTTTGTTCAAGGTGAAACTCTTCAACCTTCAATTATTAACTCGCTTTTACCACCGATAACAGGAATGACACAACAATCTCTTGCCAACAACGACTATACAGTCGCTCTTTCTAGGCTAAGAGAAGATAAAGTCTATAACATGGTCAGATTATATTTGTCATACTTGTTTGATGATAAATATAATACTGTGTTGGAAGGTAAGACCAGAACAAGTATAAAAGTTTTAATTGATAACGAAGGTTTACCAACAGAATACAAAGAATTATATAAATTATATATAAAATTTCACGAAACTAAGGGTATATCTTCCAAAGATGTCTCAGACGACTTAAAGACATACCACAGTCATTGTAATAGTAATTATTACAATCACTTAGAAGTTTCGAATGATAATTATAATAAATTTTTTCGTGTCAATAAATAATTTAAATAAGATCTCTACATCTTTGATAGATTCTAAAATTTTGATAAATTTATCAATATATTATCAAAATGTCAGAGGCCTTAGAACAAAAACAAGTCAAGTCTTACTTAATTCAATAAGTTTAAATTTTGACGTATTTGCATTAACTGAAACTTGGCTAAATTCTTCTATTAACAATCTTGAGCTTTTCGATAGCTCATATTCTGTTTTTAGAAAAGATAGATATGCTGAACCTAATGTATCTAATAGTTACATTCCTAAAGGGGGAGGTGTATTGATTGCCGTCAAAAACTCTTTTAATGCAAATGAAATTCCTATTTCGAACGCAGACGGTCTTGAAATAATAGGTGTGAATATAAAATTTTCAAACAAAAATGTAAATATTGTTAACATATACATTCCACCTTCATCGAATTTAAACATTTATATTACTCTTTTAAATCTAATAGATTCGATTTGCTGTAATTCAGGTCCTAATGATGAGTTAATTTTATGTGGAGATTTTAATCTCCCTCATATAACATGGATTAATCATGACGAAGAATATTTTTTGATTCCGGATTTTTTGATGAGTGAAACTGATTCGCAATTTATTGATAAATTAAATACCAACAATTTACAACAGGTTTCCCACCATCGCAATTTTAAAGATAAGCAATTGGATTTGATATTTACCTCTGATTGGTATATCACTTTCTGTGACTAGGTGTTATCGCTTGTTACGTTAGTCCCTTATCACCCTTCAATAAGTTTTACCTATTGTTTAACTAGTTCCGTAAATCTTGAAGCAGCATATTCTTATAGTTTTAATTTCAATAAAACCAACTTTCCCGGACTAATAAATTTCTTAAATACCTATGTCTTCACGTCTTCACGTCTTCATGTCTTCTTTATTTAATAATATAGACCTAAATCAAATGACAATTAGGTTTTATGAAATTATGTTCGAAGGTTTTACTCAATTCGTTCCTATTTCAAAAAAAAGATCTTCCCAATCTGGCCCACAATGGTTCACAAAGGAGCTTAAATCTCTCAGAAATAAAAAAAACAAAGCCTGGCGTAAATATCTCAAATCAAAAGATATTAATGACTATAACAATTTTGTCATATTTTTCGATAATTTTAAAACGTCATCCGATATTCTTTACAATAATTATATTAACCAAATGGCAAGTAAACTAAAATGTCATCCGAAAAAATTTTGGAAATTCATAAATTCTAAACGTAATTGTGATGATTACCTTACATTTATGAATTTCAATTCTCTGTCAAGTAATGATCCTTTAGTTATTTCGAAGTATTTTCGTGAGTTTTTCAGCACTTCATATAGTGATTCTTCCTTTTCGCCAAATGAAAATTATTTCTCCTTTATGGACCGTTTTCAAAAAACGTCTCTTAATGACATAAATATAAATGAAGAAATAGTTTCCAAATATCTAAATAAACTCGGTGATAATTCTTTTCCGGCCCTGATGGTATACCGGAAATAATTCTGAGCAAGTGTTCTAACATTCTCACTACATCTTTAACATTACTCTTCAAAAACTCATTAAATTCCGACTTTTTCCTCCTTTTTGGAAAATGTCTTATATCAGACCAATTCACAAAAAGAATGCTAAAAATGAAAATACTAACTATCGCTTCATAGCCAAATTATCTTCTATTCCAAAATTATTTGAACTAACGGATTCAATTTATAATCACTGTTCTAATCTTTTAATAGATAACCAACATGGTTTTGTAAAACAAAAATCTACTGTGACAAACCTAGTTGAAACAACGTCCCTCCTCCTCAATAACATGGAAGAAGGTTTTCAAACAGATGTTGTTTATACTGATTTTAGTAAACCATTTGATCTATTGCCACATAGTATTATATTACTAAAACTAAAAAAATATGGCAGTAGATAGGTAGGCACTTGGGCCAGACAGGTCAGTAGGTCAAGGTCACTCGGAAGTAGGTCAAGGTCACCCAGAAGTAGGTCAAGGTCACCCGGAAGGCCAGACAGGAAGTATGTCAAGGTCATTTTAAAAGTAAGACTGGCGGCGATCGTCAGTTGTTTATAAAGATTGTATACTTGGTTTAAGTAATAGGTATGCAGGAAAATAGTAGGAAAAAAAAAATGCTTTTTCATACAATGTAAAGAGAAAAAAATGTACCTATACGTTTCTTTAAAATTTAAAAAAGTGCAAACTGGTTTTTTACATCTTAGATGAAGAATCAACAAAATTAATGCAATTTTGAGATGCATTTTTTTCTTTTTTTCTTGTTTTTTCTTTTTTTTATGAAGTATTTAAAGAAGAGGAAATAAAAACCATTAATTAATTGCGAGTATCACCGTATAAGATTTTATTGTTATGTAAGAATGTTGACAAAAATATGAATAAAAAGAAAACAAACAGAAAATCAAAAATATCTAACATGTGGTTTAAGTAATAGGCGTAAATGGATATAGTAAGAAAAAATGCGTTTTTATAAAATGTAAAGAGAAAAATTTAAACAAATTAAGTGTACCTATGCGGATTTTTAAAATTAAAAGAAAAAAGTGCAAAGCTGGTTTTTAAATCTGTATCAACCTTGACCAAATTGATATTTTGAGATGAATTTTTTTCTTTTCTTTTTTGTTCTGATGAAATATTTAAAGAAGAGGAAAGAAAAAATTATTAGTATTTTAAGATTTTATTGATATGTAAGAATGTAGAACAAAAAAGATGTATTCTTATGTTGTGTTAAAAAAAAATAAAACAAATTTATTTATATGTTTGAAATAATTTTTTATTTAAAAATATTTTACAATTTTATAGAAATCTGTGCTGTTTTAATCTAACATTTTTTCTTTTAAAAGATACATATATACATTATAACAATTTTTAACAGCACATCTGAAATTGTTGTTTAATAAGTGTATAGGACAATTTGATTTAAAGTTATCAATCTTCTGTAATGACGGCAAGTTTCTGCTCAAAACTTCTATTTTATCACTGTCAATGTACTTTTGAAGGAATAGTTTTTTTTGTTCTCCTTTAACATAAATTTTTTCAGCTGATTCTAAATAGTGTTTTAATATGCATTTTACATCTAAATATTCAACTAGACCGTTATTCCATTTAAGTCCATTTATTTTATTTTCGCAATACTGGTTATTATATTTCATATCCGGACTAAGTTCCTCTGAGGGGTACGGTGCTTTGAAGTGATAGACAGTTGGAATTAAACTTCCTTTTTCAAGTATGGCTAATTCTTTTAGGAAATATTGCTTTTCATTTCCTTGTAAAAATTGTAGGTCAACTATGAGAACTCGTTTAACCATGTCGACGGTTTGTGTAAGAATACTCATTAGAATAAATAAATTTACATTTATATTCACTTCGGCAAAAGAGCTTTTCATATAAATATAGGTTAACAGTGCTATTTTTAACTAATACAACTATGCTATTTCATCCATTTACAATGATGGTAGCGGGGTCATCATGCTGTGGTAAAACCACTTTTATTCATAATTTAATAAAGTATAAAAAAGAAAATATACAACCACATATTAATAAAATTATTTGGTGTAATCCAGACAAAAATGCCGTTCCAAAATATTTAAAAGATGTGGAATATAGTAACACTATTCCGGATTTTAATGACAATAAAGAACCTTTGTTAATTATTATCGATGATATGATGTTAAATTCCCATGATAAGTATGTATGTGATTTATTTACTAGAGGATCACACCATAGAAATTTATCTGTAATATTTGTAAGACAAAATGTTTTTCACCAGGGTAAATTTTCAAGAGATATTTCGCTTAACTGTAAATATCTAGTACTTTTCAAAAATCCAAGAGATAAATCGCAGATATTACCTCTAGCTCGCCAAATATATCCCAATCAAATCAAAGCATTTGAAAAAGTATATAATGAAGTGACGTCAGAACCATACGGGTATATATTAATAGATCTTACTCAAGACGTTAATGATGTATTTCGATTAAGAAGTGATATATTTGGAAAAGGTTTGTGTTTTTGTACAAGAGATCAATTAGAACAATTTGGCAAAGAATATGAAACGTTTGAAGGTCAACCGTCATATATTGCACCTATTAAAAAGCTCTAAACCGAAATTTCAGAAAGTAATTATAAAACATTGTGACCCTGAAGTAATCAAAACATTTTGTGAAATTGCTTTAAATATTTTAAAAGGTAATTGTAATCTAAGTAAAAAATCAACAACCCAATTACGGAAGTATAAAAAGGAATTGAGATCCCTCATTTGCCGCCAAAAATCTATAAATAATAAAAGAAAAATCATTATTCAACGTGGTGGATTTTTACCTACACTTCTTGGTGCAGTACTATCAGGGATAATCGGAAATTTTATAAAATGAATAATACAACATTTAACAAAATGATTATACTAAAACCCGAGATTTATGAGAAAATGAAACAAAATGCAGACTTTGAATTAAATGAGTTGGATAAAAATATGAAAAAAATATTGTTAAATAAATATCTAACAGACACTCAAAAATGGTATTTATACAGACAAAATTTATTTAAAATAAGAAACAAAAATAGAGTACTTCCTAGAAATAAAGAGGAGAAAGTAAAAATTACGGAAACAAAAGGTACTCAAACTCGTGCAAAACCAATGTATATAGATGCGGAAGCTCAATCGCATTATCCTGAATATAAGAATGTAGGAATACAAGTTGTTCCTGAAGAAGAAGTATATGAAAAAGAAGCTGATGACGAAGTATTTGATGATGAAATTCAGGAAAATGTTTTAACAAAAGCATTGTCAGCTGCTTCAGTTGGAGAACGCCTTAGAAAAAGAAAATCAATTAGAAATCAAAATGTACAAATTTTTGAAACTGATACAGGGGACATTATAACTGTTCCTTTAGATAGCCCAAGCCCACCAACGAAAAAAGAAAAAACTATAAATAGCAAAGAGTTGAATAATTCATCAAGACGTGTTTTAAGGTCAGCAGTAGGTAATACTCAAACAGAACTTAATTTTCCAATTCGTAAGAATAAATCCGCAAGCTCATGGAACACATACAAGTAAATGATGAATTTTATGCCACTTTACTCAGTGATTCATCTATGAACTATTATCCAGAAAATTCATTATCATCTTTTACAAATAAAATGAATAAATACATGTGTGATTCAAGGTGGAAAGTCGGTATTTCAGAAATGTATGTTAATGATTTCGTTCCAAATGTGTGTGGTGAAGAATGGGAAAAAAGTACTCAAATATTTATTAAAGGTATGCAGAAAGATATGATAGGGGTTGGAACATCATATATTCCATACATAGAAAAACAAATGATATGCGACTGGAAAGTTTTTCTACTACCAACACTAATTCAAAATATACGCCCACTTAATAGGTTTACAAGAAAAGAAGTTGAACGACAGTTGATTTGGGGAATTTTTAATTTTATAAACGATGAAGTTCATTATACACAACCAATAAAAGCTGAGGAGATGCCTAAAAATTTAAGTTACACCACAATATGTGTTACTAAGCCTAAAATAGATATAAAAATAAGAGCAAATTACGCTTATACCCTCGAAGGACTTTTGACAACATGTTTCAATCAAGTATCATTTAAAGTTACAGATTTTAAAAAATATAAATCACGTGTAATAGAAGCTTTCAAAACTTTTATAGATAGTGTACAATTGATTCCCATTAGTAAACCAGATATGTTTTTTATATACACAGATATAATTGAACCGCAAAAACTAGGTGATAAAGATATAAGGTGTTTAAGATCTGTTAACATACAAAATTCTTTCACTGATACTGTAAAAGAATTCAGTAATATTCAATATTGCAATGTGGAGAAATCATTTAATAACATTTCATTACTTTTATGTGATAAATATGGGTACAAAATAAACTTTTCCAATAGTTCAATTCCAACAAAAATTGTATTACATTTTAAAAAAGTATAAATAAAAGCGATTTTACAAAACTATATATTATTTTATTTTATTCATTATGAAGAGACCGTACTACAAATATTATTTAGTTCAATCAGGAAAAGGTCTTGAGGATATTGGTCCTTTGTTACACTCAATTGTACCTTAGCAAAGGGGACGAGGGTTAGGGAGCTTTTTCGGTGGTCTTTTTAGATATTTAAAACCAATATTTACGTCTGGAGCTAATATATTTAAAAAAGAGGTTATTAACTCTTGTATTAATGCATTATCTGATATTGCCACAGGGGCAAATGTAAAAGAAGTGGTTCAAGATCGAAGTAAAGAGATAAAATGTAAGACGAGGTGCAGTTCGGAAACTCAATGAAATGTATGGACAAGGCAAAAGAAAACGAAGAAAACCTATCAAAATACCTCTCATTAATAATTTAAATTATTTTACGTCGAAGCGACGCAAAATTAATAACAAAAACAAACAAAAAGATTTTTTTGAATAATTATGATTGAATGTATGAAATCAGAGCTTGATATTTTTAAAACACAGCCTATTCAGTCAAGTATTTTACGATCTGAAGAAGTTTCCTATAACCCTATTGCTTCTTTAGATAATCCGTCTGTCATAGAATTTGTTTCATTAGGGCATGGTGATACATATAGAGACTTGTCTTCGACATATCTAAAATTAAAAGTACAAATTTTAAAAAAAGATGGAACTCAATGGAATAAAGATAAAAAAACTGATGGAACACCTATACAACAACCAAGTGTGGTTAATAATATGTTACATTCATTAATAAAACAATGTAATGTTCAACTAAATGGAAAGAATATATCTCCATCAGATGGCAATTATCATTACAGAGCTTATATTGAATCATTGTTAAATTATGGTACGGATGCCGCTACAACGCATTTGGAGTGTGGTGGATGGATGCTAGATAAGCCAAATATAGCAAAAACAGATAATAGTGGTTCAAAAGAACGTCAAAAATTATACCAAAATAGCAATGTAGTGGAACTTATGGGGAAATTACATTTAGATATGTTTAACCAACCTACACTTCTCATAAACAATGTCGATGTTCGAGTTGTCCTAACATTAGAAAAACCAGATTTTTACCTCTTTGCAGATGATACTGATGAATCTCAACTGAAAATTTTAGAATCCACTTTATTTATGAGACATGTAACAATTAATCCTAGTGTGCTATTAGCACATAATGCTGTATTGGAAAAAACTAATGCCAAATACAATTACAAACGGGTAGAGGTAAAAACTTTTACCATTCCACAGAATAGTTCATCAATATCACTTGATAATGTTTTTATTGGACAGTTGCCAAACACAATCATTTTTTGCATGACAGAAAATACAGGTTACTCTGGAAAAAGGTCAAAAAACCCATACAATTTTAAACATTTTGATATTTCACAATTTGTGTTAAACGTAAATGGTGTTCAAATACCTAATTCAGCAATTGAAACCAGTTTTTCAGATGAAAATAATTGCTGTACAAGAGCATACAGTACACTTTTTTCAGGAACTGGAATTTACCATAATGATAAAGGTCATCAGATAACAAAAACCATGTTTAGTAATGGGTTTTTCATTCTAGCTATTCTTTCATTTCATTCATTTTTTCTGTGTCAAGGTCTACTAAATCAAGGTACAGCTAGAATTGAGGCAAGACTATCAAAACCACTTACATCTACACTGACTGCTATTGTTTATGGAGAATTTGATGCAAGTTTACAAATTGATAAAAACCGAAATATATTCTCAAACCTATAAATAGCATATATAAAAGTAAATTTGAATATTTGACAAAATGTCACTGTCTTGTGCACTTCTGGATGTAACATTTTGTAGTGATGATAATAATACCTTGTTGGCGAAAGATATTTGTATAGTTGGTTTTAAAGAACCTTGTAAAAAGTTTGTAAAAGAGCTCAAGTATAAATTTCCAACTAGGGATTTTATAAATGATAATTTTGATAATTACTCTTTTGGAACTGTGTACAACGATAAAATAAATAAAGAGCTCTGTCAAATACTAGAAAAATTTGATGTTATTATAACAAATAAAAAAATCAAAAAAGAGTTTTTATCTAATTATATTAAAGAAACAACTAAAGTATATGACTTGAATCAATTTGATTGATGAATACCCTAGAGATAAGTGACGTATTAAGATGTAACAAACACACACGTAAATTTTTTAAAGGAGTTTTTGCTCTGGATCAACTCCCCAGAATAATTGAAAAACAAACTTTTTTAATTGTAAACACTGATAAATCAAAAGATCCGGGAACACATTGGTTAGCTATTTTTAAGCCAAAGAATGGCTGTGTTGAATATTTTGATTCGTTTTTTAGAAAACCAGATAAATTAGAAATTTTAAGTTACTTAAAAAATCAATGTATAATTTTTAATAAGAAACAGTTACAAAGTAACTATTCAGATGTTTGTGGGCAATATTGTTGTGTTTATACATGGTATAGATGTTGCGGTTATAGTATGAACGCTTTTTTAAAACAATTTAATAAAGAAAATCATATAGAAAATGACAAAAATATAATAAATACTTTTCACCATATATTTGAAAATTATAATATTTCTCAATCATGTCTTCCTAAGAGATATAACATTTAATAATAAACTTTAGTGTAATTAAAATAATGGAAGAGCAAAGTCCTAGCATTAATTTGTTGCTGAGTTATACATACTTTCTCAACAGAAGTCACACATTAAAAATAGTTGTCGGATTTGACACAGATTTTTTTGAAGTTGCAAGTGTTTTTCATTGGATTGGAATGAAACCAATTATTTTAAAATATCATGAATGGTGTAAATTTTATGACTTATTTCATAAAAAATTTTCCAAGCAGTCAATTAAAAATTCAAAATTATGTTTACAAAGTGGATTAAAATCTACAGTAGGACAGAATCTTAGCATTAACAAAGAGGAAGCTGACGAGTTTTACAGTTTGATTGATTTCCTACATGCAGTAGTTGCATATAATAAAACTGCAGAGCCAAATGTAAAGGAATATGTTAAAAAATACATAAAGACCTGTGAAGAAAAGAATGTTGCAAAGTTGAAAGAAGAGATTTATATTCCGGTTCAAAAATTTAATATACGATGTAATTTTTCTCGACTCTTTTATGAAATACCTGTATTTTTACAAAAAAAAAAAAAAAGATATTAAATAAAACAATTTTGTAACTATATAATTTGTTATTTATTTCATTATTTATAAATTAGGTATAATTTGTTATTTTATAAATTTGGTATAATTTCTAAATAATCTGGATCTCCTTCTTCATCACTGATATCCCATTAAAAATCATGCCAAGATCTAAAATAGTAAAAGAAATTCATATAGATCTGTAAAGAAAAGAATGTTACAAGGTTAAAAGTAGAGATTTTTATTCCAGTTCAAAAATTTAATGTATGATGTAATTTTTCTCGGCTCTTTTATGAAATACCTGTGTTTTTACGAAAAAAATTAAATAAATCCATTTTATAACTACATATACATTTTAACATTAAGTACATTTAAACATGAATCTGAAAAATAAAGCAACTAAATAAAAGAAATTTATACCTTTTTTGAAATTTATATTTATTTATGAATAATAAAAACTTATATAACTATAAACCAATTTACATCTTTTATTGGTAATTTGCATATATTTTACCAAACGACTCAGATATATCTATAATATTTAAATTTAAATTTTTATCTTTATATACAAAATGTTCTTTTTCTTTTATTTCTTTTACAAAATCTAAATTCTCAAAAATATCAGAATATTTTTGAGGTACAAATATAATTAAATTGCGAGTCTCAAAGACCCACTTAAGACCATAAATGGTCTTTATTTGCTTAACATTTATTATATGATATAGAGCATCTTGCTCCATATCTTTAGTTTTTAGGAAACTTTTTCTAGTTTCCACATTTTTTGTTATTAAAAGCTTCTTTGAAGCTTTTTTTTGTTGGTGGTTCTTCTTCTTGAAGAAGAATGATTTCTTCTTGTTGTTGTTGTTGAAATTGTTGATGTTGTTGCTGTTGTGGTTGTTGTTGTTGTTGTTGATGATGATGATGATGATGTTGTTGTTGATGAAGTGGCTGCGATTCCTGTTGAGTTCTTATTCTTTTCCGTTTAATTGGGGCTAACTCCTGTGTTGGCTCTATTTGCTGAGCGTAGCCGAAAATTTCTGCTGTGTTTTCCATTTTTGCTTCCTTTTTTCTGTATTATTATTATGTTGAGCTCTGTCTTTGAATTGACATATCTTAAGAAAAATTCCACTTTATTTATACTAAATTTTTCTTCTAAAAAATTGTATTATCAATGTTTAAAAATCAAAATCCTTAAGAAAACTAATTAAAAACAAAAAGTTGTAAAGTAAGTTGTTTATTAATGTAATAAATTCTAATTGATAATAATAAAACTATAATTTTTTTATATAACATTTTTCGCAACATTGTTGCATTTAACAGTGTTCTAAATTTAAGAATACTCTTCTACATAAATTCCAATTATACTTTTTTATGAAAGAATATTATTTTTTATTTACCTATTCCTAAATTATTTATTTTTATTAGTAAATATTTTTCTATTTTTATTTTTTCTATTAACATTTTTGCAACATTGTTGCATTTAACAGTGTTCTAAAGTTAAGAAAAAATCTTTTACATAAATTCTAATTATACTTTTTTATGAAAGAATATTATTTTTTTATTTACCTATTCCTAAATTATTTATTTTTATTAGTAAATATTTTTCTATTTTTATTTTTTCTATTAACATTTTTGCAACATTGTTGCATTTAACAGTGTTCTAAAGTTAAGAAAAAATCTTTTACATAAATTCTAATTATACTTTTTTATGAAAGAATATTATTTTTTTATTTATCTATTCCTAAATTATTTATTTTTATTAGTAAATATTTTTCTATTTTTATTTTTTCTATTACCATTTTACAACATTTTTACAACATTGTTGCATTTAATAGTGCTCTAAAGTTAAGAAAAAATTTTCTAAATAAATTCTTATTACACTTTTTATGAAAGAATATCATATTTACTTATCCATTGATTATGACTATTATCAAAACCCAAATATTTCACATATACTTTATTGCCTTTTCGTTGTAAAATTTTTTCAATTAAATAAGCATTGGGGTCTTTGACACTAGTCAGTTCCTGTTCATAGAAGCCACCACGAACTAATTTATTTTTATAATTTTTTAAACTATATGTAATCGGATCTGTCTTGTTTTTGAAAGCTATTTTAAAAACTTCAGTTGAATAGTTAGGTTCATATCCTTTTTGAAAAGTACCTTTAGACCTTGCAATTCTAACAAAATCACCAACATTAAATTTTCCCTTATTAAATATTTTAGGGTAATTATAAATTGAACGAAGAATTTGTTTTTCATTTTGTGATGTAACTTGGTTTGGTTTTAACTTAATTGTACTATGTTTTGTGTTATTATATTTTTCAATTAGTTTTGGTAAAAATTCTATCCATTTAAAATTTCCTTGTAAACTAAACTGTTTCCACATAATTGATTTTAATGTTCTGTTAAACCTTTCACAAACACTAGCCTTCATTTCTGAATAAGTATGATAGTGATTTATTTTATAGCTTTTCATTAAATTTTGGAATTTTTTGTTGAAAAATTCTTTTCCCTGGTCAGAATGAATATTTTTTGGAGACTTCCCCTCCCTTTTAAAAATCTTTTCCATACTTTTAACTACGTCATCTGCTGCCTTTGATTTAACTTTTTCGGCATATGCATATTTTGAAAATATATATATTTTTACAATATACATATTAACAATAATTTTTTTAATTTTTTTCTTTTTGAAGCCATAAGGAACTGAAGTATAATCATCTGCAAAAACTCGTTTTCTGGAATTTATTCGATATGACTTTATTTCAGGAACAGTGATGACTCTGTGATCGTATGTTCGGCGAATACTAGGAAATGTTATATTTATTTGTTGAAAGTTGTTTAATTTTTTAACTAATTGTTTCATAGAGCCAAAATTTATTTCTTGTGAAGCGTTGTAATTTAAACGAATACCTTTCACTTTGCAAACAGTTTTTTCGCATTTGGAGTTGGTACTATATATTTTGTATGCATAGTTCTTTGCACCACCACTAACAAATTCTGTAATATAGCTTCCAATTCCATATTCTTCAAGCTCATCTGTCATATCTCCTATGAAAACTCCAGTTGGAGGGTTATATTCTCCTTCACGTGCTACATATATTATTGAATCTGTATCGTAATACAAAACTCGTTCTTTTAAATTGTCTAAGTAAGAATACAATTTTAAACGAGCTTGTGTGGTAGTGTAAGCAGCTATGCAAACGTTAACTGTTGATAATGATTCAGCTGTTTCTTCTTTGTATTCCCAATTTACCAAAACTGTTTTTTCGTTTATTGGAGTTATTTGATTTACATTCTTCGAAGGATCAGTAAGAATAGTAAATAATTCATAAGGCTCATTTATTATTTCAGTTTTTGATTGATTTTCTCTCTGTCCAAATTTACCCCAGAAAGAGTTTAACATTAACTTAGCTAATGATCTAAGTCCAGGATTTTTTTCTATATCGTTAAACTGTAAATTTATGCCTTCTACTTTCGAAAATTTTTCTAAATATTTGCACTTTTCCTTTGGTGTTTTGCAAAAGCTAGTCCAGCCAGAAGCTTCTTGTTTAATTTTAAGGAACTTGTTCATCATTTCTGTAAAAATTCCTTGTTGTGATGTAAGGGGATTAAATTGTTTAACAGTATACTCCCATACCTCGTATATTTCCACAATTTTGTATCCCTATTTAACAGCTTCTCTTACTTCATCTATAACCCACGTTCCTAAAATTGACCTACTACGATTGTCATGCGTGCAGTCATCATTATTCATTTCCAAACTACATGTTTGACAGCAGGAAAACATTAGCTTATTATTTTGATTTATAGGCAAAACCGGGTGATAGAGTTTTTCTGGGGGAAGTATCAATGCCTTTATTAATCCTTCAGTATCATTTAAATTTAATTTATTGCATTCAATTTTTCCAACATGAACTTTTGGATGACCCACTGGGAATTTTCCATATTTACACACCCAAGGATATAGTGAGCATATATCTATATACATTATTTTTTCACCAGGCGCACATTTATAATATGTTCTTGTGTTTCCTGTTCTACCGCCATAAAACGCATCACGTGGTTTTAGTGGTATCAAACTTTCATTCTCCAATTTTGCGAAAAATTCTATGTATTCTTTTGATCTCATTTCGTTTCGAAATTCACACTCCCACTTTTCAATTACTTGATAACCTATAGAGCGTAATTTATTGGCTTTGGATAATGTAGCCTCATAACGTGTTTCATATTTTTTATTATTATTATTTTTGAAACATTTTGGATGGCCATGGTAATAACAGCCATAAAACTCAAATATTTGTTTTGTGTCTGTGCAATATCCGTCAACACGAAGACCAAAAATTACTTTTTCCTTTCCGTTACCACTATGCTGAATTTTTATTTTTCTTCGTTTTTCTTCCCACATTAACCATTTTATGGCAATGATTGACTGGTTTTCTGATAAGCGATATCCTTGTTTAGGTATAAGTCCAATTGTATACGGTTTTAAAAAATTCCTTCTAAAAACCAAATTACACGCTGATGCAATTGTAGTGGCCTCTAAAAATGGCTCAACCTTACATTCTTCCAAAAATAGCTGTCTGAATTTAATACAGGCTGCTGTCAAAATTTTTACGTCATTCATACAATATTCTACAAGTTCCTTTTGGAGGTTAAAAGACTTGTTTTTATTTTCTTCATACCATTCAAGAAATTGTTTTCTTTCTGATGCACTCATTGAATTATGACAGTAATATTTCCGATCGGGTAACTTTCCATTATATTTTATATTATTTTTACGATTAAACATATGAGGAAAATATCCTTTTTTTAAATTTATATCTAAATCAAATGCCTTCGGTAAACTAGATAACGGCATTGGAAAATAGTTTAGTGAATCAATAAATTTCACGTTATCTAACAGCATTAAAATTATCTTTGTTCCCCTCATAATTAGTTTTGGTTTGATGATGGTTTTCTCTAAGATATAGTTTAATAAAAACTGATTATCAAATGTTTGTCCGTTATGTGCAATAACTACAACTTTATGAAATATCTTTCTTTGGTTGAGTATATATTCTAAGAACATTTGTATTGGATTTTGTTTCAACACATGTTCTCGAAGTCCACAAAAATTGCATCTTTCAACATTAGACAATATACAATGCGTGCAACGTTGTTCAAAAATACATAAATCAGGCTGATGTTCAATTATATCCCCTATTGCAACACCTTCATGAAGTTTCTCCCCGATGATATCATCTTGAGTTGTTTCGAGATCGTAGAAAATATATAATATAATTTTAAGTTCAGCTAATTCTTTACACGGTGTAATAAAGCATTGGTGGTCTGAAGCTACATTTATATTACAGTTTTTACACAAATGTCCATAGCATATATGATTTACATCGGTTCTGTATACTTTAAAGCATTTTGTACAGGAATTTATAAGAGTACAAATAGATTTTTTATTTGTAGATGATGTTGCTTTATGATTATCAAAACAAGTTTGACCTTTAAAACTTCGATTGCATACATCACATTTAATATTTGGAAAATTTACGTCATATGCTGGAGATGATTTACAAAAGAAACACGACTGTTTACATCTGTGAGACAATCTATTGTTATACGGAACATTACATGTTTGGCAAAAGTAATCACAACTAAATGCTGCTGTTAATGATGTAATTACATTGAAGTGACCTTCATCGTATATCAAATTCAATCTTTTTTCCTTATCTTCTTCACCTTGAAAAATAATTGATTTTCCTTTTCCTCTGAAATCAAAAACTACAATTTGATATTTAGAGAGGTACAGTTGAAATTTTTTGAGCTCACTGATACTAGCTCCTTTTGCTGGGATGCTTACATTTGAATTTCTTATTAGTTGTAATGCTGCTTTCAACTGAAGTTGACCTGTGTCTTTTCGCATTTGACAGTAGTCAACTTATTTTTCTATGAATGAGATAGCAACAACTAACGCACGTGGTAAGCATAAATTATCTTTGTTTTTGATTGAAATTATGCCTCTTCTTTTATTACATTCTTCTTCAAAATTGTTGTATCTTTTTCCTCTTCCACTTCCTGCTGGAAGTCGTATATATGTAACATTTATACAGAACGTATCTGTAGATAATCCTTCGGAGTTGCTTTGAAAAATGTTTGAAATAACTTCCCAAATTTCCGAAATGTCAAGATCTTTTGCTTCTTTAAAATTGATCCAGGCTGGGCCACGTTCATGAAAACTTTAGCATCCAAAAGTGACACCAATTTTGTCAGTAGGATCAACATTTTCAAGTAAATTGCTGAATAATTCTTCAATACCGGTTTTAATCCAATCTATTGGATCTTTGTTGTCTGGTACTGCATTTATTATAAACTCCAATTTTTTTCCAAAAATGTTGAATCGTTTTACATTCACTGATTTTATTGATTTTATTGTGAATTTTTCTGTATTCATTTTAATTTCTTTTTTTTAATTTCCGATTTTTATTTTATTAAGACAACCAATCGCGAACGTTTCTAATCCTAGAATTTTCACTCTATTAACAATTTTTTAACTTTTTACACAATTTATACATAATGTCTTGCTTGTTACTTTAAAAAAAGCAATTACTCGTAACATATTTTGAATCGCTTTTATTCCTTTGTTTTTTTTTCAACATTCTTACATAACAATAAAATCTTATACGGTGATACTAAGAATTTTTTTCTTTCATCTTCTTTAAATACTTCATAGAAAAAAGATAACAAGAAGAAATAAAAGCATCTCAAAATTGCATCAATTTTGTCAAGGTTGAATCTTTATGTAACATTTAAAAACCAGTTTGCACTTTTTCTTTTAATTTTTTTAAAATTAGTTTTAAAATTTTAAAAAAACGTAGTTACACATCTTTTTGTTCTGTTTTCATTTTTCTCTTTAAATTTTATAAAGTATTTTTTCTTATTCTTTTCATATATGCCTATTACTTAAGCTAAGTATACATCAACAAGAAGTATACCTGTACCACGTTAGATATTTTTGATTTCTTGTTGTTTTCTTTTTATTCATATTTTTTTCTTGAACACAGAATAAATCTGTTTTATTTTTATATTCTTGTTTTCAAAATAGGTGACAAATACAATTAACCTGACTTGTTTTTTTTCTTTTTTTATTCTTCACAGATTAGGCAACATACAATGCACTTAAGCAACATGTTAGTCCTTAAGTTCTTTTCATTCATATTTTTTTTTTGAACATTCTTACAAACAAAAAATATCTTACATGACACACCGACAATAATCATTAGTTTTTTTCTTTTAACTTCTTTAAATAGTTAAAGTAGAAAAAAAAAAAAAAAAAACAACACAAATAGTTAGGTACATCTAAAATCGCATAATTTTTTTTCAATGGTTTGATCATTATGTAGACAGAAAAACAGGTTTTCACTTTTTCTTTATGAATTTTAAAGATGGGTTGTACCTTTTAAAATTGTTTTATCTTGTACGTTTAAACTTTTTTTATTTTTTTCCTTTTACATTCATTAACCATTTTTTGTTTCTACTTTTCATATGCGCCTATTACTTAAGCCAAGTATACATCAATAAGAAGTAGACCTGTACCACGTTAGATATTTTTGATTTCTTGTTTTTTTTTCAACATTCTTACATAACAATTAATTAATGGTTTTTCTTTCCTCTTCTTTAAATACTTCATAAAAAAAAAACGAAAGAAAAAACAACAAATAAAAAAACAACAACATCTTAAAATTTGCAAGCATAAAAAAAATATTTTTCTTAGTGTTTTTCCATGTTTACCTATTACTTAAAACAAGTATACAATCCTTATAAACAACAAGAGTTGTCTGACGGTCGCCGCCGCCTGTCTGACCTAATTTTACGTCGTTAACCTACTCCTGTCTGACCTAATTACAGTTTGACCTACTGACCTGTCTGGCCCAAGTGCCTACCTATCTACTTATGGCTTCTCAGAATTTTTCCTAAAAAGGATATATTCTTATTTGTGTGATCGCTCTTATAGTGTTATATTCAAAAATGTGATTTCAGAACCATTCGTGGCAAATTGCGGTGTTCCACAAGGTAGTCACCTTGGTCCTTTACTTTTTATTTTATTTGTAAATGATGTTACTTCTATCATTTCTAATTGTGAGCTTCAAGTTTACGCTGATGATATGAAAATATAAAAGATTACATTTAATAAGGACGCCGTCCTTATGCAGAATGACCTTCAAAACTTTAACAATTGGTGCGTTAATAATTGTCTACTACTTAATGTAAATAAATGCGCATTGTCATCTTATACACATCGTTCTAGTCCTATTTATTTCAACTATATTTTAGATGGTATGTATGGATGGGTGGTAGTTTACCTAAAGCTACTTCAGTAAAAGACTTAGGTGTGTATTTTGATTCCCAACTTAGCTTTAAAATTCATTATAATAATATTATAAATAAAACTAATTCATTGTTGGCGTTTGTTAAACGTTCTTCTAAAGAATTTTCAGATCCCTATGTTCTTAAATCGTTGTACACTTGTCTTGTAAGACCGAACCTGGAATATGCTAGTCAGGTTTGGTCTCCATTTTATATGGTACACATTGATAGGATCGAGGCAGTACAAAAAAACTTTCTTAGATTTGCCTTACGCCATTTGCCATGGTCAAATCCTATTATTTTGCCACCATATGAACAAAGGCTAAAGTTAATTGATTTGTGTACTTTAAGTTTTAGACGTGAGGCTTCTGATGTTATTTCCATTACAGAGATTGTTAAGGGTTATGTTAAATCTACTTTAATTTCTAGTAAAATTAATATTAGAAATCTTCAACGCCTTCGCTCTTGCAATTTGTTTAAAACCTATAATCAAAGGACTAATTATGGCAAATTTGAACCTATTAATAGGATGCTTATTATAGGTAACAAACATAAGCTTAACATTCACTTTACACTTTCAAAACATTCCCAAAAACAAAAATTATACAATCCCTATTAATATTAGGATTTTTGTTTCTTGTTGCACTGTAAAGTAAGTACCTATCAATGTATATGCATTTTTAATTTTAATCTTAGTTCTAAGTTTATTTATACTTAACAATTATGTAATTTTTATTATAATTTTTGTTGTATTTAGTAATTTATTATTGTTTACTTGTTATTATGTATATTATAAATTTTATGTAAACTGTTTGTGCTAAGCAGTATAAATAAATAAATAAATATTATAATAAAATTTTGTTGGCCTTCAAATATTATCTATGTGTTGTGTAGAGTTATTCTTTATGAGATCTATAAAATTACATTTTAAAATTATAAGAACATTTGTTTGTGATGCATAGATAAATATGTATGTATGTATGTATGTAACAATATAAAATCAATTATTAGAGAAAAAAAAAATCAGTTCGAGGAAAATGAATTATGATTTATGAACTGAATCAATAAAAAAATATTTTTTTGTTTTGTTTTTCTTATGTTCTTTGATGGGATACCAAAAATACAGTTATCTTTTTACGAAATAACCCCAAATACGATCTTGGGGTGATTTCAAATCAATGAAATTGACTACGATTTTTTCTTCTACGTGAGTTCTCTATGTATATAGTTATTTTATGGTTGAATGGACAAATAATGTCTCATTTTGTTGGATTAAGATCTAAAATGTATGCAATCAAAGTTGAACATAAAGAAGAACTGAAAAAAATTAAAGGTGTTAAAAAAACGGTTGCAAAAAGAGAAATTTGTTTTGATGATTTTGTAAATTGTTTGAATAATTCTGTCGATAAGATGGTTAAACAAAATTTAATAAAATCTCAAAAACATACGTTGTTAGTATTACCCAATCGAAACTAGTTTTTTTTTTTTCTCTATTATATTAAAAAATAATGAATTCAAGATAATATTACATTAACTTAAAACTAATATGTGTTTATAGATCTTAGCCTAAGCTGTCTGATCTTGTATTTATGAAAGTTCAAGTTTGAAAATAAACGCTTTAAACGCGTTTGATGATAAAAGGTTTATTTTAACATATGGTTTTAATACATTACCATGGGGTTATTATGCAATCTATAATATAATACACAAGATGTTGGCGAGACCTTGCCAACATGTAAAAAAATATATTTTATATCTATAATAAAACACTCACACTGAATGTAAACTAAACTGGCAATGATGATATTTCTGTATATTTATTTAATAATTTAAAATTTTATTACCAAAGACACAAATTTTTGACTCAACGTATTATCAAGAGACACAAACCGTTCATTAAAAATAAAAATAAATTTAGTAAATATTATTACGAGTGACCAAATTTTCCGCTAGATGTATTATCAGAGACACAAACCCTTCATTAAAAGTGAGTACCGTCAAAAAAGGAAAAGTACATACTTAAAAAACACATTTTCAATCAAAATAAATTCAGCAAATTTTTAATTTTTAAATTTGACCGCTACGTCCATTATGAACTGGTCGCAGCGGTAAATTAAAAATAAATTATTAATCTTCTGTTGGCATTTTCAATCTTTGTTTTGGAAAAAAAAAAATAAAAATAGGTACTCTTAATAAAATTAAAAAGCCTGAAAGTGAAAAAGTGAGAGTGAGCAAAGTTTATAGTAAACCTCATATTTATAAGAAAAAAATAATAGGCCGATTTTATTCTTGATTTTGTTTTCATTAGTATAAAAGCTGGTGAAAGCTTCGTAACGTACTTTAAAATAGTTTTGTTTATTTAGGTTGAAATTTAGATTTTTAAGCTAAATTTTCGGTAGAACTGGTATAACATAAAATATTCGAAATTTTTTTATTAATGTAAAATTCGGCTGACTTAAATAATTATATTTCATAACAAAAGTCAGAAACTTACTAAATATTATAGAAACGGATATTTTTCTTAAAAAAAAAAGAAAAAAATAACATAGAAAATATCATTTTAGAAGCCTTCTCTCACAAAAGATTCATAATTTTGTACTAATTTATTATTAGACCATTAATAATATTGTTAGCCATGGAAAAAAATAAGATTTATTAATCAGATCAGATAATACCTGAAATTTATGATTGAATTTCTGATAATATACACAATATAATGATAAGACCTTGCCAACATATAAAAAAAAAAATATTTTATTTCTATAATAAACCACTCACACTGAATGTAAACTAAACTGGCAATGATGATATTTCTATATATTTATTTAATAATTTAAAATTTTATTATCAGAGACATAAATCTTCGACTAAAAGTCTTATCAGAGACACAAATGTTTACTTTTTAAAAAGTACTTTCGACACAAAATTTAAAGCAAATTTTTAATTTTTAAATTTGACCGCCACATCCATTATGAACTAGTCGCAGCGGTAAATTAAAAATAAATTATTATTCTTCTGTTGGCAGTTTTCAAACGACTCTTTGTTTTGAAAAAAATAAAAATACTCTTAATAAAATTAAAAGACCTGAAAGTGAAAAGAGCAAAGTTTATAGTAAGCCTTATATTTATAAGAAACAAATAATAGGCCGATTTAATTCTTGATTTTGTTTTCACTATTATAAAAGCTGGTAAAAGCTTCGCAACAGACTTTATTGTAGTTTTGTTTATTTAGGTTAGAATTTTGATTTTTTAAGCTGAATTTTTGATATAACATAAAATATTTGAATTTTTTTTATTAATATAAAATTCGGCAGACTTAGCTAATTATATTTCATAACAGAAATCAGAAACTTACTAAATATTATAGAAATGGATATTTTTCTTAAAAAAAAAAGAAAAAATAACATAGAAAATATCATTTTAGAAGCCTTCTCTCACAATAGATTCATAATTTTGTACTAATTTATTTATTAGACCATTAAATTAAAAAGCTGTCGAAAACGACCGTCACAAAAAAAAGACCCCGAAAATTTATGAAATTACATTATCAGAGACATGAATCTTTTATTAAATATACCAAAGACCTCTTCCAAAGTACATTTGAATAAAATAAATTCAGCAAATTTTTTTCAAGCAAAAAAAAAAATAAACGCAAAAGACTTGAAAGTAGTTTTGGTAATTGAAGTAATTTCGCGGCGAAAACAACTGTTTTTCATCGACATAAAATTTTTTTTTTTAAAACTAAAGAAAAATAGAGAGTAAAATTTTAACAAATATTAAAATTATTTCGATTATTGGGAGTGTTTTAAATGTAACAAAAAATAAATGTCGTAGCGGTTGGTGTTGGTTGGTTTTTCGCCGGTTTTTATTGTGCACTTTATACATGTGTTTCAAACAATTTTTGAGATATCGGCACGAACTTTTACCCTGAATGTGTTTTTAGCTTGGACCATTTTTTCTCAATAATTAAAAAACTGTCAAAAATTATCGCCACGAAAAAACGGCGAGAATAAATTAATAAACTGTACCTAACATTTTTAATTTTATGTGTTTAGATTTGTTTTATGTTTTTTTTCTATTACAAGTAAGTAAGTGATTTCAACGTTTTTTTAATGGTGCTGATGTAAAAATGAAATTTTTAGGTAGTTTATTAAGGGAGTCAGTATGATAACGTAAATGTTTTTGAATCTATAGAATTTGTGCAATTGCACAGGGGATTTTCTAGTTGAAAATATGTTATTGTATTGAAGTCAATGTTGAAAACGCAACTTGTAAGTTGTTGAAAAAATTTAGTTTAGTTCCTGATAGCTACAAATAATAATTCAAGGTACATATGTGTCATATTATTTAAAAAATTACATGATAATTGTCATAGTTCTATTGCATTAGATATAAACTAATAATAACTTATTTTATGCAGTTTTTAATTAATCAGAATCAAAATTCCTAAGAATAAAGAAACTATGCATTCATTATACTTATAAAAAAAGTAGGGAGTAGAATATAATGCTCTGAAAATTCAAAATAGTCAAACGTTCTTTACTTTACTTTGAAAAACGAATAAATTTAAAATCAAATCCAATTCAAAATATAAATTGAAAATGGTAAGATATTTTTTCGATCAATATTATTTCTGTTATCCTTATTATTTTCAACATTCTAGGTTTTCATTAATGAATTAATAGCATTATGAAAGGGTGAACAAGAACTTTTTAAAAATATTGATAACCTCGCCATATACAAGATGTATGAAGTTATAACGTTTAAATTTTTGGATACAAAACGAGGGCAAAAAGCACTACTCTGTGAGGTAAAGGAGCCGTTCGATAATGAATAAATAACGTTTTACGTGCCGGATGGATTTAACAAAAAAGTGTCAACAGATGCTGAATTAAACGAATTAAACAAAGTAGGTTCCATATTAAGTTCTTGGGAAGAGATGAACCGATATGGAACATGGCTCTATTCGAGTTAATACCAATGACGAGTATTGATTCCCAAAAAAAACTGTTGAAATAAAAAACAAAGGCCTTACTATTTAATAAAAAAAAAAAAATTTAATTTTAAATTGTAAAATTGTTTGTATTTTATATTTCTCGAAACAAATATATTTCAGGCTAATTCATTTAAATCAGCCCTTGTTTCTGGAGGACCGATATCCAGTCCCCGAAGGTGCGGTATCGGTCCTTTTGGATGGGGTCCCCGGAGATACGAAAAATCGTCTCCAAGGTCCTTATGGGTCCGGTATCGGTCTTTGCTATTGCTAAAGGCTCCCTTCCCCTAGGGGCAAAGGGCAAAAGGAAATATCCCTGGGATCAAGGGGCCCCCGGACCGAAATTGTTTTGGAATGCGTTCTCGGAGGTCCGATCAGGATTTCCCTCTTTTTTAAAATCGCCATTAAGTATATAAATTAGAGATTTTCAAGTTATTCTAATTTAGTACGCAAAATGAGCAGCAAGACAGTAGCAGACTTACAATTTTTTATTGGAAACAATAAACAATATTTTTTGAAAGAATTTACTTTGGTAGCTGAAGACTGCCTCATTCCAATATTGTTTGTGCTTTAATCGCCTTATTCATTTGAGGAGTTAAATGAAAATGCAACAAAACAACAAAATAATTACAACAAAAATACAATTAATGGACTTGACTGGGATGATGGATTTTTAGAATAGTCAAAAATTAAAAATATCTTAAATGAATATTTTGCTTAATTTGATGTCATTTACGTAAAAGAGTCTAAGAAAAAGGAATTCTTAGATAAATTTGTTTCAAGGTTAGTAGAAGTTATCGATTTGGATAATAAAATTCCATCTCTTCAAAGTAGTTAAAATATGAGAGAGCTAATGTATGAAAAACGCAAAAAGTTGCTATTTTCTGTTATTGGTCGCTAGATGTCGGTAAGTGTATGAGAGAGAGAGCTAATGTATGAAAAACGCAAAAAGTTGTTATTTTCCGTTAGTGGTCGCTAATGTATGAAAACGCAAAAATTAAAGATTAGGTTTGTGTATAGGGTAAAAAGTGAAGAAAAAAGTGGATCATGTACATAGGCGGAAGCAGTGGCGGTGGCAGTGGCAGTGGTTGAAAGCTTTTGTGATAATTTTTGTGTTATGTTAGGGGTTATTAATTTGAAATGTTTGCATACATTCCGGATGTTATTTTAATAAGTAATTTTGTTTGTTTAAGAGAAGTTATTTCCATAAATAAAATATGAAATATTTAAATATGTATGCTGATAAGAAAATAAAATATTTTTAAAGCATGAGTTTTTTTTCGAATTGTTGAATTGAATTATTATACTGATAAGAAATTTAAAATTTTCAAAACGTGAAAAATTATGTAAAAAACAATTAAAATAAAAAAAAATGTGTAAATTACGTCAGGGGATTTCTATTGTTAATTTTAAAAATTATAAAACAAAAAAAATAAAACAGTTGTGATAAAAGGGGATTATATTTTAATAAGTAGTTTAGTTTGTTTAAGAAAGTCAATCAAGTTAATAAATAAAAACAATATTTATAATGGATCATAAAATAATTAAACTAGAATTTTGTTGTGATGTTTGTAAACAAACATTCAAACGAAAATATGATTTGGAACGACATAAAAAAATACATAAATACTGTTCTTATTGCAAAATATTTACACTAAACTAGGTTTATCATTTAAGAACAAATTTACATAAAATGAATGCAGCAGAAAAATTGAGGGACAATGTTAGAGCGATCAATGAATCATTTGAAAGCAGACTTCAAACATTTTTAATTGACAATGATGATGAGGCGATTATTGCTCCAATTGAATTTTTAAATAAAAATAAGGATAATATACTTACTATTCTTAGCAATTCATTATTGAAACATAAATTTTACAAAATGAACTTCGAACTCTTTGCTGAATATGTAAAACCTTATCCAGATGGTGACGGTGATGATAACGATGAATTGCAATTAAGCATTAAATCATTTCAATCAAAAATGGTCTTAATTTTAAATGAAGTTGATATCAATTCTAATTATGACGAAATTATAGAGGGTATAATAAAAAGGAGTGAAGAATTTCAAGAAAAGGACAGTGGATGGGCGTTATTTCGTATTATTGGACTCGAAATAAATATGAACCAATAAAAGGACATTCACAGTACATTCAACTTCCTAAATCAATAGAAAAGAAAAAGGCATGCATAAATGTGAAAAATTCTGATGAATATTGTTTTAAATGGGCTTTGATATCTACTTTAAAACCTGCAGTAAATGAATCATGCAATCCAAGGAGTTATAATATAATTGATATAACGGCGGCAGAGATTTTTTTGAATGGTTGGAAAGTAGAAAATTTAAAATTTGGAAATATAATATTTCCTATTAAAATAGACGATATTTATACATTTGAGGAACTCAACCCTGATATAAGTGTGACTGTTTTTGGTCTTAATATAAAATCAAAGAAAAATAATGAACATGAATTAATTGGTCCATATTTTTTAACAAAAAGTGAAAAACAGCATCATATAAATTTATTGATGATTGAAATGAATGAAAGATATCATTTTGTTTATATAAAGGATTTATCGAAATTTTTAAGAAAATCTCTTACAAAACATAATGGTCGAATATACATTTGCAATAGTTGTTTGCAATATTTTGATGAATTGGAAAAATATGAAATTCATAAAAATCAATGCAGAAAGATTGTTTGCAACTTACCAGATGAAGAAAATAAAATTTTGAAGTATGCTGATTATCGATTTCAAATGAAAGCACCATTTGTAATATATGCAGACTGTGAGAGTATATTGAAACCGATAGCAACATGTAAACCAGATGTAAATGGTCCTTCAACTACTAATATTAAGGAGCATGTTGCGATTGCATTTGCATATTTTATAAAATGTTCCCTTAATGAAAATTTGAATAAATATGTGGAATGTGTACGAGCAGATTGTGCGCAAGAATTTATATTATCACTAATTAATGGTTGTAGTGAGCTTTATAGAAATTTCAATTTGAAAAGTCAAAAAATGAAACCATTAACACTAGACGAAGAATTACAACAGTTAGCGGATTCCTTTTGCAGTATTTGTGGTAAGGAATTAGATTATATTAATAGAATAAGAGATCATTGTCACTATAGTGGTAATTATAGGGGTCCAGCACATAAAGAATGTAATTTACTTTTTAAAAAACTTTTTAGATAACATTTTTTCCAATATTTTTCCACAATTTTTCTGGCTATGATTGCCATTTATTGTTTAAATCTTTAAATTGTAATCAGAATCTGAACATGATGTTTTTGTCAATTCATTATGAAATGCAGCTTGAGATGGGAAAGTATCATTTAATTTTGTGACAGAATCTAAATAATCATAGCGAAATAAACCTTTCTTTGTTATCAAATTATAGTGCTCTCCGAAATTATTTTTAACGTGATGCTTTTTGTTATCATCTAGATTATTAAACAAACTATTAAACTAGATTATAAAGGAGATTATTAAACGGATATATGCAGGGTTCAGTATATTAGAGCTATCAAAAGTTTTGATGTATGATTTTCATTATGATTTCATGAAAATGAAATATAAAAATAAAATTCAATTAAATTATATGGATACTGAGAGTTTTGTCTATAGTATTCAAACTGAAGATTTTTATGAAGAAATCAAACCTGATCTTCATAAATTTTTTGATACTTCAGATTATGAAGTAAATAACCCTTATAGTTATCCATCCATAAATAAAAAAGTATTAGGGATGTTTAAAGATGAAATGAATAGAAAAATTATTTTGGAATTTGTAGGTTTACGTTCAAAAATGTATTCCATTAAAGCGGGCAAAAATAATGTTATTAAAAAATCTAAAGGTATAAAAAAAATTGTTGTTGATAATTTAAGCATTGATGATTATAGAAATTGTTTAAATACTAAAAAAATATTTTATGAAAGTATGCAAATTTTTAAGTCTAAACTTCATACAATTTATACTCAAGAAATAAACAAAGTTGTTTTAAATTGTTTAGATAATAAGAAGTATGTAATGCATGATAATATTAGAACATTGTCTTGGGGACATAAAGATATTTTGTAAATATTTCAAAAAAAAATTATTTGAAAATAAAGTATATTTAAATTATATATAATTCAATAAAAAATCAATTGATTTTTTTGTAGGCACTTGGTGAAACATATTTGTTGAATAATTAATCAAATTTCATCTATTTAATATTTATATATAATTTTTTTTTTCTTCTTTTTTTTTTTTTTTTATTATATATAATTAATTAAAACACCTGTTTTCGTTTTACAAATAATAGTTTATTTTTTTATATATATATTTTTTTTTTCCTCAACTATTTCGCCCTTTTTAAAGGCATCATCAGGAAGATACTACTTAAAAATATACCTTTCATCATATATACAAATAAAAGAAATTATTATTTAAAAAAAAAAAAAATAAATTATTAAAAAATATTTAAAAATATTTAAAAAAAAAAAGAAAAGAAAAACAGTTTAAAATTTAACTAACAAAAAAAAATAAAATAAAATTATTTAAAAAGATTAAGAGCAATATACAAAAACATAATACAACTACAACGAAAAACAAACTGGCATACGTGACAAAAATGTAAATTTACATTTAGCTAAATAGAAATTTGTTGTCCAGTAAAAGATTATTATTACTTAAGTCAATTTGGTTATTAAACAAAGTAATATTATTATTTTTATATTTATTTATTTGAAAAATTTCATGTTTATCTAGAACTAAGCCGCCTTTCAATTCTTATAAAATCAATTTACAAAAGTATCAACACAATCTAAACTAAATTAAAAAATGAAAACTTAATTCTCTGCAAAGCAGACAAAGGCAATACAATTGTAGTAGTGGACAAAAAAGAATATATAGAAAAAATGCTAAATACAATTAAAGACATGAACGCATCAGAGTTACCAGCTGACCCTACTTTTAGATATGAAAAGGAAATCAATCTAATAATAAGTAAATCGAATCAAATAATTGACAAAAAACGTAAGATAAAATTAAAAGCTAACAAATCTTCAGCGACCATACTATATGGTTTACCGAAAATACATAAGTTAGTGTGCCATTACGTCCTGTTGCTTCTGCATGTAATGCTCCAGCACAAAAATTGGCCAGTTATTTAAGTTTTACTTTACCTGATTTCCTTAATTTCAAAGGCAAATACTCTATAAAAAATTCCATAGAATTAATTAATAAATTGGAAAATATTAAATTACCTAAGAATGCTGTTTCATTTGATGCCTCAAGTTTGTTTACTTCTGTTCCTGAAGAATACATTTTATGACAAAATAACAAATAAATTTAGAGATCTAGACAAAGCAGTCGAATTACAAAATTTAATTAACATTTGCATAGACCAGAACTATTTTGAATTTAATAACAAGTTTTATTCTCAAACAAATGGTTTGGCTATGGGATCAACTTTGTCCCCTCTAGCCGCTGAAATTTTTATGGATAACTTTGAAACAACTCTATTTGATTCCAAACACCATCTCTTGAAGAATATTTTAACCTGGTTTCGATATGTAGATGATATATTCTGTATATGGACTGGTACAGAAAGAGAAGTTACTACTTTTTTGGAAAAATGTTTAAATATTTTGGATAACAACATCAAGTTCACTTTAGAATATGGTGGAGTTAAGCTGAATTTTCTAGACTTAACTATAGAAATAATTAATAACAAATTTGACTTCAACATATATCGAAAGGAAACATTTTCAGATGCTATTATCCCTGCTTCTTCAAATCATCCATGGTCAATAAAAATGGCATCTTTCCATTGTTTATTACACCGTATGTTATCTGTACCATTAACTGGTGATAATTTCAAAAAAGAACTAAATAGCATTATTAATATCGCTATTAACAACGGTTACAATAAACACACTATATATAATCTATTAAAACGAAAGTCGAATAAAATGATGATGAACAAAATTTTCCCAGTACCTGATAATGACGCAATTGAAATAAATTATAAGAAAATACCATACATAAAATTGTTCGGAACGTTTATCAAAACAACTCAACACAGCTGATATAAAACCTGCCTTCTTCAATAAAAACACATGATATAACTTATTAGTCAACAATAAATTAAAATTACAAAAACCATGTAACTTTTTGTCAAAAAGTGGAGTATACGGAATTAAATGCAATGTTTGTGACGGTATTTACATAGGAAAAACAAAAAAGTCTTTGCAAATTAGATTAGCGGAACATATTAAATCAATAGCTCTTTCTGACCCACCATCTGGACTTGCTCAACATCTGAAATCAACAGGACATATCACAGATATAAACAATATCAGACTGTTAAAAGAATTGAAAGGCGGCTTAGTTCTAGATAAACATGAAATTTTTCAAATAAATAAATATAAAAATAATAATATTACTTTGTTTAATAACCAAATTGACTTAAGTAATAATAATCTTTTACTGGACAACAAATTTTTATTTAGCTAAATGTAAATTTACATTTTTTTCACATATGCCAGTTTGTTTTTCGTTGTAGTTGTATTATGTTCTTGTATATTGCTCTTAATCTTTTTAAATAATTTTATTTTATTTTTTTTGTTAGTTAAATTTTAAACTGTTTTTCTTTTTTCTTTTGTTTTTTTTTAAATATTTTTAAATATTTTTTAATATTTTTTTTTTTTTTTTTTTTAAATAATAATTTCTTTTATTTGTATATATGATGAAAGGTATATTTTTAGGTAGTATCTTCCTGATGATGCCTTTAAAAAGGGCGAAACTAGTTGAGGAAAAAAAAAAATATATATAAAAAATAAACTATTATTTGTGAAACGAAAACTGGTGTTTTAATTAATTATATATAATAAAAAAAAAAAAGAAGAAAAAAAAAAATTATATATAAATATTAAATAGATGAAATTTGATTAATTATTCTATATATAATTCTTTTTTATTTTTTTTTATCATTATTAATATATAAATTTTCTTTTACAATTCATCATTAGAATTAATTTCAGGAACTTGTTTAGGCTGTGAAGGAAATCGAAAGAAATATCTCCTGCAATTTGAACTGCACTTTATTTTTCTACTATAACGCACAATATGATCTGCAAAACCTTCTAAATTTTGAAATATTCTGCGTTCTACAAAATGTTCCATCTCTTCGGTTTTATGTTCCTCACAGTGGTATGTTGTGATCCCAATATTCAAAAATTAATTCAATTGCGTTCATATTCAAAAAATTACTTTATTATATTATGTATAATGAAATAATGAGTCTTTGTTTGAATTAGTTTTATATGTTTTAAAAAAATGTAACTCTATTTATACGAAAATTTACCCCTACTTAAAACCACATACATCCTATAATTAAAAAAAAGTTTTATTCTGAATTGTATTATAGAAATTAAGCAGATAAGATTTTTATTTGAAACTGGACCTATAATTAAAAAAAAGTTTTTTTTATTCTGAGTTATAAGATAGAAATAAAGCAGATAAGATTTTTTTATTTTACAACTAGAAAAGAAAATTTTCGTATAAATAGAGTTACATTTTTTAAAGCCTCATTCTCACTTTTAAAAACCATTAAAATTTCAATTCAATAAATTTTAAAATTTTAACAAATAATTCAACATGATGAAACGCAATGCAGACCAATCTTCTTCTTCTTCCGAACACGTAAAAAGAATCAAAATGAGCGATGTGCTAGATGATAATGATGATGAAGAAGTAATGACGCAGTTATTTCTTGAAATCTATGGCGAGCAAAAAGGGCATGAAGACGAGGAGCTAGATAAATTTTTGAACGACATCATTAAAAATAAGAAATTTATCAGCATGAATGAAGTTCATGAAAATATATTTTTCGAGGTGATCCACATTCAGGAAGCCCAGTCAAAGTTTGCAAAAAAGAAAAAGCATTCCCGTTGCGTTGTTTTACACTGTGATCAATTTTTTACATACTTACCAAATTATTATGCTGTGAAACATACAAAGGAAATTGTAGACATAATTAATCGAAAATTAGGTTCTATTGAAATAAAATATTATTTTAAAGTTATAAAGAAAACAAATAATAATAAGTATATCGAAATAGAATTTAAAAAAGAAAATATTCAGTAATCAATAATAAGAAGATTTTTTTTATAATTATTTTTATTACATTTTTTCTTTATTTCTTTTGTTTTTACATAATAATTTTCTTTCATGTTTATAAAAAAAAAAAAAAAAAAAAATTTTAGATTTATGATTTAAATCATTTAAATAAAATACAAAAATTTAATTTTAGCATTTTTTATTTTAATTATTTAGGTTGATTTTTTTTATATATAAAATAAAATTTTTATTATTTTTTTTATTTTAGCTATTTAGATACATATTATTATTTTTTTTTTTGCATTGTTTTAATGTAATTTTGCTGATATTGACTTCTGACTTCTTCTTCCCATTTTTTAGTAGATCCTGATGAAGTGTTACCTAATTTCTTATAATCATTTGATTTTTTATTCAAAACTTTTATTATTTTATCCATGTTCATTTTTATCTGTAGAATATCAATAGTAGAATGAATATGTTTCTGATGCTTTTCTCCTTAAATACTTTTAAATTGCTTAAATCAACAATTTTAATAAGTAAACATTCTCTAATCTGCAAACATTAACATGATTAAAAAAGCATCTTTTAGAACATTGAATTTGCTGATTCTTCAATATTTTTAAACGTGTAGAATTACGATTATTCAAATCAAAAACATTATTGTTTTTTAATATGCTAATAATCCAAGATTTTTTTTCTTCTCCTTTAACATAAATTTTTGTTTGTTTATGTATAAAATTTTTTAAAAAATTAATAACATCACAAAAATGTGTTTTGCCATCAGACCATTGTAAACCATGATGATTTTTAGTGAGCTATGCATTTGTATATTTTGTTTTTCTATCTAAATAATTATAGCTATAAGGTGGTTTTATTATGAAATGATGAATACTCTCATTTGATGAGAGAATAGCTAGTTCTTTTAAAATAAATGTATTGTTATTATCGCGAAAACCTTGTATATCAATGATTACATATTCCATTTTTATTTATGTATATTTCAGAAGAACTTATAATTTAGCAAATTAATTTGAATTGGTAATTTAAATGATTTTGTTAACTTCTCCTGTTAACGGTTTAAATTCCACTTCCACTAAATGTAAAATAAGATAATAAACTGTAGTATTGTCTGGAATTTTTTTTAATGTCTTTAATTCAATTCTGACATCAACTGGACCCATTTTAAGATTATCATTTTGATAACGAGTATCAATTATGAAGATTGGAGAATCACCTTCAAAGTTGTCCCATGAAACTAAAAGTTCTGATATTGAGTTATTATAGTACAAGCTTCTAAAATTCGAATATGCTTCATATGCTAATGCATAACGATTTTTATCAAAATCTAAATTCATATCTTCATATGGATATGATTCAGAATTTAAATAAACTTTTATATTTTCAATATCGCAATAATTAAATTTTGATGAATCTTCCTCAAGTTTATTTTGTTTATCAGTTTGTAAAGCAAAAACAATAATCCGAGGTTTTTCAAGTTGTGAGGCTGTTTTAACATTCCAAATATGATGTGTATTTCCTGCTGGCAATGTAGGATACTCATGTAATTCCCAATTTCTAAAAGGAATTTTCATAACCGAACCATTTGCAATACTTTTGTATAAATTTAATTTAAGATCATCAGCTAAGTTAATATGTTGAACCTTCCAACATATTTTTGTAATAAGAATTTTCGGTTTTTCACTAACAGCATTAGCATTACATAATAATGAATTATCATTTGATCGAGAGCGAGTTAATATCAATTCATGTTTTGCATTTGGAATAATATTTTTATAATCTTCTGCAAATCCTAATAATCTTTTTAAAGGTATACAAAAATTGAAATAATGGCCATTCATTTTAATCGCTAGTAGTATGCATATGCCGTTTGAGAGCCAGGAGGAGCTTTTTTAAAGCTTTTATTATGCCGTTTCAGCGCCAGGAGGAGCTTTTATTCAACAGTTCTCCTAAATGTATGCAATAAAATTGTGATAAGTAAAAAGTTTTATGCTTTTGAGTATTTTAAATTAAGCTTAGCGGTTAGAATATCAGTTATGTTCAAATTTCAAATTAAAACAGTAATAAGCTAAAGATATTGTGCTTACTGTTCTTAATTAAATATGAAAAGTTTTAAAAGTTTTGGTTTGGTTTAAATACAAAGTTAATATTATCAAAGTTTAAACTTGATTTAATATTTCCATGAAAATTGAAAAAAAAGTTTAAAAAATAAAATAAGCTTAAGCTATTGAACGGAATATTCTTAATTAGATATGAAAAGTTTATTAAAGTTTAAGCTTGATTTAATTTGGAGAATTATTATGATCTCTATAATAAAAATGTAAAATTGTTGATTGTTCATGACTTTTGGTAAATATATTTTTACTTTAATAAAAGCTTTGAATTAAACGGCTGATAATATATTGTTAATAATATAAGGTGTGATTATGAAATAGAAATTAAAAACGTGATCAAGTTCAAGTTAAAAGTAAAAAAAAAAAATAAAAAACTTGGTTTTAAAAAGTTGTTTTTAATATTAAATAATAGCATTACATTTTTTTACTAAAAGTTTATAAATTATTATTCATTAAATAATATCTTTTTTATTTATCCATGAATCATGACTTTTATCAAAGCCAAGCCACCTAACCAAAACATGATTTCCTTTTTTTCTTATTATTTTTTCTACAAGGTAAAGATTAGGAAATTTAACAGATGTAAATTCAGGTTCATAAAAACTACCTTTTATTAGTTTTTTAGTGTAATCAAATAAATTATATATAATTGGATCTGTTCTTTTTATTTTCGCTATTGTAAAAATTTCTGTTGACCAATTTTGTTGATAACCTTTTGTAAATATACCTTTATATTTACTTATACGAACAGAATCTCCAATGTTGTATTTGGGTTTTCGGAATACTTTTAATTTATTGTAGACAGTTTTTAGTAATAATTTCTCATTTTTCTTTGTAACCTTTTTAGGTGGAAGTTTAATTGTATGATGATATGTTGAGTTATATTTTTCTATTAGCGATGGTAGAATAGTTAACCATTTATATGTGCCTTGTAAACTGAATTGTTTCCACATCATGTTTTTCAGAGTGCGATTGAAACGTTCTACAATTGATGCTTTTAGTTCTGAATATGTATGATAATGGTTAATTTTATTTTTCCTCATTAGATTTTGAAATTTTTTGTTGAAAAATTCCGTACCTTGATCAGATTGTAAATTTTTTGGTTTTCTACCAGCACGCTTAAAAATATTTTTCATTACGATTAAAATATTATCAGCGCCTTTGCGTATGCTGAAGTGCGATTGAAACGTTCTACAATTGATGCTTTTAGTTCTGAATATGTATGATAATGGTTAATTTTATTTTTCCTCATTAGATTTTGAAATTTTTTGTTGAAAAATTCCGTACCTTGATCAGATTGTAAATTTTTTGGTTTTCTACCAGCACGCTTAAAAATATTTTTCATTACGATTAAAATATTATCAGCGCCTTTGCGTATGCTGAACCGATTTTTACAAAAATTGGTTTTTTTAAAATCGGTTCAGCATACGCAAATGTATCAATAACTGTTATAAATATTTATATGCCTTATTAAATTTTGCATATGGAATCATTTCAACCAAATCAATTTGCCAAGTATCACTTAAACCCTTTTGAATAAATTTTCTTCGTGTAAATTTTCTTCTAGCACCTCTATGAATTTCTGACACAACTTGTAGCCTCGACATTATTCTCGTACCATTTAATTAAATTTTCCAAAGTGATTCTATAATTTTCTATTGTATGACATTCACATGTGTCTGGTCCAGAAGTAGCATTATCATATGCACATGGACAAAGGGCAAAATGAGTACCATAAATTGAAGTGAATTTATTTACTCCGGAAAAATTTTTAATGTGTTTATATAGATGTAATATTACTTTCTTATGATCATCTAATAAGACAGAGGAATAAATATTTAAGAACTCCTCTACTTCCATAATTTAAAATGACTGTACTAAGAATATATTCGCTGCTTTTATATGATCTCTAAATTATATTTTAAATTCAGTTTCTTATTAGACACAGACCAAAAATGATTATTTTTATTCATCCATTTACAATGATGATAGCGGGAGCATCTGGTTGTGGAAAAACAACATTTGTGTGTAATTTAATTGAAAATATGGTAATCCAGAAATTTCTGGTGTAATCCAGAAATGGTGTAATCCAGAAATTTCTGCTTTTCCAAAAAATCTAGCTTTTCCTGATATAGACTTTTATACCAGTATCCCAAAAGAAATAAGTGGTAATGAAAATAAACCTACTTTAATTGTTCTAGATGACTTAATGTTAGATTCTGCAAATAAACAGGTATGTGAACTATTTACTAAAGGTTCGCACCATCGTAATTTATCTATTATATTGTTAACTTAAAACGTTTTTCATCAGGGAAAATTCTCAAGAGATATTTCATTAAATTGCAAATATTTAGTGCTTTTCAAAAACCCTCGAGACAAATCACAGATTTTCTTCTTGCTAGACAACTATATCCGGAAAATATAAAGAGTTTCTTGAGAGTATATAATGAGTCAACATCAAAACCACATGGTTATATTGTGTTGGATTTAACACAAGATATTAACGATTTATTTTGTATTAGAACTAATATTTTTTCCAAAGAATATTGTATATGTTTCTGTGATACGCGTGATTTGAATAACAGCTGTCAAAAATATGAAACGATTGAAGAAAAACCAACATATATTACATGTACTAGAAAAGTACAACAAGAAGAAATTTCGTAAAAATATTCTTAAATATTGTGATGATGATATTATAAAAACTATTGCTGAAATTGCAATCAATATATTAAATGGCAATAATAAAATATCACCAGCACAAAAAGCAAAATTAAAATTTCTAGCCTGTGCTAAGAAAAGTATAAAAGCCAAAAGAAAAATATTAGTTCAACATGGTGGATTTTTACCAACTTTAATCGGAACTATATTATCTGGTGTAATAGGGAAATTGCTCAGTAGGACATAATGCAGCGAATGATTGTTATGTCACCAGAAATATTTTCAAAATTTAGCAAATTATTTCAAGATGATAAAAACTTGGATTTATTAGATCAAAAAATGAAAAAAGTTTTATACGATAAAAAATTAAAACCATTGCAAAAATGGTACTTATATCGTCAAAATCTCCTCAAATATGGAACTAACAAAAGACACGCAAACAAATTACCAGGAAAGACTAATAATCTTACATTTGATACAGGCACTCAAACAAAATTCTTTTCCAAACGAGATGCATATACAGAAACTGAATTACCTAAATACAAATCAACATCAGCACAGACTAATTTTGCACCATTAGTTACTGCTGAAGTGTTTGAATATGATCCTAAAAAAGAGCATTCAGACATGGAGATCGATTTAACACATTACGATTTAGATGATGATGAAAATTCATTTAAAAAATTAGCTCAAACTGAAATGTTGAAAGGCGAAAAACTAATACAAAGACCATCTCTAAGCTCTGATTATCGAATGTTTGAAACACCAAGTGGTGATGTAATTACCGTTGCTGTACCATCTCCTGAAAAAAAGAAGACACTTAGATCGGCCGGTAGTTCAATTTCCTCAACTATACTTTCACAGTTTCCTGAAACAAAAAAACGAAAACTGAAACCTTTACTAAGAAGTCCAAAACTAAGAACTTCATCAACACCGGAATGGACAACATATAAATAATGCAACATTTTATGTTTTAGAAGAAGTTAACAAAGATGAATGGTCAAGATGACTTCTATGTAACATTGTTTAGTAATGATAATTTAAAACTGTTTCCAGACAACACTTTAGCTTCATTCGAAAATAAATTACCTATTCACTTTGATTTAAGAAACGGAAACTGGAAAGTAGGTCTTTCAGAAATTTATCTGAACGATTTCCTACAAACGGAAAAATTTAACAAAGAGAATTGTGCTCTTATTAATATCGGGGAGTATAATGTTTATGTAAGAAACATTGAAAAACCTCTTGAAAAAATCAAAGTAACCAAATCTATAGGTTACACATATTATTCATATGATGATTCGGAATTACATTTGGATGATTGGAAGTTTAATTTTTTGCCAACGCTTATTAAAAATATAACTCCTAATACGGGATTTACTCGAAACCAAGTTTTCAAATTTTTTAATGAAATTTTGGTATATATCTCCAATACTAAAAATTACGATGATGTAACTTTTCAAAAAGTAGCAGATCAAAACGAAAAAGGTTTAATTCGATGAAGATACTTTCTTTTGATGGTTTAATTCGATGAAGACTTTTGATGAAGATAGTTTCTTTATAAAAGTTAATCACAGTTATAATATAAAAACATTGTTAAAAGAATTATTTCAACAGAAAAAAGGTATAAAAAATTTCAAAATAAAATCACCTGAACTATTCAAATTAGCTGTTGCTAATAATAAAGACGAATTGAATGGAATGGTGATGATTTATTCAGATATAGTTCAATCATCTGTTTTTGGAAGTAGCAAAGTACGTGCATTGAGAGCTATCAACGTAGAAAATTGCAGAATACCTACAAATATTGAATTTGAAAATGTCCAATACATACCAATAGAAAAAAATTGTTTTGAAACGGTAGCGATTAAAATTTGCAACCAATATGGCGATGGAATAAATTTTGTTTCCAGTTACTATCCACCCAAAATTGTATTACACTTTAAAAAGCATTAATTGTCTAAAAAATAATATAAATACTACTACTCAAATATGATATCATATCAACCATGGAAAGAGCTTACGTGAGATATTATTCCTCTCAAGTAGGTGGAAGAATCAACGATATTGGACCCCTATTACAATTTTATCCGGCTATTCAAAGAGGTCGTGGTTTTGGAAATATATTCGCAAGTTTAATTCTTTAGTTAAAGCCAGTTTTTACATCAGGTTGGGACTTAATTAAAACAGAGTCTGTGAACACAAGTAAAAATATTTTGAATGATATAGCATCTGGTGCAAACATAAAAGAAGCTGTAATTGATCAAAATAAGGAGGCATGAAAAATCTTCGAAAATCAGTAGTTAATCAACTGCATTCGATGTATGGTGGAAGACGAAAAGCCATAAAAAGACGAAAGGGTATAAAAAAACGATCAGTTTCTAAAAAGACACATTTAAAGTCGAAACGACGAAAAAAACAAAGTAAAACCTCTGATATATTCAATTAAATATGGAGTGTATGAAATCTGAACTTGATCTTTTTGCATCATTACCAGTACAAAACAAGTATATTGCGTTCAGAAGAGGTAGCATACAATCCTTTAGCTTCTTTAGAAGCGTCACCGTCAACTATTGAATTTGTTTCGCTTGAAAATGGAGATACATATCGAGATTTATCGTCAACCTACATCAAATTTAAAATTCAAATATTAAAAAAAGATGGATCAGTTTGGAGTGCAAATGATAAAGTAGGAACCGGAGCTGATATAAAAGCAGCCCCGCAACCCAGTGTTGTAAATAATTTATTACCCTCTTTAATTAAACAATGTAATGTAACTCTAAATGGGAAAAACATCACTCCTTCAGACTCCTTATACCATTATAAAGCATACTTAACTACTTTACTAAATTATGGTACAAATTCAGTCAAACACATCTGGAAGCATCTGGTTGGGAATTGGATAAACCAAATGTAAATGATTTTAACAATTCTGGTTCTAAATCAAGGCAAAAATTATACAACAATTCTACAATAGTAGAATTAATGGGAAAATTACATGTAGATTTCTTCAACACTCCCAAATTACTTTTAAATAACGTAGACATTCGAATTGCTTTGGCATTAGAAAAACAAGATTTTTTTATTTTCTTTAACGATAACGATGATAGCTATTTAAAAATTCTCGAAGCTACATTATACATGAAACATTTAACAATTAATCCTAGCATATTAATAGCACATAATACTGTTTTGGAAAAGGCTAACGCAAAATATTTTTATACGAGAAGTGAAATCAAAACATTTACAATTCCAGCTAACACATCCAACATATCATTGGATAATATATTTATAGGGCAAATACCAAAAGCTCTTGTATTTTGCATGGTTAATAATGAAAATTTTAATGGTAAAAGATCAAAAAATCCATACCTTTTCGATCATCAAAATCTCACACAATTTCAATTATATGTGAATGGAGTACCTACATCAAACTCTGCAATTGAAACAAGTTTTACATCGAATAACAATTGCAATTCTCGTGCATATTTAACATTATTTAGCGGAACAGGTATACATCATTCTGATAGAGGCCATCAAATTTCAAAAGAACTATTTTCAAAAGGTTATACAATACTAGCTTTTGATTTATCACCAGATGGTTCTGGAACTGATACATGTCAAAGTTTATTAAACCAGGGAGCTGTAAAAATTGAAGCAAGACTCAGTTCTCCATTAACTTCAACATTAACATGCATTGTGTTTGCAGAATTCGATGCCAGTATCGAAATTGATAAAAATCGCAACGTCTACTTAAACATATAAAAGGAAGCTTATTGGACCATCTCTATTCATTTGAAAATGGCATACGCTGTAGTAGATTTATCGTTCTGTACGGACGATAACAATACAATATTTGTTAAAAATCTAGCTGTAGCTGGAATAAAAGAAAAATGTAAAACTATATAATAAATGTATAAATTCCCAACCAAAGATTTAAAAATAACAGACATCAAGAATTACTCTTTTGGGCATATGGACAATGAAAAAACAACTAATAATTTAATAAATTTGCTTGAAAAATTCGATATAGTGTTCACAAATGGTAAACTTAAAGTTGAATTTTTAACAGCATACATAAGTGGAAATACTCAGCTAATTGATATTTCTCGTTTACAAAAAAATGAATACACTTCAGATAACGAAAGCGCTGAAATGTAATAGTGTCACACGTAAATTGTTTAAAGGTGTTTTTGCTCTTGATCAAATACGGAAAAATATTTCAAAACCTGGTATTTTTGTAATTAACACTTCTACCAAAAAAGGAACACATTGGTTAGCAATTTTCGTGCCAGTTCAAGGCTGTGTAGAATATTTTGATTCATTTGGAAATCCACCATTCCACAATGAGATTGTGAAATTTCTACAAAATCAATCAAAATGTTTTGTTTTCAACAATAAGCGTTTACAAAGTGACCTTACATCATTCTGTGGACAATATTGTTGTGTATATTTATGGATGCGATGTAACTGCAAGAGCATGAAAAATTTTATTAATTTATTCAACACAATATCATCCCCACTCAAAAACGATAAAAAAATACAGAGAATGTTTAGAACAATTTTTAAAAAATGTTAAGTTTAAACACTATAAATACAAAACTTTCAAGCTATAAAACTAAACAGTTTAAAAAAAACATGGAGTCAACATTAAATGCTGAAGTATTTATCGAAAAACAAATAAACAACGACGAAGCACAACAAAAAAATCTTTTATTAAGCTATATTTACTATTTGGATAAAAAACAAACAATAAAAATACAAATTGGATTTAATGTTGAAAATTTTGCTGCAACAATAATTTTCCAACGTCATCGCAAAGTCATTAGCGAGATGAATTATTTGCAGTGCCATGCTTTTTATGTAGATTTTACAAACATTCAACCTAAATTAAATTCAAATAAATTTCTACTCAAATTCAATCATACAGAGCAAACTAAAACACTAACATTGGAACTAGATGAGTACACCCGCTTTTGCCTTATGTTGGACTTTATACAAGCAGTGATGTCATATAACAATGGAGCTGAATTAAATGTGAGGGAATATGTATTCAAGTATTTCGACAGATGTATTGAAAGGAATAAACTAAAATTGGAACAAGAAGATTTTTACTTTCCTATGAATTTACATATAGCTCAGTGCAATTAATATAGACTATTTTATGAAATACCATTGTTTATGTCTGAAAAAATATATTGTGCAACAATAAATAAAACAAATATTTTTTAAAACCAATTATTATTATCTTTTATTAAATAGATGTACAAGTTTATACAATTTTTTACAGCACATCTTTGCAACAAATTTTCTGTATTATGATGGTGAGGGCAAATGGTGATGTAATTTCTTAGTTTCTGTAGAGATGGAATTTTGTTATCTAAATTGATAACTTTTACTGAATTTGAAATAAAAGTGTCTAAAAATTGCTTTTTTTTAAGACCTTTTACATAAACAACATCAAATATGTTAAATGTTCCTCAAAGACATTTTTAACTTTTAAATACTCTATAAAGCCATCATTCCAATCCAAGTTAATAATGTTATTTTTGTTGTACTCATTTTGTCGTTTAACATCACTATTTAACTCTTCAAATGAGTACGGTGCTTTAAATATAAATAACATTGGTATTAAAGAATCATCAGCTATCAAAGAAAATTCTTTCAAAAAATATTGTTTGTTATTTCCAATAACAAATTGTAAATCAACTATAGCTTTCCTGCTACCACAACAGCTACTGCTGCTTTTGTTGTTGTTGTTATTGCTATTCATTTTGTTCCTTATTATAATAAAAAACTAATAACCAAGCCTTTTATTTAAAACTTTGATTTCATAAACAAAAGTGGGGATACCTAGATATACTACATAAACAAAAGTGGGGATACCTAGATATACTAAAGAGCAGTAAATTTTTAAAGCTATTAACGGGCCTGCGCAGACCGTTTCGGACCTTCACAGAAACGGACGTCCGGAAGACCGGCTCCGACATCAGACTTCCGGAAGACCGGCTCCGGCAACGGACTTCCAGAGGACCGGTTCTAAAAACAGACTTCTGGAAGACCGATTCTGGCAACGGACTTCCGGAAGACCGATTCTAGCAACGGACTTCCGGAGGACAGGTTCCGGTAACGGACTTCCGGAAGACTGGCTCTAACAACGTTCCCGGGTCTTGGGATCTAGCGCCCAAGTGCCCGAGCGCCCGGAGGGGCTGAGGGCCCAGGCCCAAGGCTGCGACGGGCGTCATCGCCATATGTCCGGATAAACTGTTGCCAGTTGTAATGTTATGTATACTTAATAAAGTAAATAATTTCTAATGATATTAAAGGAAAATTGTTGTTTTTATATATGAAAAACTTTATATATGACTTCCCTACTATATAGTATACAATCACAAGTTTTTTTTTTTGATTAGAATAGTAAGGTTGCCTCTCTAAAAAAAAAAAAAAAACATAAAAAAAACAGTTAATATGCTAATACGATGCAACATTGTTGCAGAATTAATAAGTTACAGTAAGTAAATTCATAGTGAGCTTTGTAAATGTATTTACTCGGTGGTTTTTAAAAATATATATATGATCTTATGTTAAAATCCATTTTTAGTTAGCAATAATTTTTGTTACGAAATAATAACGTTTTACATAAATAAAAACAAACAAAAAAAAAAAATGAATTCAGCAAATAAAAAATGAAATTAGAATGTAATGAGTGCAAAAAAATTTTTACAAGATTGGATAATCTAAAAAGATATAAATGTAGAACACAATTAAAACATAAATGTGATTTATGTCAAAAAACATTTAGTAGAAAAAGAATTTTATTAGATCATATAAAAAACCACAGAGAAAGTTATGAAAATACAAAATTTTGTGAGAAGTGCAAAACAACCATCTCAAATAATTTGTGGAACTACCACATTTGGACAAATAAACATAAGAAAAATGCAGCTGTTAGGTGTATTAATGAATGTTTCCAAAATAGACTAGAAACATTTATTAGAGATAATGATGATGAAGGCATATTAAACCCATCACAATTTTTAGAAAAGACTCAAACCGATATAATTGAATTGTTGAGACAATCACTAAAAAAGCACAATGCCATTAAGGTAAATCTTGAACTTTTCGGCGAATATATAAAACCAACAAAAAAAGAGTTTGAAAATATATCAATCACATCTTTTCAAACTCGAATGTTTAGCATTACACAGGCAGACGATCTTAATGATTTTTTTGAAAATGCTAAAGAAGTTATTCAACAACAAGCAGAAGACTTCCAAGAAAAGGATAGTGGCTGGGCGTTGATTAGAATTTTACACGTGGAAATAAATATTAATAAATATGAACCAATCCGCGTTTCTAGTTATATTAAGTTACCAAAAAACATAGAAGATAAAAATGCCTGCATTAATATCAACAATAATGATAACTTCTGTTTTAAGTGGAGTTTGGTATCAGCCTTACAAACTTGTGCTGAACATGCAAAACGAACATCTTCATACAAAATTAGTGACATTTCTCAACCCATAGTCAAGCTTGAGTTTGGCGATGTTTTACAACTTAATTTTGGCAATATGCAATTTCCAGCTAAATTGTCTGAATTAAATTTATTCGAAGAACTTAATAATGACATAAGCATAAATTTGTTTGGACTGGAAGTCATTAATAAGAAATATGAGGTTGTAGGGCCATTTTATTTGACAAAATGTGAAAAAAAGTTTCATGTCAATTTATTGCTTTTGGAAAGGGATGAAAAATTTCATTTTGTTTACATAAAACATTTATCAAGATTGATAAGTCGATCTGTAACAAAGAATACTCATCAAATTTATATTTGTAATATGTGCTTGCAACATTTTCGTATATTACAACAACGTGACTTACACATACTCGAATGCAATAAAGTAGTTACAAAGCTTCCATCTGTTGAAAAAAATACACTAGAGTTTAAGAATTATCAACAACAATTGAAAACACCTTTTGTTATTTATGCCGATGCTGAGAGTATTTTACAGCCTATTGCAACATGCAATTCTGATCCCATGATGTCTTCAACAACAAACATTCATCAACATGTTCCAGTAGCTTTCTCGTACTACATTAAGTGTTCTTTTGATGATAGTCTAAGCTGTTTCAAAGAATTTGTTAGAGCTAACTGTGCTAAGGAATTTATCCAATCATTGACGGAAACATGCAGTGAATTATATTCAACCTTCTTTATGAGTTCAAAGCCGATGAATCCACTAACACTAGATGAGCAGCTGCAACAATTGGTTCAAGAAACGTGTCACATATGTGGTAAGCATTTAGATTTTAATAATAGAATTAGAGACCATTGTCACTTTACTGGCAATTATAGAGGCCCTGCTCATTCTTATTGCAACTTATTGTATAGGCGATCAAATTTTTTCCCAATATGATCAATTTATATCATATATTTATCATATATTTATTTTATTATAATCATATATTTATATTATTATTATGATCAATTCCCAATAATAATCAAATTTTATCACAATTTTTCCGGCTATGATTGTCATCTTTTATTTAAAGAGCTAAACGAAGTGAATGGACATATTGGTGTCATTCCTTTGAATAAAGAACGTTATATTTCATTATCTAAAAATATTACCATAGATAATAATCATTCATTTTATTTACGTTTTCTTGATAGTTTTAGATTTATGGCTTCTAGCCTTGATTCATTGTGTAAAAATTTAAATGAAAACGATTTGTTTCATATAAAAAAAGAATTCAATAATAATGAAAAATTTATACTTATGACTCGAAAGGGAGTTTTTTCCTATGAGTATTTAAATTCCATTAAACGACTTGACGAAACATGTTTACCATCACAAGACAATTTTACCAATCAAATGACAAACACACCATGTTCCGATGAAGACTACATTCATGCAGTTAATGTATGGAATACGTTTAAATGTCAAAATTTATGGGACTATCTTAAACTTTACCTTAAAACAGATGTACTTATTTTGACTGATGTTTTTGAAAACTTCCGAAAAATATGCTCCAAAATCTATTCTTTAGATCCTGCAAATTTTTACACTACACCAGGTTTATCATCGGCGTCTATGTTAAAATACACTGATATCAAGTTAGAGTTGTTAACTGATGTTGATATGTATAATTTTTTTAAAACAGGAATACGTGGTGGAATTAGCCAGTGCTCACTTAGACATTCAGTAGCAAATAATAAATTTATGGGGGAATCTTATAAAAAAAACGAACCTTCTAAATACATAGTATATGAAGAAGCTAACAATTTTTAATTGGTTGGGCAATGTTACAATATTTACCACATAAAGATTTTCAGTGGGTTGATACTGCTGAAAATATTGATGTGCTTTCAGTTGCCGATGATTCGCAAACTGGTTATGTTTTAGAAGTGGATTTAGATTACCCTCAACATTTACATGATTTGCACAATGATTTTCCTTTTTGTGCTGAAAACAAAGTTCCACCGAAAGGTAAAATTCCTAACTGTTAGTTGACATAACAAACAAACGAAAATATATTACCCATTATCGAAATTTAAAACAATGTCTTCGCAACGGCATGATTCTCAAAAAAATTTATAGAGTACTAAAATTCACACAAAGCAATTGGTTAAAAAAATATATTGATTTAAATAACGCACACAGGTCAATGGCTAAAAATGTTTTTGAAAAAGATTATTTTAAATTAATGAATAATGCTGTTTTCGGTAAAACAATGGAAAATGTAGATAAAAGAAAAAATGTCAAAATAGCTACGTCTTGGGAAAGTCAAGGAAGACATTTAGGTGCTCGAGCGCTAATAACAAAACCAAATTATCATGACCACTCTAGATTTACTGAAAACTTGATAGCCTAATCTTAAGCTTAATCATACAAATATATATTATGACAAACCTATATATTTGGGATTTACGGTACTCGAACAATCTAAAATTCTTATGTATGATTTTCATTATGATTATATTAAACCATAAAGAAACTATACTATATAGAGAACTCACGTAGAACAAAAATATTAAACATTTTTCTACGATTTTAAAACATCCCATTGGGATGTTTCGTGCAATTGTGTTGATAGTTTTAGTATATAATTAAATAATAAATACAATAGCACGAAACATAAACTACATAAACTATCAAGACAGGAACTGAAGAGAACGAAAGCTCAATTTACCACACTATTTACATTGGCTCTTATGGGAAAAGTAAAAGGTAAATAGTGGGGTAACTTTAAATCTTTAATAACTTCTAAAATAGACATTTTTTTGAAAAAAATTCTAAGTAAACCTTAAAATTCATAATTTTTTACATTATCTGAATAAAAAAAAAATTGAATTTATAATTTTTTTATTTATAAAAACGTTGATAAAAAAAAGTCTACCCGAATTTTGTAAAATTTTTTCATTTTTTTCCTAAAGCTTAAAGCTCTTTAAAGAGAGCAATAATTTGGTACAGTAATAGCACAAAAAAATTGAGCGAATTAAATTAATTTGAAAAATTGATATGGTATTTATTTCGTGTGCATATAGTAGATCTGTATATGATACATATTATTCATATTATTCATTAAGTTTATGTATTTAAAAACTGAGATGCAGCAGTTAAATAATGATCATCATTTTCGTCATTTTTATGATCTGGTGTTATATGTAAACTTGAAGATAATTTTCGAAGATACCTAATAGAGGGAAGAAAAAGAAATTTACTAAGAACTGAATATGTAGATTTAGAATGGGCATAGATTAAAAATGACATTATTATTGTATTATAACTATACCTTTTCACCGAGTTTTTTCTCAATTCTCATTTCTAAACAGTAATAATTCTCATTTTCTAAACAGTATAACACAATATAAGATTTATTTTTAAACAAAAGTCAGCCATTTAAATCAATTTTTTCTTCAATTTTAGTTACTAAATTATTAAAATTAAAAATACAATTTTCATCAACTAATTTTAAATCCGGAATATTAGGGAGAATGCTCGTACACAACAAGTACGAACCATAATTAAAAAGCAATAAAAAAAATTATATTAAAAAATATAAATATTGTACTATTCTTAATGCACCTTATTTTTTTTTATAGTGTGTATCGAAAAAATAAAATTGCTTATCAAAAATTTCAGGTTCTTTTTTTTCCAATACTTGTAATGATACTAAAAAAAATTGATAGGAAGTTAATTTTTTCACCAGTATTTAGGAAAAACTCTAAATTTTTTTTTAATATATAATTTATATATTTTCATTAAAATTATATATATTAAAACTCGGTATAAAATTAAATTTTGTTCCCACTTTTTTTTAGAAAACTTTTAAAAAATTGACAGATAGCAAAGAAAAAAATTTTTTTTTTTGTTATTTAAACATTTCAAAATGGCTGGAGTCAAGAAATGTTAGAAAAAGTTGGAAAATACGTGAGAATCGATTGGAATTAAAAATTCGAATTGAACCTTGAATTTTTGATATGTGTTACAAAAAATTTTGAATTTTATTTTAATATAAATTTCGATATATTTAGGGTAGCATTTCATATTTAAAGTTGTAAATGAAAATTGCTAAAATTTCTTAATTTTCTACTTTTTTCTAAGCAAAAAAATGAAAAAAAGAAACTGTCAAAACTCTCTCAATTTTCACAATACATGTTTAAATTTTGCACTAATACATTCTTAGGGGTCTTGTTCCGGTCTTGATGTTTACGTAGTTTATGGCACGAAACCGAGACTCACATCAATTATCAGGCCATGAAGTACAGAGAGTAAAAGCTTAATAAGGGGCCAGCTTTTAACAAATTTACACGCAGTCTTATGGAAAAAATAGGAGGCCGACTATAAATCTTGAAATAAAACAAAAACCATTTACTTTATTCAATTTTGTCCAAAGAGAAAATTAAAGTTGCATCTTTTTTACATAATTCATTAAAGAAAAATATTTTGAAATATAATATTTTCATTCATAAATATGTATTTAAAAAATTGTCATCCTTTAAAATTTTTATTTTAAAAGCTTCTAAAGATAAATTGCCTCAATATCGTAATAGTATACGTCTATACTACTTTCATACTTTAAAATTTTGTACACGCTTATATGGCTATAAACGAGACTCACATCAATTATGAAATTATTCATACGCGCGATACGTGAGAATCGATTGCAATTCTCTCACAACTACATTCAAGTGTTTTCAGTTCTTGGCCTGTTTATTTAGGTCTTGCACGAAACATCCAAATTTGCTTATAGTATTATTGAGACTCACATCCATTATCAGGCCATGAAATGCAGAGAGTAAAAGCTTTATAAGGGGCCAGCTTTTAACAAATTTACACGCAGTCTTATGGAAAAAAATAGGGGGCCGACTATAAATCTTGAAATAACACAAAAACCATTTACTTTATTCAATTTGGTCCAAAGAAAAAATTAAAGTCCCATCTTTTTTACATAATTCATTAAATAAAGATATTTTAAAATATAATATTTTCATTCATAAATATGCATTTAAAAAATTGTCTTCCTTTAAATTTTTTATTTTAAAAGCTTCTTAAGATAATTTTCCTCAATATCGTAATAGTATACGTCGAGCTACTTTCATACTTTAAAATTTTGTACACGCTTATATGGCTATAATCGAGACTCACATCAATTATTAAATTATTCATACGCGCAATACGTGAGAATCGATTGGAATTCTCTCACAACTACATTCATGTGTTTTCAGTTCTTGGCCTGTTTCTATAGTAATAAAGTTAAGTAACAATACAACAGAGAAAAGAAGTAGAAATAGAAATGCATAGGCAAATAGTGCAAATAGGCACATATACATACATAAAAAATAAAAATTATGCATGCTTTTAAATTTTTTTTTAGAATGAATGTTCGTATATATGTAAATATGTATTTTGTAAGTATATATTTTTATAAATTTTTTTATTTGAGCGAATTTTTTTTTTCTCTTTGTTGTTATTTTTGTTTGGTATTAAAAATTTTAAGGGAGCATATTTATTAAAGTGCTTAAAAGTGCAAAACTAAATTTATAAATGTATACTTATTATTTTTTTTTAAATTTTCAATGGTCCAGCTATTTGAAATTTGTAGAAACTATGAATTGTCTTGTATAATTGAATTTAGTTATTTAGTATATTTTTTTGTTATATGTTTTGTAATATTAATATTATGTTAATTAATTCAACTAATGTAATTTTATTTTATACCTATTTATTATTTTGTATTGTTTTAGCTTTTAATTTTAAAAAACTTAAAACATTAAAAACTTAACTTTATTTATTTTTTTCTAACTTTTCTAACTTTCTAACTTTTTTATTTTTTTCTGAATATATATTCTTTACCAGAATCTATTAAAATACTAAAAATCATTTGATTTGATAAAAATCGAATCAAAAAACTTAAATTTAACACTATTGCTTACTACATTTTAAGTAAATACATATTAAATTTTACACTGTGTACTCCAGTGCCACATTTTTATACCCTACACATTAAGTATAGGGTATATTAACTTTGGTATGGTGTTTGTAACCACCAAAAGGAAGCGAGTTAGGTATAGACATGTATATATATTCTGAATCAGGATCACCGCCGGAGTTGATTTAGCGATGTCCGTCCGTCCGTACGCACGTTAACTCAAAAAATAATGATGCTATCTTGATGAAATTTATATAGTAGGTCACTAATTACGAAAGCAAGGCTAAGTTCGAATCTGGACAAAATCCGTCCATGGGTTCGGATTCTGGAAGCTTCCGAATGATTCCGGAGCAAACGAGATTATCTCCAAAAGCAACAAAGATAGAACCTTCAAATTTTGTACAATGATGTTTCTTCCCGTTCGATTTATGTCTCTGAAATTTAAGAGGATTTGGTCCATGGGTTTGGGTTTTGGAAGCTTCCGAACGAGCACCAGAGCAAATGAGATTATCTCCAAAATCAACAAAGATAGAACCTTTAAATTTTGTACAATGATGTTCCTTCCCGTTCGATTTATGTCTCTGAAATTGAAGAGGATTTGGTCCATGGGTTTGGATTTGGAAGCTTCCGAACGAGCCCCAGAGCAAATGAGATTATCTCCAAAACCAATAAATATATAACCTTTACTTTTGGCAGAATGGTGTTCTTTCATGTATGATTTAGGCCTCTGAAATTTAAGAGGATTTGGTCCATGGGTTTGGATTTGGAAGCTTCCGAACGAGCACCAGAGCAAATGAGATTATCTCCAAAACCAACAAAGATATAACCTTTAAATTTGGCAGGGTGGTGTTCTTTCATGTTTTATTTAAGTCTCTGAAATGTGAGAAGATTTGGTCCATGGGTTCGGGTTTTGGAAGCTTCCGAACGAGTCCCAGAGCAAACGAGATTATCTCCAAAACCAATAAAGATAGAACCTTTAAATTTTTTATAATGATGTTTCTTCCAGTTTGATTTATGTCTCTAAAATTTAAGAGGATGTGGTCCATGGGTTTGGATTTTGGAAGCTTCCGAACGAGCCCCAGAGCAAATGAGATTATCTCCAAAAACAACAAATATATAACCTTTAAATTTGGCCGAATGGTGTTTTTTCATGTTTGATTTAGGTCTCTGAAATTTGAGAGGATTTGGCCATGAGTTTAAATTTGAAAGAATTTGAACCGTGGATTCGAATTTTGGAAGCTTCCGAACGAGCAGCAGAGCAAATGAGATTATATCCAATACGAACAAAGGTAGAACCTTTGAATTTGGTACAATGGTGTTTTTTCGTGTTTGATTTATGTCTCTGAAATTTAAGAGGATTTGGTCCATGGGTTTGGTTTTGGAAGCTTCCGAACGAGCCCCAGAGCAAATGAGATTATCTCCAAAACCAATAAAGATATAACCTTTACTTTTGGCAGAATGGTGTTCTTTCATGTATGATTTAGGCCTCTGAAATTTGAGAGGATTTGGTCCTTGGGTTCGGATTTTGAAAGCTTCCGAACGAGCCTCAGAGCAAATGATATTATCTCCAAATGCAACAAAGATATAACCTTTAAATTAGGCAGAATGGTGTTCCTTCATGTTTGATTTATGTTTCTGAAATTTGTGAGGATTTGGTCCATGGGTTCAAATCTTGGAAGCTTCCGGACGAGCCCCAGAGCAAACGAGTATATCTCCACAACCAACAAAGATAGAACTTTTATTTTTAGTACAAAGGTGTTCTGTTATGTTTCCTTTTCTGTAAAATTGGAAACTGACATTTGAAAGAATTTGAACCATGGGTTCGTATTTTGGAAACTTCCGGACGAGCACAAGAGCAACGAGCATATCTCCAAAACCAACAAAAGTAGAACCTTTAAATTTAATAGAATGGTGTTCTGGCAAGTTTTCTTTATGTTCCTGAGATGGATTCGATGAATTGGAGTGACAATTCGGGTAGCTGACACAAACCTCCCAAGGACTACCAATCTTCGAAAATAATTAAGATAGAAACTTAAAATTTTATACAAGGGTGTCAAGCATATCCCAATCGGATGCCTCTTTTACGTTCTTGAAATTCGAGTTGAATAAGACAGAAAAAGGGAAGAAGTGCAAGCAGCTGCCAAAAACACTTATGGATTTTTAATTTAATTCGAATTATTCAGGTGTAGGGTATTAATAAGTCGGTCGACTTACTGTTACATTTATTTGTTATACTACATTCATCTCTTTCAAATAAAACGCTTTCAAATCAAAAATATTAGAAGCATATATCACATTTACATATTTTCATTTTATGTACCTATGTATACGTACCTATGTGTATTACATTATACGTATGCATATTACAGTATGCATTGGTGGGTGTAGTAAATTTGGATAAACTGAAATGTGGAAATGAAAAAGTGGTCAAAAAATTTTGTTCTAGATGAGTACTCTATATAGTATAGTTTCTTTATGATTAAACCTAAATATGGTAGTAAGGCTTTATTAAATTATACAGACACTGACAGTTTTATTTATACTATACAGACAGATGAGTTTTACGCTGGCATATTTAATGAAATACCAAAACGTTTTGATACATCAGATTATCCATCCGACAATTTATTTAATTTTCCTCTAATGAATAAAAAAGTTCTGGGTCTTTTTAAAGATGAATTTAATGGAAAAATTGTTTCTGAATTTATTGGATTAAAATCTAAAATGTATTTCCTTCAAACATATGAAAATAAAACTATTAAAAAAGCTAAAGGAATAAAGAAATATGTTGTCAATTATTTAACATTAGATAATTATAAAAATTGTTTGTTAAAAAATGAAACTTGTTTAAAACAAATGAAAATATTTAGATCACATTTACATACAATTTATACACAAAATTTAAATAAAGTAGCTTTAAGTTCATTAGATAATAAAAGATATGTAACTGAAGATAATATAAAAACATATGCTTGGGGGCATTATGCCATTGAGCAATAGTTGTAAAAAAACAAAATAAAAAAATCAAATTTTTGTTAGCTTAATATTAATAATAAAAATCACAATTTAAAGATGTTTAAAAAAAATATTATACACACATCAAAAAAGTCTTTCAATTTTTTAAAAACTTTTTTTTTAATTTTTCAGATAAATATTAAACCAAACTTTAACTTTATTAAATAAACTTTTATATGACTTAATAAACTTTTCATATCTTCACTTTAACCAGCTTAACTTTTAAAATTTGAAAACATAAAAAACTTTTAACTTTTCAGTTAAATATTAATTCATCTAAACCTAAATTTTAATAATATTAACTTCGAAAACTTTTCTAATCTGTTTGAAAATTTTCAACAGCACTATAGCTTAAGCTTAATATTATTAATTTAAAAAACTTTTCATTAATTTTTCAATAACTTTGTATTAAACCAAACTAAAAGCTTGAAAAACTTTTCATAGCTTCCCACATATAAAAATATTTCAGCAATTTTAAATCAAGTTTTAAGTTTCATAACCAAGCGTTCGCCTAAAAGTATGCAGAAAAAAGTGTTATAAGTATAAGAAGAATTTTAACATTGATATTGTGGGCTTCGGTAGCCTAGTGGGTAGGCGTGTGGCGTATTAACCGAAGGAGTGCGGGTTCAATCCCTGCACAGGTCGTAAATGTTTTTTTCTTTACCCCCTTACGACCAAATATAATGTAAATATATAGTATATAATATAAACAAAATAAATAATATTAGTATATAATTTAATAATAGTATAAAAACCTATAATGGCCTTAGTAGCCGATGGTTCAATAATATTGCATTACATTTATGTATGTAATATTAATATAAATAAATAAATAAATAAACATTGATATTAGTTTTGTATTTATGTCAAAACTTTAAAATCTTTTCATATCTAATTAAAAATATTCAACACAATAGCTTAAGCTTATTTTTTTATTTTATAAAACTTTTTTTAATTTTTCACGTAAATATTAAATCAAGCTTAAACTTGAATAAACTTTTCATATCTAATTAAGAATATTCCGTTCAATAGCTTAAGTTTATTTTATTTTTTATTTTAATTTATAAAACTTTTTTTTCATTTTTCACAGAAATATTAAATCAAGCTTAAACTTTAATAATATTAAAAATAAACCAAACTTAAAAAACTTTTCATATCTAATTAGGAATATTCAGCTCAATACCTTAAATTTATTTTATCTTTTAATTTATAAAACTTTTTTTTCAATTTTCACGGAAATATTAAATCAAGTTTAAACTTTGATAATATTAACTTTGTATTTAAACCAAACCAAACCAAAACTTTAAAAACTTTTCATATTTAATTAAGAACAGTAAGCACAATATCTTTAGCTTATTACTGTTTTAATTTGAAATTTAAACATAACTGATATTCTAACCGCTAAGCTTAATTTAAAATACTCAAAAGCATAAAACTTTTTATTTATCACAATTTTATTGCATACATTTAGGAGAACTGTTGAATAAAAGCTCCTCCTGGCGGTGAAACGGTATAATAAAAGCTTTAAAAAAGCTCCTCCTGTCTCTCAAACGGCATATACATACTACTATCGCTTCATTAGGTGACCAACTTCCATTGTATAAAGCGGTACTTTATATGACGTTTATTTTGATCAGTATTTTGAGAATATGCTATACCATGATCACGACAAGCCTCATCTAAACGATTAATTCCTTTATCACCTCGAGCTAACCGTTTTGTTAGCTTTGTTCCAGGTCCACAATAATTATAACCAGGTAAATGCGTTTCAAATGGCAATTTATTTATTAAAGAATTAACAACTCCTCTTCCTTTAACAGATTTTTTATTACTATTTGAATACTTATTATTGCCAAACATGATTTATAGTTTAGTTTAAGGAAGTTAATCGAATACTAAACCCCATTCAAAGAAACTCATTAATATCATTTAAAACAACGATTCTTCTATTAGTTTAAAGATGAAATTTATAAAAGTTGATAATGCGATAAAAGTAAAAAATTTTGATCAAAATTCTAAGAAAACAATCAAAAAACATGGAAAATTCTTTCCAAATAGTATAAGAGGATTAATAGTTGGACCGTCAAATTGTGGTAAAATAAATGTTATGATGAGTATGCTTCTAGATTCAAAAGGGCTGAAATTTCAAAATTTATATATTTACTCAAAATCATTGCATCAACCTGAATATAAATATTTAAAAAAACTAATAAAACCAATCAAAGGAATGGGATATAATGAATTTTCAAATAATGTTGATGTAATTATTCCATCAGAATCTCAGCCAAACTCAGTATTTATATTTGATGATGTAGCTTGCGATAAGCAAGATAACATAAGAACCAATTTTTGTATGGGGCGTCATCAAGGAGTAGATAGCTTCTATTTATGTCAGTCTTGTACAAAAATTCCAAAGCATTTAGTTAGAGATAATGCGAACTTTTTGCTTATATTCAAACAAGATGATTTAAATTTAAAACATATCTATAACGATCATGTAAATTCTGATATGTCTTACATTGATTTTAAAACATTGAGCACATGCTGCTGGAATGATAATTATGGTTTTCTATTAATTGATAAAGATAGCAGTTGCTAAATTTTAGTTATTAAGAAGAATAGGTTCATCAGCAGGTAACAGTTACTAACTGTACAGGTACTTTTAGTAGTTGGCAGTTCAGTTGATAATTTATAGTTAATAATTGAACGGATCAGTCAATATTTAAAAAATGGATGAACAACTTATGGAAAGTTTAATTAAAACTCGTAAAAGTTTGAAAAAGAAATTTCAATCTTTAAAGGTTGCAAAGCTATCAGAAGATCATAATCGAGAAGAGGCATTTACCCCAATTATAAAACCATTGAAAGAATTAACGAATGTTGTTAAACAACAATAATTTTCAGGCAACTTTATCAAACCGGAAATTAAATCGTCTGATGATGATTATGGTGATGACAATAACACTAGATCAATGACGTCATTCATGCGGGAAGCTAAAACACCTAGCAACAAAAGTAAATCTTTCAGTAAATTTAAAACTTCAACACCGAATACTATAAAATCTATAATTGATAATTGCGGTGCTGAACCATCAATTTCACAATTTCCTGTTCTTAACAAGTCAGAACTTGATAGATCATATGGCCCCTATTTTGATGAGTCATTAAATGTTCGAAAACTTGGGAATGCTAATTTCAAAATAGATGAAATTAGTAAAAATATATTGATTGATAATGAAGTTTTTGAAGGAACTAATGGTCTATATGAATTAATATTTTTAAAAAAACCTATAAACTATACTGAAAGTGATTTAAGTACATACCATCAAATACTTAACAAAACAAATGCGCATAGAAGAAATTATAATCATTTAGAACAAATAAAAGGGAATAAAGGTTTTAAATATAAGAATATATTAAGAAAATTACATGAACATGATTACAACACTAGACATAAAAAAACTGGTTCAAGTTATTCAAAAAAAAATTTTACTAACTTTTTACTTAAATCTTTTTCACCAAGAACTCAATTAAATTTTACAAATCAATCAAATCAATATATTTATTGGGATGATCCTAATGAGTTAGTTGATAGATTAAGGCTTTTAATTGCATCAGAAACAGCTGGTAACAATAATCATAACAATGAAATTGTATCTATAATTGAAGAATTGAGAGAAGCAAATATAATTCAATAACATTTTACATCAACAATCAGTAAAAATCATCAAAAATTAGAATGCCGCTTGATAAGTTTGGACGTAGTATGACTTCATCTACTTCTAGAAAATTACATACTCAAGGTCCTCCCGGTATAGGTTTCAAATTAACTTCCGAAGGAAATTATGATTTAAATAACAAAATTTTATCAAATGTTCAAGAACCAGTTAACGGAAATGATGCAGCAACGCAAACATTTGTGAATAACCAAATTTTCTTCCACAAAGAGTTAATAAAAAACTACATAGGAGAAATGTTTGATCATACAGAGACAGCAATGTCTATAGAACTTAAATTAGAAGAAGAAAAATTAAGAATTTTAGAAGAAAAAATGCAAGATAGTTTAGAGAATATCCACATCAAATTTTCTGCTATGTTAAATGAAAAATTTTCAAAAATGAATGATTTTATTGAATTTCAAGTTAAAAACCCAATTGGACTTATTAATGCACGACTACAAAACGCTGAAGCTAAAGCGCAATCAGCATTAGATTTAATTAATAATTCAAATAATTAATTGTGGTTGGTTTTCATTTAACTTCCAATATAGATATACATCAAATTGCATATTCTTTAAACAATTTTTTAAATAAATATGAGGATATTTTACTAGAAGAGCATTATGAAGAGTTAAAAAGACATTTCAAATTTTTGAAATTATTTCAAAATTCTATTCAAATTGAAACAAAAGAATATGGATATTATTGGGATATATGTCCCTATACATCAGATAGTACAAATCTTCCAGATGCAGATAATACAAGTCTTCCAGATGCTTGTCCATGTCATTCAGCAGAAAACTACATGTTACAATGCTCCAAACTAATGGAATTATATAAAAGAATAGAAAATAAGTTATAATAAAACTATACATACTTGTAAACTATTATACAAATAAAGGATATAAATTTTAATATATTGAACATTTATTGTTTGTTCTTTTTTTGTTATAGATGTTATTTATAAATCAGTAAAAGAGAGGTATTTTTTAATTAGTTATTGTAAATATTAGTAAGGATGAAGTTGTAGTTATATAATATAATTACTTTATTTAAAAATGAGTAAAAGAGAGGTTGTTGAAGAGCTTCATAAGCCTGCACGGACAAATTTTAAACGACGTAGAGTTATAATGAAAAGATTTGATGATCTTTGGCAAAAAATGGGTTTAGAAATGGGTTTATATGCTAAAGAGAACAAAGGTTTTAAATTTTTATTAACTGTCATTGGTACCTTTTCTAAGTATGCATGGGCAATCCCTATAAAAAAAAAACTTTAGAGAACGTTACAGAAGCAATGCAAAATATTTTTGTAAATTCTAAAAGACAACCTCAAAATTTACAAACCGACGATGGAAAAGAATTTTTTAATAAAATATTTCAAAAATTGATGCATAAATTTCATATAAATCATTATTCAACATATAGCACATTAAAAACATCTATTGTAGAACGTTTTAATAGAACTTTAAAAGAAAAGATGTGGAAAGAATTTAGTTTTAACGGAAATTACAAATGGATTAATATAATTGATGAACTAGTTAAACAATATAACAATAGTAAACATCGAACAATTAAGAAACATCCCTCAGATGTTAATAAATATAATGCTAAGGATTTACATTAAAATGTATACAATCATATAAAAATAGTTCTACCTGCTAAATTTAAAGTTGGTGATTCAGTTCGAATTAGCAAATATAAACATATTTTTGAAAAAGGTTATACACCCAATTGGACAACTGAAATATTTAAAATCAAGAAAGTTCAAATTACCAACCCTGTAACATATTTATTAGAAGATTATCAAGGTCAACCAATACAAGGAGGCTTCTATGAATATGAACTATTAAAAACTAATCAAAAACATGTATACTTGATTGAAAAAATTCTTAAAATTAAAAATGATAAAATTTTTGTTAAGTGATTACGATTTTCTACTAATCATAATTCATGGATAAATAAAAATGATGTATTATAAAAAAAGAAATTTTTTATTTTTATTTTAGCAATCACATAATGTATTATTTTATTTTATTTGTAAAAATTACGAAATTTCCATTTGATATGATGACTTTTGTTTTATTGCCTGCAAATCTAGAACTGTATATTCAGATTTATAACCTGTATCCATAAGTGGAACTGATTCTACCTCTCCAATATCTCATATTCTATCTGCTAAAATTTCTCGGTATTCAAAGCATTGAATTTTGAGAAATTTTTGTTTGAAATTATTATCATATGCACATCGGACATGAATTTCTTTATCAGCAGCATATTCTAATTTAAAATGCCTGTAGAACACATAATCACTATTTATTATTCCACCTATATTATGTTATTTTAATATCAGTTCTTGTCTAAAAGCTTCAATGGCTTCATCTATAGATACATATTAAGGATCAAAATCAGCTTTATCTCCAAGTAAATAACCATCTGCTTTCAAAGTAGTTGTTGGTGTGGATATAGTTGTACTAATTGACGATACTTTGTTTAGTTCATGAGAAATTGAATGTTTTAAAAGCTGAACTGATAAATTTATTTTAACGGTTTCATTATTTGGAAGTAATATATTGAAATAAGTGCCTCCAAAAGCTGATTCATCTAGCTTGACATCAGGAACTGGGATTGAATTGGTTTGTATAGTCAACAAACCGAATATAAATATGATATAATATGATATCATCGTTTTATAAAAAATATGATCTATCTTCATCAAAGGTATATGAAATAATAATTGGGTAGAAACTAAAAATATATTACTTATACTTTTTATTTTCTCGAAATTTCTTTTTTATGTACAAACTTTACTTGACTTATAATAGAACAAACATACATAAAAAGTGGTAAATAACGATCTCTCCCATCTGAAAAAGTATAATTGTTCTTGCAAACTCCATTGTAACTTGAAAACTAAAGAAAACTAATTAAGCCATTAATTTAAAATTAAAATATGAAAATACTGAGAATTAACTAAATTTTCTGTGGGTAGGAGTGTTAGGACGTAGGCAGAAATCTATTAAGTAAGGTATTAAATACGATAAGTGTATGAGTCTATTATGTTAAGGTTCGATCTCAATTCCATCATATTCTATTACCCACAGAAGATTTTTTTTTCTCTAATAATATTCAAAATTGTATAAAAGGCTAATTTTAAGATTAAAAATTATCATAAAACGATACGATTTTATACACGATGGGTTTTTCATTTTTTTTTTGTTTTTATTATTTTTTTCAATGCTTTAGGTTTCATAACACACTCCAAAATGTATGCAAACATTTTAAATTAATAACCCCTAACATAACACAAAAATGAACACAAAAGCTTTCAATGACTGCCACTGCCACCGGTGATTAACGGTTACTGGTAAATAAATTACATTATTAGGAACTTCAATTATTTTATAACCAGGACTAACGTTAATAGAGAATTCATGTAAAGTGTGAGCTTCTGCTCCATTAATATAAGTTCCCGAAATAATATTGCATTCTACTCTTATTATGTTTATTTTATTAATATCAACAAAAAGATCTGGCAAGTATGCCATTTGTTTGGTAATAATTTGTTCCTGCTAAAACCTAATAATTTACCAATAGTATCTTCTCTTTCAAAATCAATTTCCTTATCAGCAATTTCCTTTCACATTTTAATGTATTATTATTAGGTCTTATAATTAACTTCTCATTGTCTGTTTTAACAATATTCAATTTTTTTCTGAGAAATGCTTCAATATCTCCAAATTCATATAAACCTGTGGGAAGAATGATGGATTTATTATCAATAATAAATCTATTATTTTCCTCATCTACATTCGGTATTGAATTATATGTTTGAAAATCTACTAAACCACAGGTATATTCTCCCCGCTTTAGATCTATAGGAGGAAAATAATTAGTTCCTAATATGGAAAAGTTTCCGTTTAAAGTTAATGTTATTGACATGTCTTTAATTGAAATAATGAGGTATTTCGTAAATATATTCTGCTTTTATAGATTTTCAAGGTTAATTCATCATCATCATCATCATAATAAATGTATATAACTAAATTCTAATTATTCTTTATCAGCTAGTTTTATATTTCTTTTTATTCAAATAGAAATAACCTTGAACTTGAACAAAATTATTAATGTAGATTAGTTTTAATAAAAATTTTTTTTTTATTTTCGTTTTTCTTTATGTTTTATTTACTGATAATTTTGCTTTAATAATTTATTTTTTAACAATACGAAATAAAAATTCTAAACATAAATGACCACAATTATATGTATTAAAGTTTTGATATTTATTATAATTATATACAAGCGTATCACCTAAATATTTAATTACTTCTAATTGTGGACGTAAATTCCCAAAACTATCAAAATATTGTGTTATTTCTGCATTTTTAAAATAAGCTACCCAGTGTGTTCCATTTCCAATAGAATTATCTAAATTTATTATACCACATTCAAATTTCCAAGGTTTGTTTGCAGGTAAATTGTCTCTCATAAAAACCCCTCGAAAATGTTTCAAGTATTTTTTACCAAATTTTTCTAAATCATAATTTGTAAGCGGTCTTTTGTGTAGCTCATTTAATGGTTTTTTGGGTTCAAATAAAGACCTAACCTTTTTTTATATGGTTTTAAGTGTAATCCATTGCCCCCTTTTAATGCTATTGCTTCCATCATTTTATTATGACGTTCACTTTCTTTTAACTGATTTTGTGCAGTTTTAGCATACTTTACAGCCTTAGCTATTCCTGCAGCGCCACCTGTAAGTGCTCCAACAACTGATAAGCTGGAAAAATTGGAATTAAAGGTAAAATACCACCAATTTTAGGCACTGGAATAATTCGAGGTATATCAATTGCATTTTTTTGTCCTTTTGCAAGTTTTCGAGCTGCATGCAAAGCAATTTTTATAATATTTCCATTATTCATTGGCTTTTTTAAAGTTTCAACTGCTGTTTTTGCTTCTTTTATAACATTTTTCAATCGTCTTTTTCTGTTTTGTTGTTGTTTTTCTTTTTTTATAGTTTTCTTTTTCAACCCCATACCGAATTTAACTTTAGCTTTCATAGCGTTTGTAACTAAAAGAGCATTCACTTTTTCTCCTAAATCTGAATCTTTAGCTTTGACTCTTTGCCAAGTTCTTTCTACAAGTATATTATCAGCTATATGACGTTTATTTTGATCAGTATTTTGAGAATATGCTATATCATGATCACGACAAGCCTCATCTAAACGATTAATTTCTTTATCACCACGAGCTAACCGTTTTGCTAGCTTTGTTCCAGGTCCACAATAATTATAACCAGGTAAATGCGCTTCAAATGGCAATTTATTTATTAAAGAATTAACAACTCCTCTTCCTTTAACAGATTTTTTATTACTATTTGAATACTTATTATTGCCAAACATGATTTGTAGTTTAGTTTAAGGAAGTTAATCAAATACTAAACACCATTCAAAGAAACTCATTAATATCATTTAAAAAAACGATTCTTCTATTAGTTTAAAGATGAAATTTATAAAAGTTGATAATGCGATAAAAGTAAAAAATTTTGATCAAAATTCTAAGAAAATAAGTAAATGTAACAGTAAGTCGATGCAACCGACTTATTAATACCCTACACCTGAATAATTCGAATTAAATTAAAAATCCATAAGTGTTTTTGGCAGCTGCTTGCACTTCTTCCCTTTTCTGTCTTATTCAACTCGAATTTCAAGAACGTAAAAGAGGCATCCGATTGGGATATGCTTGACACCCTTGTATAAAATTTTAAGTTTCTATCTTAATTATTTTCGAAGATTGGTAGTCCTTGGGAGGTTTGTGTCAGCTACCCGAATTGCCACTCCAATTCATCGAATCCATCTCAGGAACATAAAGAAAACTTGCCAGAACACCATTCTATTAAATTTAAAGGTTCTACTTTTGTTGGTTTTGGAGATATGCTCGTTGCTCTTGTGCTCGTCCGGAAGTTTCCAAAATACGAACCCATGGTTCAAATTCTATCAAATGTCAGTTTCCAATTTTACAGAAAAGGAAACATAACAGAACACCTTTGTACTAAAAATAAAAGTTCTATCTTTGTTGGTTGTGGAGATATACTCGTTTGCTCTGGGGCTCGTCCGGAAGCTTCCAAGATTTGAACCCATGGACAAAATCCTCACAAATTTCAGAAACATAAATCAAACATGAAGGAACACCATTCGGCCAAATTTAAAGGTTATATATTTATTGGTTTTGGAGATAATCTCATTTGCTCTGGGGCTCGTTCGGAAGCTTCCAAATCCAAACCCATGGACCAAATCCTCTTCAATTTCAGAGACATAAATCGAACGGGAAGGAACATCATTGTACAAAATTTAAAGGTTCTATCTTTGTTGGTTTTGGAGATAATCTCATTTGCTTTGGTGCTCGTTCGGAATCTTCCAAAACCCAAACCCATGGACCAAATCCTCTTAAATTTCAGAGACATAAATCGAACGGGAAGAAACATCATTGTACAAAATTTGAAGGTTATATATTTGTTGTTTTTGGAGATAATCTCATTTGCTCTGGGGCTCGTTCGGAAGCTTCCAAAATCCAAACCCATGGACCAAATCTTCTCACATTTCAGAGACTTAAATAAAACTGGAAGAAACATCATTATAAAAAATTTAAAGGTTCTATCTTTATTGGTTTTGGAGATAATCTCGTTTGCTCTGAGGCTCGTTCGGAAGCTTTCAAAATCCGAACCCAAGGACCAAATCCTCTCAAATTTCAGAGACATAAATCAAACACGAAAGAACACCATTGTACCAAATTCAAAGGTTCTACCTTTGTTCGTATTGGATATAATCTCATTTGCTCTGCGGCTCGTTCGGAAGCTTCCAAAATTCGAATCCACGGTTCAAATTTTTTCAAATTTAAACCCATGGCCAAATCCTCTCAAATTTCAGAGACCTAAATCAAACATGAAAAAACACCATTCGGCCAAATTTAAAGGTTATATATTTATTGGTTTTGGAGATAATCTCATTTGCTCTGGGGCTCGTTCGGAAGCTTCCAAATCCAAACCCATGGACCAAATCCTCTTCAATTTCAGAGACATAAATCGAACGGGAAGGAACATCATTGTACAAAATTTAAAGGTTCTATCTTTGTTGGTTTTGGAGATAATCTCATTTGCTCTGGTGCTCGTTCGGAAGCTTCCAAAACCCAAACCCATGGACCAAATCCTCTTAAATTTCAGAGACATAAATCGAACGGGAAGAAACATCATTGTACAAAATTTGAAGGTTCTATCTTTGTTGCTTTTGGAGATAATCTCGTTTGCTCCGGAATCATTCGGAAGCTTTCAGAATCCGAACCCATGGACGGATTTTGTCCAGATTCGAACTTAGCCTTGCTTTCGTAATTAGCGACCTACTATATAAATTTCATCAAGATAGCATCATTATTTTTTGAGTTATCGTGCGTACGGACGGACGGACGGACGGACATCGCTAAATCGACTCCGGCGGTGATCCTGATTCAGAATATATATACATGTCTATACCTAACTCGCTTCCTTTTGGTGGTTACAAACACCATACCAAAGTTAATATACCCTATACTTAATGTGTAGGGTATAACAATCAAAAAACATGGAAAATTCTTTCCAAATAGTATAAGAGGATTAATAGTTGGACCGTCAAATTGTGGTAAAATAAATGTTATGATGAGAATGCTTCTAGATTCAAAAGGGCTGAAATTTCAAAATATATATATTTACTCAAAATCATTGCATCAACCTAAATATAAATATTTAAAAAAACTAATAAAACCAATCAAAGGAATGGGATATAATGAATTTTCAAATAATGTTGATGTAATTATTCCATCAGAATCTCAGCCAAACTCAATATTTATACTTGATGATGTAGCTTGCGATAAGCAAGATAACATAAGAACCAATTTTTGTATGGGGCGTCATCAAGGAGTAGATAGCTTCTATTTATGTCAGTCTTATACAAAAATTCCAAAGCATTTAGTTAGAGATAATGCGAACTTTTTGCTTATATTCAAACAAGATGATTAAAATTTAAAACATATAACGATCATGTAAATTCTGATATGTCTTACATTGATTTTAAAACATTGAGCACATGCTGCTGGAATGATAATTATGGTTTTCTATTAATTGATAAAGATAGCAGTTTAAATGATGGTCGCTATAGAAAAAATTTTGATACAGTTGCTAAATTTTAGTTAGTAAGAGAATAGGTTCATCAGCAGGTAACAGTTACTAACTGTACAAGGTACTTTTAGTAGTTGGCAGTTCAGTTGATAATTTATAGTTAATAATTGAACGGATCAGTCAATATTTAAAAAATGGATGAACAACTTATGGAAAGTTTAATTAAAACTCGTAAAAGTTTGAAAAAGAAATTTCAATCTTTAAAGGTTGCAAAGCTATCAGAAGATCATAATCGAGAAGAAGCATTTACTCCAATTATAAAACCATTGAAAGAATTAACGAATGTTGTTAAACAACAACAATTTTCAGGCAACTTTATCAAAAATTAAATCGTCTGATGATGATGATGATGATGACAATAACACTATATCAATGACGTCATTCATGCGGGAAGCTAAAACACCTAGCAACAAAAGTAAATCTTTCAGTAAATTTAAAACTTCAACACCGAATACTATAAAATCTATAATTGATAATTTCGGTGCTGAACCATCAATTTCACAATTTCCTGTTCTTAACAAGTCAGAACTTGATAGATCATATGGCCCCTATTTTGATGAGTCATTAAATGTTCGAAAACTTGGAAATGCTAATTTCAAAATAGATGAAATTAGTAAAAATATATTGATTGATAATGAAGTTTTTGAAGGAACTAATGGTCTATATGAATTAATATTTTTAAAAAAACCTATAAACTATATTGAAAGTGGTTTAAGTGCATACCATCAAATACTTAACAAAACAAATGCGCATAGAAGAAATTATAATCATTTAGAACAAATAAAAGGGAATAAAGGTTTTAAATATAAGAATATATTAAGAAAATTACATGAACATGATTACAACACTAGACATAAAAAAACTGGTTCAAGTTATTCAAAAAAAAATTTTACTAACTTTTAACTTAAATCTTTTTCACCAAGAACTCAATTAAATTTTACAAATCAATATATTTATTGGGATGATCCTAATGAGTTAGTTGATAGATTAAGGCTTTTAATTGCATCAGAAACAGCTGGTAACAATAATCATAACAATGAAATTGTATCTATAATTGAAGAATTGAGAGAAGCAAATATAATTCAATAACATTTTACATCAACAATCAGTAAAAATCATCAAAAATTAGAATGCCGCTTGATAAGTTTGGACGTAGTATGACTTCATCTACTTCTAGAAAATTACATACTCAAGGTCCTCCCGGTATAGGTTTCAAATTAACTTCCGAAGGAAATTATGATTTAAATAACAAAATTTTATCAAATGTTCAAGAACCAGTTAACGGAAATGATGCAGCAACGCAAACATTTGTGAATAACCAAATTTTCTTTCACAAGGAATTAATAAAAAACTACATAGGAGAAATGTTTGATCATACAGAGACAGCAATGTCTATAGAACTTAAATTAGCAGAAGAAAAATTAAGAATTTTAGAAGAAAAAATGCAAGATAGTTTAGAGAATATCCACATCAAATTTTCTGCTATGTTAAATGAAAAATTTTCAAAAATGAATGATTTTATTGAATTTCAAGTTAAAAACCCAATTGGATTTATTAATGCACGACTACAAAACGCTGAAGCTAAAGCGCAATCAGCATTAGATTTAATTAATAATTCAAATAATTAATTGTGGTTAGTTTTCATTTAACTTCCAATATGGATATACATCAAATTGCATATTCTTTAAACAATTTTTTAAATAAATATGAGGATATTTTACTAGAAGAGCATTGTGAAGAGTTAAAAAGACATTTCAAATTTTTGAAATTATTTCAAAATTCTATTCAAATTGAAACAAAAGAATATGGATTTCATTGGGATATATTTCCCTATACATCAGATAGTACAAGTCTTCCAGATGCAGATAATACAAGTCTTCCAGATGCAATAATACAAGTCTTCCAGATGCTTGTCCATGTCATTCAGCAGAAAACTACATGTTACAATGCTCCAAACTAATGGAATTATATAAAAGAATAGAAAATAAGTTATAATAAAACTATACATACTTGTAATCTATTATACAAATAAAGGATATAAATTTTAATATATTGAACATTTATTGTTTGTTCTTTTTTTGTTATAGATGTTATTTATAAATCAGTAAAAGAGAGGTATTTTTTAATTAGTTATTGTAAAAATTAGTAAGGATGAAGTTGTAGTTATATAATATAATTACTTTATTTAAAAATGAGTAAAAGAGAGGTTGTTGAAGAGCTTCATAAGCCTGCACGGAGAAATTTTAAACGACGTAGAGTTATAATGAAAAGATTTGATGATCTTTGGCAAAAAATGGGTTTAGAAATGGGTTAATATGCTAAAGAGAACAAAGGTTTTAAATTTTTATTAACTGTCATTGGTACCTTTTCTAAGTATGCATGGGCAATCCCTATAAAAAAAAAACTTTAGAGAACGTTACAGAAGCAATGCAAAATAGTTTTGTAAATTCTAAAAGACAACCTCAAAATTTACAAACCGACGATGGAAAAGAATTTTTTAATAAAATATTTCAAAAATTGATGCATAAATTTCATATAAATCATTATTCAACATATAGCACATTAAAAACATCTATTGTAGAACGTTTTAATAGAACTTTAAAAGAAAAGATGTGGAAAGAATTTAGTTTTAACGGAAATTACAAATGGATTAATATAATTGATGAACTAGTTAAACAATATAACAATAGTAAACATCGAACAATTAAGAAGCATCCCCAGATGTTAATAAATATAATGCTAAGGATTTACTTAAAAATGTATACAATCATATAAAAATAGTTCTACCTGCTAAATTTAAAGTTGGTGATTCAGTTCGAATTAGCAAATATAAACATATTTTTGAAAAAGGTTATACACCCAATTGGACAACTGAAATATTTAAAATCAAGAAAATTCAAATTACCAACCCTGTAACATATTTATTAGAAGATTATCAAGGTCAACCAATACAAGGAGGCTTCTATGAATATGAACTATTAAAAACTAATCAAAAACATGTATACTTGATTGAAAAAATTCTTAAAATTAAAAATGATAAAATTTTTGTTAAGTGGTTACGATTTTCTACTAATCATAATTCATGGATAAATAAAAATGATGTATTATAAAAAAAAGAAATTTTTTATTTTTATTTTAGCAATTACATAATATATTATTTTATTTTATTTGTAAAAATTACGAAATTTCCATTTGATATGATGACTTTTGTTTTATTGCCTGCAAATCTAGAACTGTATATTCAGATTTATAACCTCATATCCTATCTGCTAAAATTTCTCGGTATTCAAAGCATGAATTTTGAGAAATTTTTGTTTGAAATTACTATCATATGCACATCGGACATGAATTTCTTTATCAGCAGCATATTCTAATTTAAAATGCCTGTAGAACACATAATCACTATTTATTATTCCACCTATATTACGTTCTTTTAATATCAGTTCTTGTCTAAAAGCTTCAATGGCTTCATCTATAGATACATATTAAGGATCAAAATCAGCTTTATCTCCAAGTAAATAACCATCTGCTTTCAAAGTAGTTGTTGGTGTGGATATAGTTGTACTAATTGACGATACTTTGTTTAGTTCATGAGAAATTGAATGTTTTAAAAGCTGAACTGATAAATTTATTTTAACGGTTTCATTATTTGGAAGTAATATATTGAAATAAGTGCTTCCAAAAGCTGATTCATCTAACTTGACATCAGGAACTAGGATTGAATTGGTTTGTATAGTTAACAAACCGAATATAAATATGATATAATATGATATCATCGTTTTATAAAAAATATGATCTATCTTCATCAAAGGTATATGAAATAATAATTGGGTAGAAACTAAAAATATATTACTTATACTTTCTATTTTCTCGAAATTTCTTTTTTATGTACAAACCTTACTTGACTTATAACAGAACAAACATACATAAAAAGTGGTAAATAACGATCTCTCCCATCTGAAAAAGTATAATTGTTCTTGCAAACTCCATTGTAACTTGAAAACTAAAGAAAACTAATTAAGCCATTAATTTAAAATTAAAATATGAAAATACTGAGAATTAACTAAATTTTCTGTGGGTAGGAGTGTTAGGACGTAGGCAGAAATCTATTAAGTAAGATATTAAATACGACACTTAATAAGTGTATGAGTCTATTATGTTAAGGTTCGATATCAATTCCATCATATTCTATTACCCACAGAAGATTTTTTTTTCTCTAATAATATTCAAAATTGTATAAAAGGCTAATTTTAAGATTAAAAATTATCATAACACGATACGATTTTATAAACGATGGGTTTTTCATTTTTTTTTTTGTTTTTATTATTTTTTTCAATGCTTTAGGTTTCATAACACACTCCAAAATGTATGCAAACATTTTAAATTAATAACCCCTAACATAACACAAAAATGAACACAAAAGCTTTCAATCACTGCCACTACCACCGCCACCGCCACTTTGATTAACGGTTACTGGTAAATAAATTACATTATTAGGAACTTCAATTATTTTATAACCAGGACTAACGTTAATAGAGAATTCATGTAAAATGTGAGCTTCTGCTCCATTAATATAAGTTCCCGAAATAATATTGCATTCTACTCTTATTATGTTTATTTTATTAATATCAACAAAAAGATCTGGCAAGTATGCCATTTGTTTGGTAATAATTTTTTCCTGCTAAAACCTAATAATTTACCAATAGTATCTTCTCTTTCAAAATCAATTTCCTTATCAGCAATTTCCTTTCACATTTTAATGCATTATTATTAGGTCTTATAATTAACTTCTCATTGTCTGTTTTAACAATATTCAATTTTTTTCTGAGAAATGCTTCAATATCTCCAATTTCATATGAACCTGTGGGAAGAATGATGGATTTATTATCAATAATAAATCTATTATTTTCCTCATCTACATTCGGTATTGAATTATATGTTTGAAAATCTACTAAACCACAGGTATATTCTCCCCGCTTTAGATCTATAGGAGGAAAATAATTAGTTGCTAATATGGAAGAGTTTCCGTTTAAACTTATGTTATTGACATGTCTTTAATTGAAATAATGAGGTATTTCGTAAATATATTCTGCTTTTATAGATTTTCAAGGTTAATTCATCATCATCATCATCATCATAATAAATGTATATAACTAAATTCTAATTATTCTTTATCAGCTAGTTTTATATTTCTTTTTATTCAAATAGAAATAACCTTGAACTTAAACAAAATTATTAATGTAGATTAGTTTTAATAAAAAATTTTTTTTTATTTTCGTTTTTCTTTATGTTTTATTTACTGATAATTTTGCTTTAATAATTTATTTTTTAACAATATGAAATAAAAATTCTAAACATAAATGACCACAATTATATGTATTAAAGTTTTGATATTTATTATAATTATATACAAGCTTATCACCTAAATATTTAATTACTTCTAATCGTGGATGTAAATTCCCAAAACTATCAAAATATTGTGTTATTTCTGCATTTTTAAAATAAGCTACCCAGTGTGTTCCATTTCCAATAGAATTATCTAAATTTATTATACCACATTCAAATTTCCAAGGTTTGTTTGCAGGTAAATTGTCTCTCATAAAAACCCCTCGAAAATGGTTCAAGTATTTTTTACCAAATTTTTCTAAATCATAATTTGTAAGCGGTCTTTTGTGTAGCTCATTTAATGGTTTTTTGGGTTCAAATAAAGACCTAACCTTTTTTTATATGGTTTTAAGTGTAATCCATTGCCCCCTTTTAATGCTATTGCTTCCATCATTTTATTATGACGTTCACTTTCTTTTAACTGATTTTGTGCAGTTTTAGCATACTTTACAGCCTTAGCTATTCCTGCAGCGCCACCTGTAAGTGCTCCAACAACTGATAAGCTGGAAAAAATTGGAATTAAAGGTAAAATACCACCAATTTTAGGCACTGGAATAATTCGAGGTATATCAATTGCATTTTTTTGTCCTTTTGAAAGTTTTCGAGCTGCATGCAAAGCAATTTTTATAATATTTCCATTATTCATTGGCTTTTTTAAAGTTTGAACTGCTGTTTTTGCTTCTTTTATAACATTTTTCAATCGTCTTTTTCTGTTTTGTTGTTGTTTTGTTTTTTTACAGTTTTCTTTTTCAACCCCATACCGAATTTAACTTTAGCTTTCATAGCGTTTGTAACTAAAAGAGCATTCACTTTTTCTCCTAAATCTGAATCTTTAGCTTTGACTCTTTGCCAAGTTCTTTCTACAAGTATATTATCAGCTATATGACGTTTATTTTGATCAGTATTTTGAGAATATGCTATATCATGATCACGACAAGCCTCATCTAAACGATTAATTCCTTTATCACCACGAGCTAACTGTTTTGCTAGCTTTGTTCCAGGTCCACAATAATTATAACCAGGTAAATGCGCTTCAAATGGCAATTTATTTATTAAAGAATTAAAAACTCCTCTTCCTTTAACAGATTTTTTATTACAATTTGAATACTTATTATTGCCAAACATGATTTATAGTTTAGTTTAAGGAAGTTAATCAAATACTAAACACCATTCAAAGAAACTCATTAATATCATTTAAAACAACGATTCTTCTATTAGTTTAAAGATGAAATTTATAAAAGTTGATAATGCGATAAAAGTAAAAAATTTTGATCAAAATTCTAAGAAAACAATCAAAAAACATGGAAAATTCTTTCCAAATAGTATAAGAGGATTAATAGTTGGACCGTCAAATTGTGGTAAAATAAATGTTATGATGAGTATGCTTCTAGATTCAAAAGGGCTGAAATTTCAAAATATATATATTTACTCCAAATCATTGCATCAACCTGAATATAAATATTTAAAAAAACTAATAAAACCAATCAAAGGAATGGGATATAATGAATTTTCAAATAATGTTGATGTAATTATTCCATCAGAATCTCAGCCAAACTCAATATTTATATTTGATGATGTACCTTGCGATAAGCAAGATAACATAAGAGCCAATTTTTGTATGGGGCGTCATCAAGGAGTAGATAGCTTCTATTTATGTCAGTCTTATACAAAAATTCCAAAGCATTTAGTTAGAGATAATGCGAACTTTTTGCTTATATTCAAACAAGATGATTTAAATTTAAAACATATAACGATCATGTAAATTCTGATATGTCTTACATTGATTTTAAAACATTGAGCACATGCTGCTGGAATGATAATTATGGTTTTCTATTAATTGATAAAGATAGCAGTTGCTAAATTTTAGTTATTAAGAGAATAGGTTCATCAGCAGGTAACAGTTACTAACTGTACAGGTACTTTTAGTAGTTGGCAGTTCAGTTGATAATTTATAGTTAATAATTGAACGGATCAGTCAATATTTAAAAAATGGATGAACAACTTATGGAAAGTTTAATTAAAACTCGTAAAAGTTTGAAAAAGAAATTTCAATCTTTAAAGGTTGCAAAGATATCAGAAGATCATAATCGAGAAGAGGCATTTACTCCAATTATAAAACCATTGAAAGAATTAACGAATGTTGTTAAACAACAATAATTTTCAGGCAACTTTATCAAACCGGAAATTAAATCGTCTGATGATGATGATAACAATAACACTAGATCAATGACGTCATTCATGCGGGAAGCTAAAACACCTAGCAACAAAAGTAAATCTTTCAGTAAATTTAAAACTTCAACACCGAATACTATAAAATCTATAATTGATAATTGCGGTGCTGAACCATCAATTTCACAATTTCCTGTTCTTAACAAGTCAGAACTTGATAGATCATATGGCCCCTATTTTGATGAGTCATTAAATGTTCGAAAACTTGGGAATGCTAATTTCAAAATAGAAGAAATTACTAAAAATATATTGATTGATAATGAAGTTTTTGAAGGAAAAAATTATCGTCTATATGAATTAATATTTTTAAAAAAACCTATAAACTCTACTGAAATTGATTTAAGTACATACCATCAAATACTTAACAAAACAAATGCGCATAGAAGAAATTATAATCATTTAGAACAAATAAAAGGGAATAAAGGTTTTAAATATAAGAATATATTAAGAAAATTACATGAACATGATTACAACACTAGACATAAAAAAAATGGTTCAAGTTATTCAAAAAAAAATTTTACTAACTTTTTACTTAAATCTTTTTCACCAAGAACTCAATTAAATTTTACAAATCAATATATTTATTGGGATGATCCTAATGAGTTAGTTGATAGATTAAGGCTTTTAATTGCATCAGAAACAGCTGGTAACAATAATCATAACAATGAAATTGTATCTATAATTGAAGAATTGAGAGAAGCAAATAAAATTCAATAACATTTTACATCAACAATCAGTAAAAATCATCAAAAATTAGAATGCCGCTTGATAAGTTTGGACGTAGTATGACTTCATCTACTTCTAGAAAATTACATACTCAAGGTCCTCCCGGTATAGGTTTCAAATTAACTTCCGAAGGAAATTATGATTTAAATAACAAAATTTTATCAAATGTTCAAGAACCAGTTAACGGAAATGATGCAGCAACGCAAACATTTGTGAATAACCAAATTTTCTTTCACAAAGAATTAATAAAAAACTACATAGGAGAAATGTTTGATCATACAGAGACAGCAATGTCTATAGAACTTAAATTAGCAGAAGAAAAATTAAGAATTTTAGAAGAAAAAATGCAAGATAGTTTAGAGAATATCCACATCAAATTTTCTGCTATGTTAAATGAAAAATTTTCAAAAATGAATGATTTTATTGAATTTCAAGTTAAAAACCCAATTGGATTTATTAATGCACGACTACAAAACGCTGAAGCTAAAGCGCAATCAGCATTAGATTTAATTAATAATTCAAATAATTAATTGTGGTTAGTTTTCATTTAACTTCCAATATGGATATACATCAAATTGCATATTCTTTAAACAATTTTTTAAATAAATATGAGGATATTTTACTAGAAGAGCATTGTGAAGAGTTAAAAAGACATTTCAAATTTTTGAAATTATTTCAAAATTCTATTCAAATTGAAACAAAAGAATATGGATATCATTGGGATATATGTCCCTATACATCAGATAGTACAAGTCTTCCAGATGCAGATAATACAAGTCTTCCAGATGCAATAATACAAGTCTTCCAGATGCTTGTCCATGTCATTCAGCAGAAAACTACATGTTACAATGCTCCAAACTAATGGAATTATATAAAAGAATAGAAAATAAGTTATAATAAAACTATACATACTTGTAAACTATTATACAAATAAAGGATATAAATTTTAATATATTGAACATTTATTGTTTGTTCTTTTTTTGTTATAGATGTTATTTATAAATCAGTAAAAGAGAGGTATTTTTTAATTAGTTATTGTAAAAATTAGTAAGGATGAAGTTGTAGTTATATAATATAATTACTTTATTTAAAAATGAGTAAAAGAGAGGTTGTTGAGGAGCTTCATAAGCCTGCACGGAGAAATTTTAAACGACGTAGAGTTATAATGAAAGGATTTGATGATTTTTGGCAAGCTGATTTAGTAGAAATGGGTTTATATGCTAAAGAGAACAAAGGTTTTAAATTTTTATTAACTGTCATTGATACCTTTTCTAAGTATACATGGGCAATCCCTATAAAAACAAAAACTTCAGAGAACGTTACAGAAGCAATGCAAAATAGTTTTGTAAATTCTAAAAGACAACCTCAAAATTTACAAACCGACGATGGAAAAGAATTTTTTAATAAAATATTTCAAAAATTGATGCATATTTCATTTAAATTTCATATAAATCATTATTCAACATATAGCACATTAAAAACATCTATTGTAGAACGTTTTAATAGAACTTTAAAAGAAAAGATGTGGAAAGAATTTAGTTTTAACGGAAATTACAAATGGATTAATATAATTGATGAACTAGTTAAACAATATAACAATAGTAAACATCGAACAATTAAGAAACATCCCCAGATGTTAATAAATATAATGCTAAGGATTTACTTAAAAATGTATACAATCATATAAAAATAGTTCTACCTGCTAAATTTAAAGTTGGTGATTCAGTTCGAATTAGCAAATATAAACATATTTTTGAAAAAGGTTATACACCCAATTGGACAATTGAAATATTTAAAATCAAGAAAGTTCAAATTACCAACCCTGTAACATATTTATTAGAAGATTATCAAGGTCAACCAAACATGTATACTTGATTGAAAAAATTCTTAAAATTAAAAATGATAAAATTTTTGTTAAGTGGTTACGATTTTCTACTAATCATAATTCATGGATAAATAAAAATGATGTATTATAAAAAAAGAAATTTTTTATTTTTATTTTAGCAATTACATAATATATTATTTTATTTTATTTGTAAAAATTACGAAATTTCCATTTGATATGATGACTTTTGTTTTATTGCCTGCAAATCTAGAACTATATATTCAGATTTATAACCTGTATCCATAAGTGGAACTGATTCTACCTCTCCAATATCTCATATTCTATCTGCTAAAATTCTCGGTATTCAAAGCATGAATTTTGAGAAATGTTTGTTTGAAAGTACTATCATATGCACATCGGACATGAATTTCTTTATCAGCAGCATATTCTAATTTAAAATGCCTGTAGAACACATAATCACTATTTATTATTCCACCTATATTACGTTCTTTTAATATCAGTTCTTGTCTAAAAGCTTCAATGGCTTCATCTATAGATACATATTGAGGATCAAAATCAGCTTTATCTCCAAGTAAATAACCATCTGCTGTCTAAGTAGTTGTTGGTATGGATATAGTTGTACTAATTGACGATACTTTGTTTAGTTCATGAGAAATTGAATGTTTTAAAAGCTGAACTGATAAATTTATTTTAACGGTTTCATTATTTGGAAGTAATATATTGAAATAAGTACTTCAAAAAGCTGATTCATCTAACTTGACATCAGGAACTGGGATTGAATTGGTTTGTATAGTTAACAAACCGAATATAAATATGATATAATATGATATCATCGTTTTATAAAAAATATGATCTATCTTCATCAAAGGTATATGAAATAATAATTGGGTAGAAACTAAAAATATATTACTTATACTTTTTATTTTCTCGAAATTTCTTTTTTATGTACAAACTTTACTTGACTTATAATAGAACAAACATACATAAAAAGTGGTAAATAACGATCTCTCCCATCTGAAAAAGTATAATTGTTCTTGCAAACTCCATTGTAACTTGAAAACTAAAGAAAACTAATTAAGCCATTAATTTAAAATTAAAATATGAAAATACTGAGAATTAACTAAATTTTCTGTGGGTAGGAGTGTTAGGACGTAGGCAGAAATCTATTAAGTAAGGTATTAAATACGGCACTTAATAAGTTTATGAGTCCATTATGTTAAGGTTCGATCTCAATTCCATCATATTCTATTACCCACAGAAGATTTTTTTTTTCTCTAATAATATTCAAAATTGTATAAAAGGCTAATTTTAAGATTAAAAATTATCATTAAAAATTATTTTGGAATAGGGATGATCTGTGGAATAAATTAAGAAAATATTTCATGCTTTTACAGGAAGTTTGTATCCATAGATATACACGAGAATACTGTCCGCAAACAGATGCTAGATTTCTTTGTAAACATTTATTATTAAAAACAAAACATTTCGATTGATTTTGTGGAAATTTTATAATCTCAATGTGAAAAGGCGAATTTCGAACAAATATTACTAACCAATGCGTTCCTTTTTCATTTGAAGTATCAGTATTTACCACCGAAATACTAGGTTTTCAAACTTGTTTTGGCTAAATATTTTTTGTGTCAAGTTATTACTTTTCAGTACCATCAAAATCTGAAATGTGTTCATTATCTTGTAAACGAAAAATATCAATTAGACGAGTGTTTCCTCTTATATATGTTTTCAAAAATTGCGCTTTAAGTTTTCCATTTGTTAACGCTACATCGAATTTTTCAAGCAAATTTATTAAGTTATTAGATAGTAGTTTTTCGTTATATCGATATGCCCAAAAGAGTAATTCTCGATATCTGTTCTTTTTAAATCTCTGATAGGAAATTTATACTTTAATTCTTTTACAATCGTTTGACATCTTTCTTTTATTCCAGCCACAGCAAGGTTTTTTACAAATATTGTATTGGTGTCGTCAGTGCAGAATGACAAAACTGTGAAAGATTTTGATGTTCGAAAAAGTATGGGTTTTTTCATCTTTTTCCATTAAAGTTTTCATTGTTTAACATACAAAATACAAGAGTTCTAGGAATTTGCCCTATAAAAACATTGTGCAATAATATATGTATTTGAAGTATTTTACATGTGGTTTTGAAGTATCTTACATTTTACATGATTTACATGTAGAATATTCAATGTTAGAGATAAGAAGAAATGACATCATCTTCCTATTAGGCGTTATGTAAGAAAAAAACAAAATAGGCAAATTCTATAGTAGGCCAATCTCCTACTTAGAAAGAATAAGCGAATTAAAGAAATTTAAATTAGGCAAATCGGATACAATAGGCAAGATAACACCGCAACAAACTTCGTCGCTCGCACTATAACTAAAATTGCACAATGAAATATCCGAACAATGCGAGAAACATCAAGGCTTGCCCAAATAGAAATACGAATGGCTGAATATAGAGTACAAATTATGGGTTTAAGTGAAATTAGATGGAATAGGAATGGCGAAATTATCACGGCAAATGGAAATACGCTGTTGTATAGCGGTAAAGAAGTAGGTGGAACAAACGGTGTAGGAATAATAATAGCTAGAAGGATGCATAACTCCCTGCGTAGCTGGAAAACCGTATCAGATAGGATTATTACAGCCCGTTTCCGATGTAAAATTAGAAATATCTCCCTAGTACAATGTTATGCACCAACAGAAAATGCCGATGATATAGCGAAAGACGAGTTCTACGAACAGCTCACCGATACTCTCCACACTATCCGGAAAGGCGACATCTTGATTCGAATGAGCGATTTAAATGCGAAAGTGGGAAAAGGACATAATGGGAAAACATGGAGGCGGAATAAGGAACAAAAACGTAAAATGACTTATCGAGACATGTCAAACGTTTCAACTGACCATTATCGCCACTATCTTCCCCCATAAGGAAATTCACAAATACATGTGGACCTCACCAAATGGCAAAATACATAACCAAATTGATCACATATGTATAAGTAGAAGATGGAGAAGTTCGATGCTAGATGTGAGAAATAAACGAGGAGCCGACATAGATAGCGACCGCGAACTTATTATAAGCGACGTCAAATTGAAATTGAAATGGTGTCAAACAGATTCATGACAGGAAACAACAGATAAATCTCCGAAGCCTTCAACACGCTCACATCAAAAGCAATATGATAACCACAATTCGAGAAAGATGCCTAAACAACGAGCAAAATTGGAATCAAATTAGTAAAGCCGTCAATGAGATTGCTAGAAATAAACTCAGTACAAAGAAAAGAGAAGAAACGCCATGGATATCGGAAAACATATGGGATCTTATATCTAAACCTCATATCCTCATTGCTAAAAAGAAACAAAGCAGCTGGGTCTGATGGTATTCCGGCAGAAATTCTACAAACCTGCCAAAATACATCAGCCGAACTTCTGAGACCTCATATCACAGATGCATAGGAAATTGAAAGGCTATCTTCATCTTGGAAAAAGGGTACAAAAACTACCGAAGAAAGGCGACCTCAAAGATTGCAACAACTGGCGTGGAATCACTCTCCTCAATACAGTGTAAAAAATCATAGCAACTATCATACAAGGCAGATTATACAATTACAAAGAGAAAATTGAACCAGAGTTACGCGAAGGGCAAGCAGGCTTCCGCCCCCATAGGAGCTGTGTAGACCAATCAAACACGCTCAGGATCATCATCGAGAAATCGATTAAATGGCGGACCCCCTCTACCTGCTGTACGAAAACTCCCAACTCCCAACGATCAATCACAATGGAAACATTAGCAAGCCCTTCCAAACTAACGCCGCCAAACAGAGGTGTCCACTATCACCATTTCTAGTCACAATCGTCCTAGATAATATAATGTCCGAAGTTTGTAAGCAAAAAAGAGGTATTTCATGGAGCGTCTCTTGTCACATAGGAGACCTAAACTATGCCGATGATATAGTACTGCTAGCACACAAAGTTAGCGATATGCAGCCCAGACTAGAACACCTAGAAAGGCTAGCACTTAACGTAGGCCTTGAAATCAACATCAGCAAAACTAAGGCGATAAAAATTGACAGCACCAATAACCATCTCATCATACTGAAAACGCATCCAGTTGAACACTTTAACCAGTTCAACTATCTCGGTAGTATAATGATTACAGATGGTGGTGCGGAGGCGGATGTGAACAACAGAATTAATAAAGCAAGGACGATTTTACCCAATATGGAAAAACACCCGAATCTCAAGGAAAACAAAATTAAGGATCTTCAACACTTGCGTAAAAACCGTACTAATGTATGGTAGCGAAACATTGTTGTTATCCAACACCATAATTCAAAAAGTACAGCACTTCACTAACCGCTGTGTGTGCATAATATGCAGAATATTCTGGCCGCTCAGAATAAATAACGAAGATCTATGGAGAATTATAGGAGAGGAACCCACACTGAGGCAATTAAGAAGGAAAAAATGGAGGTGGATAGGCCACACGCTAAGGAAAGACCAGTACAACATAAGTCGCTTGGCCCTGGAGTGGAACCCACAAGGAAGCAGAAGACGCGGGCGTCCAAGTAATATCTGGAGACGCACAGTAATAAACGAACTCAGCCAGTGTCACCGCACAAGGGACAATGCAAAAACATCAGCAGGAAACCATGTGAGATGGAGATGCCAAATGGAAGCCCCATGCTTCCTCGCGCAGTGAAATGGAGAAAAAAAAAAATATATTTCAAGTATTACCTGGAATTGTAAAAGTTTTAATTTCGTTTCTTTCTTAGTGATGCTTTGCGTTTGCTTTTTCTAGTACGGTATTGTGTGCTAACAATATATTAGGATTGAGGGTAACATGTTTCATGTACAGAATAGCTTCATGAATATGTAAATAGTTTTCATCTGCATCATTGAAAAACAGAAAAAAAACTTGCTTTTCTAATGTAAGAGCAATTCTCATGTCAACATTATTTAAAAGTAGTGTGGGAGTATTATAGACACCGCTGCAGAGTTATTATATAATTTCTGTCTTATTTTATAGCCATTATTGCTAAAATCATTAGCATTAGGTTTATCTAATTTCCAACCAGATGCTACTAAATATGTTTGACTGGAATAGCTACCATAATTTAGTAAAGTTTTTAGATATGTCCTAAATAATGAGTCGGATGGTGAATATTTTTTCCATTTAATGTCACTTTGCATTATTTGATCATGGAATATAATAAATTATTTATAACACTTGGTTGTGAAGTGGGTTTAGAATCATCTTAACTTTCTGGTTCGGCATTTGGGCTCCAATTTGATCCATCTTTTTTAATATTTGAACTTTAAACTTTATATAAGTGCTGGATAAATCTCCATAAGTATCACCGTTTTCAAGTGATACAAGTTCAATGGTTGACGGTGATGCTTGTAATGAGGCTAAAAGGTTGAATGCTACCTCTTTTGAACATAAAATGTTTGTTTGCACTGGTAAAGAAGCGAAAATATCTAATTCAATCATTTTAGCTGAAAACATCAGATGTCTTGGTTTGCTTTTTTTGTCACAACTTTATATGCTGTTTTCTAGAAACTTATCGTCTTTTTATAGGTTTCCGTCTTCCACCATACATTGAATGTAATTGATTAACCACTGATTTTTGTAAATTTTTGATACACTTTTGCCTTGATCAATTACTGTTTCTTTAATATGAGCTATGAAGCTATGTCACCAAGAATGTTTTTACTTGTGGTTACAGCTTCTTTTTTAAAAAGATCCCAACCAATTGAAAGAACTGGTTTCAAATAGCGAAATAAACTCCCAAATATGTTACCTAGACCAAGACCAAGCTGTATAGTTGGATAAAATTGTAATAAAGGCCCAATATCATTAATTCCTCCTTCTACTTGAGAGGAATAATATCTCACGTAAGTTCGTTCCATGTTTGATAGAATATCTTATTTGAGTAGTAGTATTTGTATTGTTTGGTGATCAATGCTTTTCAAAGTGTAATACAATTTTTGTTGGATAGTAACTTGAAATAAATTTTATTGCATCACCGTATTCGTTACAGATTTTAATAACTATAGTTTTAATTTTTCTCTATAGGTACGTAATGAACATTTTGAAATTCAATATTTATAGGTATTCTACAATTATCTATGTTGATAGCTCTCAATGCCCTTTACTAGTTCCAAAAACAGATGATTGAACTATATCTGAATAAATCATCACCATTCCATTCAAATCATCTTTATAATTAGCAACAGCTAATTTAAATAGTTCGGGAAATTTTGTTTTGAAATTTTTTATATTTTTTTTCTGTTGAAATAGTTCAGTTAATAATGTTTTTACATTATAACTATGATTAACTTTTATATAGAAACTATCTTCATCAAAAGTTTGCGATATTTGAATCAAATCATTCCAGTTAGATTGTGAACCTTTTTTAAATGTTACATCTTCATAATTTAACGTCAAAATTCATTAAAAAATTCTTTCAAAACTTGATTTCGAGTAAATCCAGGATTATGAGTTATATTTTTAATAAGTGTTGGTAAAAAATTAAACTTCCAACCATCCAGATGTAATTCCGAATCGTCATATGAATAATATGTGTAATCTATAGATTTGGTTACTTTGATTTTTTATGAGCTTTTCAATATTTGTTACATAAACATTATACTGCCCAATATTAATAAAAGCAGATTTCTCTTTGTTAAATTCTTCTGTTTGTAGGAAAAATTCTTTATATAAATTACTGAAAAATCAACTTTCCAATTTCCATTTGTTAAATCAAAGTGAATAGGTAATTTATTTTTGAATTAAGCTTAAGTATTTTCCGGAAACAGTTTTAAATTATCATTTCTAAACAATGTTATATATAATTCATCTTGGCTATGCATCTTTGTTAACTTCTTCTGAAACACAAAATCTCATACTATTTATATGTTTTCCATGTTGGCACAGACAATGTTCTTTTTGGTGTCCTATGTAAGGATTCAATCATTAAGTTTTCGTTTCTTTGAATCAAGAAAACGTGATAGTATACTAGTTGGAATTTTAGCACCAGCTGATTTTAAATTAGATTTCTTACGAGTTGGTGATGGAGCTGCAACAGTTATTACATTACCTCCTTGTGTTTCGAATATACAAAAATCAGAATTTAGAGAAGGTCTTTCGAATAATTTTACGAATTTGTTTATCTCAGCTTTAGCTAATTTTTTACCAATATCTCCATACTCCTCATCATCAGTATCACTGAAATTAAAATTGCTTGCATCTGCTGGTTCTTTTTTAGGATCGTATTCAAAGACATCATCTTCAACAAAAGGAATAAAATTTGTTTGTGTATTTGTTGTTTCATATTTAGGTGATATGGTTTCTGTATATGCATTACATTTTGAAACTAATTTAGTTTGAGATGCCGCATCAAATGATTTACCAAATGATGATTTTTCTGGTAATTTCTTTGCGAATCGTCTATTGATTCTATATTTCATTATATTTTGTCTATACAAATGCCATTTTTGAAGTGGTTTTAGTTTTTTGTCATACAGAACCTTTTTCATTTTTTGATCTAGTATGCTTCAATTCTTCTTCAATTATATTTTTAAATTTGTTAAATATTTCAGGTGACATAACAATTAATCGCTGCATTATGTATTACTGAGAAGTTTTCCTATTATACCAGATAATAGATTCAACGTGGAGCATTTTTAGCGACATTAATTGGTACTATTATTGTCGGTAAAGATCTTCCATGTTGAATTAGCATTTTTCGTTTAGCTTTTATACCTTTTTGTGGACACGTTAAGAGTCTCAATTGTTTTTTATGTACTTTTAGTTTTCCTTTTTTATGATGGTGATGGTGATGGTGATGGATATTTTATTGTTTCCATTTAATACATTAATTGCAATTTCAGCAATCACCACAATATTTATATCATCACCACAATATTTATATCATCACCACAATATTTTAGAATATTTTTACGAAAACTCTTGTTGCTCCATTTTTCTAGTACATGTAACATATGTCGCGTTTTTTTCAACCGTTTCATATTTTAAGCAATTGTTTAAATCTTTGGTAGCACAAAAACAAACGCAATATTCCTCTGAGAATATGTTGGTTCTAATTCGAAACAAATCGTTAACGTCTTGCGTTAAATCTAATACAATATAACCATGTGGGTTTGATGTTGATTCATTATATAGCCTCACGAAGCCTGTAATATTTTCCGGATATAGTTGTCTAGCTAAGGTTTTTAAAAAGTACGAAATATTTACAATTTAATGAAATATCTCGTGAGAATTTCCCCTGATGAAAAACGTTTTGCGTTAATAATATAATAGACAAATTACGGTGATGCGAACCTTTAGTAAAAAGTTCACATACTTGTTTGTTTGCATTAACATTAAATCATCTAAAACAATTAAAGTAGGTTCATTTTTATTTTCACTAAGCTCTTCCGGAATGCCGGTATAAAAATCTATATCAGGGAAATTTATATTTCTTGGAACAGCAAAAATTTCTGGGTTACACCATTTAATTTTTTCAATTTTGGGATGTATCAATCTAGTAATATTTTTTATTAAATTACATACAAATATTGTTTTTCCACATCCAGAAGGTCCCGCTACCATCATCGTAAATGGATGATTACAATATATCGTTATCGGTTCGTGTTTTATAAATGATTGCGAGATCAAATAGTTTCGTCTTGAAATATATACAAGCAGGTAAAGTATATTATAATGGCTTTTTCTCAGTTTAAAAAATGATGGTGAAAGATGTATAATTTATTCTCATTTTAAAAGATGGAGGTGAAAGAAGTGAAAGAGTTTTTAAAATCATATTCCTCTGTGTTATTAAATGAGCATAAGCAACGTATTTTTCACATGTATAAATACATTAAAGAATTTTCAACAACAGAAAAATTTACTTCAATATACGGAACTCATTTTGCTCTTTGTCCTTGGGCTTACGACAACTAGTCATCTGGGCCGGATACGTGTAACTGTTGCTCTATAGAAAATTATAAAGTAGAATTGGGAAATCTGATTAAATGGTACAGGCATAATGTCAAGAGCACAATTAGTATCGGAAGAACATAAACCATGTAGACGAAACTTTCGTCGAAGAAAATTTATTCAAAAAGGTTTAAACATGGCATACATGGCAAATCGATTTAGTAGAAATGATTCCATATGCAAAGTATAACAAAGGAAATAAATATTTATTAACTGTAATATCCTTTCGAAATATGCTCATGCTGAGCCAATTAAAAGTAAAAATGGTAATAAGGTTTTACTTGGCATGCAAAACATTTTCAAACGTGATGGAACACACCTAAAAAATATTCAATCCCATCAAGGTAAAGAGTTTTTTAACAAAGAATGTAGAAAACTTATGGAAAGAAAAAAAATTAATCCTTATCATACATATTCTGAAATTAAAGCATCCATAGTAAAACGTTTTAACCGTACTTTAAAACATTCAATGTGGAAGCAGTTTAGTTTTCAGGGTAATCATAAATGGATATCTATTTTACGCTCACTTATTAAGAAATACAACTCAACATATCATCGTACAATTAAACTTCAACCTAAAAAAGTTACAAACAAAAACAAAAAATTACTATTAAAAACTGTCTACAGTAAGTTAAAAGTGTTTCGTAAAGCAAAATATAAAGTTCGAGACTATGTTCGAATAAACAAATTTAAAGGTATTTTTGCAAAAGATTATCAACCCAACTGGTCAACAGAAATATTTACAGTTGCAAAAATTAAAATTACAGACCCAATAACATACAATTTAGTGATTACACAAATAATCCAACAAGTAAATGTAACAGTAAGTCGATGCAACCGACTTATTAATACCCTACACCTGAATAATTCGAATTAAATTAAAAATCCATAAGTGTTTTTGGCAGCTGCTTGAACTTCTTCCCTTTTCTGTCTTATTCAACTCGAATTTCAAGAACGTAAAAGAGGCATCCGCTTGAGATATGCTTGACACCCTTGTATAAAATTTAAAGTTTCTATCTTAATTATTTTCGAAGATTGGTAGTCCTTGGGAGGTTTGTGTCAGCTACCCGAATTGCTACTCCAATTCATCGAATCCATCTCAGGAACATAAAGAAAACTTGCCAGAACACCATTCTATTAAATTTAAAGGTTCTACTTTTGTTGGTTTTGGAGATATGCTCGTTGCTCTTGTGCTCGTCCGGAAGTTTCCAAAATACGAACCCATGGTTCAAATTCTTTCAAATGTCAGTTTCCAATTTTACAGAAAAGGAAACATAACAGAACACCTTTGTACTAAAAATAAAAGTCCTATCTTTGTTAGTTGTGGAGATATACTCGTTTGCTCTGGGGCTCGTCCGGAAGCTTCCAAGATTTGAACCCATGGACCAAATCCTCACAAATTTCAGAAATATAAATCAAACATGAAGGAACACCATTCTGCCTAATTTAAAGGTTATATCTTTGTTGCATTTGGAGATAATATCATTTGCTCTGAGGCTCGTTCGGAAGCTTTCAAAATTCGAACTCAAGGGCCAAATCCTCTCAAATTTCAGAGGCCTAAATCATACATGAAAGAACACCATTCTGCCAAAAGTAAAGGTTATATCTTTATTGGTTTTGGAGATAATCTCATTTGCTCTAGGGCTCGTTCGGAAGTTTCCAAAACCAAACCCATGGACCAAATCCTCTTAAATTTCAGAGACATAAATCAAACACGAAAGAACACCATTGTACCAAATTCAAAGGTTCTACCTTTGTTCGTATTGGATATAATCTCATTTGCTCTGCGGCTCGTTCGGAAGCTTCCAAAATTCGAATCCACGGTTCAAATTCTTTCAAATTTAAACCCATGGCCAAATCCTCTCAAATTTCAGAGATCTAAATCAAACATGAAAAAACACCATTCGGCCAAATTTAAAGGTTATATATTTGTTGTTTTTGGAGATAATCTCATTTGCTCTGGGGCTCGTTTGGAAGCTTCCAAAATCCAAACCCATGGACCACATCCTCTTAAATTTTAGAGACATAAATCAAACTGGAAGAAACATTATTATAAAAAATTTAAAGGTTCTATCTTTATTGGTTTTGGAGATAATCTCGTTTGCTCTGGGGCTCGTTCGGAAGCTTCCAAAACCCGAACCCATGGACTAAATCTTCTTAAATTTCAGAGACATAAATCGAACGGGAAGGAACATCATTGTACAAAATTTAAAGGTTCTATCTTTGTTGGTTTTGGAGATAATCTCATTTGCTCTGGTGCTCGTTCGGAAGCTTCCAAAACCCAAACCCATGGACCAAATCCTCTTAAATTTCAGAGACATAAATCGAACGGGAAGAAACATCATTGTACAAAATTTGAAGGTTCTATCTTTGTTGCTTTTGGAGATAATCTCGTTTGCTCCGGAATCATTCGGAAGCTTCCAGAATCCGAACCCATGGACGGATTTTGTCCAAATTCGAACTTAGCCTTTCTTTCGTAGTTAGTAACCTACTATATAAATTTCATCAAGATAGCATCATTATTTTTTGAGTTATCGTGCGTACGGACGGATGGACGGACATCGCTAAATCGACTCCGGCGGTGATCCTGATTCAGAATATATATACATGTCTATACCTAACTCGCTTCCTTTTGGTGGTTACAAACACCATACCAAAGTTAATATACCCTATACTTTAGGTGTAGGGTATAATAACCGGTTCTTTTTATAAGCCTGAATTTATACCAGTTATAAATCCGCATATCTTGTAGAAAAAATTTAAAAGAAAAAAGGAAATCAAGTTTTAGTTATAGATGGCTAGTAGGTATTGGGGAAAGGAAAAGGGGCACGAAAAGGGGATTCCATAAACCATATGGCATAGGAAGTGATAAGGTATCATATTACATAATTGTGGTTTTTCCGGTTGAGTGATTTCCGGTTTGTTCTTTTCCACTTGAGTGATTTTAAGGAATGTTGTAGGGATGTTGAGTGTGGGAATTCTGTAAGGTGATTGATTTTAAAGGTGTGGGGATTCCCTGTGTGAGAGTATAGACCTAGAAGGTATTATTTGTGTGAGATATAATTGACCTATAGGGAATGGAATATCTTTTTATTTATTGTGGTTGTGATTTCAAGTACTTAAGCGTGGGAATTCTGGAAGATGAATGACCTTTGAGATATGGGAGGTTCCTTGTGTGAGAGATAATAGGGAATTCCTTGGGAATTCTGCAAGGTCATTGACCTTTGAGATATGGGAAGTTCCTTGTGTGAGAGATAATAGGGAATTCCTTATTTATGATGGTATTGATTTTAAGTGTGAGAACTCTGGAAGGTCATTAACGTTGAGTTGTGGGAATTCCCTGAGTATAAGATTATTGGCCTCAATGAAATTTCTTGTGTGAGAGATTATTGACATATAGGGAATTCCCTGTGTGTGAGAATATTGGTCTACGCATTAACCGAAGCAGGGAATTCCTTGTGAGAAAGAGATAGCATAATAGTCTGTTCGGTTCTGTATTAAGTGTATTAGTATTGATTGAGTCTTCTATTTGTGAAAATTTTGTTGAATAAAATGTAAAGAAAATTTTAAAAACTGAAAAAACTGAATTACAAGAAGATTTGAACCGGGGTACCGATTAGCAATAAAGAATTTTATTAAAGTGAAGTCTTTAACCGCTAGGCTATATAGTTAATTATATGTTATGTGTTTATTTTCGTTTATAAATGAAGGGTTGATTAAAAACTTAGTATATGTGGATTATAGGAATAAATTTAAAATAAGTTATTGTTTTCTTATGAACTTATAATATATAGAGAATGTTCCGCTTGAGTGATTTTGCTTTATGTTATTCTTGTGGTTGGATAAGATACAATGTTGCAGGTTTTAAATATAATACTAAGTGTGTTGTTATTTGTACCTATAAAGTAATGCGCACAACGCAGGTGATGTAAATGTAAAATGAAAAAGGATTAATTTTGCATAATAAAATTAGGGTGTGTTCTACTTGAGGGATTTTGCTTTATGTTATTCTTGAGGTTGGATAAGATACAATGTTGCTTTATGTTATTCTTGTTGTTTGTTAAGTTAAGTTCTTTTTTTTTGTTTTAAAAAAATATAGGTAATTTTATTTAGTGTCTGTAATGAGATAACTAACTTACTAAAATAAAAAAGTATTAAGTTTTTTTATTCTTATGATAAACAATGTTGCCGATAATAAATACAATACGGAGGGTGCAGTAATGCGTTAGTAATTTTAAAGTAAAATAAAAAACGCAGGAGTTTGGCAGGTGTTTGATTTTAGTTTGATCTTTCTTTTTTTTAAAAGTGTACTAAGTAATGGAGTGTGTACTAAGTAATGATAATTTTAAAAAGTAAAATGAAAAAAGGGATTAATTTTGCATGAGTAATATTGAACTTGACCCAGTTTTGATCGAAAACAAAACAGTAAAAGCAGAATGAAAAAGAAGTATATATAATATGTGTATGTTAAAATATTATCGATCTTGACCTTGATCTTGAATTAATTATTTTTCTGATCTGAAATGTGGATAGGTACATAGAATGCAACATTCTTGATTTGAAATAAAAAACGTTAAACTTTTATAATTATAGAAATTTTATTATATTTATTATTATTGATTTTTTATTCACTTTTATTATAATTTATTCATTTTTAATAAATACATGTATATATTTAAACAGTTTTTAGCAGCACATCTTATTTTAGAGATTGTTGTGTAGTTGTTGACTTTGTGGTGTACAGGACATATATAAGTAAAATTCTCAATATTATAGAGGGATGGTATATCCTTACTTAAATCAATTATCTGAGAGTTAACAAGATATGTTCTTAAAAACTGTTCTTTTTGCTCTCCTTTCACATAAATTGTTTGAAAAGGTTCAAAATAGTGTTTTAGAATAACTGGTACTTGTGTATATTCAATCACACCTTCAGTCCATTTTAGCCCATTGATATTCCGTTCACAATACTGATGTTGATATTTTGCATCAGTATTAAGTTCTTCTTCGGGATATGGTAATTTGAAGTGAAATGTAAGGGGCACTAAACTTCCCTTTTCCACTGCTGACAGTTCCTTTAAAAAATATTGTTTTTCATTTCCTCGCGAAAATTGTAAATCGACTATCAGAAATTTTTTTCTTTCCATGATAAAGTGTAGTAATGAAATGACTAAATATTTTTGAATTAACATGATTTTATACTCTTGATTTACTATAAATATAGCCGAGAGTACTTATATGTGTTAGTTTTATAATGGCTATCCTTTCACAATGATGGTAGCAGGACCATCATGTAGTGGTAAAACTACATTTATTCGTAATTTAATAGAAAATAAAAATACAGTTATTTGGCCAAAGATAAATAAAATTATTTGGTGTAATCCCGATAAAAATGCAGTTCCATTAAAAATTAAGGAACTTGAATATTCTAATGATATACCAGATTTGAGTGATAACCATCATCCTTTGTTAATAGTAATAGATGATATGATGTTGGATTCAAATAATAAAAGCGTTTGCGAATTATTTACTAGAGGTTCGCATCATAGGAACTTATCTGTAATATTTACAACTCAAAATGTGTTTCATCAGCGAAAATTTTCTAGAGATATTTCCCTCAATTGCAAATATTTAATACTTTTTAAAAATCCCAGAGATAAGTCACAGATTTTACCATTGTCGCGTAAAATTTACCCCAATAAAACAAAAGTATTCCAAAAAGTATATAATGAAGTAACATTACGACCACACGGTTATATTTTTATAGATCTTAGTCAAGATATTAACGATCTATTTAGATTGAGAAGCGACATATTAGGAGAGAATTTTTGTTTTTGTGAAAAAGACGGTTTAGATAATTTAAGTGATTAGAAATATGAAGCGATTGAAGGCAAACCGATATATATTGCATCTATTAAAAACTCTAAGCCAAAATTTCAAAAAATTATTATAAAACATTGCGACCCTGAAGTAATAAAAACATTATGTGAAATAGCTTTGAATATATTGAAGGGTAATTGTAATTTAGGTAAGAAAGCAATAAACCAATTGAAAAAGTATAAAAAGGAGTTGAGATCACTAATTTGTCATAAAAAGTCTTTACATAGTAAACGTAAAACCATTATTCAACGGGGTGGATTTTTACCTACACTAATTGGTGCTGTACTATCAGGAATAATTGGAAAGTTTTTAAAATGAACAATATGTTTAATAAAATGATTTTAGTGAAACCGGAGATTTATGAAAAACTCAAACAAAATACAGATATTGAATTCAATGAATTGAATAACAAGATGAAAAAAATTATTTTAAATAAAAATTTGACGGATATTCAAGAATGATATTTATTTCGTCAAAATTTGTACAAATTAAGTAATAAAAGTAGAATGACTTCATCTCAGAATAAAAAGGATCAACATAAGCAGGAAAATGTAAAGCTTTACGAATCAAAGAGTATTCAAACCCGCCCGAAATCAATGTTGCGGAATGCCGAAGTTCAAACAAAATTTACGAGAAGTAAAAATTTTGGAATGCAATTTCCCCTGGAAGAAATTTATGAACAGGAACCACTTGATGAAGTATTTATTGATGATGAAAACGAAGAGGAAATATATACAAAAGCAATCTCTGCTGCAAAAACAGGGGAACGTCTCAGAAAAAGAAAATCTATTAAAAATGTACAATTATTTGAAACTGATACTGAAGATATTATAACTGTACCTTTGGATAGTGCAAGTCCACCTCAAAAAAAAGAAAAGACTATAAATAGTAATGAAAAGGGTAATAAACAATTGAGACGTGTTTTACGTTCAAATAGAGCTGCTAGCTGCTAGTGAAACTCAAACAGAACTTAATTTTCCAATACGTAAAATCAAATCTTCTAGTAGTGAACAATGGACAAAATACAAATGAAGGATGAGTTTTACATCACATTACTTAGCGATTCATCTATGAATTACTACCCCGAAAATACATTGTCATCTTTTACAAATAAAATTAATAAATATATGTGTGATTCTAGATGGATAGTTGGTGTTTCAGAAATTTATGCTAATGATTTTATTCCAAATATATACGGTGAAAACTGGAAAATGAGTACCCAAGTATATAATAAAGGAATGCAAGATACAGATTTAATAGCGGTTGGAACATCATACATTCCATATGATGAGAAGCAAATGTTATGTGACTGGAAAGTTTTTCTGTTGCCGAAACTAATTCAAAATATTAGACCACTTCAAAGATTTTCAAGAAAAGAAGTTGAAAGACAGCTGATTTGGAATATTTTTAATTTTATAAATGATGATGCCAATTACGCAAAACCAGCAAAACCAGAACATATGCCTCAAAATATATCTTACACTACTGTGTGGAAGACTATACTATGTGTGAATAAACCAAAAATAGATATAAAATTAAGAGCAAATTTCGCTTATTCTTTAGAAGGACTTTTAAAAACATGTTTCAATCAAGTATCATGGAATATGACAGATTTTAAGAAATTTAAACCACGAATAATAGAACCTTTCAAAATGTTTATAGATAGTATACAATTAATTCCAATTATTAAACCAGATATATTTTTTATATACACCGATATCATTGAACCACAAAATATAGCTGATAAAAATGTAAAATGCTTAAGAACTATTAATGTTCAAAATACTTTTAATGATATAGTAAAGGAATTTAGAAACATTCAATATTGTAATGTAGAGAAATCATTTAATAGTATTTCAATACTTTTATGCGATAAGTATGGTTACAAAGTAAATTTTTCTAATAGTTCAATTCCTACAAAAATTGTATTACATTTTAAAAAAGTATAAATAAAGGAAGTCATTGTAAAAAAATATATCATTCCAAAATGGATCGAGTATATTATAAGTATTATTTAATTCAGTCAGGAAGAGGCTTAGAAGATATTGGTCATTTGTTTTATTCAAGTGTACCATATCAAAGAGGACGAGGATTAGGAAGTTTTTTCGGTGGATTAATTAGATATTTAAAACCAATATTCACTTCAGGTGCAAATATATTAAAGAATGAAGCTTTAAGCTCCTGTATTAATGCATTATCTGATATTGCATCAGGTGCTAATGTAAAGGAAGTGATGAAAGATCGTGGTATAGAAATAGTTAAAAATGTCAGACGTGGTGCTGTTCGAAAACTTAATGAAATGTATGGATCTGGTAAAAGAAAAAGAAAAATAAAAACTAAAGCTATAAAAAGACCAACTTTGATACGTTCAAGTTATTTATTAAGAAAACGACGTCCAGATAAGAACAAAAATAGAAAAAAAGATATTTTTGATTAAAATGAGTGAATGTATGAAATCTGAACTGAATACTTTTAAAACACCACCCATTCAGTCCAGTATTTTACGATCGGAAGAAGTTTTCTATAATCCTATTGCTTCTTTAGATAATTCATCAACCATTGAATTTGTTTCTTTAGGCCATGGTGATACATATAGAGATTTATCTTCAACATATTTGATATTAAAAGTGCAAAAAGATGGAACTCACTAGAATAATGACAAAGGAACTGATAATACATTATTACCACAACCTAGTGTAGTTAATAATCTTTTACATTCAGTAATAAAACAATGCAATGTTCAACTAAATGGAAAAAATATTACTCCATCCGATGAAAATTATCATTATAGAGCATATATCGAATCTTTACTCAATTATGGCAACGATGCCGCAACAACTCATTTGGAATGTGCTGGATGGATGATAGATAAGGGAAATATAGCAAAATTAGATAATAATGGTTCAAAAGAACGACAGAAACTTTTTAACAACAGCAATGTAGTAGAACTTATGGGTAAATTACATATAGATATGTTTAATCAACCTACTTTACTAATAAACGGCGTTGATGTCCGAATATTACTTACATTAGAGAAACCGGAATTTTATTTTTTTTCAGCGGATTCTGATGAGTCTCAATTAAAAATCTTAGAAGCAAATTTATTAATGAAACATGTTACAGTTAACCCTAGTATATTACTCGCTCATAATACGGTTTTGGAGAAAAGTACAGCTAAATATTTTTACAAAAGAGTTGAAGTAAAATCATTCACAATTCCAATGAATAATCAAACCATATTATTAGATAATGCTTTCATTGTTCAATTACCGAACACTGTTATATTTTGTATAACGGAAAATACTGGATATTCAGGAAAACGATCTAAAAATCCTATCAATTTTAAGCATTTTGATCTTAGTCAATTTTCATTATTTGTTAACGGAGTTCAAGTCCCCAATTTAGCAATAGAAACTAACTTTTCTGAAGAAAATAATTGTTTTACTAGAGCATATAAGCACTTTTTGCTGGTACAAGAATACATCATAATGATAAAAGACACCAAATAATAAAATCAATGTTTAATAATGGTTTCTTTATGTTGGCATTTGACTTAACACCAGATGCATCTGGTAATGCAGTGTGTCAAGGTTTACTGAACCAAGGGACCGTAAGAATTGAAGCAAAGTTATCAAAACCACTTCCCTCTACTTTAACAGCTATTTTATATGGAGAGTTTGATGCGAATATTCAAATAAATAAAAATCGGAACGTTTATACAAATCTATAAATAGGGTATTCACATACATAAAATATATAATATATATATATATATTCAGTTAGAATAAAAAACTATTGTATTTTTTAAAAACAGTAAGATGAATTCCTTAGAGATTGCGGAAATTTTGAAATGTAATAAAAGTACAAATAAATTATTTAACGGAGTTTGGGCATTGGATCGTATACCGAAAGTTATCAAAATACCAAGTTTTTCCATTGTAAATACACAAAAGGCTAAAGATCCCGGAGAACATTGGCTAACAATTTTTATACCACAAGCAGGATGTATAGAATTTTTTGACTCTTATGGACGACTGCCTAGTGAAAAACAAATTGTTAATTTATTAAAAAAACATTGTATTGTATTTAATGGTGTTCGTCTTCAAAGTGATTTTTCAGATTTTTGTGGACAATACTGTTGTTTTTATATATACTATCGATGTTCTGGTAAAAGTATGAATAATTTTTTTAATTTATTTAACAATATTGAAAATAATATAGAAAATGACAAATGTATAATTAAAGAATTTAAGCGTATATTTGGAGAAAACAAAAATGTACAGTCATGTGTTGCTAAAAAGTATAAATATTAAAGCGGTACTTATAAATATTCAGTTTATTTGACACAATGAAAGAATATAATACTAATAAAACCCTATTGTTAGCTTATACGTATTTTTTGAATAAGGACCATACATTAGCAGTATCCATTGGCTTTGCACCAGAGTCTTGTGAAACAAGAATTTCATTTCAACATATTCGTAATAAGCAGACATCTTTTAATAATTACAACTATGATGAATGGAATAAAGTATATAACCAATTTTTAAAAATATATTCAGAAGAACATAAAAAAATTAGTTTAAATGTTAATCCTTTTTACAAAGTGCAAAAAAATTTTATTTTAAATGAAGAGGAAGCAGACAATCTCTATGTCATCAGCAATTTTGTAAGTTTAGTTATGACATACAATAAAAGTGCTGAAGAATTTGTAAAAGCATATGTAACAAAATATATAAACACGTGCATGGAAAAACAACAACAAAAATTACAAAATGAAATATATAGGTTACTATAATGTACAGTGTAATTACTCAAGATTATTTTTTGAAATACCTATTATGCTAAAAGAAAAAATTTTAAAATTATCACAAACAAACATAAAATAATGTAATTATTTCGATAAAACACAGTAAAAATTATATTTCTAAAATGTATATAGAATTGTTTTATTTATTTAATTATATTTTTCAGTTAAATGAATAAATTGAGAATAAACATTTACATAATTCTCTTATAGGTTAGATTGTATAACGGCTTGCTTTAAATTATAAATTTTTTAAATGAAAAAGTATAAAAACAAAGAAATCTATAACTTTATATTTATTCTCACAATGGATGTGGGTGGTTCCCTAATTGATTATTCTTCTATATTCTGCATGTGTATAATATATATATTGTGTACCGGTTTAGTTTGTATGATTTGATTTATCGATTTAAAAAAAAAAGTGTAAAAACAAAAGAAATCTATAATTTACGTTTATTCTCGCAATGGATGTGGAAGATTTCTTCAGAACTTATTCTTCTATTTTACTAGATGAGCATAAACAACGCATTTTGTATTAACAAGAATATTTAGAAAATTTTAAGAATAAAGAAAAGTTTAATTCAATTTGGGGCATACACTTTAGTTCATGTCCTTGGGCTTATGATAATTCAACTTCAGGCCCAGACACGTGTGAATGTTATTATGTAGAAAATTATGAAGCAGAATTGAAATTTTTGATCGCATGGTATAAGCAAAAATGTCCAGAGAACAAATTGTAGCTGAAATACATAGATCGCCAAGACGCATATATCTTAGAAGGAAAGTCAAACAAAAAGGGTTAATTGATACATGGCAAATTGATTTAGTTGAAATGATTCCATATGCAAAATTTAATAAGGGATTTAAATATATGCTAACAGTAATTGATATATTTTCTAAATACGCATACGCTGAACCTGTAAAAACCAAAAATGCTGATGACATTTTAAACGCATTAAAAAAGATTTTTAAACAAGCTAAAACTTTCCCAAAAAATATTCATTCAGATCAAGGAAAAGAATTTTTCAACTCCAAATTTCACAAGTACATGGTTGATAATAAAATTAATCATTATCACACATTTTCGGAGATGAAAGCTTCAATCGTTGAACGTTTTAATCGTACTTTAAAAAATTCCATGTGGCAAAAATTCAGTATGCAAGGAAACTATAATTGGATTTCTATTCTATATTCTCTGTTAAAAAAATACAATTTTACACCTCATAAAACAATTAAATTACAACCTGGAAAAGTATCAAAGAAAAATGAAAAAAATATATTAAAAATGGTTTATACACAACCTAAAATTTTTCAAAAAAGGAAATATAAAGTCGGAGACTAGGTCAGAATAAGTAAAAACAAAGGTATATTTGAAAAAGGCTGTCACCCCAATTGGTTAACTGAAATTTTTAAAATATTGAAAGTTAACAATACTGCTCCTGTAACATACAATTTGACTGATCATACAAATACTTTAATTTCTGGTGGATTTTATGAACCAGAACTAACACCTGTAAAAGATTCTGATGCTTACCTTGTAGAAAAAGTCCTAAAAAGGGAAGGAAAAAAAGTATATGTTAAATGGTTAGGATTTAATAATTCACATAATTCTTGGATAAATAAAAAAGATATAATTTGAGTTAACTATTTATTTTCAAATTTTACTATTTATTTACATAATAAAAACAATTTATTGTACAATATTTGATTTTTTTTACTTTTAGTTTCAGCATTCAGGAACTTATTTTCTGCTATTCTAATCTTGCTCTTTTATAACCATACGGAACGGAACTGTGATCTTCGAGAAAATTTCTTTTTTCAGCTTTTGGTCTATATTTTTTAATACCAGGTACTGTTACAACTTCATGTTGTTCTGTTCTACGAATATTATTTGAAAAAATATGTATATCTTCCGTGTTTTCTATATTTAGTATAGCATACTTAATTGTGTTGAAATTCACCTGTTGAGATGTTGTATAATTAAGCCAAATTCCCTTAACTTTGCATATTGTCTTTTCGGTGTTATCTTTTGTTCAATTGATTTTATATAAATAATTTTTAGGTCCTCCGCTGACAAACTCCGTAATAAAGCTTCCGGAACCATAACTTTCCAATTCATCGGTCATATCACCAATGAATTCTCCTGTTGGTGGTTCATATTCTCCTTCTCTACTTACATATATAACAGAATCTGTATCATAGTACAGAACTCTATCACCTAAATTTTCCAAATATGAATACAATTTAAGACGAGCCTGTGTTGTTGTATATACCGCAATACAAACGTTCCGTTGGTATGGAATCCGCCGCCTCTTCTTTGTATTGCCAATTTATCACAATATTTTCCTCGTTTATTGCTAAAATATGACACATCTCTATTGAAGGATTTGTCAGCATTTCATATAGTACTTGTGGTTTATTTATAATCACAGTTTTTTGTTGATTTTCACGCTGCCCAAATTTTCCCCAAAATGAATTTAACATCAACTTAGCAAGAGATCTTAAACCAGAATTACTATTTATTTCAGCATACTCTAATTTAATATCTTCATTTTTAAAGAAATCCTCAAGATATTTATCTTTATCTTCTTGTGTTAAGCACTTACTTGGCCAACCTGAAGCTTGTTGTTTCATTTTTAAGAATTTATTCATCATTTTTGTGAATAAACCATCAATTTTCAATTCTTTATTATATTGAAGTATCGAATATTCCCATATTTCATAAATTTGTTGTAATTTATAACCCTTTTCAAGAGCTTTCACCACTTCATCTATCACCCAAGTACCTATTAAAGCTCTTTCATCTATAGAATGATTGCAGAATTCCTCTTGATTTTTATTATCACTACAGCTTCGACACAATGAAAATATTAGTTTGTTGTTTTGTTTCATTGGTAAAACAGGATGAAGCAAAAGTTCAGGTGGTAGAATTTTGCATTTTATAAGACTTTGCAAGTTTGTGTTTTTCAAATCCATATTAAAATTATTAATATGAACTTTCGGATGTCCAACAAGAAATTTTCCATACTTACAAACCCACGGATATAGTGAACATACATCTATGTACCTGATTTTTTCACCTTCTTCACATTTATAATAGGTGTAAGTATTTCCCGTACGTCCTCCGTAAAAAGCATCTCGTGGATTAAGTCGAGCAAGTTGTGTAAGAGGATGTGAAACAATGTAATTTTTTCTTTTTCTGTTAACTGCCTTTTAAATTCACAGGCCCACATTTCAATAACTTCATAGCCAAATTTTCTTAGTCTTTCGCTTTTTGCGGTTGTTCTTTCATATCTCAGATTTAAGGTGTCATTTGGATCATCATCATTTAAAGATTCGTCGCGGTTATTTAATAATAGGATGACCATGATAATAACATCCATGAAATTCAAAAATTTGTTTAGTTTGTTCACAATAACCATCAACCTTTACACCAGCGATTATTGCTTCTTGCCCATTGACTGCTTGTTTAATATTAATTTTTCGTTTTTCTTCCTCTAAAATCAACCACTGAATAGCTTCTTTAGATTGGCTATCTGTTAACCTGTATCCATTTTTTGGAATTAATCCAATTGTTTTAAGTTGAAGAAAATTACGTCTAAATACCAAGTTGCAGGATGATGCTATAGTAGTTGCTTCTAGAAACGGTTCCACATTACATTCATTAAGAAAATGCTGTCTAAATTTTATGCATGCTTCTGTTAATATTTTTACATCATTTATACAGTAATGTACAATGTCACGTTGCATGTTAAACTATTCATTCTTATTATTTTCGTACCAATCAAGAAATATTTCACGATCGTCAGTTTTCATAGTATTCGGACTGTAATACTTTATTGCAGGTAATTTTCCGATGTAATTCTCATTTTCTGTGACATTGAAAAGATGTGGAAAATATCCTTTTTTAAATTTATCTAGTAAATCGAGCGCTTTTGGAAGTTTTGAAAGAGCCATCGGAAAATAGCTTAAAGAATCTATAAATTTTACGTTATCAAGCTGTAGGAGTATTATTTTTGTTTCACGCATAATCAGTTCAGAAGTTAAATTAGTATTTAATAAAATAAAATTTAAAATAAATTGATGATCATATGCCTGGCCATTGTGCGCTATTACCACCACCTTTTTAAATTCTTTCCGTAACTTAAAGATATCTTTTAAAAATCTTGCTACTACATCTTTTTCACTTATAATTGTTAATCTAAACTTACATTTATCACAAAAAGCAAGATTATTAATTACTAAGCATTTATCACATCTTTTCTCATATACACATAGGTTTGGTTCGTGTTGTTTTATTTTTTCAATTTGATCTGAATAAATCCTTTTTTCTCCCACTATTTTTTCCTGGCGGCTCTCCAAATCGTAAAATACGTATAAAGTGTCTTTTAATTTTGGGGTCCTTTTATCTTGTTGAATATAACATTGGTGATCTTCGGGAACAAATATATTGCATAATTTGCAAAAGCATTCTCCACAAAAGTGTTCTCTTGATGAAATGTATGTTTTTAGGCATCGAGTACATCGACATACATTTTTACATATGGAATTTTTACCAGCACTTGACGATGTTTTATGATTATCAAAACATTGTTGTCCTCTAAAATTCCTATTGCAATCGTTACACAAAATGTCTAAAAAATTTTGAGAACATTTAGGTGATTGCTGACACTGGGGACATGTTCCCCCACATTTATGAGCATTTCTGGTTTTATAAGAAATATAACAATCTTCACAATAGTAGCTACAGCAAAAAGCTCCAGTCAGTGAAGTTATCACGTCATAATGTTCATTTGCATATAATAAATTTAATTTTGTCTCCGCACAACTTGCCCCTTCAAAAATTATCTCCCTTCCTTTTGTGTTGGGTTTATATACCACGATCTTATAATTATTTAAAAAAATTTGAAAAATTCGAAGCTCTGGAATTCCACATCCTTCTGATGGAATGTTTATATTGCAGTCATTCACCAAAGATACTGCTTTCAAATTCTTATATTCTTATCTTATATTCAAATTCTTATATTTAGAATCTTATATTCCTATAATTGGGGTCTTTATTTACATGTGCAATTGCTACAACTAATGCACGAGGTAAACATAAATTATCCTTATTTAAAATGCGAGCAATAAAGCGGCTCTGCATACTTTGTTCATCAATTGAATTATATTTATTTGGTCTACCCTGACCCTGTGGTAATCGGATAGATACATTTATGGTAAATAGTTGTGTACTCAACCCTTCCGAATTACTCTGGAATATTTTCGAAATCATGTCCCAGACGTCTTCAAATTTTATTTCAGAAGCATTTCTGAAACTAATCCCTCACAAAACGATAAACTAATCCCGCACAAAACGATAAACTCCCGCAGAAAACGATACACCAACTTTATCAGTTAGTCGAAGATTTTCCAAGGAATCCGAAACAATTTCTGCTACCGCATTTTTAATCCACCCAGTGGGCTCAGCTCCCTCCGGGACGTCATTAATTTGGAATTCCGTTTTTACCGCACGTAAGTTAAACCGCCTAGAATTATATTCCGATTCGTTTAGAATTCTGTAACGAGGTGCGATTACCGGCAAAATAACTTCAGCGCGCGACTCGGATACCGTTGAAACAGCTTCCGCACTGCTGTTTGTGTTCGAATAACGTTAACGGTTAAAAAAACTTTCTTTGACATTTTAAATTTATATTTTTCTTGAATATTTATGAACGATAATAAAAAATATCTACACTTGTTTTTTGTTCTGAGCAAACTGATCAATTTTAACGGTATGTTATAGTTTAAATAATTATTAAATGATAAATTATTCAAGTTTTTTAATATAATATACATAGCAGTAGTTGTAGTAGTAGTAGTTATATTCAAATACTACAAATTTGAACAAAAAAAAAAAATTAAGAAAAATTTCAAACTATAAATAAGACAACATTCTTAAAAATATATTAGTTTCGGAACTGATATCTATACAGCAGCTAACTAAAAGTAAAAAAAACAAAAAAAAAAAATTAATTTTCAAGAAGAAATCAACCAAATTTTTAACAAAGATAATAACGATGAAGAGGTGATACAAGTAAACACAGACGATGAAATATTATTTACCGGAGAACTCGAGGAAGAAATGCCCAATGGGCAAATCTTTTCAATAGCGTCAACATTTTTACCGTTGTCCAGCAGCACAGAAATTATACCAGCAAGTCAGCCAAGAGCGGTAAAAATAAAAAACCTGAGGAAGAAAAATCAACAACAACAACAACAGCATATACAACAACAACAAACACAACAACGACAACATCAACAACAGCAAAAGCAACCTACTGAGGAATTATTTAATCTTGATAAAGATCTATTTAAAAAAATAGATTTACAATTACTTTCCAACAAACGACCATCTGATCAGCAGCAAACACAACCCACAGAAAAAAAGAAAGGGGAAGAACCACAATCAAATATTATAATGGAGAATTTCAACAAATTAAACAAAAGCGATAGGAAACCCATTTTGAGATGGAATGATCTGAAACAGGGCGAAAAATACAAAATTACAGGTGCAAGATCATCTAAAACTCCATTTGGTGTTAAATGGATATTTGATCTGAGAAATCACATCTTTTTTGTTCCTGAAAAATATAACACATTTTTTCAAAATAATATAAATTTAATAGAAATAAATAAAGGTACATTCAGTTTTGTACTAAAAAACCGAACTGAATCTAATAATGTAAAAATTTTAAAAATAACAATAAAAATTACATTTTACAAAAAAAAATTATCTTTTTTCTTTATTTAAATAATTTTATTTTTACAGCAAATAGGTAAAGCATAAAGAATTAATACATTTACCACTCTGCTCTTTAAACTTTTTTTATAGATTGCATTTCAGATCAGAAAAATAATTAATTCAAGATCAAGGTCAAGATCGATAATATTTTAACATACACATATTATATATACTTCTTTTTCATTCTGCTTTTACTGTTTTGTTTTCGATCAAAACTGGGTCAAGTTCAATATTACTCATGCAAAATTAATCCCTTTTTTCATTTTACTTTTTAAAATTACCATTACTTAGTACACACTCATCATACATATTATTGAGTTCAACAATCTTATAGTCATGATAAACTATCTTTTTTTAAAAAAAAAAAAGATCAAACTAAAATCAAACACCTGCCAAACACCTGCGTTTTTTATTTTACTTTAAAATTACTAACGCATTACTGCACCCTCCGTATTGTATTTATTATTTGCAACATTGTTTATCATAAGAATAAAAAAACTTAATACTTTTTTATTTTAGTTTAGTAGTTATCTCATTGCAGACACTAAATAAAATTACCTATATTTTTTTAAAACAAAAAAAAAGAACTTAACTTAACAAACAACAAGAATAACATAAAGCAACATTGTATCTTATCCAACCTCAAGAATAACATAAAGCAAAATCCCTCAAGTAGAACACACCCTAATTTTATTATGCAAAATTAATCCTTTTTCATTTTACATTTACATCACCTGCGTTGTGCGCATTACTTTATAGGTACAAATAACAACACACTTAGTATTATATTTAAAACCTGCAACATTGTATCTTATCCAACCACAAGAATAACATAAAGCAAAATCACTCAAGCGGAACATTCTCTATATATTATAAGTTCATAAGAAAACAATAACTTATTTTAAATTTATTCCTATAATCCACATATACTAAGTTTTTAATCAACCCTTCATTTATAAACGAAAATAAACACATAACATATAATTAACTATATAGCCTAGCGGTTAAAGACTTCACTTTAATAAAATTCTTTATTGCTAATCGGTACCCCGGTTCAAATCTTCTTGTAATTCAGTTTTTTCAGTTTTTAAAATTTTCTTTACATTTTATTCAACAAAATTTTCACAAATAGAAGACTCAATCAATACTAATACACTTAATACAGAACCGAACAGACTATTATGCTATCTCTTTCTCACAAGGAATTCCCTGCTTCGGTCAATGCGTAGACCAATATTCTCACACACAGGGAATTACCTATAGGTCAATAATCTCTCACACAAGAAATTTCATTGAGGCCAATAATCTTATACACAGGGAATTCCCACAACTCAACGTTAATGACCTTCCAGAATTCCCACACTTAAAATCAATAGCATCATAAATAAGGAATTCCCTATAATCTTTCACACAAAGAACTTCCCATATCTCAAAGGTCAATGACCTTCCAGAATTCCCAAGGAATTCCCTATTATCTCTCACACAAGGAACTTCCCATATCTCAAAGGTCAATGACCTTCCAGAATTCCCAAGGAATTCCCTATTATCTCTCACATAAGGAATTTCCCATATCTCAAAGGTCATTCACCTTCCAGAATTCCCACGCTTAAGTACTTGAAATCACAACCACAATAAATAAAAAGATATTCCATTCCCTATAAATCAATTATATCTCATACAAATAATACCCTCTAGGTCAATACTCTCACACAGGGAATCCCCACACCTCTAAAATCAATCACCTTACAGAATTCCCACACTCAACATCCCTACAACATTCCTCAAAATCACTCAAGCGGAAAAACAACAAACCGGAAATCACTCAACTTGAAAAACCACAATTATGTAATATGATACCTTATCACTTCCTGTGCCATATGGTTTATGGAATCCATTTTTCGTGCGATATGGCTCATTTGGTTCCCAGGCTCAAGTGCCCCAATACCTACTATGGCTTGGTTTTGATAAAAAGTATGATTCATTGATAAACAAAGAAGATATTACTTAATATTTTACACATATTTAAAATATTTTAATTTTTTTTTGATTTTGTGTTAATAAAATTAATTATGATTTTAATAAAATACATTTATCACAAAAAGCTTTTTTTCATTTTGTTTATGTTTAATTACTTGCATTATATATAGTACTCGTATTAGTCGCCAATAACATACCTTAAGTGTGCTGAAGAAATTAGTTAATTGAAAGTAATTTTACAAGAATAAATCTTATTCTATATTAAAAATTTTCCATTTTGTATGTATTTAATTCTGTACTCAAATCAAGTTGAGATTAAGTTCATTAGTCATTTTAGACACGATTTTATACATACAACTGTTGAACAATAAACGATACATACAACTGATGAACAACAAAATTCTTCTGTTAAACAATAAAAAGATTTATTTAACAATAATTTCAACACTTTATTTTGTTTTATTTGAAGTTGGGTTAAGTGTGTTTGAGCTTATTCCACTTATTCCAAACTTCGGAACCATGTACAAGAGTACTTTGAAATGTAGATTTATATATAAGAATTTTATTGAAGTTCAGTAATTTTAATTTTCTATTAATTAAAGGATATAAACTTTTGATTAGAACGTCACATTTTTTTATAGTTAAATCTATATGTTTCCTAAATAGAAGTTTCCTATCTAAATGAATTCCTAAATATTTAATAGAATCTTGCCATTCAATATTATATCCATTTATATTTAGATTGCGATTTGGGAGATTTTCGATTTTACATACTTCTTACTTCTACTTTTACATACTTCATACTTCTATTACTTCTAAGTGAAGAATCAAGCTTGGGTTTTTGGTTGGTTTTTATTTTCTTTTATTTTCCAATTAAGGAGGTAGTTATTTAGCAGATCAAAACCGTTTTCTAAATGAGCTATAATAGTTTGCGCACTGACGTTTGACGTATATAATACAGTATTGTCTGCGAACATACCTAATTTACAATTTATTGGTACTGTAATATCTGAGATGTATAAGTTGAATTAAATGAGACTAATTGCTGAACTGTGGGACTCCAGCGAATATAAATTTTATGGACGATCTTGAGAGCTTATTTTAACAAAGAAATTCCTTTTGCGAAGAAAACTTACTATTACTTTAATAAGATAAATTGGGAACCCAAATTTTAACATTTTATGCAGTAGTCCATCATGCCAGACAGAATCGAACGCTTTTTCAATGTCTAAATTCAGGTGACATGAGGATTTCTTATTCCGGAAACTTTTTTTTATGTATTTAGTTATTCGGTTTATTTGCATGCTTGTAGAGAAATTCTCCCTAAAACCAAATAGTTCGTTTGGTATTAGTTTTTGTCTTTCCATAACTTGGTTTAACCTATTTTTTAATAGTCTCTCAAAGATTTTGCTAACATTACAACAATTATTACTATTACTATTAGGTATACGATATATGTACATTATTACGATAGGAAATTACTACATATTTTTTTATTTATATGAGCTGACCGGGGTTTGAACCCAAAACCCTCCGGTTGAAAGGTTGGCGACTTAACCACCACACCATGAGTCAAATGATGACTTAATAGAAACATTTTCTAACATTAATAATATACAAACACTCATCCATACATAAATACAAACAATTTAATAGAGAAAAACAAAACCAAACATAACTTCCTTACCGATATTAATGTTATTCATCATAATATTTTCAATGCATATTATGATGATGGATGATTATGATTTTTGGCGAAATGTTTAAGTGTTTTGTTGTATGAGTTCTATTATAGAAAAAGCTTATAGCTACACTTACTACCTAGCTAGCTGTATACAGTACCTATTGATATAGTTTCGAAATATGATTACTATTTTGAAAAAAAAAAAAAACTCGATTCTACCTAGATATTTTTCTTCCACACCCTACGTATTATGACATTCACTAAGTTTTGAATACAAATACATATATTTTTTGATATTTTCTATTACAAAACCTATATTATAATAATCATCTCATATTAAGTATGTATATGTTTCATAGTATTAACAAATAAGTAACCTATAAGTGTAAACTTAATATTATTCTATAATAAAAACAAGTAAATGTAACAGTAAGTCGATGCAACCGACTTATTAATACCGTACACCTGAATAATTCGAATTAAATTAAAAATAAAAATTAAAAAATAAGTAACCTATAAGTGTAAACTTAATATTATTCTATAATAAAAACAAGTAAATGTAACAGTAAGTCGATGCAACCGACTTATTAATACCGTACACTTGAATAATTTGAATTAAATTAAAAATCCATAAGTTTTTTTGGCAGCTGCTTGAACTTCTTCCCTTTTCTATCTTATTCAACTCGAATTTCAGGAACGTAAAAGAAGCATCCTCTTGGGATATGCTTGAAACCTTTGTAAAAAATTTTAAGTTTCTATCTTTATTAATTTCGAAGATTGTTAGTCCTTGGGAGGTGTGTGTCAGGTACCCGAATTGCCACTCCAATTCATCGAATCCATCTCAGGAACATAAAGAAAACATGCCAGAACAGCATTGTACTAAGTTTAAAGGTTCTACTTTTGTTGGTTTTGGAGATATGCTCGTTGCCCTTGTGCTCGTCCGGAAGTTTCCAAAATACGAACCCATGGTTCAAATTCTTTCAAATGTCAGTTTCCAATTTTACAGAAAAGGAAACATAACAGAACACCTTTGTACTAAAAATAAAAGTTATATCTTTGTTGTTTGTGGAGATATACTCGTTTGCTCTGGGGCTCGTTCGGAAGCTTCCAAAATTCAAACCCATGGACCATACAATCTTAAATTTCAGAGACATAAATCAAACGGGAAAAAACATCATTGTACAAAATTTAAAGGTTCTATCTTTATTGGTTTTGGCGATAACCTCGTTTGCTCTGGAGCTCGTTTGGAAGCTTCCAAAATACGAACCAATGGTTCAAATTTTTTCAAATGTCAGTTTCCAATTTTATAGAAAAGAAACATAACAGCACACTCTTGTACTAAAAATAAAGGTTCTATCTTTGTTGGTTGTGGAGATATACTCGTTTGCTCTGGGGCTCGTTCGGAAGCTTCCAAGATAAGAACCCACGAACCAAATCCTGTCAAATTTCAGAGACTTAAATAAAACATGAAAGAACACCACTCTGCCAAATTTAAAGGTTATATCTTAGTTGGTTTTGGAGATAATCTCATTTGCTCTGGTGCTCGTTCAGAAGCTTCCAAAATCTAAACCCATGGACCAAATCTTCTTAAATTTCAAAGGCATAAATCGAACGGGAAGGAACATCATTGTACAAAATTTAAAGGTTCTATCTTTCTTGGTTTTGGTGATAATCTCGTTTGCTCTGGGGCTCGTTCGGAAGCTTCCAATATACGAATCCATGGTTCAAATTCTTTCAAATGTCAGTTTCCAATTTTATAGAAAAGGAAACATAACAGCACACTCTTGTACTAAAAATAAAGGTTCTATCTTTGTTGGTTGTGGAGATAATCTCGTTTGCTCCGGAATCATTGGGAAGCTTCCAGAATCCGAACCCATGAACTGATTTTGTCCAGATTCGAACTTAGACTTCCTTTCGTAATTTCGTAATTTCGTAACCTACTATATAAATTTCATCAAGATAGCTTTATTAGTTTTTGAGTTATCGTGCAAACGGACGGACGGACATCGTTAAATCGACTCAGGAGGTGATCCTGATTCAGAATATATATACATGTCCATATCTAACTCGCTTCCTTTTGGTGGTTACAAACACCATACCAAAGTTAATATACCCTATACTTTAGGTGTAGGGTATAATAATAAAAATTTTACTTAATGAAAAAAAATATAATATATAGCTAAACGTATATACTATATAATATAAATATATTACCTTGGCTTTTATTTGGTTGTGGCAAGTAGAAATAAGAAAAAAATATATAAAGCTAAATGTATATATATACTATATACTTTGGCTTATGTTTGGTTGTAGCAAATAGAAATATGGAGTTATCCAAGACAGCTCCTTATGACCAACGTTATTTTCCTGCTATATAAGTAGCTTTTCGAAATTAAAACTTCTTGGCAAAGCTTTTCTATACGCAGATGACTTAGCAATGATATATATAGAAAATACATACACAGAGTTGGAAATAATAATGAATAGAGATATTCAACTAATTAACACATGGATGAGTAAATTTAAGTTAACTCCAAATATAGGGAAAACTAAATACATGGTTATAAAAAATTATTTAAATGTACCTTTAAATATAATGTTTGGAACTACAAAAATTGAAGAAACAAAAAATTATAGATATCTGGGAGTAACTCTAGACTCATAATTAATCTGGAACTTGCAATCTACTGAACTAACATCAAAAGGTAGAAGAATTGCTGGAAGACTAAAATATATTCAAAATAGAATTTCGCCATACCGAAAATATCCCTATACTACTCTCTCTTTCACTCAACTGTTTCATACGGTATCCTAGTGTGGGAAAATACATATTTAAAGAAATTTAAATACAATTCAAAGAATCCGAAATAGAGCAATTAAAAATCCCTTTGGTTTTGAAAAAAGAACATCTACTGCGGAAATACATCAACAAATAAAAATACTACCTATAGATCTTCACACAAAAATGACATAAGCTTTACAAATATACAATGATAACACAAAATAAAGAATTACATAGTTACAAGAACCGCACAGCCAGCCTAATTCGCAATATAAATCGAAAAACTAAATTCAACGGGCTTGACGGAATCTACTACACGTCCATCAATACATTAGTAGTTGATGAAACGTAGAAGGCCAAATTTTTACGTAGAAGGCTTTTAATTTTTTCTATGGTAATAGCGGCATACTATTTAATATTTTTGTTTATTCTAATAAATAAGGAAGAAATTCTGTTTGTTTGTTTGTTTGTTTGTGCCCTTTTCACGTAAAAACCACCAGTCCGATTGCAACCAAAGTTTGCAGGAACGTTCCTACGACCCCGGAAAGTGTTTTAGGCTATATCGCGTTTCGGTTCATTAACCCATTGCGGCCCGAGAGCCATTTAAAGCCGTTTCATTTTTTCGTTGTCCTGCCTAACCGGTTTGATCGATTGAGTTGAAAATTTGGACAAATATCCTTCTTATCATTGGACGGGTACCGAAGAAATTTGGATTCAATATGATACCCGGATTCGGCCCGGCGGGCTTCCAAAAAAATTTTTGTTTCCGATTTATGTCCAATTTTGTATGGTGGTTTTATGGTCTATGGTCTCTCGTTTGGGCACGAGAGCCGAACGAAGTTCATTAAATGTTTTTGTTGTCCTGCTTAAACGGTTCAATCAATTGATTTGAAAACTTGCAAAACTGTTGATCTGTAGCCTAAAAGTCCACTAAGTTCATTTCGTTATGATCCATTAACCCGTTTCGGCACCAGGTGTCAATGAAGTTTTTTAATTTCTTTGTTGTCGCGCCTAAACAGCTTGACTAATTTAGTTGAAAATTTACAGAAGTGTGACTCTTTATCATGGAATCTCACTAAGTTGATTTGGTTATGGTTCATTAATCCGTTTCGGCACCAGAGCTCAATGAAATTTTTTAATTTCTTTATTGTCGCGCCTAAACGGCTTGACTAATTTAGTTGAAAATTTACAGAAGTGTGACTCTTTATCATGGAATCTCACTAAGTTGATTTGGTTATGGTTCATTAATCCGTTTCGGCACCAGAGCTCAATGAAATTTTTTAATTTCTTTATTGTCGCGCCTAAACGGCTTGACTAATTTAGTTGAAAATTTACAGAAGTGTAGCTCTCTACCACAGAAGCTCACTGAGTTGATTTGGTTAAGATCCATTAACCAATTTCGGTAGCCGGGTTCAATGAAATTTTTTATTTTCTTTGTTGTCGCGCCTAAACGGCTTGACTAATTTAGTTGAAAATTTACAAAAGTGTAGCTCTTACCACAAAAGCTCACTGAGTCGATTTGGTTACGACCCACTAACCCGTTTCGGCACCAGGACTCAATGAAGTTTTTTAATTTCTTTGTTGTCGCGCTTAAGTGGTTCGACCAATTGAGTTGAAAATTTACAAAAGTCCTGCGACCAATTTTTCTTAAGTTTTGTTAGTCCATTTCGAGTGTCTAAAGTCTAAACTATTATTTTTTCAATACCTAATTTTTGGTAAGTATTGAGTGTTCAATTTTTTGAAATGTTGTTATTATTAAAGATATTTTCAAAATTCTTTACTTTTATCTATGTATATTTTTTTGTTATTTCATAAAAAGCTTTCAATGTAAATTTCTAAAATCTAATAGTGATCAAAATAACCTAATTAAGTAGGTACCTATCTTAAGAATAATGCTTTTGAGCTTTAATAACATAACATTTTGGGCAAATATTAAAAAACTTTTGTAAGTACAGAGTTACACTTCTGTAAATTTTCAACTTCAAATCTCCTCTCATAAGATTATTAAATTATCATCATATCCATCAGTCTATAATGCAATTTAAACATGAGGTATACTTATGTGGTATGTGTATAATGTATTTCAGAAAAAATATCATTAATATAAGTGCATAGGTACTATATCTATAATCTAACGTATATTATTCTCCATTCAATACAGTATACCTATTTAATCAAAAATCAGTACATATTACGCACATATTTAAAGAACAGAAAAGCTTACAGCTGTCTGATTACAAGTACATATTTTTAGTGTTATTCAATATCCATTTCAAAGCATTAATATGTATTACTAAAGTGTAAGTAAAAAAATAATCACTGTATTACGCAGATTATCATTGATTATCATTGATAATATTAATTTATCAATGAAAAAAATAATAGAAAATTTGCCTAGGTATTAAAACCACAATATGATAATATTAGTAATAATATGTATGTAATTACTCATTATGAATCTGAAAAATCAAATAAAAAATTCCAATTACATTATTTTCTTAATCTTTATTTTTTAGGAATCTATTTTGCAAACTTTATTTTTGATATTAATTTTTATTATTATGGTTCATCCGAACCCATGAACTGATTTTGTCCAGATTCGAACTTAGACTTCCTTTCGTAATTTCGTAATTTCGTAACCTACTATATAAATTTCATCAAGATAGCTTTATTAGTTTTTGAGTTATCGTCCAAACGGACGGACGGACATCGTTAAATCGACTCAGGAGGTGATCCTGATTCAGAATATATATACATGTCCATATCTAACTCGCTTCCTTTTGGTGGTTACAAACACCATACCAAAGTTAATATACCCTATACTTTAGGTGTAGGGTATAATAATAAAAATTTTACTTAATGAAAAAAAATATAATATATAGCTAAACGTATATACTATATAATATAAATATATTACCTTGGCTTTTATTTGGTTGTGGCAAGTAGAAATAAGAAAAAAATATATAAAGCTAAATGTATATATATACTATATACTTTGGCTTATGTTTGGTTGTAGCAAATAGAAATATGGAGTTATCCAAGACAGCTCCTTATGACCAACGTTATTTTCCTGCTATATAAGTAGCTTTTCGAAATTAAAACTTCTTGGCAAAGCTTTTCTATACGCAGATGACTTAGCAATGATATATATAGAAAATACATACACAGAGTTGGAAATAATAATGAATAGAGATATTCAACTAATTAACACATGGATGAGTAAATTTAAGTTAACTCCAAATATAGGGAAAACTAAATACATGGTTATAAAAAATTATTTAAATGTACCTTTAAATATAATGTTTGGAACTACAAAAATTGAAGAAACAAAAAATTATAGATATCTGGGAGTAACTCTAGACTCAGAATTAATCTGGAACTTGCAATCTACTGAACTAACATCAAAAGGTAGAAGAATTGCTGGAAGACTAAAATATATTCAAAATAGAATTTCGCCATACCGAAAATATCCCTATACTACTCTCTCTTTCACTCAACTGTTTCATACGGTATCCTAGTGTGGGAAAATACATATTTAAAGAAATTTAAATACAATTCAAAGAATCCGAAATAGAGCAATTAAAAATCCCTTTGGTTTTGAAAAAAGAACATCTACTGCGGAAATACATCAACAAATAAAAATACTACCTATAGATCTTCACACAAAAATGACATAAGCTTTACAAATATACAATGATAACACAAAATAAAGAATTACATAGTTACAAGAACCGCACAGCCAGCCTAATTCGCAATATAAATCGAAAAACTAAATTCAACGGGCTTGACGGAATCTACTACACGTCCATCAATACATTAGTAGTATCATAGAATAATAAATTACATATAGATGTAATTTATTATTCTATGAAACGTAGAAGGCCAAATTTTTACGTAGAAGGCTTTTAATTTTTTCTATGGTAATAGCGGCATACTATTTAATATTTTTGTTTATTCTAATAAATAAGGAAGAAATTCTGTTTGTTTGTTTGTTTGTTTGTGCCCTTTTCACGTAAAAACCACCAATCCGATTGCAACCAAATTTTGCAGGAACGTTCCTACGACCCCGGAAAGTGTTTTAGGCTATATCGCGTTTCGGTTCATTAACCCATTGCGGCCCGAGAGCCATTTAAAGCCGTTTCATTTTTTCGTTGTCCTGCCTAAACGGTTTGATCGATTGAGTTGAAAATTTGGACAAATATTCTTCTTATCATTGGACGGGTACCGAAGAAATTTGGATTCAATATGATACCCGGATTCGGCCCGGCGGGCTTCCAAAAAAATTTTTGTTTCCGATTTATGTCCAATTTTGTATGGTGGTTTTATGGTCTGAAAAAACCCTTGTTACAAATTTTTATGAAGATCCGGTAACCCGTTTGGGCACGAGAGCCGAACGAAGTTCATTAAATGTTTTTGTTGTCCTGCTTAAACGGTTCAATCAATTGATTTGAAAACTTGCAAAACTGTTGATCTGTAGCCTAAAAGTCCACTAAGTTCATTTCGTTATGATCCATTAACCCGTTTCGGCACCAGGTGTCAATGAAGTTTTTTAATTTCTTTGTTGTCGCGCCTAAACAGCTTGACTAATTTAGTTGAAAATTTACAGAAGTGTGACTCTTTATCATGGAATCTCACTAAGTTGATTTGGTTATGGTTCATTAATCCGTTTCGGCACCAGAGCTCAATGAAATTTTTTAATTTCTTTATTGTCGCGCCTAAACGGCTTGACTAATTTAGTTGAAAATTTACAGAAGTGTAGCTCTCTACCACAGAAGCTCACTGAGTTGATTTGGTTAAGATCCATTAACCCATTTCGGTAGCCGGGTTCAATGAAATTTTTTATTTTCTTTGTTGTCGCGCCTAAACGGCTTGACTAATTTAGTTGAAAATTTACAAAAGTGTAGCTCTTACCACAAAAGCTCACTGAGTCGATTTGGTTACGACCCACTAACCCGTTTCGGCACCAGGACTCAATGAAGTTTTTTAATTTCTTTGTTGTCGCGCTTAAGTGGTTCGACCAATTGAGTTGAAAATTTACAAAAGTCCTGCGACCAATTTTTCTTAAGTTTTGTTAGTCCATTTCGAGTGTCTAAAGTCTAAACTATTATTTTTTCAATACCTAATTTTTGGTAAGTATTGAGTGTTCAATTTTTTGAAATGTTGTTATTATTAAAGATATTTTCAAAATTCTTTACTTTTATCTATGTATATTTTTTTGTTATTTCATAAAAAGCTTTCAATGTAAATTTCTAAAATCTAATAGTGATCAAAATAACCTAATTAAGTAGGTACCTATCTTAAGAATAATGCTTTTGAGCTTTAATAACATAACATTTTGGGCAATTATTAAAAAACTTTTGTAAGTACAGAGTTACACTTCTGTAAATTTTCAACTTCAAATCTCCTCTCATAAGATTATTAAATTATCATCATATCCATCAGTCTATAATGCAATTTAAACATGAGGTATACTTATGTGGTATGTGTATAATGTATTTCAGAAAAAATATCATTAATATAAGTGCATAGGTACTATATCTATAATCTAACGTATATTATTCTCCATTCAATACAGTATACCTATTTAATCAAAAATCAGTACATATTACACACATATTTAAAGAACAGAAAAGCTTACAGCTGTCTGATTACAACTACATATTTTTAGTCTTATTCAATATCCATTTCAAAGCATTAATATGTATTACTAAAGTGTAAGTAAAAAAATAATCACTGTATTACGCAGATTATCATTGATTATCATTGATAATATTAATTTATCAATGAAAAAAATAATAGAAAATTTGCCTAGGTATTAAAACCACAATATGATAATATTAGTAATAATATGTATGTAATTACTCATTATGAATCTGAAAAATCAAATAAAAAATTCCAATTACATTATTTTCTTAATCTTTATTTTTTAGGAATCTATTTTGCAAACTTTATTTTTGATATTAATTTTTATTATTCAAATAATCAGAATCAAAGTATATGTATCTATTATGAAAAATTAGTACCTATTATGTAAAACATTTTATCAAAAAAGCTAAACGAAAAAACTCCTAAACCAAAATTTTTATTAAAAAAAAAGAAAAACAAAACAATTTTTAAATTAAACAGCCAAAAAGAATAAGGCCTGCATTTTTTTGGCTTCACTTATAAGATTTAATCTGCTTTTTTCTTTTTTGTTTTTTTATTATTTTGTTTTTTTTCTTTCTTGACCTTCTTCTATAAAATAAATTCGTAAGAATTAGATTCTTGCTTTTGCTTTTTTTTATTTCTCAGTTAGAAAAATAATAAAACTGTACTGTTTGTGTTTATATGTAGTATATGTATATTTAGCCAAAATTATTAATAACGTCATATTATGTATAGGCAACTATCTTTCTTAATTTGAATTGGCTTTAAGTTTCTAATTTTTGTACATTAGATGTTATTTGATTTTGATGAATCATTTTTAAATATTTAAGCCAATTTTTTTTTTTTGCTAAAACTTAAAATTAACCAAAAATTTTTCAAAATATTATAGAATTAAAACTACCAATATCTATTAAAGTTATATTAAATATATAACCCAACAATTATAGGACATCGTTCACCTATTTTAGAATAAAACTATGAAAAATAATTAATACTTCTTATATTGAATGGTTATTGGTTTTAACTCCAATTTTAATTCGTATAATATTAGTACATAACGTACTAATTCATGTTGATATTCGAACCATAATTTTTTTTTTGGAACTGAAAGTTAACTAAAATTATTTCCAAAATGTATTCAAAACCTAAATAGAAATATTATAACACAAAAGTTTTCTTAAAAAAAAAAAAAAACAAAACTCCTTTTAAAATAACGAATGATGCTTAAATTATTTTTTTCTCTGGCTTTTTTGGATTTTCTTTTTTGTGCGTTTTTTATGTCTTACATACATAAGTATATTATCAGTCAACAATGCATTATCAAACATGTGGTTTACATTATATTATATTATGTTGTAGGTGTACAATGTATTTTTGAAAAAATATCATTAAAATATGTAGGTACATATGTAGGTACTATATGTCTATATCTACATATAAAGTAACATATTATATTCACCTTTCAGTACAGTATTAATCAAAAATCTGTCCATACATATTTAAAAAACAGAAAAGCTTACACTTCTTACACATATTTTTAGTCTTATTCAATATCCATTTGAAACCATAATTATGTATTAGAAAAATGTAAGATATCATTGATTATCATTGATATTAATAATTTACCAATGAAAAACATAATAAGAAATTTACCTAGGTAATAGAACCATAATATAACAATATATAAAGCAGAAATTCTGTTTGTTTGTTTGTTTGTTTGTTTGTGACCTTTTCACGTAAAAATCACCAGTCCGATTGCAACCAAATTTTGCAGGAACATTTCTACGACCCCGGAAAGTGTTATAGGCTATATAGTGTTTCGGTTCATTAACCCATTGCGGCCCGAGAGCCATTTAAAGCCGTTTCGTTTTTTGGTTGTCCTGCCTAAACGGTTCGATCGATTGAGATGAAAATTTGTACAAATGTTCTCTTTAGCTTTCGACGGGTGCCGAAGAAATTTGGATACAATATGTTACCCGGATTCGGCCCGGCGGGCTTTCAAAAAAAATTTTGTTTCCGATTTATCTCCAACTAGCAGAGTACTAGCAGTTGCCCGGAATATTTTATTGGCTTTATGAAATAAAAATTATTAACTTTTGTTTCTGCGTTAATATAATTTAATTAATATAGTTAACTTATTACTATGCATTTACAGATGCTGGTAGTTTATTATCTATTTTTTATTAGATTTAGTTAAATTGAATAAACAGAGCCAAGAATTAGAGGCAATTTTTCTACAAAAAATTTTTAAAGGAATCAATAATCTATTGAGTACACAATTACGGCGAAGTGAATTTCCACAATATATTCTTTAATACCGAGACATAAAATCGCATTTCAATTATGACCATAATGTAGTACATTTTTTTTCGTAAGTAATGTCACTTCATGTTTTTGTGAATTCTCTTTTTAAGCACTTTTTGAAAAATTTGCTATTAGGTTCGCTCTGTCCCTCCGTCTGTTTACAAAACTTATATATTCGTTAATATTCGTTAATACCGAAACATAAAATCGTATTTAAATTATAAAAGACCATAATGTAATCAATTTTTTTTTTGTAAGTAATGTCACTTCATGTTTAGGTGAATTATCCTTTTAAGCACATTTTGAAAAATTTGTTATTAAGTTCGCTCTGTCGCTCCGTCTGTTAAAACTTATATACTGTTTAATAAAGAGCAATGAAATATTAACTATGCGTAGGTTTCTTAAAAAGTAATGTTGTAGAACAACTTTTTTATGTACCCTTACCGTTGGAGATCCTACAGCACCGACAGCTCTTCAAATTTTGAAAAAACTTCTTTTTAAATGCGTACATTTCAGATTCTGTTTAACATATTTTCAATATAAAAAATACATGATTGTTTTTTACCTTTATAAATCAACCAGAATTTTTTTACGTTTAGTTTTTCTAATTATGTTTCCAAATTGATTGGTTAAAAATATGTGTAAAAATTGTATATGGATAAGAATGTAAGGTTTTCTGTTCTTTAAATATGTATGTACTCATTTTTGATTAAATGATGTACAGAAATGTGAATATGTTTTCTAATTTAATTGATAAAGTTTATAGTATTTTTAAATATACGGATATTATACATACTATATGCACATATTTCAATGATATTTTATGGGAAATATGTTATTCACATGCATCTTATATAGGTAGACCACATGTAAAGGTAGACCACATGCATTTCTGAATGATGACATGATGATTGTCTAATGTAAGAGATTGTTTCTGTTTTTAAACAACGGCCGAAGATGTTATGTTGTTAAGACTTAAACACAGTACTCTTAAGATACTTAATAATGTTACTTTAATTACTGTTCTATATTAGAAATTTGCATTGAGAGGTTTTTATGGAATATTAGAAACAGTATAGATAAAAGTAAAGAATGTTGGAAATATCTTTTTAATAATAATAACAATACACAAAATTAAGCAAAATATTATTAATAAGTGCTCGTGCGGAAATGGGTTAACAAACGTTAACAAACATTTTGTCACAGGCCTAATTTAGAACCGTAAATTCATTCTGCCAAATTAGACAGAAATTAGAAACAAATTTTTTTTTTGACAGTCTATCGTGTCGAAATGTGTTAATGTATCACAACAAAATTTATTGAATGAGTTTGTCTGCCAAAGTGCAATACTTGTACAAATTTTCAATTGGTCAAATCGTTTAAGTACAATAATAAAAAATGAGAATTTCACGGCCTGAAGCCTGATGGGTTAATGTATCGTAACCAAATAAACTCAGAAAGCTTTGGTTATAAAGACCTACACTTTTGTAAATTTTCAACTCAATTGGTAAAACCGTTTAAGTGCGGAAACAAAGAAATTAAAAATTTTTATTGAGCCCTGGTGCCGAAACGGGTTAATGGATCGTAACCAAATCACCTCAGTGAGCTCCTGTGGTAAAGAGCTACACTTTTATAAATTTTCAATTCAATTGGCAAAAACGTTTAAGCGCGACAACAAAGAAATTGAAAAATTTCATTGAGTGCTGGTGCCGAAACGGGTTAATGGATCGTAACCAAATCAATTCAGTGAGCTCCTGTGGTAAAGAGCTACACTTTGATAAATTGTGAAAACAGTTTAAGTGCGACAACTAAGTAAATTACAAAACTTCACTGACCCCTGTTGCCGAAACGGGTTAATGGATCGTAACCAAATCACTTCAGTGAGCTCCTGTGATAAAGAGCTACACTATTGTAAATTTTCAACTCAATTGGTCAAACCGTTTAAGCAGGACAACAAAAACATTTAATGAATTTCGTTCAGCTCTCGTGCCCAAACGGGTTACCGGATCTTCATAAAAATTTGTCACAGGCTTTTATTCAGACCATAAAACCACAATACAAAATTGGACATAAATCGGAAACAAAAATTTTTTTGGAAGCCCGCCGGGCCGAATCCGGGTATCATATTGAATCCAAATTTTTTCGGTACCCGTCCAATGATGAGAAGAATATTTGTTCAAATTTTCAGCTCAATCGATCAAACCGTTTAGGCAGGACAACGATAAAACGAAACGGCTTTAAATGGCTCTCGGGCCGCAATGGGTTAATGAATCGAAACGCGATATAGCCTATAACACTTTCCGGGGTCGTAGGAACGTTCCTGCAGAATTTGGTTGCAATCGGACTGGTGGTTTTTACGTGAAAAGGGCACAAACAAACAAACAAACAAATAAACAAACAAACAGAATTTCTTCCTTATTTATTAGATTTTGTATGATGTTTTTATGGTTCGAAAAAAAGCCTGTGACAAATTTTTATAAAGTTCCGTTAACCCGTTTGGGCAGGAGAGCCGAACGAAGTTCATTAAATTTTTCTGTTGTCCTGCTTAAACAGTTTGAGCAATTTAGTTGAATATTTACAATAGTGTAGCTCTTTACCACAGGAACTCACTGGGTTGATTTGGTTACGATCCATTAACCCGTTTCGGCACCAGGGGTCAGTGAAGTTTTGTAATTTACTTAGTTGTCGCACTTAACCTGTTCGACCAATTGAGTTAAAAATTTGTCAAAGTGTAGCTCTTTACAACAGGAGCTTACTGAACTTACTGAACTGAACAGAACCTGAAATGTACGCATTTAAAAAGGAGTTTTTTCAAAATTTGAAGAGCTGTCGTTGCTGTAGGATCTCCAACGGTGAGGGTACATAAAAAAGTTGTTCTACAACATTACTCTTTTAAGAGACCTATACATAGTTAATATTTCATTGCTCTTTATTAAACAGTATATAAGTTTTAACAGACGGAGAGACAGAGCGAACTTAATAACAAATTTTTCAAAATGTGCTTAAAAGGATAATTAACCAAAACATGAAGTGACATTACTTACAAAAAAAAATATACTACATTATGGTCATAATTGAAATGCGATTTTATGTCTCGGTATTAAAGAATATATTGTGGAAATTCACTTCGCCGCAATTGTGTATTTAATAGATTATTGATTCCTTTAAAAAATTTTTGTAGAAGAATTGTCTATAATTCTTGGCTCTGTTTATTTTATTTCATAAAGCCAATAAAATACTCCGGGCAACGCAGGGTACTCTGCTATATATCTAATATATAAAGCAGAAATTCTGTTTGTTTGTTTGTTTGTGCCCTTTTCACGTAAAAACCACCATTCTGATTGCAATCAAATTTTGCAGGAACATTTCTACGACCCCGGAAAGTATTATAGGCTATATGGTGTTTTGGTTCATTAGCCCATTGCGGCCCGAGAGCCATTTAAAACTTTTTCTTTTTTTCGTCCTGCCTAAACGGTTTGATCGATTGAGTTGAAAATTTGTACAAATGTTCTTCTTAGCTTTGGACGGGTGCTACACTATTGAAAATTTACAATAGTGTAGCTCTTTACCACACGATTTGGTTACGAAACATCAACGCGTTTCGGCACCAGGGGTCAGTGAAGTTTTGTAATTTACTTAGTTGTCGCGCTGAAACTGTTTGACCAATTGACTTAAAAATTTATCAAAGTGTAGCTTTTTACCACAGGAGCTCACTGAGTTGATTTGGTTGCGATCCATTAACCCGTTTCGGCACCAGGACTCAATGAAATTTTTCAAAATCTTTGTGGTCGTGTTTAAACGGTTTTGCCAATTGAATTGAAAACTTATAAAAGTGTAGCTCTTTACCACAGGAGCTCACTGAGGTGATTTGGTTACGATCCATTAACCCGTTTCGGCACCAGGGCTCAATAAATGTTTTTAATTTCTTTGTTGTCGCACTTAAACGGTTTACCAATTGAGTTGAAAATTTAAAAAAGTGTAAGTCTTTATAACAAAAGCTTTCTGAGTTTATTTGGTTACGATGCATTAACCCATCAGGCCATGAAATTCTCATTTTTTGTTGTTGTGCTTAAACTATTTGACCAATTGAAAATTTCCACATGTATTGCACTTTGACACACAAACTAATTCAATAAATTTTGTTGTGATACAATAACACATTTCGTGACGATAGACTGTCAAAAAAAAAATTTTGTTTCTAATTTCTGTCTAATTTGGCAGGATGAATTTATGGTTCTAAATAAAGCCTGTGACAAAATATTTGTTAACGTTTGTTAACCCATTTCCGCACGAGCACCTATTAATAATATTTTGCCTAATTTTGTGTGTTGTTATTATTATTAAAAATATATTTCCACCACTCTTTACTTTTATCTATACTGTTTCTAATATTTCATAAAAACCTTTCAATGCAAATTTCTAATATAGAACAGTAATTAAAGTAACCTTATTAAGTATCTTAAGAATACTGTGTTTAATTCTTAACAACATAACATTTTCGGACGTTGTTAAAAAACAGAAACAATCTCTTACATTAGACAATCATCATGTCATCATTCAGAAATGCATGTGGTCTACCTTTACATGTGGTCTACCTATATAAGATGCATGTGAATAACATATTTCCCATAAAATATCATTGAAATATGTACATATAGTATGTATAATATCCGTATATTTAAAAATACTATAAACTTAATCAATTAAATTAGAAAACATATTCACATTTCTGTACAGCTTGTATTTAATCAAAAATGAGTACATACATATTTAAAGAACAGAAAACCGTACATTCTTATCCATATACAATTTTTACACATATTTTTAGCCAATCAATTTGGAAACATTATTAGAAAAACTAAACGTAAAAAAATTCTGGTTGATTTATAAAGGTAAAAAACAATCATGTATTTTTATACCCGTACGATAGGATCGGGTATAATAAAATTACTCCTCCGTTTGTAACACCTCGAAATAAGCGATCTAGATATACCTTCAAAGGTATGGATCGGATCAGAAAAAAATTCTAAGACTTTTGAGCCATGTCCGTCCGTCCGTCCGTCCGTCCGTCAGCACGCTAACTCAAAAACTAAAAAAGCTAGAATCTTGAAATTTACACAAAATATTTTGGGAGTAATTTGTAGGTTCCCTATTTTTTTTGGTTGAGTTTGGACCAAGCCTTAGGGTAGCTCTCGAACACCTAACTTTTAGATCCCGACATTTTTTTTGCAATAGAGCTATGAAATTTTAACTACTGATAGATCTCACAAAAATATTAATTTTATTTTTTATAACTTTTTTTTGTAGCCCCACCCGTTACGGAGCTACAGCTCCCCAAATGTTCAAAAAAGCTCTATATTTAAATTGTTATAGCACAAGTTGTATAAGGTATATCTTCATTTTGAAAACGCCAAACGATTACTACTTTTATTAGCTTTAAAAGCACATATACAATAAATATATATTTGTGGCGTACGGTGTCTTAATTTACCGTTATGTGAAACTCAAATTTTGCAAAATACTTCAACCCTTCTATCTTCTAAACGGTTTAAGTTGGAAACTTGAAATTTTGACAGATGTTAGATCATACTTTGAAAATAAGTATGAGTCATTTCAGAAACTTTTTTTGTATCGCCCCCCATTTAGGAGCTGTAAGGGGTCAAAAACTGAAAATTTCCTATTTTTAAACACCTGTAACTTGAACACCTGTTAACATCTTTTTGAAGTAATACACAAAAATTAAAGCTTCAACATTATACTCTTATTTCTGTTAACACCTTTTTTTAATAATATAGGGTTACTTTATAATTGACGAAAGTCTTACTTGATTTTTTCAAGTTTTCTAACAAATTTCTTTAAAACGAATTTTTTCCATTTTGTTTTACTCGATAATTTGAAATTGTTGAGGATATTATAATGCGTAGTACAAAAAAATGTAAATAAATAAACAACATAACGGTTGCTTGAAGAATTTTTATTTATATGATTTTGATAGATATACATAATTATATAATATCATGTTTATTTACATATCGTATATGTCACTGATGAATGAATGATAAGAGTATAGATGTATATTATATAGCGCCGTATTTACATACATATATGTATTTTATTGTACTTATAAGAAATTATTCTGTCAATGGAATATTTAAATATAATATAATATAATATTTAAAATTATATTTACTGTTTTGTACTTAGTAAATTTAATATACATTTACCGCTTAGTATTAAATGGTAATAAAGAATATTTGAAAAAGTTTTGGATTGATAATCGTTATGTGGAAGGTTAGAATCTGCTTTTGAAGAATGTACATATAAACATATAGTTTGAATATATATACAACCCATAGCTCTAGAAATTATAAAATTCACCCAAATTATTTTAAAATACTAAAATATTAAAAAAATAATATTGTAAGAAGAGTGACAGGCTGTGAACATACTAACGGTTCGTACGGGTATCTAAGAGTTGACAAAGTCAACTGTATTCTTCCTCGTTTATATTGAAAATATATTAAACAGAACCTGAAATGTACGCATTTAAAAAGAAGTTTTTTCAAAATTTGAAGAGCTGTCGGTGCTGTAGAATCTGCAACGGTGAGGGTACATAAAAAAGTTGTTCTACAACATTACTCTTTTAAGAGACCTATACATAGTTAATATTTCATTGCTCTTTATTAAGCAGTATATAAGTTTTAACAGACGGAGGGACAGAGCGAACCTAATAACAAATTTTTCAAAATGTGCTTAAAAGGATAATACACCAAAACATGAAGTGACATTACTTACAAAAAAAATTGATTACATTATCGCCTTTTATAATTTAAATACGATTTTATGTTTCGGTATTAACGAATATATTGTTGAAAACTCACTTCGCCGTAATTTTGTACTCAATAGATTATTGATTCCTTTAAAGATTTTTTGTAGACAAATTATCTCTAAATCTTCGCTCTGTTTATTCAATTTAACTATTTAAATAAAAAATAAAATATTAACTACCAGTATCTGAAAATGCATAGTAATACGTGAACTATTTTAATTAAATTATATTAACTCAAAAGCAAAAGTTAATAATTTTTATTTCATAAAGCCGATCAAATACTCCGGGCAACGCCGGGTACTCTGCTAGTTTATATATAAATATATAATATTATATTATAAATATATAAATATATATATATAAATATTATATATAAATAAATATTAATATTATATTATATATAAATATATATATTATATTATATTGATTTGCTTTTATCTATAGCTACTTTACCTTGGTCGATAATTAACGTAACATTTTGTAAAAAATTCTGCCCAAGAATAATATTATCAACCATATAGTGATCAGGAATAACTTCGAACCTAACTTTGTACAGCATTGACTTAACTTTGATTTCCACTTTGCAAGTACCCAATGTTGTACACGTGTTATTTTCGAATCCTCTTACTATAGTGCGCTGGTTTTTATTAATTTGCAAGCCAATTTTTTGCTGTACTGTGCTTTGCATAAGAGATACATCACTGCCATTATCAATAAATGCTGTAAAACCCTTATCATAAATTTTCACTGGAACTAAATTTTCTTGATTTATTCTTCGAACATTTTTACTTGTGCTGGCGATGCTCTTATTAGTGTTGGATGATCTATTAGGACATTGCGGCGATATATGTCCGAATTGGTTGCAGTTGAAGCATTTTTTACCTTTATTTTTATCAGAACAATTTTCGGATATGTGTGACAATGCTCCACAATTTTTACATCTGCCTTTTTGTTGATTACTCGCATTAAAATTTCTTGTTGGATTTTGGTTTAGCGTTTGGGCATCCTTTATATTCTTGTAAGCTATAAATTTTGTTTTAAATTCACTTATAGTACTGGCTTCGTATAGTACAGTTTTGTTGCTTACTGCTTACACTGTCAGTAATACCATTGACAATGTACGCAATCAATGACTCCTCGTTCACATTGCCTTTATTCGCTATACGGAGCATTTCAGACAAATATTCTAGTTGGCTTTCAGTTGGTTTCTTTTTTCCAACATCCTGTGAATTTCAATGCTGGTTGGTTTTTTTCAAATTCGGTTTTTAGAAAAGTTTTCAACTTATCGAAGGAAGCAATGCCAATATTTGCTTCAACTGCTAATTTAGCAGCCCCTTGCAGCAATCTTCTTGAATATAAATACTTTTGTATGTTGTTCCGCTATTTGTTCGAGCTCTTTAATCCATGATTCATAATTTTTTCCTGTCTCCCAATTAAATTTTTTAGGGAGTCTTCCACATCCCTAAAAACGAAATTATTGACTTGTTGAAATTAATTGTTGTCTTCATTAGGCATTTCTAATACGGAGTCTTCAATATCACTGTCACTACTATCGTTGCTATTGTCACTGGGAGGTGCAAACAGTTTGGATATGCTCTCTTCGCTCAATCCTTTTGTCAGGTAAAATTCGTATAATCTTTCTACCAAATTTATTTTTAAGTTATACTTTGTAGGTAAGTTGTTCTCCAGAAGTAATCCTTGCAGTTGCTAAATTTGGACAACTCCTTCATACAATTACCACTTGTAACTTCCAGATTTGTAGATTTTATATCGTATTGTATATTTGCATATTATAGTATAGTATATTATGTATTATAATTTTATATCAGGTAGTAGTTTTCTTCTGACACCATGTAGTATAATTTTCAAAATAAAAAAAAAACTCTTTTTGTTAAATTAAAATGTCAATTATACTATTTATTAACTATAAATTAAAATTTAAAAAAAAATACAATTCTTCTTTACTTTAAATTAATTACTTTTCAGAATATTTACTTTACTCTTTTTTACTTTCTACTTAGCTTATCTTCTTTTCAACGTACCTTTCCAGAATGAATTTTGAATTTACTTAGCGGCTCTATTTATACTAATAAAATAAAATAATAAGTAAAAAAAATCATTTTTAAAATACATATGCTTTTATCAAAACCGAATTCGCCCCCTAAAAAGGCTATAAAAGTAAATAAAATTGAAAATAAAATTGAAAATAAAATTGATTGCAAAACCTTAGCTTTTTGGACTGTTATAATATAAAAGTGAGTTGCTAGTGCAAGCATTTTGGACTGTTATAATATAAAAGTAAATTGCTGGAATAAGGTTAAATAAAAATCTGCGAAATTTGAGGTTCATGTTTCTTTTTTATTCCAGCAATTTACTTTTATATTATAACAGTCCAAAAAGCTAAAGTTTTGCAATCAATTTTATTTTCTACTTTTTAGGGGGCGAATTCGGTTTTGATAAAAGCATATGTATTTTAAAAATTATTTTTTTTACTTATTATTTTAATTTATACTTTTTAGTTTTAAATGAAACACATAATTTAAATTTAAAAAATATGGGATATTTTTACATACATTAATTATTGTTTCTGATATAAAATACGTTTTACAATTTTATACCAAATGTTTAAGTAAATTAAGAGACTTTAAATCGATTCCATTACAGCAAGAGTAAACATTTTTTATTCTAGTAATTCATAAATAATGAAAGTACCTCGAAGGGTTAAATATGAACCAAAATACTGTGATTATAAATATTACAATGCAATTTTAGTTGAAGCAATATTTCTAACACGTATGAAAATGATATAGGTACATAAATGTATTTTATTGCATATTTCTATAGTATAGTATTAGTAGTATATCGTATATCCAAACAAATATTTAACCTTGAACACCTACCTACATACCTAATCCCTTAATAAGATCATGCAGTAAAAATTGTTGACAAATATCTTGATTTAAATTATAAACAAATGGAGCCGAACAAAATAATTTAGGAAATTAGTTTAACATAATATTATTTACATACGTACGTACATATTTACATACGTAGTTTTAATTTTTTGTCTTGACAAAATTTTGTTTGTAAATCATAATGCGTAATGCGCAAAAGCATAATTTTGTAATGATCTTTACTTTTTATATTCTTTACTATATACATACAAAAATATATTATGTATGTATGTAGTTTGAATTTGGCAATTGGAATTATTTTGAATGAAATTTTATATGTATACCTATATACATAATCGACATAATAAATGTTCCTAAATAAAACACATAAAACATTAATTTTTAACGCAATGCATATTCAATATGCAATAAAGAATGTTGACAACAAATATTCAGATTTAAATCCTAAACAAATGTTTTAAAACAAAATAATTTAGCAACATAAAAATATTGTACCTATATATTTTGTGTTTTGCTAAATCCTAATACAAAATGCATGTGCACATCAAGATTGATTATTATAGGAGGAAAGATCCAATAATATGTGTATATTATACATAAAATTTTATTAAAAAAATGTTGATGAATACAGTTAACAAAAAAAAAATGTATGTACACGAATTGGATTCGAACCAAATTACTCTTACTTTCAAAACCTGTACACTCTCCTCTGCACTATACAACACTTAAATATTTAATGAACATATTACGAACATAAAATCTTAATTTTTAACCATGAATATTCAATATGCATTAAAGAATGTTGACAGCAAATATTTTGATTTAAATACTAAACAAATGTTGTAAACAAAATAATTTAGCAACATACATAAAAATATACTATTATAGGAGAAAAGATCAAAAATATATTTCGTGTGTATTGTATGCATGAATTTAGAGATAAAAATTTAAGTTTCAAATTCATATATACAAAATATATACATTTCATATTCAAAAAATGTTGATGAATAGATAGTTAAAAAAAAAAAAGTTGCATGTGAACTGGATTCGAACAACATGACCCCCACTTTTGAAACCTGTACACTTTCCTCTGCACCATACAACACTTACAAATGTTGCTAACAGATTACGAAGATAATAAAAAGCGTGACAGAATGACAAATAAATAAATAAACCGACAGCGACGAGTTAATATAAAAGCATATAATTAGCGGTTTTTTAATATAACGTACTTATTACATAATTTTTATTTAAATCTTTTAAAATTATTAAAATTACTGAAATTAAATTAAACTAGTGAGCTTCTTAATTAATTTTTTTTTTTTTTCTCTTTCACCAAAAATTATTTAAAAGTGTAGTGTAAATTAAACTTAATTTTAAATTATATGGCTGCACTCCAATGGCGGCAAGATAACTATTCTTAATTAATTATTTAACAACAACTTACAAATTTTATTTATATTTTTTTTTAAAGCATATTAATTTATCTACACATTAACCTTTTTATTTTTTTTTTTTATTTTTGATTTATTCGTTTTTTTTTTTCGAACTATATTAAATTTAAATAATTTTTTAATTTTTTTTTTTGATTTAAATTATAATTTATAATTAAACGCGCTCGGTTGGTTTTGCTTACATTAATTTACTTTTCTTTTTATTTATTTCATTTTAATATCAGCTTGTTGTAAGCTAAACAATTATATATCCATCTCTCTCCTACACGTATGATGGATGCTGATGTTCTTCTTTGACTCTCAGTTCGCTCAATTTTTTTTTAAATATCACCATAGTAATTACCGTAACTTAATTGATTAATTTCTGGTGGTAAGCTTTGCTTTTGGAGAGTCTGTGGTTGTACCTGCGTTCAATAAGGTCACTTAAAAGTGTATGTTAAAAACTGTTGAACGTTGTTATAAACCATTTGCTCACTCAAGGCAAAATATTGAAAAGTATTAATGTTGATATAAAGTATTGATATTGGCATTGATAGTAATTTATTTTAAAGTGTTGTCAAGTTCGGGTTATTTAAATCGTGCAATTTTACTTTTGATTTTAATTTTGAATAAATTTTAATTTTTATTTGAATAAACTTTAATTAATTTACATACTTAAATTTATCAGTCAGATTTTGATCTTGGTTAATTTTGAAATTGATTTTAAGTCTAATTTTGACTTTAATTATAATTTCAACTCTGATTTCTTTTAATTTTGCGTTTTATTTTAATTTTAAGCTAGATTTCAATTTTAATATTACTATTTATTATTTTAACTTTTCTTCTATACTAAATTTTTTTTTTTTCCATCAAAATTACCAATTTTAATGTTAATTTCTGTAACATACGCGGGTTGCAAACGATTCATGCCGTCGATTGCCATCTTAGTTTAATTAAACCAGCAGTCTTAGCCCTTTGTGAAACACAAGTCAGTAACCACAATGATAACTTTAATCTTACCGGCTACTCACTTATTTCACACTTCGTACCCAAAAGAGGTATCGCTGTCTATATAAAAAATGATATCGCTTTCAACACACTTCCAAAATATAAATGTTTTTTTTTTTTTTTTTTTTTTTTTTTTATTATTAATTTCAGACAATTTATATAAAAAATTGTGTATAAGAAATTAAATTCTAAACTAAATCTAAACTAATTCTAAAAACTAAAAGTTTATAAATCACATTACAATTTTTTTTTTTTTTACTTGAACAATAGCTAATTTCTAAAGTTTTTTAAATATTTCTTAAGTCTATGTTTAAATTCATGTAAGTTTTGGCTGCGTTTTAGTTGGATAGGTAGAGCGTTAAACATCTTTATTGCACTACATTTTAATCCTTGTAGCTTCTTAGTTGTAGTTGCTTTAGGTACTACAAGATGTCCTCTATATCTAGTGTTGTAGTTGTGCACGTTATCTCTTGTTATAATTGTTAATGAAGATTTCATTTTCTTGTTTATTATTTTATACACATATTTACATTTTTCGAAGTATATTAACTGGTTTATGTCAAGTTCATTTGTGGTTATATACAATTCCTTTGTACTCAATCTAGGGTTCAATTTGTATAATGTTTTTAACGATTTTTTCATAATCATACCCATTTGATTGACATGGAATTTTGTACTGTTACTCCAACTGCATATATTGTAACGAATTTTTGACAAGATGCATCCGTTGTAAATTAATTTGGCGGCTTTGATTGGAACACCACCTGCTCTTTTGATTGCCATTATGATCGGTATTATGCTTTTCTTTAATTGTTTAATATGTTTATCCCATTTAAGATTTTCATCTATAGTCATTCCGAGATATTTCATATGTTGAACTCGTTCTACCGTGACACCTCTTGCTTTTATTGTAATTTCATGATATTTTTTCCTAAGTGTTTTGAATACAATATAATATGTCTTTTTGGGATTCATACAGAGACCATTACCGTCCAGCCAATTACCGTATATTTCCATATCTTTATTTAGGTTATTTTCTAGTAGGATTAAAGTTTTAGCCTTACATATAAAATTTGTGTCATCTGCATAAATTGTATACTTTGATTCAAAGTTACACTTTGAGAGATTCGTTACATATAATAAATAAAGAAGGGGGCCCAATATCGATCCTTGTGGGACTCCAGTATTAATCACTAGTTCAGAGCTTACAGTATTTTCAATTCGCACACAATGAGTTCTGTTTGACAAATAACTCCTAAATAACCTATTTGCTATACCTCTAATTCCCAAGTCTTCAAGAAAATCTAGTAGTTTGCCATGATTGACAACATCAAATGCTTTACTTAGATCAATAAACATTGCCGCAACATAGTACCCTTCATCTAATGCGTCATGAATTTGGTCTATTGTAACCGACACAGCAGAATCTGTACCACTTCCTTCTATAAATCCATATTGATTCGAATCGAAGCCAATAGTTTGCTTAATAAATGATCTTATTCTTGTATCGATAACTCTTTCATATATTTTACTGATTGAATTTAATAACGATATGGGTCTGTAATTTCCACAATCTGTTTTTTGTCCACCTTTGTGAATTGGCACAATGACGGCTTGTTTTAAGCACTCTGGGTAAATTCCATCTGCAAGGCATGAATTTATCATTTTACATAAAATATTCTTGATAATATGTATCAGCTCTTGTAGATCTTTTACAGTAATTTTATCAGCCCCTGGAGCTGAATTTGTATGAAGATTCATATCAATTGTAACAATTTCATGTTCTGTCACGGGCTTTAAATATACTGATCTTAGATTTATGGAATTGCGCATTGTATTTAGCACTCTGCTAGTTCTATTCTTTTTTATGATGTTTTCTCCTATTTCATTAAAATATTTGTTTAGTGTATTAGCAGTTTCAATATCACTTGTGGTAATTTCTCCATTTTCTTTAATCAGATTACCAATATAGTCGTTCTTTTCATCCTCTTTATTTTTTATTGTGTAATTTACAACTTTCCATAGTTTTCTATTATCATTTCCTGCTTTTTCAATGCAATTGTTAATGTGGCTATTCTTGGCTTCCAGAATGACATTTTTCATCTTTTTCTTATATTTTAAGTATTTTGCTTTTTTAACCATGTTACTTGGATCTTTTTTGTGCGCTTTATATAACGAACGTCTAATTTTTAATTTGTCAAGAATAACTGGTGTAATCCAATTATTATTTCTTGATCTTATTTCATATGTTACTGTACTGCATTGTTTTGCTTCTTGTATGATTCCAACAAGTTCATCAACTTCAGTAATTTGTTTCTCAGTTAATTTATTAGCAACTCTATTACAGAATTTATGATAGTCTGTTCTGCTATGTGAAAGCTTTAAATAAGGTTTTAATGAAGTTTTTATCATTTGAATACGCACTAGGGCACTCTTATGATCAGATATTTCATTATCTTCAATTTTATATGAAATTTTATGTTGATCCTCCATATTTGATATAATATGATCAATTAGCGTATTAGTTGTAGCTGTTTGTCTTGTACTATATGTTTTATTTATGATTTTATAGCCGGAAATGTTTAACATGTCTACATATTTAATAACAGTGGTTGTTTTTTCAAATAAATTTAGATTTACATCAGCAAAAAAGATACAGTGTGAGAATCGATCTACCTTTTTTTGTAAATATTCAATAAATAAAGTGCTATTTTCATTAGGAGCTTTATAGAAAGTACCTATTTTTAGTTTAGGTTGCATATTTAACATTTCAATAACAGTGAAGTTATAGCTTTCATCTTTTTCAACTTCATTATATTTAAACTTATTATTGACAAAGATTGCAGTTCCACCTCCTCTTCTTTCATTTCTACAGTTAAATATTGCATTAAAGTTTTGTATGTTGTATGTATTAACCTCATTTTCAAAAATCCACACTTCTGTAAGAACGACGATATCAATATCTTTATAACTATGAATTAATGCTTCAAGTTCCAGTAATTTTTTATGTCTTATGCTACAAATGTTTAAGTATAAAATATTTAAGTTTCCTATATTTATTTTGTTTGATTCTGTATTCATAAAACTTGTATTATTAATCATTATGGATTACTTATCATATAATTTCTCCAAGATTCTCTGATTTTTTGCAGATGTTCCCTGTACTTATTATCAATGTGCCGCCTGTATGAAGTTAAATCTTTAGCAACCTCTTCATTAGAAATACCTATACTTTCATGATACTGTTTATATAATTTACTTAATTCTTGATAGTCAGTCGGTAGACCTTCCTGGTTGATAAGTACTTTGATGTTTGTTTGAGTTATCCCATTATAACAAATATCATTCTGGTCATAAAAATAAGACAAGTATAATCTCACGTTATTATATATTCTGTGTTCACGAAAACGTGAAAGAGCGTATATACTATCTCCTTTCTCAATCCCATTTTTGGTCATTCTAACTATTGGAGGAATCATTGGATCAATGAAAATGCTTTTTTTGTTTTCTTGAGATGGAATTTTCTTTGTTTCTTCTATGTTTTTACTTAGTGGATATAATGTTTCTCCTTTAATCCAGTTGTCTTGGTTAGTATCTCTCTTTATTTCAGCGTTTTTATTGCTAACTTTATTCTCAATAGTAATACTTTTTATATTTTTAGTAGATGAATTTTCATGTTTGCTATTAATTTTCGTACTACTATCGGTAATATTATTCGTATTGTTGTTATAACTTGAGCTAATATTTGCGCCATATTTAAAGTTATCACAAGAAGAACTTTTGCTTTTTTGTTTATTAATTTTTGAATTTGTTCTTGTCCAAAATTTAGGAATGTAACTAAATATTTTTATTGCTTTTTCTTTACTTTTGATTTTTATTGCTTTTTCTTTACTTCTAATTTCACTGTTACGAGTAACATGATCTATTGAATTTTTTACAGGTTTATCCATAACAGATTCTTTTTCTTTTTTGTTATTTATATTAATAATGGAATTTTCATTTTGTACATATTTGGTACTAATGAAATTAACTACCTTAACAACTTTCTGTGGTTGCTAGTAACCAATCGTTTTTTTTCTTTGACATAATTTCTGTTGATAAGCTGGACAAAGCTTACTGAATGTTTTATGATTAACATCCACATTTAATCTCAATTTTTCATTGTATTTTACACAATTTATGCATTTAATAATCTCATCATTTTTGCAGTCGCTGGTCTTATGGTGTTGGTGACATTTTAGGCATGTTTCCCTATTCGTGCAATCTGCCGATTTATGGTTAAATCCCTTACATTTATAGCACCTCATAACATTTACAGCATCGAATACTTTGCATCTTTCCCATCCAATACACACTTTTTCATTTTGTAATATCTTAGGAAAGCTCTCCTTATCGACTTGAATCACTGCGTTGTACATTTCCTTGTTAAATTTGTTCACAGTGTGTACCTTTATAACCTTAAGGTCCGACATTTCCATAAAAGGATTTTGTTTTTTCAATTTTTGAACGATTTCCTCGTCACTGAATTTATAATTCATATTAACAATCTCAAATTTTGGTTTTATATCCGTTGGTATTTTAATTATATAGTTATCATTCATTTTTTTTTCCAACTCCAATTTTATTTTATCACGTTCTTCTACAGTATCAGTTTCAATTAAAATTGTTCCATTTGTTCTATTTTCAATATTTTTTATTTTAAGATCTTTTGGATCAACCTTTGTATTTAAATCGCTTTTCGTTTTTTCACTTTTTTGGCTTAACAATCAACGGTAATTCTTTTTTCATTTTCATTCCAATATTTTTCGTATTTTTTACCATATCAGCAAATGATACAGTTTGACCCACATTTATATTATTATCGTTAATCACATTATTCATTTTTTTGCAGACCTCATCATTTTTTATACCCTACACATTAAGTATAGGATATATTAACTTTGGTATGGTGTTTGTAACCACCAAAAGGAAGCGAGTTAGGTATAGACATGTATATATATTCTGAATCAGGATCACCGCCGGAGTCGATTTAGCGATGTCCGTCCGTCCGTACGCACGATAACTCAAAAAATAATGATGCTATCTTGATGAAATTTATATAGTAGGTTACTAATTACGAAAGAAAGGCTAAGTTCGAATCTGGACAAAATCCGTCCATGGGTTCGGATTCTGGAAGCTTCCGAATGATTCCGGGCTTTTGGAGATAATCTCTGCAAACGAGATTATCTCCAAAAGCAACAAAGATAGAACCTTCAAATTTTGTACAATGATGTTTCTTCCCATTCGATTTATGTCTCTGAAATTTAAGAGGATTTGGTCCATGGGTTTGGGTTTTGGAAGCTTCCGAACGAGCACCAGAGCAAATGAGATTATTTCCAAAACCAACAAAGATAGAACCTTTAAATTTTGTACAATGATGTTCCTTCCCGTTCGATTTATGTCTCTGAAATTTAAGAGGATTTGGTCCATGGGTTTGGATTTGGAAGCTTCCGAACGAGCCCCAGAGCAAATGAGATTATCTCCAAAACCAATGAAGATATAACCTTTACTTTTGGCAGAATGGTGTTCTTTCATGTATGATTTAGGCCTCTGAAATTTAAGAGGATTTGGTCCATGGGTTTGGATTTGGAAGCTTCCGAACGAGCACCAGAGCAAATGAGATTATCTCCAAAACCAACAAAGATATAACCTTTAAATTTGGCAGGGTGGTGTTCTTTCATGTTTTATTTAAGTCTCTGAAATGTGAGAAGATTTGGTCCATGGGTTCGGGTTTTGGAAGCTTCCGAACGAGTCCCAGAGCAAACGAGATTATCTCCAAAACCAATAAAGATAGAACCTTTAAATTTTTTATAATGATGTTTCTTCCAGTTTGATTTATGTCCCCAAAATTTAAGAGGATGTGGTCTATGGGTTTGGATTTTGGAAGCTTCCAAACGAGCCCCAGAGCAAATGAGATTATCTCCAAAAACAACAAATATATAACCTTTAAATTTGGCCGAATGGTGTTTTTTCATGTTTGATTTAAGTCTCTGAAATTTGAGAGGATTTGGCCATGGGTTTAAATTGGAAAGAATTTGAACCGTGGATTCGAATTTTGGAAGCTTCCGAACGAGCCGCAGAGCAAATGAGATTATATCCAATACGAACAAAGGTAGAACCTTTGAATTTGGTACAATGGTGTTCTTTCGTGTTTGATTTATGTCTCTGAAATTTAAGAGGATTTGGTCCATGGGTTTGGTTTTGGAAGCTTCTGAACGAGCCCCAGAGCAAATGAGATTATCTCCAAAACCAATAAAGATATAACCTTTACTTTTGGCATAATGGTGTTCTTTCATGTATGATTTAGGCCTCTGAAATTTGAGAGGATTTGGTCCTTGGGTTCGGATTTTGAAAGCTTCCGAACGAGCCTCAGAGCAAATGATATTATCTCCAAATGCAACAAAGATATAACCTTTAAATTAGGCAGAATGGTGTTCCTTCATGTTTGATTTATGTTTCTGAAATTTGTGAGGATTTGGTCCATGGGTTCAAATCTTGGAAGCTTCCGGACGAGCCCCAGAGCAAACGAGTATATCTCCACAACCAACAAAGATAGGACTTTTATTTTTAGTACAAAGGTGTTCTGTTATGTTTCCTTTTCTGTAAAATTGGAAACTGACATTTGAAAGAATTTGAACCATGGGTTCGTATTTTGGAAACTTCCGGACGAGCACAAGAGCAACGAGCATATCTCCAAAACCAACAAAAGTAGAACCTTTAAATTTAATAGAATGGTGTTCTGGCAAGTTTTCTTTATGTTCCTGAGATGGATTCGATGAATTGGAGTGGCAAATCGGGTAGCTGACACAAACCTCCCAAGGACTACCAATCTTCGAAAATAATTAAGATAGAAACTTAAAATTTTATACAAGGGTGTCAAGCATATCCCAAGCGGATGCCTCTTTTACGTTCTTGAAATTCGAGTTGAATAAGACAGAAAAGAGAAGAAGTTCAAGCAGCTGCCAAAAACACTTATGGATTTTTAATTTAATTCGAATTATTCAGGTGTAGGGTATTAATAAGTCGGTTGCATCGACTTACTGTTACATTTACTTGTTTTTATTACATTAATAAACGATTCATTCACCTTATCACTTTGTATTCTGAAGACTTCAGTAATTTTTTCCATCTTACGTAGCTCCATTTGTTGTTCACTCTTAATTTCTTCCAATCTTTTCGTAAAACCCGATTCTATGGCTCTCAGTAAATTTATGACTTCACTTTCATTTCTTTTAATAGCAGCTTCAAATTCATTTTTATACTCATTTAGATGTTCATTATTTTTTGTTACCGCGGCATCCATATTTTGTAGAACCAAATCCACATTTTGTATGTATAAGATGCAATCGTCACAGATGAATCTTACATTGTTGTTTGCATACACATTATTAATCGTCGATTGATCCAATCCTGAACATTTCCAAGCTTCATGATAAACTTTTTTACACACTCCCGAACATTGAATTCCCGTTTCACCTTTTATTTTAGCTTTGCATTTATTGCAAGACACCATTCTAAAAAGTTTATTTTATTTTATTGTTTTTTTTTTTTTTTTTTCTTTTTGTTTTATATGTTTTGCAACATACAAAATATTTAGCACTTAGAATATTTTTTTTTTTTTTTTATTTAATTGTTTTTATGTTGTATACATAATATGATACATTACAAAAGTTATTTTTATTATTTTTCTGATTTATTTTAAACTTGTGTTGTGTTGGTTTAAAGTAATTTTCACCGATAATTAAAAACACGTCTGTACTGATTAACAGTTTTAACAGTCTAGCCCAACCTTTCATTACATTTGGGTCAAAATTCTCGTTGAAAAGCATGTCATACATTTCTGTTTTCTATACAGATCACCCAACTCAAATGAACAAGAAACTGCTATGGAAATTGAAAATCTATCGAACCAGATCATTGAAATTTTGGACGCATCTCCAGAAACTGAAATTGTCCTGGCGGGAGATTTCAACATCCATAACAGGGACTGGCTTCATTTTTCCAGCAACATCTCCCCGAGTCAAAACTCAATTGGGAAACAAGTTGAACTATTCTCCACACTGTTCCACCTTTCTCAACTTGTCCAAAATCCCACTAGGATCCCGCACCGTGCTAATCATGAAGGTCACCTCTTGGATCTGTTTCTCACCACACACCCTGAAAAATATGTGGTTTCAGTTGGTTGCCCCTTGGTAATTCCGATCATTGTTTGGTTAACACAAGTTTCCGGGTAAGGCCAATCTCCAACCAGAGGTTCCTTTTCAAAAAACTAATTTGGCGTTACAGCCATGCTGACTGGGAGGGCCTTAACAACTTTTTTAGAGACTTTGATTGGTCATTCTGCTTCCGCAACAGAAATGTCAACTTTGCTGCAAATGCGATTAGTGAAACTATTTTATTTGGAATGAGGTTATTCATCCCTCATTTCATGAAATCTGTTAAAAGGAGTCCCAAATCTTGGTTTAATTGTATTTGCAAAGAAGCCATTTCTAGAAAAGAGGAGGCTTTTAAACTGTACCAAAACAATAGGTCGGAGGCGCAAAGGGCCAACTATATAGTGGTGAGAAACAGGTGCAAGAGAGTTATCAATGAGCAAAAATTCTTGTTCAACTAAAGGTTGAAACGTAAAATCATCCACATGCCAATGTGGTAATGAATGAATGGTAAATCTTTTTGCTCATTTGCCAAAAATCTAAAGGAAGAAGTTAGAGGGTCTTCCTTTCCACCACTTATTGATAATAATAACAGAAAGATTCTAAAGAGAAAGCGAACTTATTTGGCACGCAGTTCGCTTTTAATTCGACACTTTCACAGTCAGCTCAGATGCCACCTTCTGTTCCAGGAGCTGGCTGCTCCTTCGGTAAAATTTACTTTAGGACGCGGGCGGTGAAGAAAATCTTAAAAAATCTTGATACAAGCAAGTCAGCCGGTCCAGATGGTATAACCACCATGGTGCTTAAAAATACCTACTCCACTATTTCAAAACCTCTGCGCAACCTTTTCTACATCTCCTTCACTTCGGGTATTCATCATACCCAATGGATGGTTGCACATGTTTTCCCAATTCCCAAAAAAAGTAATAAAAGCGATCCTTCCAACTACCGCCCTATTGCTATAACTTCGGTCCTCTCCAAGGTAAGGGAGAAAATAGTGAACCAAAAGCTTCTGAAATACCTGGACCGCAAAGGTTTGCTTCATGATTGTCAATACGGGTTTAGAGCCCGTCGTTCAACCGGTGATCTCATGACTTACCTTTGTGAGAAGTTAAGCATCAACTTTCATCATTCTGGTGAGTCTGATGTTGTGGCTCTTGATATTTCTAAGGCTTTCGATCGAGTTTGGCACGATGCTCTATTGGCAAAATGCAAAGCATTAGGTCTAGGTAGGGTCTTTCTAAAATGGATTGGAGATTTCCTTTCGAATCGCACGATTCGTGTTCTGGTCGATGGATATTCATCTGACAAATTCAAAATAAATGCAGGTGTACCCCAGGGATCAGTTTTATCCCCAACTCTCTTCGTAATATTTATCAATGACCTACTCTCATTAACCTCCAATCCGATCCATAGTTTCGCAGATGACAGCACCCTTGTAGCTTCCTATGAGTTTCATAGCTGCTGTAACATTAATCATCAGATTAATACAACAGCAAAAAATTTCACTATTAGTGAGCTAAATAACGATTTAGCAAAAATTCAAAAATGGGGCGAAGTCAATAGAGTTGAGTTCAACACCAAAAAAAAACACAATGCTGTCTGATCTCGCGGAAAATTGCCACTACTGTTCCTACCCTACTATTTCAGGGCGAGGTCTTGCAGCATTCAACGGACTTAAACATGCTGGGCATCGGGTTAAACCAAAAATTGACTTGGTCAAATCACATTTTTGGTATAGCTAAGGACGCAGCTAAATGTTTGGATTTTTTGTATCGCTGCAAAACTAACTTTTCCGAATCTGATCTTCTCAATATCTATAAAACGTACATTAGGCCGAAAATGGAGTACAATGCACACATTTGGGCTGCAGGGCCTCAAAGAGCACTGCTTGATTTAGATAATGTGCAAAACCGAGCTATTCGTTTGATCAATGACCCCAGTGTAACTTCAATGCTCACTCCACTCGCACAGTTGGGTCGCTGACCTTGTTTTATAGGTATCTCGTAGGGACTAATACTTGTTCTAAAGAAATAAAACAAATAATGCCTAAACTCAAAGTTTTCCAACGAGAAACAAGGAGGGCAACAGATGCTCATCCCTACTATGTTGAGTTATCAAGATTGCGAAATACAGCCTATGGAAATTCGTTTGTTATGCGCACGTCCCGTTTGTGGAACCATATACCATCGCATGTGTTCCCAAAAGTTGGTAATTCTTATGTGTGCGATTTACTTAAGTTTAAGAAGAACATTAACATCTTTCTTCAAAATGTCCCTCCAAATTTTCCTACCTATCCCCCATGATCCAAATTTCCCAATTCCAATTTTCCCAATTATCCTTCCCACATCCCTATCCCCAAAACCAAACGGTATTAAAGGTTTAATTCGTATTAAAGGTTCCATTCTAAAGTTTGGTTTTAAAAGGGGGTGGTTTTGGTTTGTTAAAGTCCAACACTACCCTGAGGAGGCACGTGCAGTTCCTCTTGGTGACTTTCGAGTTTTCCACCAACCCTCGTAAAAAAAAAAAAAAAAATTTAAATTGGAGATAATTCGCGAACTTTCTAGTTTAAATAAAGAGTCGAATCATAAATCGAATTAAAACAAGCTTGAAATCAAATTGCAAATTATACTAATAGAAGGTACTGAAATTACAAAGTTTGAAAAGTACTGATAAGTAATTATATTGTTAAAACTGAAGGTTTTGACAATTGATCATTAACAAAAAGAAAACAAAGTAAAGGTAAACAAAATGTTTACCCTTTGATGTAGTATAATAGAATTATTAAATTGTTATAGCTATAAGGCTATAATAAAAAATAATGATGGACGACTGGATGAGTGGACTGTCGGCTGAAACAGGATATTCAGGTAATGTTTTGCATTTAGTTATTACTAATGTGAAGTACTCGTATAGTTATATTTTTAGGTTTCTCATTCATACTATACATACATATAAGTATATATTCATTCACATCATCTAATGCATGCCAATACAAATATAGAATAAATAAGAGTAATATAAAAACAAAACAAAACAAGGTATGTAGAATGTAAACCAACGGTTTTTAAAAGCGCACATTTCCAAAAGACAACACAAACTGTTTAGAATTATGACTTGCACAAAAATTTGAAAATTTCATGTAATAAGAAAAAACGTGAAAATAGGAAATTTTTGAAATTTTGAGGGACCGTAAGTTTGGAATCCTATATAACTAAGAAAAGCCGTTAACACACGTAAAAATATATTATTGTATCTTTAATTCTCATGTCTTGCCGAAGAAAAATTTTTGCAGGTGCCTAAGTTAGAAGTGTCTAAAAATAGCAAATTTTCAACTTTTGAGGCGTAATAACTCTTAAAGAGGGGATGCTACCAAAAAATTTTCTGAGGAAACTTATACTAAGTTCTTTCTCGTCTCAAAATTTCAGGTTCCTATCTAAAGGCGTGCCGGAGTTATGAAAAAAGAAATTTCATGCAAAATGTGGTTTTCACATAACAGTAAATTGCAAAATATTGCATAATTTTAATATTGTTTTATATAGATAATAAAATTTTCGATCTTCTGGCGGTTTTAGATTGCAAAACTATTACGCAGAGCCTGAGATATATATATCTGAAAATGGGGCTTTTTCGCAATTTTGAAGAGCTGTAACTTTGGAATTCTTTACAACTAAAATAAACCTTTAACACACGTTAAAATATATTACTGTAGCTTTAATTTTTATATCTTGCACAAGTAAAATGTGTACAGATTCCTAAGTTACAGGTGTTTAAAAATAGCAAATTTTCTATTTTTAAGCCCTAATAGCTCATAAACAGGGGGGCGGTCCAAAAAAATTTTCTGAGCAAACTTATACTAATTCTAAAAGTTCTTTCTTGTCTCAAAATTTCAAGCTAAAAGCATGCCGGAGTTATGAAAGTAGAAAAATTATTTAAAATTTGGTTTTCACATAACGGTAAATTTGAATACTAAATTTAAAAAATTGTGTAATTTTGATATTAATTTACAAAGATAAAAGAAATACCTGCCGAATGACGTTTTCAGATTAAAAAATCTTAAGCAGAACATAAGATATATGCATTTAAAAATAGGGCTTTTTCAAAGTTTGAGGGGCTGTAGCTCCGTAATGGGAGGCGCTACATGAAAAAGTTGTTCCACAAAATGACTTTTTTTATGACACCTACCCATGGTTAAAATTTTTTTTCTCTATCTTTAACGGTGTAGAAGTTTTGTAAACAGATGGACGGACGGACGGACAGAGTGAAACTAATAAGCACATTTTTTCAAAATTTTTTTGGAAATGTGCTAAAAATGTTAAATGATAAAACCCTTTCTTCAATTTGAAGAAAACCCATCTTAACTAAGTAAAGTATTTTACGCATGTTAATGTAAAATGTTTGAACTTTATTTTTTGCATCTTACCTTTAAAAATTTGTACAGGTGTTTTTAAAAATTTGCTAAAAAGACCATAACACTGATACAGGATAACTAATACTAGATTTATTAACGTAATCTTATTTCTATGTATGAGAAAATATAATAGTAAACCTACTTTAAATTCTAATAACTTTTCAGAATAATATTTAAATTTAAATTAATTTAAAGAATAAGATTGGTTTTATTGACACTATAAAATAGATTGAAATACATGGAAATTATTAATACTTTAAAATAGATTATGATTGATACTAAAAACTATAAACTTACTTAACTAAACAAAAATATTATTTTGATTTCATTACTTATTAACAGTAGGTAATCCTGCACTTGGGGATGGGAAAAAATCATGCCATATCGCACCGAAGACCACGCCCACTGACCTATATTTTGATTGATGGGTTTCATTGTAGATTATTCTTGGTTAGTAGGTCAAAAACTTGTTTTGTTTGTTTTGATTTAGGTTATAAGCATCTGTTGTTAACTTATAAGTTGATAGTTTGATACTTTGTAATAGGATATCATACAAATAGAAAGATGATTTTTTTCAGGTCAAATCAAGTTTATTTTTTTAAATTGCGCAAAACCGCATGCTTAATAAAATATACCTACATACGTAAAAGCAGATATAAAAGAATCGAAAAAAACTTGTTTTTATTATTTAATAAGAAAAATATTCATAGGTACTTTTTAATACCAAGATGTAAATAATAAAAAAAAAAAAAAAACGTAAACAAGAAGTAGGTACAAAGTGTATTTTTGTTTATTAAAGAACATCAATAATTGTTGTAAGTTGTTATTATAGTTTTAAAGCTGCAAAATAAAAAAAAATAAAAATAAGAAAAACATGTTACCTATTTTAGGATATGAGTTGTTTCTCTATATTTTGTTCTAAGTACATATGAACTTAAAAAATATTTTGCATTCTTCTAATTTCTGTTTACCTTATGAATGTAGTAAAAAAGTAAAAATAAAAACAAAAGAAAGAAAAAAATTATATAATTATAGGTGCATCTGTTACGTAGGATTTCTTTTTTCTGTTCTATAAGAAGATTGAGAAAATAACCTGAAATCTTCGATTTTACTTTGTTTTGTTATTATTACGTTCCATTCTATGCTGTAAGAAATGAAAAAATAAAAAATAATAAAAATCAAAAAGAAGTTAATTGCTTTTGGTACCTATTTGAAAACAAAAATAAAACAAATTTATTTATATGTTTGAAATAATTTTGTATTTGAAAATATTTTACAATTTTACAGAAATCTGTGTTGGAAAATTTTTTTACGATGATCAGATGTTAAGATTTTAGAAATAGCGAGACCAACTTTTTCTATACGTCTTTGAAATCTACTTCTATCACGCGCGTATTCTTCCCAATGACCTTTCCTTGCTGATCTGTAAGCATAGACCCATACATGCATACATGCATACATGCAATTTCTTGTTTTATGTTGAAGTAAACTTTTTTTTTGTTATTTAAATTCATATTGTGCAAGTATGAAAATTGAAGGTCTTAATCTAACATTTTTTTTTTTAAAAGATGCATATATACATTAAAACAATTTTTAACAGCACATCTGAAACTCTTGTTTGACAAGTGTATAGGACAATTTGAATTAAAGTTTTCAATCTTTTGTAATGATGGCAAGTCTCTGCTTAGATCTTCTATTTTAGCACTGTCAATGTACTTTTGAAGGAAAAGTTTTTTTGTTCTCCTTTAACATAATTTTTTTTCGCTGACTCTAAATAGTGTTTTAATATACATTTTACATCTAAGTATTCAACTAAACCGTTATTCCATTTAAGTCCATTTATTTTATTTTCGCAATACTGGTTATTATATTTCACATCTTGACTAAGCTCTTCTGCGGGGTACGGTGCTTTGAAATGATACACAGTTCGAATTAAACTTCCTTTTTCAAGTATGGCTAACTCTTTTAGGAAATATTGTTTTTCATTTCCTTGCAAAAATTGTAGGTCAACTATAAAAACTTGTTTAACCATGTCGAAGGTTTGTAAAAGAATGTTTAATGAAATAACTAAATTTACATTTATATTCATTTCGAAAAAGAGCTGTTCATATAAATATAGGTTAGCAATGATTGTTTTAACTAATACAACTATGTTGTTTCACCCATTTACAATGATGGTGGCGGGGCCATCCTGCTGTGGTAAAACCACATTTATTCGTAATTTAATAAAATATAAAGAAGAAAATATACTACCACATATTAATATAATTATTTGGTGTAATCCAGACAAAAATGGTGTTCCACTATATATGAAAGATATTGAATATAGTAACACTATTCCAGATTTTAATGATAATCAAGAACCTTTGTTAGTTATTATCGCTGATATGATGTTAAGTTCTCATGATAAGTTTGTATGTGATTTATTTACTAGAGGATCACATCATAGAAACTTATCTGTAATATTTGTAACACAAAATGTTTTTCACCAGGGTAAATTTTCAAGAGATATTTCACTCAACTGTAAATATTTAGTACTTTTCAAAAATCCAAGAGATAAATCGCAGATATTACCCCTAGCTCGCCAAATATATCCCAATCAAATTAAAGTATTTGAAAAAGTATATAATGATGTGACGTCAGTCCCATATAGCTATATATTAATAGATCTTACTCAAGACGTTAATGATATATTTCGATTAAGAAGTGATAAATTTGGGAAAGGTTTGTGCTATTGTACGAGAGATCAATTAGAACAATTTGGAGAGGAATATGAAGCGTTTGAAGACCAATCGACATATATTTCACCTATTAAAAACCTCTAAACCAAAATTCCAGAAAGTAGTTATAAAACACTGTGACCCTGAGTAATAAAAACATTTTGCGAAATCTCTTTAAATATTTTAAAAGGTAATTGTAGTCTGAGTAAAAAAGCACCAACCCAATTACGAAAGTATAAAAAAGAATTAAGATCACTTATTTGCCGGAAAAAATCTATAAATAGCAAAAGAAAAATTATTATTCAACGTGGTGAATTTTTACCTACACTTCTTGGTGCAATACTATCAGGGATAATCGGAAATTTTATAAAATGAATAATACAACATTTAATAAAATGATAATTTTAAAACCTGAGATTTATGAAAGAATGAAGTAAAATGCAGACATTGAACTCAATGAATTGGATAAAAATATGAAAAAATATTGTTAAATAAACATCTCACGGATACTCAAAAATGGTATTTATACAGACAAAATTTATTTAAAATAAGAAACAAAAAACGACAACTTCCTAGAAATAAAGAGGAGAAAATAAAAATTACGGAAACAAAAGGTACTCAAACTCATGCAAAACCAATGTATATAGATGCGGAAACTCAATCGCATTTTCCTGAATATAAGATTGTTGGAATACAAGTTGTTCCTGAAGAAGAAGAAGTATATGAAAATGAAGCTGATGACGCAGTATTTGATGATGAAATTCAGGAAAATGTTTTAACAAAAGCATTGTCAGCTGCTTCAGTTGGAGAACGTCTTAGAAAAAGAAAATCAATTAGAAATCAAAATGTACAAATTTTTGAAACTGATACAGGAGACATTATAACTGTTCCTTTAGATAGCCCAAGCCCACCAACGAAAAAGGAAAAAACTATAAATAGCAAAGAGTTGAATAATTCATCAAGACGTGTTTTAAGGTCAGCAGTAGGTAATACTCAAACAGAACTTAATTTTCCAATTCGTAAAAATAAATCTACAAGCTCATGGACAACATACAAGTAAATGATGAATTTTATGTCACTTTACTCAGTGATTCATCTATGAACTATTATCCAGAAAATTCATTATCATCTTTTACAAATAAAATGAATAAATACATGTGTGATTCAAGGTGGAAAGTCGGTATTTCGGAAATGTATGTTAATGATTTCGTTTCAAATGTGTATGGTGAAGAATGGGAAAAAAGTACTCAAATATTTATTAAAGGTATGCAGAAAGATATGATAGGAGTTGGAACATCATATATTCCATACATAGAAAAACAAATGATATGCGACTTGAAAGTTTTTCTACTACCAACACTAATTCAAAATCTACGCCCACTTAATAGGTTTACAAGAAAAGAAGTTGAACGACAGTTGATTTGGGGAAGTTTTAATTTTATAAACGATGAAGTTCATTATACACAACCACCAAAAGCTGAGGAGATGTCTAAAAATTTAAGTTACACCACAATATGTGTTACTAAGCCTAAAATAGATATAAAAATAAGAGCAAATTACGCTTATACCCTCGAAGGACTTTTGACAACATGTTTCAATCAAGTATCTTTTAAAGTTACAGATTTTAAAAAATATAAATCACGTGTAATAGAAGCTTTCAAAACTTTTATAGATAGTGTGGAATTGATTCCCATTAGTAAACCAGATATGTTTTTTATATACACAGACATAATTGAACCGCAAAAAATAGGTGATAAAGATATAAGGTATTCAGTAATATTCAAGAATTCAAGAAGAATTCAGTAATATTCAATATTGCAATGTGGAGAAATCATTTAATAACATTTCATTACTTTTATGTGATAAATATGGATACAAAATAAACTTTTCCAATAGTTCAATTCCAACAAAAATTGTATTACATTTTAAAAAAGTATAAATAAAAGCGATTTTACAAAACTATATATTATTTTATTTTATTCATTATGAAGAGACCGTACTACAAATATTATTTAGTTCAATCAGGAAAAGGTCTTGAGGATATTGGTCCTTTGTTACACTCAATTGTACCTTACCAAAGGGGACGAGGGTTAGGGAGCTTTTTCGGTGGTCTTTTTAGATATTTAAAACCAATATTTATGTCTGGAGCTAATATATTAAAAAAAGAGGTTATTAACTCTGGTATTAATGCATTATCTGATATTGCCACAGGTGCAAATGTAAAAGAAGTGGTTCAAGATCGAAGTAAAGAGATAATGAAAAATGTAAGACGAGGTGCAGTTCGAAAACTCAATGAAATGTATGGACAAGGCAAAAGAAAACGAAGAAAACCTATAAAAAGACCTCTCATTAATAATATAAATTATTTTACGTCGAAGCGACGCAAAGTTAATAACAAAAATAAACAAAAAGATATTTTTGAATAATTATGATTGAATGTATGAAATCAGAGCTTGATATTTTTAAAACACAGCCTATTCAGTCAAGTATTTTACGATCTGAAGAAGTTTCCTATAACCCTATTGCTTCTTTAGATAATCCATCTGTCATAGAATTTGTTTCACTAGGGCACGGTGATACATATAGAGACTTGTCTTCGACATATCTAAAATTAAAAGTACAAATTTTAAAAAAAGATGGAACTCAATGGAATAAAGATAAAAAAAACTGATGGAACACCTATACAACAACCAAGTGTGGTTAATAATATGTTACATTCATTAATAAAACAATGCAATGTTCAACTAAATGGAAATAATATATCTCCATCAGATGGCAATTATCATTACAGAGCTTATATTGAATCATTGTTAAATTATGGTACGGATGCCGCTACAACGCATTTGGAGTGTGGTGGATGGATGCTAGATAGCCGAATATAGCAAAAACAGATAATAGTGGTTCAAAAGAACGTCAAAAATTATACCAAAATAGCAATGTAGTGGAACTTATGGGGAAACTACATTTAGATATGTTTAACCAACCGACACTTCTCAGATCCTTGCAGATGATACTGATGAATTTCAACTGAAAATTTTAGAAGCCACTTTATTTATGGGACATGTAACAATTAATCCTAGTGTGTTATTAGCATATAATGCTGTATTGGAAAAAACTAATGCCAAATACAATTACAAACGGGTAGAGGTAAAAACTTTTACCATTCCACAGAATAGTTCATCAATATCACTTGATAATGTTTTTATTGGACAGTTGCCAAACACAATCATTTTTTGTATGACAGAAAATACAGGTTACTCTGGAAAAAGGTCAAAAAACCCATACAATTTTAAACATTTTGATATTTCACAATTTGTGTAAACGTAAATGGTGTTCAAATACCTAATTCAGCAATTGAAACCAGTTTTTCAGATGAAAATAATTGCTGTACAAGAGCATACAGTACACTTTTTTTAGGAACTGGAATTTACCATAATGATAAAGGTCATCAGATAACAAAAACCATGTTTAGTAATGGGTTTTTCATTCTAGCTTTTGATTTAACTCCAGATGCATCAGGAAATGAAGTTTGTCAAGGTCTACTAAATCAAGGTACAATTAGAATTGAGGCAAGGCTATCAAAACCACTTACATCTACACTGACTGCTATTGTTTATGGAGAATTTGATGCAAGTTTACAAATTAATAAAAACCGAAATATATTCTCAAACCTATAAATAGCATACATAAAAGTAAATTTGAATATTTGACAAAATGTCACTGTCTTGTGCACTTCTGGATGTAACATTTTGTAGTGATGATAATAATACCTTGTTTTCGAAAGATATTTGTATAGTTGGTTTTAAAGAACCTTGTAAAAAGTTTGTAAAAGAGCTCAAGTATAAATTTCCACCTAGGGATTTTATAAATGATAATTTTGATAATTACTCTTTTGGAACTGTGTACAACGATAAAATAAATAAAGAGCTCTGCCAAATACTAGAAAAATTTGATGTTATTATAACAAATAAAAAAATCAAAAAAGAGTTGTTTTCAAATTATATTAAAGAAACAACTAAAGTATATGACTTGAGTCAATTTGATTGATGAATACCCTAGAGATAAGTGACGTATTAAGATGTAACAAACATACACGTAAATTTTTTAAAGAAGTTTTTGCTCTGGATCAACTCCCCAGAATAATTGAAAAACAAACTTTTTTAATTGTAAACACTGATAAATCAAAAGATCCGGGAACACATTGGTTAGCTATTTTGAAGCCAAAGAATGGCTGTGTTGAATATTTTGATTCGTTTGGTAGAAAACCAGATAAATTAGAAATTTATCTTAGAAATATAATAATAATAATAAAATTAGATAAATTAGAAATTAGAAAGTTACTTAAAAAACCAATGTATAATTTTTAATAAGAAACACTTACAAAGTAACTATTCAGATGTCTGTGGACAATATTGTTGTGTTTATACGTGGTATATATGTCGCAGTTATAGTATGAACGCTTTTTGAAAAAAATTTAATAAAGGAAATCAACTAGAAGACGATAAGTATATTTTAAGTACCTTTCAAAATGTATTTGGAAAATATAACTCATTACAAATTTGTGTTCCTAAAACGTATAAATAATAAAAACAATATAAACAGGTTTTAGTAAAATTAAAGGAATGGAAGCACCAAGTCAGAACACAAATTTATTGCTAAGTTACACATATTTTCTCAATAAGAGTCATACATTAAAAATTGCTGTTGGATTTGACTGTGAATCATTTGAAGCCTCAAGTATAATTCACCGTATTGGTAAAAAGTCAATTGTCTTAAAATATCATGAATGGAATAAATTTTATTACGAATTTAACAAAAAACTCGATAAACTAATAATAAAAAATATAAAACAGAACTTTCATTATGGACTAAAATCAGCGAACGGGCAAAGTATAAGTATTAACAAAGAAGAAGCAGAGCAGTTTTACAATTTAAGCGATTTTCTTCACGCAGTGATGACCTATTATAAATCTGCTGAGTTAAATGTAAAAGACTATGTTCAAGAATATCTAAATTTATGTGTCGAACAACAAGTATTTAGGTTAGAAAGAGAAATTTATGTACCAATACAACGTTTTAAAGTACAATGTAATTATTCAAGGTTATTTTTTGAAATTCCTGTAATTAAAGGAACAAATCTGTAATATACTACATAAAACAAACAAAATAAATCACAACAAATAATATAAAAATTTTTGTTTTTTATTTATATGTTTTAGATAGACAAATATATTTCTGTACACCTTTCATTAGATTATTTAATTAAAATTATTTAGGATTATTAAATTATTGAAATAATTAAGATCTCCCTGCTGATTATTTATGTCCCAAACTTCATTAAATGGAACTGCTTCCTCATCTTCTTCCACTTCTTCTTCTTCGTCTTCTAATTCAACTATTTGGAACGGTGGTATAAATTCCACAGTTTCTGCTAAATCTTCGTCGTCCATGGTGGACGTAATTTCATTTTCTTGTATCTGACTTTGTGTATTTACATCATCTACAATTTCTTTAAATGGAAATGATGTGGAATCAGGCAGCATTTCAGTGAGTTGTTGAGCAATCAGAATGGAAGTGAATTAAATTTGAAAATAAAAGTTGAGTTATATACTCATGTAGAAAAGTATAAAAGCAAATTAAACTCAATTAGATGATTAGTTTAAAACATGCTTTGGTCTATCATTTTATGTATAATAATTATTATAACATTACCTTTAACATTTTTAAAACAAATGTCAAGAGCTCAAATAGTGACTGAAATTCATAGACAGGCAAGACGTAAATTTCTTAGAAGAAAATTCAAACTAAATGAGACGTGGCAAATCGATTTAGTCGAAATGATACCTTATGGAAAATTTAATAATGGTTATGCTGAAAATTTAATAATGGTTAAATATACTGACGGTCATTGATACTTTTTCCAAATATGCCTATACTGAACCTGTAAAAACAAAAAATGCTGAAAATGTTTTAAATGCCTTAAAAACAATTATTATTAGAGCTAAAGTTATACAAAAAAATATTCACTCTGATCAAGGCAAGGAATTTTTTAATTTACAATTTCAAAATTATATGAAAGAAAAATCAATCAATCATTATCACACATTTAGCGAATTAAAAGCATCAATTGTTGAACGATTTAACCGTACATTGAAAAATTCTATGTGGAAAAAATTTAGTTTAAACGGGAATTATAAATGGTTACCTATTATACAATCATTAATAAAAGAATATAATTCAACAAAACATAGCACAACAAAACTTCCTCCTGAAAAAATTACAAAGAAAAACGAAAAAAATATATTGCGGAATATATATACTGAGCCTAAAATTTTTCAAAAAAGTAAATATAAAACTGGAAATTTTGTAAGAATAAGTAAATATAAAGGTTCGATAAAGGTTATCAACCGAATTGGTCAACTGAAGTATTTAAGATTGATAAAATCAATAATACTTATCCTGTTACATATCAATTATCGAACTATACTGATACGCCAATTTATTGGGGTTTTTATCAAGCTTAGCTTACACCTGTAAAATACCCAGATACTTATCTTGTAGAAAAGTATTTAAGATTGATAAAATCAATAATACTTATCCTGTTACATATCAATTATCGGACTATACTGATACGCCAATTCCTGGGGGTTTTTATCAAGCTGAGCTTACACCTGTAAAATACCCAGATACTTATCTTGTAGAAAAAATTCTGAAAAAGCAAGGAAATAGAGTTTTTGTTAAATGGCTAGGTTTTGATGACACACATAATACTTGGATAAATTCAACAAATATTGTTTAATATCTGTAAAATAAAACTCTACTAAGCACCTGAAAATAAAACTTAAAAACATCTGAAAAATAAAATAAAATTTTAACAACTGAAAAATGAAATAAAATCTTAACATCTGAAAAATGAAAATAAAATTAAAAACAGTAGAAAATTTCTTTGAAATAAAATTTTTTTTATTAAATAAAATTTTTTATATAAAATTAGTCTAAAACTATTACTGATTTGTGGCGAATTCAAAATCACCACGTTCTTCTTTTAAATTTAATTGGCTTTCCTCATTTATGAGGAAATATTCATTTTTTTCGATTTCCTCATAGAAATCATTATCTTCAAATACCCCAACTTTTTGATGTATAAATATAATATTATTTGGGGTCTCGAAAACCCATTTTTCACGGTAAGCGGTGTTTAACTTTTTAATTTTATTTATTTTATAGAGCCTACTTGGCTCCATATCTTTAACTTTTAAAAAATTAAAAAAAATTTTTTTTTTTAAATTAAATAATTCCGCCAGTTTTCTTTTTCTGATGGGATTTGATGTTACCTTACTCTGATAATCTTGTTGTTGTTGTAGTTGCTGTTGTTGCTGTTGCTGCGGTTGTTGCTGTTGTTGTGGTTGTTGATGAAGATGAGTAGAAGCGTCATCTTCATTTTTCGCCTTTCTCCTTTTCGCAGGAAGACGCACTGCTGTACTAGTAGTAGCAGTTGTAGCAGTTGCAGCCTCTTCTGCAGTCATGAAGAAGTTTAAATATTCCTGTGCCATATCTTGCTTGTTTGAAATTAAACTGATATTTTTTGTATAAAATCCCTATGTATTTATACTAATTAAAATGTATTGAAGATAAATTTAGATTGCTTTTTGTTTTTCAATTCTTTCTATTTTAAGCTAAGATTTAGATGGGATGCTAGTTAAATGAACTATAATTTATTAAATCGTCATTTGATTACAATTTACAACTTTAAGATAAGTTTTAAATTAAATTCTAGTTTGAAAATTATATTTTCAATTTTCTATTTTAAGATAGGGCTAAGTTTGCGTTTTATTTTTGTTTTACAGAACTATAGTTAATTGTCAGAATGTATTTTGTTACAATGTTGCAAATTATATTTTCAATGTTCTATTTTAAGATAGGGCTAAGTTTGCGTTTTATTTTTGTTTTACAGAACTATAATTAATTGTCAGAATGTCTTTTGTTACAATGTTGCAAATTATATTTTCAATTCTTTCTATTTTAAGATAGGATTAAGATGGGGTTCTAGTTAAACAACTATAATTTATTAAAGCGACCTTTGATTACAATGTAATTGTTCATTTAACAGAGTGAATCTGTATTAAAAATTTAATATTATTCTGTTATTCAAGCATTTAACATCTAAAATTCGTATAAAGAAAATGTCGAAAAAAATTATTTTACAAAAGTTTCTTACCGAAACTATAACACCTTATATAATCGAAAGTGAAAATTCGACATTTGTTAAACGGTTTAATATGAACGGGCACAAAATAAAATTATAGAGAACCAATTAGCTGGATTAAGGATGCCATACATCAAATAATCAACATTGCTGTGGAAGATGTGAATTCCAGGGATAAGATTGGATTAACATTTTGTGGAGAGAGCTTTGAACATCAAGGTCCTGCGTATCTCAGTTTTAGATCCGCTCATGAACTAAAATTTAGCGACGTTTGGGATGTAATTTCTAATGTTTTCCAAAGTAATTCTGAAGGTAGTTATTTATAATACATTTTTGGCTTCATTTATTATAAACTATTTTTATTTTACGTCTACAGATTTAAGCACAGACACTTTTTGTTTAACAGTTACCCATGTTAAATTACCCGTTGGTAGAGGTAGAAGTAATAAATATTCAAATTTTGTTGAGGAATGCCTAAAAAGGAGAGGAATAATAGCAATAAAAAATAGCGATAATTTATGTTTACCGCGTGCACTTGTTGTTTCAGTAGCTAAAATTGAAAAATTTAATGATTATGAAAAAATTCGAAAAAATATAGGAAAACTTCAAACTTTAACAGCTTTAAAATTATTAGAAAAATCAAAAATAACAATTCCATCTGAAGGTTGCGGAATTCGTGAATTGAATCAATTTCAAAAATTTTTACACAAACACAAGATTGTTGTATATAAATATGGAACAAGGGGTGCAGAAATAATATTTGAAGGATTGAATAATGGGAAAAAAATTAACTTGTTATATCATAATAATCATTACAATGTAATAACCTCACTAACAGCTGCTTTTTGCACAGCATTTTATTGTAAAGAATGTCATATTCCGTATTCTAAGAAAAATGAACATAGATGTTCGAAAAGTTGCCCTTGCTGTCAAAACTCACCAGCTTGTTCACTTAATGTTAAAAATATTTTATGTATGCAGTGTAATCGAACATTTCGTGGTCAAACATGTTTTGAAAGCCATAAGGCTTCCAGTTCAAAAAATAGAAGCATCTGTGAAGAAATTAGGAAATGCAAATCTTGTTTTAAAGTTCATAAAAGCACTAGGACTCATATATGTGGAGAATATTTTTGTAAGATTTGCGATAATCATGTTCCTGAAAACCATAAATGCTTCATTCAGCAAGACAAAACAAAAATAAATTTTGAAAATTGCATTTACGTATTTTATGATTTAGAAACAAGACAAGAAGAAATTAGCTCTACAAAAATAAAAGAACATGTTCCAAGTTTATGTGTGGCTCAGCTAAGATGCTTTAAATGTATTAACATTGATTCTCTATACTTCTGTGGAAAATGTAAATTAAGAGAGAGAATTTTTAAAACGAAAAATGTGATAGAGGATTTCATGGAATTTATTTTAAAATTAAGAAAGGAATTGAAAAAGATTGTCATAATTGCTCATAATGGTCAGGCGTTTGACCATCAGTTTATTCTGAATTATATACTCAATAAAACTGTACTTGACCCAAAGTTAATTATGCGAGGTACAAAAATTATTGTTATGATAATTGATAATATTAAATTTATAGATTCTATGAACTACTTTCCTATGGCCTTGGCAAAATTACCAAAAGCTTTTAATTTATCAATCAATTTGAAAAAGGGTTATTTTGCGCATCTATTTAATAAATTGGAAAATGAAAATTACCTTGGCCCACTTCCAGCAATTAAATATTATAACTCTAATACAATGAAAGCAGATGAGCGTAATGAATTTTTAATGTGGTATGAACAAAATAGACAATCAGAATTTAATATGGAGAAAGATATTTTAGAATACTGTATAAATGATGTTGAAATTCTAACTAAAGCATGTCTGGTTTTCAGAAAATTTTTTATAGAAGATTGTAATGTGGAACCATTTGTAGAAGCAACAACAATAGCCTCAGCCTGTAATCTTGTATATAGAAGAAACTTTCTCAAATCGAATACTATAGGTATTATACCAAGAAAAGGATATAGGATGGTAGACAATCAGTCAAAAATTGCCATGCTTATTTGGGAAAAAGATTTGAGAAAAATTGATTTGCAATGTGCATTTAATGGAAAAGAAAAACAAATTGGAAATGTTAAAGTCGATGGTTTTTGCGAAGAGACTAAAGAAATATTTGAATTTTACGGGTGCTATTATCATGGACATCCAAAATGTTTAACACACCAGAGAGATATACCATTACACGATAAGTCTGGCGATACTTTGAATGAACGATATGAAAAAACATTAATGAAATCAAAGTTTATAAAATCATGTGAATATAAAGTTATTGAGATGTGGGAATGTGAATTCCGAGAGCTAATGAGACAGAATGAAAATATGAGATATTTAGAAAACTATTCATTAATTAATTTAGCTCCTTTAAATCCCCGTGATGCATTTTATAGTGGAAGAACGGGAAATACTTACACATATTATTAATGTAAACAAGGAGAAAAAATTAAATACATAGATGGGTGTTCCTTATATCCATATGTTTGCAAACGAGGGAAATTTCCCATAAGTCATCCTAAGATTTATGTTGGAGAAGATGTCTGCTCAAAGTTAAACACAATGACAATTGACGGTATTATTAAATGTAAAATCTTACCTCCAACATATCTGTTACACCCCGTGTTACCTGCAAAACAAAATAATAAATTGATGTTCTCACTATGTAACACTTGTAGTGAAAAAAATATCAAGGAAAATACTGTCAACATACAGACGATGAAAGAGCATTAGTAGGAACTTGGATAATTGATGAAATTAAAAAAGCAATTGAAAAAGGGTATAAACTTTTAAATATTTATGAAGTTTGGGAATACGAAACAGTAAAATATGACAATGGCAATGGTATTGATGGTTTATTCACTAAAATGATGAACAAATTTATAAAGATTAAACAAGAATCTTCTGGATGGCCAATAAAATGTCAGACTCAAAAAGAAAAGGAAAAATATATTGACAGTTTTTTTGAAAAGGAGGAAATTAAATTAGATTACGATAAAGTAGTAAATATCCCTGGTTTAAGATCTTTTGCTAAGATTATTTTAAACTCATTCTGGGGAAAATTTGGGCAAAAGGAAAATCAACATCAAACCACCATTATAAATCAACCTTCTAAACTTTACGAGTTAATAACAAACCCCTCTGTAGAAGTATGTCACATATTTCCAGTAAATGAAGAAAACATAGTGGCTAGCTGGAAGTATAAAGAAGAAGTAGCAAATTCTTTATCTACTGTCAACGTAAGTATCGCTGCTTATACAACAACACATGCTCGTCTTCAACTTTATAGTTATCTAGAGAAACTAGATAGTAGAGTATTATATTATGACACCGATTCGGTGTTGTATATTAGTCGAGAAGGAGAATATGAACCACAAACAGGAGAATTTATAGGAGACATGACAGATGAATTAGAGTGTTATGGTATAGGGAGTTATATTACAAAATTTGTAAGTGGTGGTCCCAAGAACTACGCCTACAAAATTTACTGTACAAAAGATAATACCGAAAAAATTGTTTGTAAAGTTAAAGGATTCTCTCTTAGTTATGAAGCTTCACTAAAATTAATTTTAATAGCATAAAGGAAGCAGTTTTAAATTTATTGAATAGTACAGACACAAAAGTCATTTCAGAAAATATTCGTCGAAATAAAAATCACGATGTACGATTCCTGAAATAAAAAAATATCAACCAAAATCGGAAAAACGAAAATTTAATGAAGATGATAGTTCTTTACCGTATGGATATAATAGGAAAAAATCACGTGTTGATAAGTAAATCATTCAAATTTGTTTACATATTAATTTGAAATTTTTAAAATCTTAACATCTGGTTATCGCTAAAAATTGTTCAAATTAGATTTAAATAAAAATATAATAATAAAAAATTTAATAAAAGATTTTTAACATAAAAATAAAAATGTCTTATATTTTTATCTTATGTTTACAAAATAGGTACCAAAAGCAATTAATTTCTTTTTGATTTTTATTATTTTTTGTTTTTTCATTTCTTACAGCATAGAATGGAACGTAATAATAACAAAACAAAGTAAAATCGAAGATTTCAGGTTATTTTCTCAATCTTCTTATAGAACAGTAAGAAGAAATCCTACATCCTACAGCTGCACCTATAATTATATAATTTTTTTCTTTCTTTTGTTTTTATTTTTACTTTTTTACTACATTCATAAATTTTAACATTCTTTAAAAAAGTCGAACTAGTTTTAACAATTTATTTTACACCAGTTAAACAGAAATTAGAAGAATGCAAAATATTTTTTAAGTTCATATGTACTTAGAACAAAATATAGAGAAACAACTCATATCCTAAAATAGGTAACATATTTTTCTTATTTTTATTTTTTTTTATTTTGCAGCTTTAAAACTATAATAACAACTTATAACAATTATTGATCTTCTTTAATAAACAAAAATACACTTTGTGCCTACTTCTTGTTTACGTTTTCTTTTTATTTTTATTATTTACATCTTGATATTCAAAAGTAACTATGAATATTTTTCTTATTAAATAATAAAAACAAGTTTTTTTCGTTTCTTTTATATCTCCTTTTACGTATGTAGGTATATTTTATTAAGCATGCGATTTTGCGCAATTTAAAAAAATAAACTTGATTTGACCTGAAAAAAATCATCTTTCTATTTGTATGATATCCTATTACAAAGTATCAAATTATCAACTTATAAGTTAACAACCCACGCTTATAACCTAAACTTGTCCAGTTCATTAACCTTGCCTAACAACTTCTACAGTACCAACAACCTTCATTTCCTACTATACAACCACTTGCAACTTATAAGTTAACAACCCATGCTTATAACCTAAATCAAAACAAACAAAACAAGTTTTTGACCTACTAACCAAGAATAACCTACAATTAAACCCATCAATCAAAATATAGGTCAGTGGGCGTGGTCTTCGGTGCGATATGGCATGATTTTTTCCCATCCCCAAGTGCAGGATTACCTACTATTAACTTAAATATAATTATTTTGAAAGTAAAGTTTTTAATAAAGTAAAAATATTTAATAAAAATAAAAAATGCTTGTCATATATTTATATTTATAATGTAAAGTTAAATATATGTGGTTATTTATATACAACAAAGATATCAATTTTTCTTTTCTCCTCTTTCTAATATATTAAATTATCCAAATTTTTGGACTTTCGAGAGCTAACTCATGATATTTTTTCAGTTTCCCAAACACAAAACTTTCGCAACAATATCAGTATGAAATAGTTTAGAATTTTTAAATTATGGTATTAGCACTGGTTATTTTTTGTAAACCAACCAGAAAATTTGTTGCAAGCGGATTTTTTTATAATACATAATTCTACGATATTTTTCTTAATACCTTCCATTTCAGGTGTTTTGTTTGTAACTGCTTTGAAAATATTTAAATGGTAAGAACAAATTTCAAAAAAATAGTTTGTGGGCGCTATCATTTTTCCAAAGTCAGTCTGTTTTGAATAATTTTTATGGAATATAAATCTTTCAGATGTGCTTTGTAACGATATTGTTTCACCCATTTTTCTCATAATATTTTTACAATTCACACAGTTAATTTGAGGGAGTATTCTAAAAAGTACAAACCCTGCGAAATATCTAAGTGAAAGTTCACCTGCAATTAAAATATCATCTTCAGTAATATTGTATTCTGGCATTTCTTCATCCTTTTCTGGACTGTTATTTTCTTCCTCTACATTTACTTTCCGTTTTGTACTTCTTTCGTTAAAATTGATATCATCATTCGATTCAAAACTCGGACTTGTTTCAACAATACTTTCGAAGGAGAAAATATCATTATCAGGCTGAAAATTTGAATTATTTGAAAAATATGATATTTTATGGCACATAATTTTGGCAAGTGTATTACATAGATTATAAAGAGAAGGGTTTTTGTTAAATCCACCTTTATTTCTAATTGCGGAAAATAAATTTTCTAATGGATCTTGGTTGATTTTATGCGTTAAAAAAAATTCACCTCCGGATACTCTTTAAAAAGGTCTTCAGACAAAGCTAAAGTAGCCTTAATTGTTTGCACTAATCCGTCTACCCAAAAACTCCTATTGAAATCTTCGAAATTAATCATATTTAGCTTCTCCAAAGCATTTTCCAAAAAATCGCGAGTGAGTCCTATACGTTTTAGTGGATTTCCATACAAATTTTTGCTAAATGGTTTTGACTATTAAGACAATCAAACAAGTTAAGCCAATCAAACAAGTTAAGACAATCAAACAAGTTGTTCATAAATTCGAAGAAATTTGCCGTTGAAATTGTGTTTTCTGCAGTTTTTGAACTATACATTCCTACTTGACGTGCAGTTTGAATGGCAGCCTTCATAGTGTTACTAAAAACTTGTAAGCATATCAAACTTTAATTTTTTGCCAATTATTGGGTTTTACATGTCCTAATGTTAATTTGCAACATATTTTTGTACAATTATCTTTTTCCGCATAAAATATCTCCTCAACACATTTCCAAGTAACAATACCACCTTCAAAAAAAAATATTTTTTAGCAATAAGGCATTACGAGCACTTTTTAGTAAATGGGAAACATTATATGTTAATTTGCAACATATTTTTGTACAATTATCTTTTTCCGCATAAAATATCTCCTCAACACATTTCCAAGTAACAATACCACCTTCAAAAAAAAATATTTTTTAGCAATAAGGCATTACGAGCACTTTTTAGTAAATGGGAAACATTATAAACTGCATATATTTTAGAAGATTTGTGAAAAAAGTACGGTTTATCTTTAGATACTCCTAATAAATTAAAGCAGCTTCTATTATTAGAGCCTTGGTCATTTCCTATGCACCTTATATTAAAGCCCAAGTTACTACAATAATCAATTACGCTTTTAATTTTCTCAACTAAAAGTTTACCAAAAATAGGTTTTTCTGTAGCGTAAAAACTAATTATGTATTTCCAGTCCGAAAAAAGTGCTCTTAACATAAACACGCATACGTATTTAGCAACTTGGTTTGTTTTCTGATCACCACAATCTTGATATCCTACAATTAAATCTTGAGTTTTGCAATAAAACAGCGTTTGTTGTATCGCAATTTCATCCAAAACTAACGCTACCTCCCTTTTTGCCGGTGGTAGATTCGATGAAAGGGATCTTAAAATGTCAATATCAATGATACCTGGTGTAAGATTTTTAGCTGCCTGCGACCGATTGAAAGTTCTTAAACAAGGTAAATTTAAATTATTTGTTAAATATTTATAAAATGAAGGTGATTTATAGTTCATGTCAAGAACTAATTCTTTTTCCCCCTTTTTCCAACATAATTTCTTGGATTTTGGATGTAATATCATCTTACTGAATATTTTGGCATTATTATTTACCCTCTTTAAACCATCAATAAAAAAAGATAATGAACATTTTCTTTGTCTCACTTGCTGTAATCGTCTTTTTGCAGATGAAACAAGATGCGCTTTCTTTATTGTGTTTATTTTGATGTATAAAACTTTAAATTCTGTTGCGACTTCAAACAAAAGTTGCAGTTTACATCTGAGAATATTTCTTTTTACATCTGAGAATATTTCTAAGTGATAAACTGGGGGTTCGTAAATAGTTAATTCCCTAAAAGTTAAATCCTCATTTTTTTTTTAAATATATGAATACGTTTTTCCGTTAAATAAAACGGGAATATGATCAAACGTATTATCTGTGTTATTTTCAATTAAATTTAAAGTAGGTATTGCTCCCTTTTGTAATGTTTTCCCTATATCTGAAGTTTTGACTACAAATATAAAAATTGTTTGTTTTCGGTGCATTATTTAATTTTAAAACCGAAAGCCATTAATTTCTAAACCTGTAAAATTTTAACAAAGGATTGTCAATTTTAATAAAGGATCCATAATATCTTAACTGAAATCGTAATATTAAATTAGTTATGAAACCAATTAATTTTTTGTACTCGTAAATACATAGATATGTACATACATACATTGGTACTTACCAATTAGAAAAGTATTTTTATAAATTGGATTTATTGATTGAAATGTTTTATTTAATTATGGAATTTTATTATCTTATATCAAATTTAATTCAAATGCTGAGTAAACTAAACGAAAAAGCAAATTACATATCAATATGTACGTAGTTCATATTTATAATATTGTTTGGTACCTACTTATGTATGTATATTATTTTTTAATTTATTTACCTACATACATATTATGTACATAATTTTTTTAACAATAAATGTACGTACCAGAAAATTATTATTAAAATAAAATCCCTTATCAATTTATATTTGATCAATAAAAAATACCTAATCACTTTTTTTTTTAACTTATTTTCTAGAAAATTGAATTGAACAATTTTTCAATATTTTTAAATTATAAGCATCATAAATCATAATCTCATACAAGATCCATAAAAACAAGAACAAAAAAATAATAGTTTTTTTGTTCTGTTTTTATACTTATTTTACTCTTATTTATTTTATATTTGCATTGGCATGCATTAGTGGATGTGAATGAATATATACATATATGTATATATAAATATATAAACAAAAACATAAACTACATAAATATCAAGACCGGAACAAGACCGCTAAGAATGTATTAGTGCAAAATTTAAACATGTATTGTGAAAATTGAGAGAGTTTTGACAGTTTCTTTTTTTCATTTTTTTGCTTAGAAAAAAGTAGAAAATTAAGAAATTTTAGCAATTTTCATTTACAACTTTAAATATGAAATACTACCCTAAATATATCGAAATTTATATTAAAATAAAATTCAAAATTTTTTGTAACACATATCAAAAATTCAAGGTTCAACTCGAATTTTTAACTATATTTTTCTCAAAATATATTTTCCAACTTTTTCTAGCATTTCTTGACTCCAGCCATTTTGAAATGTTTAAATAAAAAAAAAAAATTTTTTTTCTTTGCTATCTGTCAATTTTTCAAAAGCTTTCTAAAAAAAAGTAGGATAAAGCAGGTAACAAAATTCAATTTTATATCGAGTTTTAATATATTTAATTTTAATGAAAATAAATATATCTAATAAATAAGGAAGAAATTCTGTTTGTTTGTTTATTTGTTTGTTTGTTTGTTTGTGCCCTTTTCACGTAAAAACCACCAGTCCGATTGCAACCAAATTTTGCAGGAACGTTCCTACGACTCCGGAAAGTGTTATAGGCTATATCGCGTTTCGATTCATTAACCCATTGCGGCCCGAGCGCTATTTAAAGCCGTTTCGTTTTATCGTTGTCCTGCCTAAACGGTTTGATCGATTGAGCTGAAAATTTGAACAAATATTCTTCTCATCATTGGACGGATACCGAAGAAATTTGGATTCAATATGTTACCCGGATTCGGCCCGGCGGGCTTCCAAAAAATTTTTTGTTTCCGATTTATGTCCAATTTTGTATGGTGGTTTTATGGTCTGAAAAAAACCCTGTGACAAATTTTTATGAAGATCCGGTAACCCGTTTGGGCACGAGAGCTGAACGAAATTCATTAAATGTTTCTGTTGTCCTGCTTAAACGGTTGGACCAATTGAGTTGAAAATTTACAATAGTGCAGCTCTTTACCACAGGAGCTCACTGAAGTGATTTGGTTACGATCCATTAACTCGTTTCGGCAACAGGGGTCAGTGAAGTTTTGTAATTTACTTAGTTGTCGCACTTAAACTGTTTTCACAATTTATCAAAGTGCAGCTCTTTACCACAGGAGCTCACTGAATTGATTTGGTTACGATCCATTAACCCGTTTCGGCACCAGCACTCAATGAAATTTTTCAATTTCTTTGTTGTCGCGCTTAAACGTTTTTGCCAATTAAATTGAAAATTTATAAAAGTGTAGCTCTTTACCACAGGAGCTCACTGAGGTGATTTGGTTACGATCCATTAACCCGTTTCGGCACCAGGGCTCAATAAAAATTTTTAATTTCTTTGTTTCCGCACTTAAACGGTTTTACCAATTGAGTTGAAAATTTACAAAAGTGTAGGTCTTTATAACCAAAGCTTTCTGAGTTTATTTGGTTACGATACATTAACCCATCAGGCTTCAGGCCGTGAAATTCTCATTTTTTATTATTGTACTTAAACGATTTGACCAATTGAAAATTTGTACAAGTATTGCACTTTGGCAGACAAACTCATTCAATAAATTTTGTTGTGATACATTAACACATTTCGACACGATAGACTGTCAAAAAAAAAATTTGTTTCTAATTTCTGTCTAATTTGGCAGAATGAATTTACGGTTCTAAATTAGGTCTGTGACAAAATGTTTGTTAACGTTTGTTAACCCATTTCCGCACGAGCACTTATTAATAATATTTTGCTTAATTTTGTGTATTGTTATTATTATTAAAAAGATATTTCCAACATTCTTTACTTTTATCTATACTGTTTCTAATATTCCATAAAAACCTCTCAATGCAAATTTCTAATATAGAACAGTAATTAAAGTAACATTATTAAGTATCTTAAGAATACTGTGTTTAAGTCTTAACAACATAACATCTTCGGCCGTTGTTTAAAAACAGAAACAATCTCTTACATTAGACAATCATCATGTCATCATTCAGAAATGCATTACTTACATGTGGTCTACCTATATAAAATGCATGTGTATAACATGTTTCCCATAAAATATCATTGGAATATGTGCATATAGTATGTATAATATCCGTATATTTAAAAATACTATAAACTTTATCAATTAAATTAGAAACCATATTCACATTTCTGTACATCATTTAATCAAAAATGAGTACATACATATTTAAAGAACAGAAAACCTTACATTCTTATCCATATACAATTTTTACACATATTTTTAACCAATCAATTTGGAAACATAATTAGAAAAACTAAACGTAAAAAAATTCTGGTTGATTTATAAAGGTAAAAAACAATCATGTATTTTTTATATTGAAAATATGTTAAACAGAATCTGAAATGTACGCATTTAAAAAGAAGTTTTTTCAAAATTTGAAGAGCTGTCGGTGCTGTAGGATCTCCAACGGTAAGGGTACATAAAAAAGTTGTTCTACAACATTACTTTTTAAGAAACCTACGCATAGTTAATATTTCATTGCTCTTTATTAAACAGTATATAAGTTTTAACAGACGGAGCGACAGAGCGAACTTAATAACAAATTTTTCAAAATGTGCTTAAAAGGATAATTCACCTAAACATGAAGTGACATTACTTACAAAAAAAAAATTGATTACATTATGGTCTTTTATAATTTAAATACGATTTTATGTTTCGGTATTAACGAATATTAACGAATATATAAGTTTTGTAAACAGACGGAGGGACAGAGCGAACCTAATAGCAAATTTTTCAAAAAGTGCTTAAAAGGAGAATTCACAAAAACATGAAGTGACATTACTTACGAAAAAAAATGTACTACATTATGGTCATAATTGAAATGCGATTTTATGTCTCGGTATTAAAGAATATATTGTGGAAATTCACTTCGCCGTAATTGTGTACTCAATAGATTATTGATTCCTTTAAAAATTTTTTGTAGAAGAATTGTCTCTAATTCTTGGCTCTGTTTATTCAATTTAACTAAATCTAATAAAAAATAGATAATAAACTACCAGCATCTGTAAATGCATAGTAATAAGTTAACTATATTAATTAAATTATATTAACGCAGAAACAAAAGTTAATAATTTTTATTTCATAAAGCCAATAAAATATTCCGGGCAACGCCGGGTACTCTGCTAGTAAATTATATATTAAAAAAAATATTTAGGTTTTTCCTAAATACTGGTGAAAAAATTAACTTTCTATCAATTTTTTTTAGTATCATTACAAGTATTGGATAAAAAAGAACTAGAAATTTTTGGTAAGCAATTTTATTTTTTCGATACACACTATAAAAAAAAATAAGGTGCATTAAGAATAGTGCAATATTTATATTTTATAATTTAATTTTTTCATTGCTTTTTAATTATGGTTCGTACTTGTTGTGTCCCTGGATGTAAATCGAATTATAAATGTAAAACGAAAAATAAAATTTATACAGTTTCAACTTTTCGATTTCCCAAGGAAAAAATTTTAAGAAAAAAATGTATAGAAGCAATTCCACGAATAAATTGGAATCCAACAGAAAGTAGTGCTGTCTGTTCAATCCATTTTATGTAGTTTGAATTCTATTTTTTTAGAAATCGTTTTTTTAACCTGAATTAACATTTTATTTTTAGAATTGTTTTTGTGGATTAGGCCTCTTGGGATACCACATTAAAAAAACGCGCCTTATCCTTTACCTCCAGGGTGGTGTGGAAATAAGGATATAAACTTAAATACATATTATTCATATACAGATCTACTATATGCACACGAAATAAATACCATATCAATTTTTCAAAATTTGGGTAGACTTTTTTTTATCAACGTTTTTATAAATAAAAAAATTATAAATTCAATTTTTTTTTGTATTCAGATAGTGTAAAAAATTATGAATTTTAAGGTTTGCTTAGAAATTTTTTCAAAAAAATGTCTATTTTAGAGGTTATTAAAGATTTAAAGTTACCCCACTATTTAGCTTTTACTTTTCCCATAAGAGCCAATGCAAATAGTGGGGTAAATTGAGCTTTCGTTCTCTTCAGTTCCTGTCTTGATAGTTTATGTAGTTTATGAACAAAAATATTAAATAGTATGCCTCTATGACCATAGAAACAATTAAAAGCTTTCCACGAGTGGAGGCAAGTCAAAAGCACTCTTAATAAAATGGTATCGCAAATTTTTACTTGAGGTGTCAATTCTATATGTAATTTATTATTCTATGGTAGTATGGATATGCCGGTTCTGGCGCCGGATCAGCTTTTTTAAAGCTTTTAGTCCTCCTAAAAGTATGCAAAAAAAATTATTTGCATACACTAGTCCAAAATGAATGAAAAATGGGGCTTCGGTAGCCTAGTGGGTAGGCGTGTGGCGTTTTAATCGAAGGAGTGTGGGTTCGATCCTTGTACAGGTCGTAAGTGTTTTTTCTTTACATACCCCCCTTACGACCAAATATAATGTAAGTATATAGTATATAATATAAACAAAATAAATAATATTAGTATATAATTTAATAATAGTATAAAAAAAAAAACCTATAATGGCTTTAGTAGCCGATGGTTCAATAATATTGCATTACATTTATGTATGTAATATTAATATAAATAAATAAATAAATAAATAAATAAAGAATGAAAAATGAGTTAAAGGATTGTGTCTTTGATATTTTAAATTTAAAAAGCTTAACCTATAGTGCTGAATATTTTAAATTAGGGTGAAAATATGAAAAGTTTTTAAAGTTTGGTTTAAAAATTTCAAAGTTTGGTTTAAATACAAAATTATTATTAAAGTTTAAACATATGAATTTACCAAAAGTCAAATTTACATTCTATTATAACAATTTGAGTTCTCCTAACCTTATGCAAAAATTAGTAGGGTGAAGATATGAAAAGTTTTTAAAGTTTAGTTTAAAAATTTTAAAGTTTATTGTTATTAAAGTTTATTGATTATTCTAAATTCAACTTAGTGGTTAGTATATAAGTTGTATTTTAATATGAAATTTAAAAAGTTTTAGCTATAGTGCTAAATATTCTAAATTAGGGTGAAAATTTGCAAAGTTTTTAAAGTTTGGTTTAAATACAAAATTATTATTATTAAAATTTCAACGTATTTACCAAAAGTCAAATTTACATTCTATTATAACAATTTGAGTCCTCCTAACCTTATACAAAAAAGTTTCTTTGGTCCGCTTTTCGGAAAGTATTCCAAAAAACGTTATGAGTAAAAAGGCTTACTTCTTGCTGATATTTTAAAATAATTGAATAAAAGTAAATAGTTAAGTTATTGAAAAAGTTATTGAATATTCTACATTAAACTTAGTGATTAGTATATCAATTATGTTTTAATTTAAAATTTAAAAAGCTTAAGCTATAGTGCTAAATATTGGTAAAGATATGAAAAGTTTTTAAAGTTCGCTTTAAATACAAAATTATTATTAAAGTAGGAACTTAAGTTAATATATATTTAGCTGAAAAATTAAAAAAAATTTTAAAACTTGATTTTACTACATTTAAGTTTTAAGTTGAACGATTGTAATTAAATAAAATATTATAACAAAACATTTCATTTAAAAATAATTTTGTATACATTTAATAAAAGCGGTTTAAATAAAACGGTAAAAATCATATTGTTAGTAATATAAGCCGTAGTCATGAAATACAAATGGAAAACTTGATCATGTTAAAAGCATTTCTTACTAAAAGTTTATAAATTATTTTTTAATTCAATAATATCTTGTTTATATATCCATGAATCATGTTTTTATCAAAGACAAGCCACCTAACCAAAACTTGACTTCCTTTTTAGCACATTTCCAAAAAAAATTTGAAAAAATGTGCTTGTTAGTTTCACTCTGTTCGTCCGTCCTTCCGTCCGTCTGTTTACAAAACTTCTACACCGTTAAAGATAGAGAAAAAAAATTTTAACCATGGGTAGGTCTCATAAAAAAAATAATTTTGTCAGCCCCTCAAACTTTGAAAAAGCCCTATTTTTAAATGCATATATCTTATGTTCTGCTTAAGATTTTTATACCCGTATGAACTATGTTCAAGGGTATAATAAATTTGCCATTACGTTTGTGACACCTTAAAGGAGCCGAGCTAGATATAGTGTCAAAGGTATGGATCGGCTCAGAATCGAATTCTGAGTCGATTAAGCCATGTACGTCCGTCCGTCCGTCCGTCCGCACGATAACTCAAAAAATAAAGGAGCTAGGAGGCTGAAATTTTTTTTACGTCACTTTTGCAAAATTGTTAGTTTTGCTATTTAAATCCAACATTTTCGGTCGGCGGGTTCGAGTAGCTGCCATACAACTTCTTTCTTTATATAGAAATAACTCAGTATCTATTCAAGCTAGGGTTTTGAAATTTTGCAAATGATGATCAAGTTTTATGGCAACAACTTCTGTAAAATTTGGTTGTGTTGGTGCGACGGGTTCGGGTAGCTGCCATACAACTTCTCCGTTTAAATGAGAATAACTCAGTGTTTATTTAAGCTAGGAATCTGAAATTTAGTAAAGAGGTGTCGAGTTACATGCCAACAACTTCTGTAAAATTTGGTTGGTCTAGAGCATCCGGTTCAGGCTTCTTGCACCTCTTGGAAGTTAATAAAGCTAGGCGTCTGAAATCTTGCAAATGTTGATCAAGTTTTATGGCAACAACTTTTGCAAAATTTGGTTGTGGTGGTGCGACGGGTTCGGGTAGCTGCCATACCACTTATCCGGTTAAATGAGAATAACTCAGTGTTCATTGAAGCTAGGAATCTGAAATTTAGTAAAGAGGTGTCGAGTTATATGCCAACAACTTTTGTAAAATTTGGTTGGCCTAGAGCAGCCGGTTCAGGCTTCTTGCACCTCTTGGAAGTTAATAAAGCTAGGCGTCTGAAATCTTGCAAATGATGATCAAGTTTTATGGCAACAACTTCTGCAAAATTTGGTTGTGCTGGTGCGACGGGTTCGGGTAGCTGCCATACAAAATATCTTTTTAAATGAAAAGAACTCATTGTCCGTCCGCACGATAACTCAAAAAATAGAGGAGCTAGGAGGCTGAAAATTTTTTTACGTCACTTTTGTAAAATTGTTAGTTTTGCTATTTAACTCCAGCATTTTCTGTCCCCGGGTTCGGGTAGCTGCCATACAACGTCTTTCTTGAAATAGAAATAACCCAGTGTCTGTTCAATCTAGGTATTTGAAATTTTGCGAATGATGATCAAGTTTTATGGCAACAACTTCTACAAAATTTGGTTGTGGTGGTACGACGGGTTCGGGTAGCTGCCATACAAAATATCTTTTCAAATGAAAAGAACTCAGTGTCCGTCCGCACGATAACTCAAAAAATAGAGGAGCTAGGAGGCTGAAAATTTTTTTACGTCACTTTTGTAAAATTGTTAGTTTTGCTATTTAACTCCAGCATTTTCGGCCCCAGGGTTCGAGTAGCTGCCATACAACGTCTTTCTTTAAATGGAAATAACCCAGTGTCTGTTCAATCTAGGTATCTGAAATTTTGCGAATGATGATCAAGTTTTATGGCAACAACTTCTGCAAAATTTGGTTGTGGTGGTGTGACGGGTTCGGGTAGCTGCCATACAAAATATCTTTTTAAATGAAAAGAACTCAGTGTCCGTCCGCACGATAACTCAAAAAATAGAGGAGCTAGAAGGCTGAAAATTTTTTTACGTTACCTTTGTAAAATTGTTAGTTTTGCTATTTAACTCCAGCATTTTCGGCCTCCGGGTTCGAGTAGCTGCCATACAACGTCTTTCTTTAAATGGAAATAACCCAGTGTCTGTTCAATCTAGGTATCTGCAATTTTGCGAATGATGATCAAGTTTTATGGCAACAACTTCTGCAAAATTTGGTTGGGTTGGTGCGACGGGTTCGGCTAGCTGCCATACAACTTCTCTTTTTAAATGAAAAGAACTCAGTGTCCGTCCGCACGATAACTCAAAAAATAAAGGAGCTAAGAGGCTGATATTTTTTTTACGTCACTTTTGCAAAATTGTTAGTTTTGCTATTTAACTCCAGCATTTTCGGCCCCCGGGTTCGAGTAGCTGCCATACAACGTCTTTCTTTAAATGGAAATAACCCAGTGTCTGTTCAATCTAGGTATCTGAAATTTCGCGAATGATGATCAAGTTTTATGGCAACAACTTCTGCAAAATTTGGTTGTGTTGGTGCGACGGGTTCGGGTAGCTGCCATACAACTTCTCTTTTTAAATGAAATTAACTCAGTGTCCGTCCGCACGATAACTCAAAAAATAGAGGAGCTAGAAGGCTGACATTTTGTATACGTCACTTTTGCAAAATTGTTAGTTTTGCTATTTAACTCCAGCATTTTCGGCCGCCGGGTTCTAGTAGCTGCCATACAACTTCTTTCTTTAAATGGAAATAACCCAGTGTATATCCAATCTAGGTATCTGCAATTTTGCGAATGATGATCAAGTTTTATGGCAACAACTTCTGCAAAATTTGGTTGTGTTGGTGCGACGGGTTCGGGTAGCTGCCATACAACTTCTCTTTTTAAATGAAATTAACTCAGTGTCCGTCCGCACGATAACTCAAAAAATAGAGGAGCTAGAAGGCTGACATTTTGTATACGTCACTTTTGCAAAATTGTTAGTTTTGCTATTTAACTCCAGCATTTTCGGCCCCCGGGTTCGAGTAGCTGCCATACAACGTCTTTCTTTAAATGGAAATAACCCAGTGTCTGTTCAATCTAGGTATCTGAAATTTCGCGAATGATGATCAAGTTTTATGGCAACAACTTCTGCAAAATTTGGTTGTGTTGGTGCGACGGGTTCGGGTAGCTGCCATACAACTTCTCTTTTTAAATGAAATTAACTCAGTGTCCGTCCGCACGATAACTCAAAAAATAGAGGAGCTAGAAGGCTGACATTTTGTATACGTCACTTTTGCAAAATTGTTAGTTTTGCTATTTACCTCCAGCATTTTCGGCCCCCGGGTTCGAGTAGCTGCCATACAAAGTCTTTCTTTAAATGGAAATAACCCAGTGTCTGTTCAATCTAGGTATCTGCAATTTTGCGAATGATGATCAAGTTTTATGGCAACAACTTCTGCAAAATTTGGTTGTGTTGGTGCGACGGGTTCGGGTAGCTGCCATACAACTTCTCTTTTTAAATGAAAATAACTCAGTGTCCGTCCGCACGATAACTCAAAAAATAAAGGAGCTAAGAGGCTGATATTTTTTTTACGTCACTTTTGCAAAATTGTTAGTTTTGCTATTTAACTCCAGCATTTTCGGCCGCCGGGTTCGAGTAGTTGCCATACAACTTCTCTTTTTAAATGAGAATAACTCAGTGTCTATTGAATCTAGCTATCTGAAATTTAGTGAAAAAGTGTCGAGTTGCATGCCAAAAACTTTTGTAAAATTTGATTGATCTATTGCAGCCGGTTTAGGCTTCTTGCATTTCTTGGAACTTAATGAAGCTAGGCGCAATAGATTCGGGTAGCTGTCATACAACTCCACAATTTACATAAATATATCTCTGTAGTTCGGTACTAAAACATCTGAATGTTTTTAAAAGATGATCAAGTTTTATAATAGGATATATTACGTTCATACGGGTATCCCAGAGTTGACACAGTCTACTCTACTGCACTCTTCCTCGTTTTAGTCTGAAAACGTCATTCGGCATTTCTTTTATCTTTGTAAATTAATATCAAAATTACACAATTTTTTAAATTTAGTATTCAAATTTACCGTTATGTCAAAACCAAATTTTACATAATTTTTCTACTTTCATAACTCCGGCACGCTTTTAGATAGAGGCTTGAAATTTTGAGACAAGAAAGAACTTTTAGAATTAGTATAAGTTTGCTCAGAAAATTTTTTTGGACCGCCCCCCTGTTTATGAGCTATTAGGGCTTAAAAATAGAAAATTTGCTATTTTTAAACACCTGTAACTTAGGAACCTGTACACATTTTTTTTTGCAAGATATAAAAATTAAACCTACAGTACTATATTTTTACGTGTGTTAAAGGTTTATTTCAGTTGTAAAGGGTTCCAAATTTGCAGCTCTTCAAAATTGGAAAAAGCCCCATTTTCAGATGTATATATTTCAAGATCTGCGTAATAGTTTTGCAATTTAAAACCGCGAAAAGACCGGAAATTTTATTATCTATATAAAAAAATATTAAAATTTTGTAATATTTTGTTATTTACTATTTAAATTTATCGTTATGTGAAAACCTCATTTTGCATGAAATTTCTTTTTTCATAACTCCGGCACGCCTTTAGATAGGAATCTGAAATTCTGAGACAAGAAAGAACTTTTAGAATTAGTATAAGTTTTCTCAGAAAATTTTTTGGTGGCAGCCCCTCTTAAAGAGTTATTACGCCTCAAAAATTGAAAAGTTGCTATTTTTAGACATCTGTAACTTAGGCACCTGTTAAAATTTTCCTTCGGCAAGACATGAAAATTAAAGGTTTAATAATATATTTTTATGTGTGTTAACGGCTTTTCTTAGTTATATAGGATTTCGGACTTACGGCTCCTCAAAATTTAAAAATGTCCTATTTTCACGTTTTTTCTTATTACATGAAATTTTAAAATTTTTGTGCAAGTCACAATTTTAAACAGTTTGTATTGAGTTTTGGAAATGTGCGCTTTTAAAAACCGTTGGTTTACATTCTACCTTGTTTTCTTATTATTTTTTCTATAAGGTAAACATTAGGAAGTTTAACAGAAATGTAAGTTCAGGTTCATAAAAACTGCCTTTTAATGGTTTTGTGTGTAATGAAGTAAATTGTATGTTATTGGATCAGTTCTTTTTATTTTCGCTATTGTATAAATTTCTGTTGACCAATTGTTGATAACCTTTTGCAAATATACCTTTAATTTTACTTACACGAATAAAATTTCCAACTTTGTATTTTGCTTTTCGGAATACTTTTAATTTATTGTAGACAGTTTTTAATAGCAATTTCTCATTTTTCTTTGTAACCTTTTTAGGTGGAAGTTTAATTGTATGATGATATGTTGACTTATATTTTTCTATTAGCTATGGCAGAATAGTTAACAATTTATATGTGCCTTGTAAACTAAATTGTTTCCACATCGTGTTTTTTATGGTACGATTAAAACGTTCTATAATTGATGCTTTAGTTCTGAATATGTATGATAATGGTTAATTTTATTTTTCCTCATTAGATTTTGAAATTTTTTGTTGAAAAATTCCGTAGCTTGATCAGATTGTAAATTTTTTGGTTTTTTACCAGCACGCTTTAAAATATTTTTCATTGCGATTACAAAATCAGCGCTTTTGTTTTTAACCGGTTCAGCATACGCAAATTTGGAAAATGTATAAATAAGTGTTAATAAATATTTATATCCCTCATTGAATTTTGCATATGGAATCATTTCAACCAAATCAATTTGCCAAGTATCATTTAAACTCTTTGGAATAAATTTTCTTCTAGCACCTCTATAAATTTCTGACATAACTTGTAATCTTGACATTATTCTCATACCATTTAATTAAATTCTCCAAAGTGATTCTATAATTTTCTATTGTATGACATTCACATGTGTCTGGTCCAGAAGTAGAATTATCATATGCCCATGGACAAAGGGCAAAATCAGTACCATAAATTGAAGTGCACTTATTTACTCCAGAACAATTTTTAATGTGTTTAAATAGATGTAACATTAGTTTCTTATGATCATCTAATAAGATGGAGGAATATATATTTAAGAACTCCTCTACTTCCATAATTCAAAATGAATGTACCAAGAATATGTTCACTGCTTTTATATTAACTTTCAATTGTATTTTAAATTCAGTTTTTTTATCAGACACAGATCAAAAATGATTAATTTTATTCATCCATTTACAGTGATGATAGCAGGACCATCTAGATGTGAAAAAACAACATTTGTGTGTAATTTAATTGAAAACATTAACAGATTGATTTACCCGAAAATTGAAACAATAAAATGGTGTAACCAAGAAATTTCTGCTATTCCGAACAATATATATTTTCCTGATATAAACTTTTATACCAGTATTCCGAAAGAGTTTAATGGGAATGAAAATAAACCTACCTTAATTGTTTTAGACGACTTAATGTTAAATTCTGCAAATAAACAAGTATGCGAACTATTTACTAAAGCTTCGCACCATTGTAATTTATCTATTATATTGTTAACGCAAAACGTTTTCCATCAGGGAAAATTTTCCAGAGATATTTCATTAAATTGTAAATATTTAGTGCTTTTCAAAAACCCTCGAGACAAATCGCAGATTTTTCTTCTTGCTAAACAACTGTATCCAGAAAATATATATGGTTTCTTGAGTGGTAATAATGAGTCAACAGCAAAATCGCGTGGTTATATTGTGTTGGATTTAACACAAGACATTAACGACTTATTTCGTATTAGAATTAATATTTTTTCAAAAGAATATTTTATATGCTTCTGTGATTTAAACAACAGCTGTCAAAAATATGAAACGATTGAAGAAAAACCAACATATATTACATGTGCTCGAAAAGTGCAACAAGAAGAAATTTCGTCAAAATATTCTTAAATATTGTGATGATGTTATTATAAAAACTGTTGCAATTGCAATCAATATATTAAATCGAAATAATAAAATATCACCAGCACAAAAAGCAAAATTAAAAAAACATAAAAAAGAATTAAAATTTCTAGCCTGTGCTAAGAAAAGTATAAAAGCCAAAAGAAAAATATTAGTTCAACATGGTGGATTTTTACCAACTTTAATCGGAACTATATTATCTGGTGTAATAGGGAAATTGCTCAGTAGGACATAATGCAGCGAATGATTGTTATGTCACCAGAAATATTTTCAAAATTTAGCAAATTATTTCAAGATGATAAAAATTTGGATTTATTAGATCAAAAAATGAAAAAAGTTTTATATGATAAAAAATTAAAACCATGGCATAAATGGTACTTATATCGTCAAAACCTCCTCAAATATGGAATTAATAAAAGACAAGCAAAAAGATTACCAGACAAGGCTAATAATCTTACATTTGATACAGATACTCAAAAAAAATCTTTTCTGGACGAAATGCATATACAGAAACTGAATTACCTAAATACAAATCAACATCAACACAGACCAATTTTATACCTTTAGTTACTAATGATGTGTTTGAATATGACCCTAAAAAAGAACATTCAGATATGGATATCGATTTAACACATTACGAGGATGATGAAAATTCATTTAAAAAATTAGCTCAAACTGAAATGTTAAAAAATGAAAAATTAGTAGAAATACCATCTCTAAGCTCTGATTATCGAATGTTTGAAACACCGAGTGGTGATGTAATTACCGTTGCTGTACCAACTCCTGAAAAGAAGAAGACACTAAGATCGGCCGGTAGTACAATATTCACAACTATACTTTTACAGTTTCCTGAAACGAAAACTAAAACCATTACTAAGAAGTCGAAATCTAAGAACTTCATCAACACCGGAATGGATAACATATAAATTGTGGTAATTTTCTGTTTTAGAAGAAGTTAACAAAGACAGATAGTCAAGATGACTTCTATGTAACATTGTTTCGTAATGATAATCTAAAATTATTTCCAGATAACTCTTTAGCTTCATTCGAAAATAAATTACATATTCACTTTGAATTAAGAAATAGAAATTGGAAAGTTGGTCTTTCAGAAATTTATATAAACGATTTCCTACAAACAGAAGAAATTAACAAAGAGAAATGTGCTTTTGTCAATATTGGGCAATATAATGTTTACATAAGAAACATTGAAAAACCTCTTGAAAAAATCAAAGTAACCAAATCTATAGGTTACACATATTATTCATATGACGATTCGGAATTACATTTGGATGATTGGAAGTTTAATTTTTTGCCAACATTTACTTAAAATATAGCTCCTAATACGGGATTTACTCGAAACCAAGTTTTCAAAGAATTTTTTAATAAAGTTTTGACATATATCTACTCCTAAAAATTATGATTATGTAACACTTAAAAAAGTGTCAGAATCTAACCGAGGCGATTTAATACGAATATCGCAGACGTTTGATGAAGATAGGTGCTATATAAAAGTTAATCAGATTTATAATATCAAAACATTATTAACTGAATTATTTCAACAGAAAAAAAATATAAAAAATTTCAAAACAAAATTACCTGAGCTATTCAAATTAGCTGTTGCTAATAATAAAGATGAATTGAATGGAATTGTGATGATTTATTCAGATATAGTTGAATCATCTGTTTTTGGAAGTAGTAAAGTGCGTGCATTGAGAGCTATCAATAGAAAATTGTAGAATACCTACAAATATTTAATTTGAAAATGTCCATTACATACCTATAGAAAAAAATTGTTTTCAAACGATAGCGATTAAAATTTGCAATCAATATGGTGATGGAATAAATTTTGTTTCCAGTTATTATCCAACAAAAATTGTATTACATTTTAAAAAGCATTGATTGGCCCAATTGAAACAATATAAATATTACCACTCAAATATGATATCCTGTCAAATATGGAAAGAGCTTACTTGAAATATTATTCTTCTCAAGGAGGTGGAGGAATCAACGATATTCAGCCTTAATTACAATTTTATCCAGCTATACAAAAAGTTCGTGGTTTTGGAAATATATTCGGAAGTTTAATTCGTTACTTAAAGCCAGTTTTTACATCAGGTTGGGACTGAATTAAAAAAGAGGATGTCAACACAAGTCAATATATTTTTAATGATATAGTATCTGGTGCAAACATAAAAGAAACTGTAATTGATCAAAGCAAAGGCTGCATAAAAAATTTACGAAAATGAGTAGTTAACCAACTGCATTCGATGTATGGTAGAGGACGAAGAGTAATAAAAAGACAAATAGCTATAAAAAGACAAGCAATTTCTAAAAAGACACATTTGAAGTAGAAAAAGTGACGAAAAAAGCAAAGTAATTTAATTAAAAAATCATATGTATGAAAGCTGAGCTTGACTTTTTTGCGTCATTACCGGTACAAACAAGTATCTTGCGTTTAGAAGAAGTGGCATACAATCCTTTAGATTCTTTAGAGGCATCACCGTCAACTATTGAATTTGTTTCGCTTGGAAATAGAGATAAATATCGAGATTTATCCTCAACCTAGATCAAATTTAAAGTAGAAGTATTAAAAAAAGATGGATCAGTTTGGAGAGGAAACGATAAAATAGGAACCGGAAATGAAGCAAAGGCAGCTCCACAGCCGAGTGTTGTAAATAAATTTATTACACTCTTTAATTAAACAATGTAATGTAACTCTAAATGGAAAAAACATCACTCCTTCAGATTCCTTATACCATTATAAAGCATGCATCTGGTTGGAAATTGGATAAACCAAATGTAAATGATTTTAACAATTCTGGTTCTAAATCAAGACAAAAATCATACAATAATACTATAATAGTAAAATTAATGGGAAAATTACATGTAGATTTCTTCAATATTTCTAAATTACTTTTAAAAAATGTTGATATTCGAATTGCTTTACGATTAAAGAAAAAAGATTTTTTTATTTTCTTTAACGATGCCGATGAAAGAATTTAAAAATTCTCGAAGCTACGTTATACATGAAACATTTAACAATTAATCCTCGCATATTGATAGTACATAATACTGTATTGAAAAACGCTAACGCGAAATATTTTTATACGAGAAGTGAAATCAAAACATTTATAATTCCAGCTAACACTTTCAACATATAATTGGATAATATATTTATAGGGCAAATAGCAAAAACTCTAGTATTATGTATGGTTAATAATGCAAATGTCAATGGTAAAAAAACAAAAAATCCATACCATTTTGATCATCAAAATTTCACACAATTTTAATTATATGTGAATGGAATACCTACATCAAACTCTGCAATTGAAACAAATTTTACATTGAATAATTTTTGTAATTCCCGTGCATATTTAACATTATTTAGCGGAACAGGTATACATCAGTCTGATAGAGAACATCAAATTTCAAAAGAACTATTTTCAAAAGGTTATACAATACTGGCTTTTGATTCATCAGCAGACGGCTCGGGAACAGATACATGTAAGAGTTTATTAAATCACGGAGAAGTAAAGATTGAAGCAAGACTCAGTTCTCCATTAACTTCAACATTAACATGCATTGTGTTTGCAGAATTTGATGCTAATATCGAAATTGATAAAAATCGTAACGTTTACATATAAAAAAGAAGTTCAGGCGACCCATTCAACTCACTTGGAAATGGCATGTGCTCTAGTAGATTTATCGTTCTGTACGGACGATAACAATACAATATTTGTAAAAAATCTTGCTGTGGTTGGAATAAAAGAAAAATGGGAAACTATTTCAAAAAAATTAAAGTATAAATTCCCAACCAGAGATTTAAAAAGAACAGACATCAAGAATTACTCTTTTGGGCATATGGACAACGACAAAACAACTAGTAATTTAATAAATTTATTGGAAAAATTCGATATAGTGTTGACAAATGGAAAACTTAAAGTTTAATTTTTAACAGCATTTAAAAATGGAAATACTCGACTAATTGATATTTCTCATTTACTAAACAATAATGAATACACTTCAGATAGAGAAAGTGCTGAAATGTAATAGTGTGACAAGAAAACTATTTAAAGGTGTTTTTGCTGTTGATCAAATACTGAAAAATATTTCAAAACCTGGTATTTTAGTAATAAATACCGACACTTCTGCTAAAAAAGGAACACATTGGCTAGCAAATTTTGTATCAGTTCAAGGCTGTGTAGAATATTCTGATTCATTTGGAAATCCAACATTCCACAGTGAGGTTGTGAAATTTCTACTAAACCATTAAAAATGTTTTATTTTCAACAATAAACTTTTACAAAGTGACTTTACATCAGTCTGTGGACAATATTGTTGCAACTGCAAGAGCATGAAACATTTTATTAATTTATTCAATACATCATCCCCACTCAAAAACGATAAAAAAATTTAATTTTAAGAATTTAAAAAAAAAAAAAAATCTAAGAAATTATTAACTATTTCGAACATTTCGATACATTTTTCAAATGTATATTCCATCATTGAATTTTTTCAACCGTAAGTTTGTGGAACATCTTAATTGAATTTATTGAGTAAAAAATTGTTTTTTATTTATACTTTTTGTCCACAAAATAATTTTATTAATATTTTATTTTTTTATAAGTCTTAAATTACTTAAGTAATTTAATTACTTAAACTTAATACTTAAGTATTAAATTGTATTCGCCCTGATGATGGCAGTGATGCCGAAATATATATAGGCTTTATAATAAATAAATATAATAATTTAAGACTTATAAAAAAATAAAATATTAATAAAATTATTTTGTGGACAAAAAGTATAAATAAAAAACAATTTTTTACTCAATAAATCCAATATATTCCATCAGTTTAAAAAAAAAGAAAATGGAGTCAACATCATATATCGAAACATTTGAAAAACAAAGAAAAGGCATCAGCAGCAACCACAACAGCAACGAATCGTAACGAAATCTCTTATTAAGTTACTTTTATTATTTGGATAATAAACAAACAGCAAAAATACAAATTGGATTTAATGAAAAGTCATTAGCGAAATGAATTATCACAATGAATGAACGAATCACAACAAAATCTCTTATTAAGTTACATTTATTATTTGGATAATAAACAAACAACAAAAATACAAATTGGATTTAATGTTGAAAATTTCGCTGCTATAATAATTTTCCAACGTAATCGTAAAGTCATTAGCGAAATGAATTATTTGGAGTGGCATGCATTTTATCAAGATTTTACAAGCAGCCAACTCCATAAATTAAATTCAAATAAATTTTCACTAAAATTTAATCATGCTGGAGGAACAATTAAAAAACTCACATTGGAACTAGATGAGTATAGGAACTACACCCGATTTTGTTTTATGTCAGACTTTATTCAAGCAGTGATGTCATATAACAATGAATTTGAGATATCATAAATGATATCTTAAATCAGATATCATAGAAAATACTTTCAAAAAATATTCTCTATTATTTCCAATAACAAATTGTAAATCAACTATAGCCCTCCTGCTGCTGTTCCTGTTGCTGTTCATTTTATTCTTTACTATATATTAAAACAAACCAATAGTGTAACAGCAACAGCAGCAGCAGCATCAGGATTTTATTTATACTTTTGATTTCAGCAACCATTTGGTGGGAGGGGATAATTTTTCAAATCTCGCTACATCGGATCTTCAAAGAAGACCGTTTCAAAACAAATAAACAATCTGACCTCTTCCGCTCGACTATGGGAGAAAACTTGCTGTCTCTCTCTCTCTCGCAGATTATTATTATCTTTTTTTTCTTAATGTTTTATTTTAACAAATATTTTTTTTGTTGTAAATCAACGCTAAAGTCTGGTAACAATTTACCCGGAGGCATAGGATTTATAGTATCAAAACATTATTAACTGAATTATTTCAACAGAAAAAAAATATAAAAAATTTCAAAACAAAATTACCTGAACTATTCAAACTAGCTGTTGCTAATAATAAAGATGAATTGAATGGAATTGTGATGATTTATTCAGATTTAGTTGAATCATCTGTTTTTGGAAGTAGTAAAGCGCGTGCATTGAGAGCTATCAATAGAAAATTGTAGAATACCTACAAATATTTAATTTGAAAATGTCCATTACATACCTATAGAAAAAAATTGTTTTCAAACGATAGCGATTAAAATTTGCAATCAATATGGTAATGGAATAAATTTTGTTTCCAGTTATTATCCAACAAAAATTGTATTACATTTTGAAAAGCATTGATTGGCCCAATTGAAACAATATAAATATTACCACTCAAATATGATATCCTGTCAAATATGGAAAGAGCTTACTTGAAATATTATTCCTCTCAAGTAGGTGGAGGAATCAACGATATTCAGCCTTAATTACAATTTTATCCAGCTATACAAAAAGTTCGTGGTTTTGGAAATATATTCGGAAGTTTAATTCGTTATTTAAAGCCAGTTTTTACATCAGGTTGGGACTTAATTAAAAAAGAGGATGTCAACACAAGTCAATATATTTTTAATGATATAGCATCTGGTGCAAACATAAAAGAAACTGTAATTGATCAAAGCAAAGGCTGCATAAAAAATTTACGAAAATGAGTAGTTAACCAACTGCATTCGATGTATGGTGGAGGACGAAGAGTAATAAAAAAACAAATAGCTATAAAAAGACAAGCAATTTCTAAAAAGACACATTTGAAGTAGAAAAAGTGACGAAAAAAGCAAAGTAATTTAATTAAAAAATCATATGTATGAAAGCTGAGCTTGACTTTTTTGCGTCATTACCAGTACAAACAAGTATCTTACGTTTAGAAGAGGTGGCATACAATCCTTTAGATTCTTTAGAGGCATCACCGTCAACTATTGAATTTGTTTCACTTGGAAATAGAGATAAATATCGAGATTTATCCTCAACCTAGATCAAATTTAAAGTTGAAGTATTAAAAAAAGATGGATCAGTTTGGAGAGGAAACGATAAAATAGGAACCGGAAATGAAACAAAGGCAGCTCCACAGCCGAGTGTTGTAAATAAATTTATTACACTCTTTAATTAAACAATGTAATGTAACTCTAAATGGAAAAAACATCACTCCTTCAGATTCCTTATACCATTATAAAGCATGCATCTGGTTGGGAATTGGATAAACCAAATGTAAATGATTTTAACAATTCTGGTTCTAAATCAAGACAAAAATCATACAATAATACTATAATAGTAGAATTAATGGGAAAATTACATGAAGATTTCTTCAATATTTCTAAATTACTTTTAAAAACTTTTGACATTCGAATTGCTTTACGATTAAAGAAAAAAGATTTTTTTATTTTCTTTAACGATGCCGATGAAAGAATTTAAAAATTCTCGAAGCTACGTTATACATGAAACATTTAACAATTAATCCTGATAGTACAGGATTAATATTGATAGTACATAATACTGTATTGAAAAAGGCTAACGCGAAATATTTTTATACGAGAAGTGAAATCAAAACATTTATAATTCCAGCTAACACTTTCAACATATAATTGGATAATATATTTATAGGGCAAATAACAAAAGCTCTAGTATTATGTATGGTTAATAATGCAAATGTCAATGGTAAAAAAACAAAAAATCCATACCATTTTGATCATCAAAATCTCACACAATTTTAATTATATGTGAATGGAATACCTACATTAAACTCTGCAATTGAAACAAATTTTACATTGAATAATTTTTGTAATTCCCGTGCATATTTAACATTATTTAGCGGAACAGGTATACATCATTCTAATAGAGAACATCAAATTTCAAAAGAACTATTTTCAAAAGGTTATACAATACTGGTTTTTGATTCATCAGCAGACGGCTCGGGAACAGATACATGTCAGAGTTTATTAAATCACGGAGAAGTAAAGATTGAAGCAAGACTCAGTTCTCCATTAACTTCAACATTAACATGCATTGTGTTTGCAGAATTTGATGCTAATATCGAAATTGATAAAAATCGTAACGTTTACGTAAACATATAAAAAGGAAGTTCAGGCGACCCATTCAACTCACTTGGAAATGGCATGTGCTCTAGTAGATTTATCGTTCTGTACGGACGATAACAATACAATATTTGTAAAAAATCTTGCTGTGGTTGGAATAAAAGAAAAATGGGAAACTATTTCAAAAAAATTAAAGTATAAATTCCCAACCAGAGATTTAAAAAGAACAGACATCAAGAATTACTCTTTTGGGCATATGGACAACGACAAAACAACTAGTAATTTAATAAATTTATTGGAAAAATTCGATATAGTGTTGACAAATGGAAAACTTAAAGTTTAATTTTTAACAGCATTTAAAAATGGAAATACTCGACTAATTGATATTTCTCATTTACTAAACAATAATGAATACACTTCAGATAGAGAAAGTGCTGAAATGTAATAGTGTGACAAGAAAACTATTTAAAGGTGTTTTTGCTGTTGATCAAATACTGAAAAATATTTCAAAACCTGGTATTTTAGTAATAAATACCGACACTTCTGCTAAAAAAGGAACACATTGGCTAGCAAATTTTGTATCAGTTCAAGGCTGTGTAGAATATTCTGATTCATTTGGAAATCCAACATTCCACAGTGATATTGTGAAATTTCTACTAAACCATTAAAAATGTTTTATTTTCAACAATAAACTTTTACAAAGTGACTTTACATCAGTCTGTGGACAATATTGTTGCAACTGCAAGAGCATGAAACATTTTATTAATTTATTCAATACATCATCCCCACTCAAAAACGATAAAAAAATTTAATTTTAAGAATTTAAAAAAAAAAAAAAATCTAAGAAAACTATTTCGAACATTTCGATACATTTTTCAAATGTATATTCCATCATTGAATTTTTTCAACCGTAAGTTTGTGGAACATCTTAATTGGATTTATTGAGTAAAAAATTGTTTTTTATTTATACTTTTTGTCCACAAAATAATTTTATTAATATTTTATTTTTTTATAAGTCTTAAATTACTTAAGTAATTTAATTACTTAAACTTAATACTTAAGTATTAAATTGTATTCGCCCTGATGATGGCAGTGATGCCGAAATATATATAGGCTTTATAATAAATAAATATAATAATTTAAGACTTATAAAAAAATAAAATATTAATAAAATTATTTTGTGGACAAAAACTATAAATAAAAAACAATTTTTTACTCAATAAATCCAATATATTCCATCAGTTTAAAAAAAAAGAAAATGGAGTCAACATCATATATCGAAACATTTGAAAAACAAAGAAAAGGTATCAGCAGCAACCACAACAGCAACGAATCGCAACAAAATCTCTTATTAAGTTACTTTTATTATTTGGATAATAAACAAACAGCAAAAATACAAATTGGATTTAATGAAAAGTCATTAGCGAAATGAATTATCACAATGAATGAACGAATCACAACAAAATCTCTTATTAAGTTACATTTATTATTTGGATAATAAACAAACAACAAAAATACAAATTGAATTTAATGTTGAAAATTTCGCTGCTATAATAATTTTCCAATGTAATCGTAAAGTCATTAGCGAAATGAATTATTTGGAGTGGCATGCATTTTATCAAGATTTTACAAGCAGCCAACTCCATAAATTAAATTCAAATAAATTTTCACTAAAATTTAATCATGCTGGAGGAACAATTAAAAAACTCACATTGGAACTAGATGAGTATAGGAACTATACCCGATTTTGTTTTATGTTAGACTTTATTCAAGCAGTGATGTCATATAACAATGAATTTGAGATATCATAAATGATATCTTAAATCAGATATCATAGAAAATGCTTTCAAAAAATATTCTCTATTATTTCCAATAACAAATTGTAAATCAACTATAGCCCTCCTGCTGCTGTTCCTGTTGCTGTTCATTTTATTCTTTACTATATATTAAAATAAACCAATAGTGTAACAGCAACAGCAGCAGCAGCATCAGGATTTTATTTATACTTTTGATTTCAGCAACCATTTGGTGGGAGGGGATAATTTTTCAAATCTCGCTACATCGGATCTTCAAAGAAAACCGTTTCAAAACAAATAAACAATCTGACCTCTTCCGCTCAACTATGGGAGAAAACTTGCTGTCTCTCTCTCTCTCGCAGATTATTATTATTATTTTTTTTTTCTTAATGTTTTATATTAACAAATATTTTTTTTTGTTGTAAATCAACGCTAAAGTCTGGTAACAATTTACCCGGAGGCATAGGATTTATAATATCAAAACATTATTAACTGAATTATTTCAACAGAAAAAAAATATAAAAAATTTCAAAACAAAATTACCTGAACTATTCAAACTAGCTGTTGCTAATAATAAAGATGAATTGAATGGAATTGTGATGATTTATTCAGATTTAGTTGAATCATCTGTTTTTGGAAGTAGTAAAGTGCGTGCATTGAGAGCTATCAATAGAAAATTGTAGAATACCTACAAATATTTAATTTGAAAATGTCCATTACATACCTATAGAAAAAAATTGTTTTCAAACGATAGCGATTAAAATTTGCAATCAATATGGTGATGGAATAAATTTTGTTTCCAGTTATTATCCAACAAAAATTGTATTACATTTTAAAAAGCATTGATTGGACCAATTGAAGCAATATAAATATTACCACTCAAATATGATATCCTGTCAAATATGGAAAGAGCTTACTTGAAATATTATTCCTCTCAAATAGGTGGAGGAATCAACGATATTTAGCCTTAATTACAATTTTATCCAGCTATACAAAAAGTTCGTGGTTTTGGAAATATATTCGGAAGTTTAATTCGTTACTTAAAGCCAGTTTTTACATCAGGTTGGGACTTAATTAAAAAAGAGGATGTCAACACAAGTCAATATATTTTTAATGATATAGCATCTGGTGCAAACATAAAAGAAACTGTAATTGATCAAAGCAAAGGCTGCATAAAAAATTTACGAAAATGAGTAGTTAACCAACTGCATTCGATGTATGGTGGAGGACGAAGAGTAATAAAAAGGCAAATAGCTATAAAAAGACAAGCAATTTCTAAAAAGACACATTTGAAGTAGAAAAAGTGACGAAAAAAGCAAAGTAATTTAATTAAAAAATCATATGTATGAAAGCTGAGCTTGACTTTTTTGCGTCATTACCGGTACAAACAAGTATCTTGCGTTTAGAAGAGGTGGCATACAATCCTTTAGATTCTTTAGAGGCATCACCGTCAACTATTGAATTTGTTTCACTTGGAAATAGAGATACATATCGAGATTTATCCTCAACCTAGATCAAATTTAAAGTTGAAGTATTAAAAAAAGATGGATCAGTTTGGAGAGGAAACGATAAAATAGGAACCGGAAATGAAGCAAAGGCAGCTCCACAGCCGAGTGTTGTAAATAAATTTATTACACTCTTTAATTAAACAATGTAATGTAACTCTAAATGGAAAAAACATCACTCCTTCAGATTCCTTATACCATTATAAAGCATGCATCTGGTTGGGAATTGGATAAACCAAATGTAAATGATTTTAACAATTCTGGTTCTAAATCAAGACAAAAATCATACAATAATACTATAATAGTAGAATTAATGGGAAAATTACATGTAGATTTCTTCAATATTTCTAAATTACTTTTAAAAAATTTTGATATTCGAATTGCTTTAGGATTAAAGAAAAAAGATTTTTTTATTTTCTTTAACGATGCCGATGAAAGAATTTAAAAATGCTCGAAGCTACGTTATACATGAAACATTTAACAATTAATCCTCGCATATTGATAGTACATAATACTGTATTGAAAAAGGCTAACGCGAAATATTTTTATACGAGAAGTGAAATCAAAACATTTATAATACCAGCTAACACTTTCAACATATAATTGGATAATATATTTATAGGGCAAATAACAAAAGCTCTAGTATTATGTATGGTTAATAATGCAAATGTCAATGGTAAAAAAACAAAAAATCCATACCATTTTGATCATCAAAATCTCACACAATTTTAATTATATGTGAATTGAATACCTACATTAAACTCTGCAATTGAAACAAATTGTACATTGAATAATTTTTGTAATTCCCGTGCATATTTAACGTTATTTAGCGGAACAGGTATACATCATTCTGATAGAGAACATCAAATTTCAAAAGAACTATTTTCAAAAGGTTATACAATACTGGCTTTTGATTCATCAGCAGACGGCTCGGGAACAGATACATGTCAGAGTTTATTAAATCACGGAGAAGTAAAGATTGAAGCAAGACTCAGTTCTCCATTAACTTCAACATTAACATGCATTGTGTTTGCAGAATTTGATGCTAATATCGAAATTGATAAAAATCGTAACGTTTACGTAAACATATAAAAAGGAAGTTCAGGCGACCCATTCAACTCACTTGGAAATGGCATGTGCTCTAGTAGATTTATCGTTCTGTACGGACGATAACAATACAATATTTGTAAAAAATCTTGCTGTGGTTGGAATAAAAGAAAAATGGGAAACTATTTCAAAAAAATTAAAGTATAAATTCCCAACCAGAGATTTAAAAAGAACAGACATCAAGAATTACTCTTTTGGGCATATGGACAACGACAAAACAACTAGTAATTTAATAAATTTATTGGAAAAATTCGATATAGTGTTGACAAATGGAAAACTTAAAGTTTAATTTTTAACAGCATTTAAAAATGGAAATACTCGACTAATTGATATTTCTCATTTGCTAAACAATAATGAATACACTTCAGATAGAGAAAGTGCTGAAATGTAATAGTGCGACAAGAAAACTATTTAAAGGTGTTTTTGCTGTTGATCAAATACTGAAAATATATTTCAAAACCTGGTATTTTAGTAATAAATACCGACACTTCTGCTAAAAAAGGAACACATTGGCTAGCAAATTTTGTATCAGTTCAAGGCTGTGTAGAATATTCTGATTCATTTGGAAATCCAACATTCCACAGTAAGATTGTGAAATTTCTACTAAACCATTAAAAATGTTTTATTTTCAACAATAAACTTTTACAAAGTGACTTTACATCAGTCTGTGGACAATATTGTTGCAACTGCAAGAGCATGAAACCTTTTATTAAATTATTCAATACATCATACCCACTCAAAAACGATAAAAAAATTTAATTTTAAGAATTTAAAAAAAAAAAAAAATCTAAGAAAACTATTTCGAACATTTCGATACATTTTTCAAATGTATATTCCATCATTGAATTTTTTCAACCGTAAGTTTGTGGAACATCTTAATTGGATTTATTGAGTAAAAAAATTGTTTTTTATTTATACTTTTTGTCCACAAAATAATTTTATTAATATTTTATTTTTTTATAAGTCTTAAATTACTTAAGTAATTTAATTACTTAAATTTAATACTTAAGTATTAAATTGTATTCGCCCTGATGATGGCAGTGATGCCGAAATATATATAGGCTTTATAATAAATAAATATAATAATTTAAGACTTATAAAAAAATAAAATATTAATAAAATTATTTTGTGGACAAAAAGTATAAATAAAAAACAATTTTTTACTCAATAAATCCAATATATTCCATCAGTTTAAAAAAAAAGAAAATGGAGTCAACATCATATATCGAAACATTTGAAAAACAAAGCAAAGGCATCAGCAGCAACCACAACAGCAACGAATCGCAACAAAAACTCTTATTAAGTTACTTTTATTATTTGGATAATAAACAAACAGCAAAAATACAAATTGGATTTAATGAAAAGTCATTAGCGAAATGAATTATCACAATGAATGAACGAATCACAATAAAATCTCTTATTTTACATTTATTATTTGGATAATAAACAAACAACAAAAATACAAATTGAATTTAATGTTGAAAATTTCGCTGCTATAATAATTTTCCAACGTAATCGTAAAGTCATTAGCGAAATGAATTATTTGGAGTGGTATGCATTTTATCAAAATTTTACAAGCAGCCAACTCCATAAATTAAATTCAAATAAATTTTCACTAAAATTTAATCACGCTGGAGGAACAATTAAAAAACTCACATTGGAACTAGATGAGTATAGAAACTATACCCGATTTTGTTTTATGTTAGACTTTATTCAAGCAGTGATGTCATATAATAATGAATTTGAGATATCATAAATGATATCTTAAATCAGATATCATAGAAAATGCTTTCAAAAAATATTCTCTATTATTTCCAATAACAAATTGTAAATCAACTATAGCCCTCCTGCTGCTGTTCCTGTTGCTGTTCATTTTATTCTTTACTATATATTAAAACAAACCAATAGTGTAACAGCAACAGCAGCAGCAGCATCAGGATTTTATTTATACTTTTGATTTCAGCAACCATTTGGTGGGAGGGGATAATTTTTCAAATCTCGCTACATCGGATCTTCAAAGAAGACCGTTTCAAAACAAATAAACAATCTGACCTCTTCCGCTCGACTATGGGAGAAAACTTGCTGTCTCTCTCTCTCTCGCAGATTATTATTATTATTTTTTTTTCTTAATGTTTTATTTTAACAAATATTTTTTTTTGTTGTAAATCAACGCTAAAGTCTGGTAACAATTTACCCGGAGGCATTGCGATGACTCCTGCCCAGCCCTGGACCCCCGGCCCCCAGACGTTCGGGCACTCGGGCACTAGATCCCAAGACCCGGGAACGTTGTCGGAGCCAGTCTTCCGGAAGTCCGTTACCGGAACCAGTCCTCCAGAATTCCGTTGCCTGAATCGGTCTAGACCCGGTCTTCCGGAAGTTCGATGTCGGAGCCGGTTCTCCGGAAATGAGACGTTGATGCCTATGAGTAGCGATAGGTGGTAAATAAAAAAACAAAACAAAAGTACTAATATATATTTTTGTTTTAATAATTTTTTTTGAGAATTTATATCTACAGCAGGAATAAGGTCAAACAATGTCTTATTCCATCTGTCTTTGTCACGTCCCGTAAATTTGAAATAAAAATAAGTACTATTTAATTCGGTCAATTGTGATTGAGTTGTCACCTTTTTGGAGAACAGCTCTGGCATGAAAAATATAGTGATTTCCTTGCTCACTTCACACCGTACCACTGTTTGTCCTCTTTCCGTGTCTAAAAATCTCCATGATCTCCACTTTCAGCTATGTTTCAAAAATCTATGTTTCGGTATGGTTCATTTTCATCTTTCCCCAACGTAGTTAAGCTTTCAATAAAAGCCTGCGAAATTATATATATATATAAATAGATATAGAAAATAATATAGAATTAATTTAAGAATAAGAAAAAAAAATCTTACCATTTTTATATTGGAATATTATATATTTGTTTTGTTTTTTTTTTTTTTTGTGGTTTTTCAATATACCAAACTGATTTATTTTGAAATAAGTTAATAAATATCACTTTATATACATTTGTAAAATATTATAGAATAAGGAAAATCGCCCTCCTACCTAATATATTTTTAACATGACATAATATCATTCAATTTTTTTTTATACCCGTACGATAGGATCGGGTATAATAAAATTACTCCTCCGTTTGTAAAACCTCGAAATAAGCGAGCTAGATATACCTATAAAGGTATGGATCGGATCAGAAAAATCTTTTAAGACGATTGAGCCATGTCCGTCCGTCCGTCCGTCCGCCACCCTTTACGGAGCTACAGCTCCCCAAAGGTTCAAAAAAGCTCTATATTTAAATTGTTATAGCACAAGTTGTATAAGGTATATCTTCATTTTGAAAACGCCAAACAATTACTACTTTTATTAGCTTTAAAAGCACATATACAATAAATATATATTTCTTACATACGGTGTCTTAATTTACCGTTATGCGAAACTAAAATTTTGCAAAATCCTTTAACCCTTCTATCTTCTAAACGGTTTAAGTTAGAAACTTGAAATTTTGAAGGAAGTTAGATCTTTGAAAATAAGTATGAGTCATTTCAAATTTTTTTTGTATCACTTGTACCCCGTTTAGGAACTGTAAGGGGTCAAAAACTGAAAATTTCCTATTTTCAAACACCTGTAACTTGAACACCTGTTAAAATTTTTTTGAAGTAATACACAAAAATTAAAGCTTCAACATTATACTCTTATTTCTGTTAACAACTTTTTTTAACAATATAGGGTTACTTTATAATTGACGAAAGTGTTACTTGATTTTTTCAAATTTTCTAACAAATTTCTTTAACGAATATTTTGCATTTTGTTTTACTCGATAATTTGAAATTGTTGAGGATATAATGCGTAGTACAAAAAAATGTAATAAATAAACAACATAACGGTTGCTTGAAGAATTTTTATTTATATGATATTGATATATATACATACTTATATAATATCATGTTTATTTACATATCGTATATGTCACTAGTGAATGAATGATAAGAGTATAGGTGTATATTATATAGCGCCGTATTTACATACATATATGTATTTTATTGTAATTATAAGAAATTATTCTGTCAATGGAATATTTAAATATAATATAATATAATATTTAAAATAATATTTACCATTTTGTACTAAATAAATTTAATATACATTTACCGCTTATTATTAAATGGTACTATAGAATATTTGAAAAAGTTTTGGATCGATAATCGTTATATGGAAGGTTAGAATCTGCTTTTGAAGAATGTATAAACATATAGTTTGAATATATATACAACCATAACCTACATTAATTTTTAGAAGACCTGGACATCGAAATACTTAAATGTGTTTGTGCAAGTTGTAAATGTATTGTGAGAAAAAGCTTCCAAAAATGACATTTCATAAAGATTTTTTTGTTCTTTTCTGTTTTTGTTTTTGTTTAAGAAAAATGCCTATTTTTAACAATTTTCTTTTCGAGTTTTCGATATGAAATATTTACCCAAACATGCCAAATTGTATATTAAAATAAAATTTGGAAATTTTTCTTTAACATACCAAAATTTCAGCTTTCAACTCGAAATAAAATTTTTAGTTTTTCTCTAGCATTTCATATCGTCGCCATTTAATACTCTCAAAAATTATGAGAGTACACAATTATAATAAATTAGTGAACATAACCTAATAATTTAAAAGCTTTCTAATAAATTGTACTGCAAATTTGGAAAATATATTTTAGTTCAAACTAAGTTTTTATATTTTTAATTATATTAAAAAATTATAAAAGTTATATAAAAATAAAGTTTGAGTTTTATCTTTATGTCAATAAAAAAATTGACTTTCAAATCATATTTTTCAGCAATATTTTAAAGAAAAGAAAAAAAGAAGTACCAAATTCTGGTTAAGCAATTTTCGTGTTTTTCTATACAGTCTATTAAAAAAAACTTATTGTAAATAGAATATTCATGTACTTACATGAAATATAATAATCTTTTTATGAATAAAGTTTTACATTGCAATTATATTTGAAAAGTATTAGAAAAAAATTAGGTAATATTTTGTTTTAAATAACTGTAAATTTTAGTAATATTTTATTTTATATAGTCATATTTTTGAAGAGTTAAATTTTTGAATTGAATTATTATTTTTAAAAGATTTTATTGTATGAATACCTATTTAAAACAATTAATTCAATTATTTAGTGCCTAATATTGCCTTTTTTAATAATTTCCTTAAATAAAGTGGGTGGAAAATATTCGGTTGTTGGGTGTAAATCCAATTATAATAATAGCACGATATCTGTAACTACTTTTAAATTTCCGGATAAAGAGCCTTTGAGAAGCTTAAAAGAGCTTTGTACAAAGATCAGACTGGCAACCAACAGCTTATAGTTCCATATGTAAATTGCATTTTTCAGAAAAATGCATTTTCATTAAATTGCATTTGTGTTTTAAATTAAATAATGATAAAAGTCCGCGTTTAATACCAGATGCACTTCCAAGTATATTCACCAATTACTTGGTAAATTTAATAGAAACGAATGATAAAAACTTACGCGATGATAATATAATTTTAAATTTCTCTAATTTAGTTTTAAATGTTAGTAAAAAAATAAATTTAAAATACTGGAAATTATATAAAGGGCAAAATAATATTATTTTATATATTTTAATAGAAAATAATTACTTTAAATGTGATTTTAAATTTATAATAATAATTAATAACGATCTAAGTTACCTATTTGATAGGTAATACAGAACTAAACAATTTCAAATATTGAACGATATTGAAAAACGCAAAAAATGAAATAGTATTATTGACTAAATTAACGTTTTTGATATGAATCTATATATAGTTTTATATATAGTACCTATATATAGTTCGGATACAATCGTCATATCATTTTTCATTTTTGCCCACTCAAGATCTATTATTACTATCCGGTCGGAAAATATTGATTTTTGTGATATTTTTTTTGTTTTTTACTTTTTTTAATATTGTTTTGTTGTAAATTAATTACTTTATTTTGTTTTATTAAATTTTATTTTAAATATATCATATTATTTAGTTAAAAAATTATTTATATATTATTTGTATGTATTAATATATTTTTTTTTATTATTTTAGTTTAAGGCCTAGTCTTCAGGCGATACCACTTTAAAAATAATCGCCATATCCCCTACCTCAAAGGAAAAGGCGAATAAAAAATTTACGAAAATGAGTAGTTAACCAACTGCATTCGATGTATGGTGGAGGACGAAGAGTAATAAAAAGACAAATAGCTATAAAAAGACAAGCAATTTCTAAAAAGACACATTTGAAGTAGAAAAAGTGACGAAAAAAGCAAAGTAATTTAATTAAAAAATCATATGTATGAAAGCTGAGCTTGACTTTTTTGCGTCATTACCGGTACAAACAAGTGTCTTACGTTTAGAAGAGGTGGCATACAATCCTTTAGATTCTTTAGAGGCATCACCGTCAACTATTGAATTTGTTTCACTTGGAAATAGAGATACATATCGAGATTTATCCTCAACCTAGATCAAATTTAAAGTTGAAGTATTAAAAAAAGATGGATCAGTTTGGAGAGGAAACGATAAAATAGGAACCGGAAATGAAGCAAAGGCAGCTCCACAGCCGAGTGTTGTAAATAAATTTATTACACTCTTTAATTAAACAATGTAATGTAACTCTAAATGGAAAAAACATCACTCCTTCAGATTCCTTATACCATTATAAAGCATGCATCTGGTTGGGAATTGGATAAACCAAATGTAAATGATTTTAACAATTCTGGTTCTAAATCAAGACAAAAATCATACAATAATACTATAATAGTAGAATTAATGGGAAAATTACATGTAGATTTCTTCAATATTTCTAAATTACTTTTAAAAAATTTTGATATTCGAATTGCTTTAGGATTAAAGAAAAAAGATTTTTTTATTTTCTTTAACGATGCCGATGAAAGAATTTAAAAATGCTCGAAGCTACGTTATACATGAAACATTTAACAATTAATCCTCGCATATTGATAGTACATAATACTGTATTGAAAAAGGCTAACGCGAAATATTTTTATACGAGAAGTGAAATCAAAACATTTATAATTCCAGCTAACACTTTCAACATATAATTGGATAATATATTTATAGGGCAAATAACAAAAGCTCTAGTATTATGTATGGTTAATAATGCAAATGTCAATGGTAAAAAAACAAAAAATCCATACCATTTTGATCATCAAAATCTCACACAATTTTAATTATATGTGAATGGAATACCTACATTAAACTCTGCAATTGAAACAAATTGTACATTGAATAATTTTTGTAATTCCCGTGCATATTTAACATTATTTAGCGGAACAGGTATACATCATTCCTGTTGCTGTTCCTGTTGCTGTTCATTTTATTCTTTACTATATATTAAAACAAACCAATAGTGTAACAGCAACAGCAGCAGCAGCATCAGGATTTTATTTATACTTTTGATTTCAGCAACCATTTGGTGGGAGGGGATAATTTTTCAAATCTCGCTACATCGGATCTTCAAAGAAGACCGTTTCAAAACAAATAAACAATCTGACCTCTTCCGCTCGACTATGGGAGAAAACTTGCTGTCTCTCTCTCTCTCACAGATTATTATTATTATTTTTTTTTCTTAATGTTTTATTTTAACAAATATTTTTTTTTGTTGTAAATCAACGCTAAAGTCTGGTAACAATTTACCCGGAGGCATTGCGATGACTCCTGCCCAGCCCTGGACCCCCGGCCCCCAGACGTTCGGGCACTCGGGCACTAGATCCCAAGACCCGGGAACGTTGTCGGAGCCAGTCTTCCGGAAGTCCGTTACCGGAACCAGTCCTCCAGAATTCCGTTGCCTGAATCGGTCTAGACCCGGTCTTCCGGAAGTTCGATGTCGGAGCCGGTTCTCCGGAAATGAGACGTTGATGCCTATGAGTAGCGATAGGTGGTAAATAAAAAAACAAAACAAAAGTACTAATATATATTTTTGTTTTAATAATTTTTTTTGAGAATTTATATCTACAGCAGGAATAAGGTCAAACAATGTCTTATTCCATCTGTCTTTGTCACGTCCCGTAAATTTGAAATAAAAATAAGTACTATTTAATTCGGTCAATTGTGATTGAGTTGTCACCTTTTTGGAGAACAGCTCTGGCATGAAAAATATAGTGATTTCCTTGCTCACTTCACACCGTACCACTGTTTGTCCTCTTTCCGTGTCTAAAAATCTCCATGATCTCCACTTTCAGCTATGTTTCAAAAATTTATGTTTCGGTATGGTTCATTTTCATCTTTCCCCAACGTAGTTAAGCTTTCAATAAAAGCCTGCGAAATTATATATATATATAAATAGATATAGAAAATAATATAGAATTAATTTAAGAATAAGAAAAAAAAATCTTACCATTTTTATATTGGAATATTATATATTTGTTTTGTTTTTTTTTTTTTTTTGTGGTTTTTCAATATACCAAACTGATTTATTTTGAAATAAGTTAATAAATATCACTTTATATACATTTGTAAAATATTATAGAATAAGGAAAATCGCCCTCCTACCTAATATGTTTTTAACATGACATAATATCATTCAATTTTTTTTTATACCCGTACGATAGGATCGGGTATAATAAAATTACTCCTCCGTTTGTAAAACCTCGAAATAAGCGAGCTAGATATACCTATAAAGGTATGGATCGGATCAGAAAAATCTTTTAAGACGATTGAGCCATGTCCGTCCGTCCGTCCGTCCGCCACCCTTTACGGAGCTACAGCTCCCCAAAGGTTCAAAAAAGCTCTATATTTAAATTGTTATAGCACAAGTTGTATAAGGTATATCTTCATTTTGAAAACGCCAAACAATTACTACTTTTATTAGCTTTAAAAGCACATATACAATAAATATATATTTCTTACATACGGTGTCTTAATTTACCGTTATGCGAAACTAAAATTTTGCAAAATCCTTTAACCCTTCTATCTTCTAAACGGTTTAAGTTAGAAACTTGAAATTTTGAAGGAAGTTAGATCTTTGAAAATAAGTATGAGTCATTTCAAATTTTTTTTGTATCACTTGTACCCCGTTTAGGAACTGTAAGGGGTCAAAAACTGAAAATTTCCTATTTTCAAACACCTGTAACTTGAACACCTGTTAAAATTTTTTTGAAGTAATACACAAAAATTAAAGCTTCAACATTATACTCTTATTTCTGTTAACAACTTTTTTTAACAATATAGGGTTACTTTATAATTGACGAAAGTGTTACTTGATTTTTTCAAATTTTCTAACAAATTTCTTTAACGAATATTTTGCATTTTGTTTTACTCGATAATTTGAAATTGTTGAGGATATAATGCGTAGTACAAAAAAATGTAATAAATAAACAACATAACGGTTGCTTGAAGAATTTTTATTTATATGATATTGATATATATACATACTTATATAATATCATGTTTATTTACATATCGTATATGTCACTAGTGAATGAATGATAAGAGTATAGGTGTATATTATATAGCGCCGTATTTACATACATATATGTATTTTATTGTACTTATAAGAAATTATTCTGTCAATGGAATATTTAAATATAATATAATATAATATTTAAAATAATATTTACTATTTTGTACTAAGTAAATTTAATATACATTTACCGCTTATTATTAAATGGTTCTATAGAATATTTGAAAAAGTTTTGGATCGATAATCGTTATATGGAAGGTTAGAATCTGCTTTTGAAGAATGTATAAACATATAGTTTGAATATATATACAACCATAACCTACATTAATTTTTAGAAGACCTGGACATCGAAATACTTAAATGTGTTTGTGCAAGTTGTAAATGTATTGTGAGAAAAAGCTTCCAAAAATGACATTTCATAAAGATTTTTTTGTTCTTTTCTGTTTTTGTTTTTGTTTAAGAAAAATGCCTATTTTTAACAATTTTCTTTTCGAGTTTTCGATATAAAATATTTACCCAAACATGCCAAATTGTATATTAAAATAAAATTTGGAAATTTTTCTTTAACATACCAAAATTTCAGCTTTCAACTCGAAATTAAATTTTTAGTTTTTCTCTAGCATTTCATATCGTCGCCATTTAATACTCTCAAAAATTATGAGAGTACACAATTATAATAAATTAGTGAACATAACCTAATAATTTAAAAGCTTTCTAATAAATTGTACTGCAAATTTGGAAAATATATTTTAGTTCAAACTAAGTTTTTATATTTTTAATTATATTAAAAAATTATAAAAGTTATATAAAAATAAAGTTTGAGTTTTATCTTTATGTCAATAAAAAAATTGACTTTCAAATCATATTTTTCAGCAATATTTTAAAGAAAAGAAAAAAAGAAGTACCAAATTCTGGTTAAGCAATTTTCGTGTTTTTCTATACAGTCTATTAAAAAAAACTTATTGTAAATAGAATATTCATGTACTTACATGAAATATAATAATCTTTTTATGAATAAAGTTTTACATTGCAATTATATTTGAAAAGTATTAGAAAAAAATTAGGTAATATTTTGTTTTAAATAACTGTAAATTTTAGTAATATTTTATTTTATATAGTCATATTTTTGAAGAGTTAAATTTTTGAATTGAATTATTATTTTTAAAAGATTTTATTGTATGAATACCTATTTAAAACAATTAATTCAATTATTTAGTGCCTAATATTGCCTTTTTTAATAATTTCCTTAAATAAAGTGGGTGGAAAATATTCGGTTGTTGGGTGTAAATCCAATTATAATAATAGCACGATATCTGTAACTACTTTTAAATTTCCGGATAAAGAGCCTTTGAGAAGCTTAAAAGAGCTTTGTACAAAGATCAGACTGGCAACCAACAGCTTATAGTTCCATATGTAAATTGCATTTTTCAGAATTGTGTTTTAAATTAAATAATGATAAAAGTCCGCGTTTAATACCAGATGCACTTCCAAGTATATTCACCAATTACTTGGTAAATTTAATAGAAACGAATGATAAAAACTTACGCGATGATAATATAATTTTAAATTTCTCTAATTTAGTTTTAAATGTTAGTAAAAAAATAAATTTAAAATACTGGAAATTATATAAAGGCCAAAATAATATTATTTTATATATTTTAATAGAAAATAATTACTTTAAATGTGATTTTAAATTTATAATAATAATTAATAACGATCTAAGTTACCTATTTGATAGGTAATACAGAACTAAAACAATTTCAAAATATTGAACGATATTGAAAAACGCAAAAAATGAAATAGTATTATTGACTAAATTAACCTTTTTGATATGAATCTATATATAGTTTTATATATAGTACCTATATATAGTTCGGATACAATCGTCATATCATTTTTCATTTTTGCCCACTCAAGATCTATTATTACTATCCGGTCGGAAAATATTGATTTTTGTGATATTTTTTTTGTTTTTTACTTTTTTTAATATTGTTTTGTTGTAAATTAATTACTTTATTTTGTTTTATTAAATTTTATTCTAAATATATCATATTATTTAGTTAAAAAATTATTTATATATTATTTGTATGTATTAATATATTTTTTTTTATTATTTTAGTTTAAGGCCTAGTCTTCAGGCGATACCACTTTAAAAATAATCGCCATATCCCCTACCTCAAAGGAAAAGGCGAATAACTTATAATATTAATTTATTTTATTATAGTAATAAAAATTTTAAATAAGTTAACATAAATTAACTTATTGTAAAAATAATTATATAGTTTATTTTTTCCACTTAATTTTATATGCATTCTAAAAAATTTACAATATTTATTAAAGCAAATCAATATTGCAATAAAAATTAGTTTTCAACATTTTTTTTTGCTCAGTAATGTACCAAATTAATGCTTTTAACAAGTTTTTAAGAAGCTTTTTTTTGTTGAAAAGTAGTTGGAAGACATTTTTTAAAATGCATATTTATGAATGAAAATTTAAAATTTTTAAAAATTTCTTTTTACTAAAAAACGTAAAAAAGATGGAACTTTAATGCTCCCTTAGAACGAAATTAAAAAAAATCTGTAGTTTTTGTGTTATTTCCAGATTTCTAGGAGGACTACTATTTTTTTCCATAAGACTACGTGTATTTTTTTTGGAAAAAAGGACTACTATTTAGCTTTCCTCTCTCAATGTCCACGCCTTCTAAAAATTAATGTAGGTTATGGTTATTAACATACTTATAACTTTTATCACACACATACACACACTGACAGCACATTTTTTTATTTAATAAATTTTTTTTTTCTAATATGATGCAACATTCGTTAGTATTTATTATTATTATTTTATAATTTAACAGAGTACTAGTATTCGCCCGCCCCTCGAAATTCGAGGTGTTTTAATTAGCAATTACAATACAGTATATACAGTATAGTTTCTTTATGATTTTATTTAAAATGTAAAAATACAATTTTCAATAATTAATGCCTTTATGAATTTAAAATTTCTTTACAATTGATATTTTTTGTAAAAACACGATTATTATTATCTTTTAGAAGTTGCCCTTGATTTATTGAGTATTGGAAACTCAATATATACCTATTATATATGTATAAATTATAAGAAGCCTAAGATGGTAAATCATTGAGCAAAAGGGTTTTAAATGTCTATCAATACAGATTAAATATTATGATGATATTATGATATGTAAGAACTTTCGTTTAAAATATAAAAAAAAAAAACTAAAAAAAAATAAAATAAAACAGAACTGAATCGAACTTGCAAAATTAAAAAGCAACTATTAACAACCCCACACTCTACCTCTGTACTAAACACTAAACTAAAATCGCAATGTTTATATTCAGTTATATTGTGAAATTCCTACTCCTACCATACAACCAATATTTTAAAATTTTTAATCGAAAAGAAAAATAAAACAAAAATTTAACGGAATCAAAGAGCTTCTTTTTTTAATATCTATAATATAGGTATAGATTATGTACTTTACATGGATTTTTTATAAAAATGGAAAATTATTAATGAAAATCAGAAAATTTTGGAAAAATATTAATTTTGTAAGATGGCTGTACTGAATATTTATCATTTAAAAAGAAAAAAATGAAAGTTGGTTGGTAAATCATTGAGTAAAAGGGTTTTAAATGTCTGTCATTTACAGATTAAATATTATGATATGTAAGAATTTATTTCGTATAAAATATTAGAAATAAAAAAAAAAAAAAAAAAAAAATAGAATCGAACTTGCAAACTAAAGACTTCTAAAATTTCAGAAGCGGCCACTCTACCACTGCACCAAACTCTCCACTGAAGTTTCGACGTTTATATTCAATTATATTGTGAAATTTCTATTTCCCACCGTGCAAACTATATTTTAAATTTTTTTTTATGTTTTTAGAAAAAAAAACAAAAAGCAAAAACAACAAAACAAAATCGAAAATTCAACGGAATAAAAGAGCGTCGTTTTTGAATATGTATATTATAGGTATAGATTATACATATTATATGATACATATGTATATACTTTACATGGGTTTTTTATAAAAATGGAAAATTATTAATGAAAATCAGAAAATTTTGGAAAAATATTAATTTTGTAAGATGGCTGTACTGAATATTTATCATTTAAAAACAAAAAATTGAAAGTTGGTTGGTAAATCATTGAGTAAAAGGATTTTAAATGTCTGTCATTTACAGATTAAATATTATGATTTCTACTAAATAAAGCATAAATTATAAATTTGCCAAGGTGTAGTTGTTTCATTAATTTATATTGATTATTGATTTTGTGGTTAGAAAGCGTAACTACCTAAAAAAAAAAAGGTTATTAAGAATAATCATTCATTAGGCGAATTATTTACACAAATTAATTTTGTAAATACGTATGGAAATTAGACATACATTTTTTGTTTTTTTAATTTTACAGGTTTTAAATGTTTATACATAAACTATACTCTATTTAGGTAATATATTTTGCGGATAGTTAAAGTGTTGCAACTAAAGTATAATATACATATAATACCTACAAAAATTTTTTTTTTTTATTGAAAATTAAATATTCCTTTCACTTTTTTATAATATAAACAATTTTGTGTATATCTTAAATACTTCAACATCTATATTGAAAAGTGCAAGCAATTTTCCATATCATGATTTTGTTGGTATAGTTTCAATTTTGTAATAATTTGATTAATATGCAACATTGTAGTAATTCATTAGAAAAACTCAATATTCATTTTATGTTCTGCTATGTTATATATACATTTAAATTATGCAATCAAGTTATCAATTATGCAAAAATTTGTATATATATACAATTGACTTCTTGAGTTTACGTGTTAATTCACTATATTTAAGACTAAGTTAAATTCATTTATAGACTAAATTAATATTGTTTTAATATAAGGAAAGTACACTAACAAAAAAAAAATGAGTTCAGAAAACAAAAGAATTAAATTGGAATGTGATAAATGTGAAAAAATGTTCACAAAATCTAACAATTTGAAAAGACATAAATGTGAAACACAATTAAAACATAATTGTGAAATATGTAAAAAATCATTTAATAGAAAAGATAGTTTATTAAAACATAAAAAGATACAACAAAAAAATTTGAAAAATGTCAAATTTTGCAGTAAGTGCAAATCAAACGTTACAAACACTTTGTGAAACTACCACATCCGAACAAATAAGCGTAAAAGTAATGCGGCAGAAGTAATTAAATCTAATGTTAGACATATTGATGAATGTTTTCAAAATAGAATAGAAACGTTTATTAGAAATAATGATGATGAAAGCATACTAAACCCATCAAATTTTTTGAAAAAGCCTCAGACCGATATAATTGAATTGTTGATGCAATCACTAAAAAAGCACAACGTTGTAAAAGTAAATCTTGAGCTTTTTGGTGAATATATAAAGCCAACAGAAGAAGAGTTTGAAAATATATCAATCAAATCTTTACAAACTCGAATGTTTGGTATTACACAAGCAGATGATCTTAATGATTTTTTTGAAAAGGCTAAAGAAATTATTCAACAACATGCAGAAGACTTCCAAGAAAAAGACAGTGGCTGGGCGTTAATCAGGATTTTACACATTGAAATAAATATTAATAAATTTGAGCCAATACGTGTGTCTAGTTATATTAAACTAACGAAAAGCATAGAAGACAAGAAATTTAATTTTAGCACTATGAAATTTTCAGCTAAATTGAGCGAGTTAAATTTATTTGAAGAACTAAATAGTGACATAAGTATTAATTTGTTTGGACTAGAAGTTATTAATAAAAAATATGAGGTTGTAGGACCATTTCACTATTTAACTCTTTCAGGGGCAAACAATGAAATAATGTGAAAACTAAAAGTATTTTGATTAAATATTGTTTATTTAATTTATTTTCAACCAAAAATATGAAAAATAAATGTGTATCCTTTAAGAGTTCTTTTCAAGGACGTGGTAAAAAAATTATACCACTGCCCAAATTAGTTGTGAAAATCATTAAAACAGGTTTTTGTTTTGTTTAAACATAAAGGTATTTCACATGTTGAACACATCCACTGAGTTCGTCTTTGGTGTCCCTTTTTACTACAAAATCCGCACCGACGAAGACTTGTCCTCTTTGGTTGATGAGAAAAGTCAGCTTGCGATGTTGTTCATATGCTGATTGTAATCAGCTATTATTTGTGGACACGGTATATTTTCTTTACTCCCATAAATTTTTCTTCTCATTACTGATGTTACTTTCGATGGATCATGAAAATTTGACAATATTGTAACAATAAGTAACATCTCTTTTGTCTTTCCACTTTAGATATAAGAGCCCAGTGTCACTTGTACGCCAGTCATATTCGCCGCGCTTTAATTTATTATCAGCCTTTAAATCTGACGGCATGAGTTTCCTGGTTGCTTGAACAGTACCACAAGCATAACACTTTTTTTTCATAAGTTTTAGCATAAGGTTATATGTCGTAAAATAATTGTCAAGATAAAGCTCATGATTTTTATTTTGAAATGGTAAACTCAAATTTAAAACAACATTTTCTCCCAAATTTTTTTGAACTACATTATTTTTCTTTCCCGTATATATTTCAAAATTGCATATATACCCACTTTTATCACATAACATCCAAACTTTATATTCTCTCTTTATGGGTTTTTTCGGTACATATTGTTTCAGGGAACTACGCCCTTTAAATTTAATCATTGATTCATCAATAGCAAGTAATTTTCCAGGTTCAAATAATTTCTGAAATCGGTTTAGCAGCATATCAAGAAATGGTTGCACTTTATAAAGCTTATTAAATTGAGCCGATTCTTTTGAAGGCATCATCGCCGTGTCATTCAAATGAATATTACTTAGCAACCAACTAAATCTTTTTACAGACATTCGACTCGATATGTATGAAACGTTCAACTCTGGTCGGCTTGACCAGTAATCTCTATAGCTTGGAAGTTGTTTAATACCCATTAAAAAATTTATACTAATATACAATTTGATCTCGGCGCTATTAGTTGGTACATAGAATTTTTCAGATTGCTGAGCATAAAGATTTGTTTGGTATACAATGTGATCTATGATTTCTGATGTCAAGTGTTCATTGAATAAATCTATTGGATTTTGTGATGATAAAGATTCTACAATTTGAGAAGGTCCATAACTGCATTCAGCAAATGGTTCTCGTAATATATCTGTAAAATTTGTTGTCCATATTGGTGGTGTTATAATTTGGTGGCTCAAATTTTGATCCATTAATACAATAGCGTCATTACTATCATATTCACATGCTGTTAAAGTCTCTCTTGGTATGTTCGTATTATCACATTCTATTACTTGCAAATCTGTCTCATCAGTAAGTAAAATATTCAAACTATTTTGTATTATGTCTTCTTCATTTTCATCCTGTATGCTCTCATCAGAGCAACAGGATTCCCAATCTGAGGGTATTTCAACAATAAACTAATCTTCTCGCTCCAATATGCTAGATATTTCATTAAATGATAAACCCTTTTTACTCATCTTACAGCTATTGTTACAAAAATACCAATGTATAAGTATTTAATTTTTAATGTCATCGTAAAAATATTAGATACATACCTTTTATTTGAATAGCAAAGGAAAATCGCTATGAGCAATGGTATTAAAATTATACCACTTTTCTATTCATGAATTTTCAAATGTTATTAATATGGACGGTGGTATTAAATTTATACCGTCAACTTTAAACTCTTATATTTTCTGTTTATTCTTGAATATTTCGTAAAAACTTGTTTAGTTATTTAAGAATTTAGAAGCTTTAACTAAAATTATTTATTTTTGAAGATATTCTGATTTACAAAATAAAATAAATTAAAAAATAAAAAGTTAAAACCAAAAACAAACGTATGAAATAATTCTTGTTTATACTCACTTTAATAATAATGTCAAAAAAATTTTTTTTTTTACTTTTATTTTAAAAAACTGCATACTAGGAATATTTTTAAATGAATTTAAAAAAAAAATTTATATGGGCATATTAATGTAGAAGAAACTATAGGACAAACAAAATACATTTGGTGGTATACTTTCTATACCACTGACCCGGAAAGAGTTAACAAAATGTGAAAAAAATACCATGTAAATTTATTGCTTTTCGAAAAGGATGATAAATTTCATTTTGTCTACATAAAAAATTTATCAAGATTAATAAGTAGTTCTGTAACAAAATATATAATAATTTTGTATTTAAACCAAAATTTGAAATTTTTAAACCAATGCCATTATGCCTTTAAAAAAGGTCCTCCAGCACCAGAACCGGCATATCCATACTACTTACATTCATTAAATTACCAAATGAACAAAAAATATGTGACACATTATTGATTAAAAAAAAATTAAAACATATTTCTTAGAATTAATTAAATAATAAATAAGACTACATACAAATCAAAATAAAAATTAGAAACATAAATTAAAATCAAAATAAACGAGGAAGAGTGCAGTAGAGTAGACTGTGTCAACTCTGGGATACCCGTATGAACGTAATATATCCTATTTCTATAAAACTTGATCATCTTTTAAAAACATTCAGATGTTTTAGTACCGAACTACAGAGATATATTTATGTAAATTGTGGAGTTGTATGACAGCTACCCGAATCTATTGCGCCTAGCTTCATTAAGTTCCAAGAAATGCAAGAAGCCTGAACCGGTTGCTTTAAATTAATCAAATTTTACAAAAGTTTTTGGCATGCAACTCGACACTTTTTCACTAAATTTCAGATAGCTAGATTCAATATACACTGAGTTATTTTCATTTAAAAAGAGAAGTTGTATGGCAACTACCCGAACCTGTCATATCATCACAACCAAATTTTACAGAAGTTATTGCCATAAAACTGGATCATCATTCGCAAAATTTCAGATACCTAGATTGAATAAACACTGGGTTATTTCCATTTAAAGAAAGAAGTTGTATGGCAGCTACCCGAACCCGTCGCAAAACCACAACCAAATTTTGCAGAAGTTGTTGGAATGTAACTCGACACTTCCTTACTAAATTTCAGATTCCTAGCTTCAATAAACACTGAGTTATTCTCATTTAAACGGAGAAGTTGTATGGCAGCTACCCGAAGCCGCCGTACCAACACAACCAAATTTTACAGAAGTTGTTGCCATTAAACTTGATCATCATTTGCAAAATTTCAGAAATCTAGCTTGAATAGGTACTGAGATATTTTTATATAAAGAAAGAAGTTGTATGGCAGCTACTAGAATCCGCCGACGGAAATTGTTGAATTTAAATAGCAAAACTAACAATTTTGCAAAAGTGACGTAAAAAAAATTTCAGCCTCCTAGCTTCTTTATTTTTTGAGTTATCGTGCGGACGGACGGACGGACGTACATGGCTTAATCGACTCAGAATTCGATTCTGAGCCGATCCATACCTTTGACACTATATCTAGCTCGACTCCTTTAAGGTGTCACAAACGTAATGGCAAATTTATTATACCCTTGAACATAGTTCATACGGGTATAAAAAAAAAGAATTTAATGTAGATTTTGTGAGAGAAAAATCGTATCCAAATACGTACTTGTATTTAAAACTTATCGGAATGTCATAATACGTAGTGTGTGGCTGAAAACTACTAAATCATAATTATAGATTATAATCATATTAATTACATATTTTATTTTACATATAAAAAATTAATTTCTTTAATATTAAAACACAATTTTATATAAATTTTTTTTTTTTCATTTAATTTATTTTTCATAATAATACATTAACGTGGTAACATTCTTAATATATATTAAAAACAAAAAAAAACAAAAACATAAAACACCAGAAAAAAACAAAATAATAATTCAAATTAAATATTGGTGTTTTATGGTATAATTCTATTCTAAGAGAAAAAAAAAGAATATATTGATTTATTAATTTAATGTAAAAAATAATTGAAAAATAAAAAATTTCTGTGACCTTAGCTTTTTAGCTGTGTGGTCTTATAAATTCAGTTAGAAATATTTTGCAACAATTTTATTATAAAAGTTTATTTTGATATAGCACTATAATTATAACTAGTAATTAAAAACTTAAAAAAAGAAATGAAAGAAAAAAAAATAAAATAAAAAAAAAAAAAAATCCAATTGCAGAACCAAAAGCCAAAACATCTGTTTAATTATTAATTTAATATAACTTCTTTAATTTTTCTTTTAAAAGTACAAAAGTGGGTTATTTCCTTTATATCGTTTGGAAGCTCGTTATATAATTTTAAACTATTGTAGAGACAGTTATTTTTGTGTCTGTTTGTTCGAAAAAGTGTTAAATAAAAATTACTTTTATTTCTTGTGTTATGGTTATGAATCTCAAACCTCCTATTCAGTATAAAATTATCCTTAATTTCATTATGAATTATTTTAAATGCTATTATATATAATTCTAATTTGCAAATGTTTGTCAGACTTAAATATTGGCTAGAGTATAGAATATTAGTAGGAATTCTCACAGGATAGTTATGAATTGCTTTTATGGCTTTTTTATGAACTATATCAAGTCTGCCTAAAGGAACTTGACATGTGTTACTCCATATTGGGTTAAGATACATAATATTTGATAGTATATATGAAGAATATATTATTTTTAGAACCGATTAATTAAAGAAATTTCTCATGCGACGTAAGACAAAAATGTACGGTGTTATATTTTTAATGACGTGATTTATGTGCTCTTGCCATTTCAGCCGGCTATCTAGAAGCAACCCTAGATAATTAAAATGTTTTACAACTTCAATAATATTACCGTTGTAAGTAAAATACATACATATATACATATATCAAAATAATAAATCACGTTATATTATAAATCCAAAAAATTGCACTTTTAAGTTAAATAACAATAATCTTTTTTATTTACTTATGCAGGGTAAACAATATAAAAAAAATTTAATTTGCAATCTATATACATAATTTAATTTTTACTTTAAATTACAATTTTCAATTTTATTATATTATTATAAAATTGAATAATAACCTATTTATAAATAATTTAATTCAAACAATAATTTTATATTAATTTCACAGACTTTAAAACTTATATATACTTATATTTATATATATACTTGACATATTGAAATAAACTTTTTCAAAGAAATCTCGATTGTAACAATATAGTTTAGAAAATTACAGAAAAATTTGCTATTAAAAATTAATTTTCTACTTTTTAGTTCAAAAAAGCTGTTTTTTTAAAAATTTTTTTTATTTATTTTATTTTATTCTTTTTAGTAACGACAAATATAAGTATTGAATTGATATTTTTGTTTTTTCTTGTTTAATTTTGAATTTTTACAGTTGCCCACACAGTCTATAATTATATTATTACCTGTTATAATATAGAATATATTGAATTTTTTTATTATTAATTTATTGTGACAAAATTTTTAAAAAATTAAGAAAACGTTGCATAGCTAAATTCAAAATTTAAATAAAAATATTGCAATTTTATAATGTTCTTTATTTCCACTTAAAATGCGACCCTTTAAAAACTTTGATTCATACACTGCCTTGTTTTTTCTTTCTTTTCATAACATAACATTTTAATATTTTTTTTTTTATCTGTTATATACGGAAATATCAAACGTATGTTTCTTTCTTTTAAAATTATAACATCTTAATAGTTCTTTGTTTCTATATGTTACGTGGGTACATATCAGATCTGCACATATACATAAGAAATAGCCTTTAAAAATATTTAAAAACAATCAAAGTAACATTTTTTGTTCACTTTTTTTTCTATTCGTTTTTATTTTTCTTCCAGTATTACATTTTACTTTTTTTTTCTGTTATTTAGGTACACTAAGAACTTATTTTTTTTTTTTTAATATTAAATTTATGCATACAGTCTATTTAAAAAATAGAAATTATTAGCTATAGAACATTCTGAATTTTTTTTTTTTCGTTTATGTTTACCGTCCATTCATATAAATACAATTTTTGGTATTAAAAAATAATGAATCTATAACTACACACATATTACTGATATATTCATTCATATACATTTTATAGTAGTATGGGTACTACACAATGATCTGAACTTCTGATTGTTATATTGTATTATATATTGTGGCAAGATTTTTAAAAAATTAAGGAAACATTGCATAGATTTTAATAAAATTGTTATTGCAATTTTATAATGTTCTTTATTTCCACTTAAAAATGCGACCCTTTAAAAACTTTGATTCATAAACTGCCTTGTTTTGTCTTTCTTTTCATAACATAACATTTTAATATTTTTTTTTTTTTATCTGTTATGTACGGAAATATCAAACGTATGTTTCTTTCTTTTAAAATTATAATATTTTAATAGTTCTTTTTTTCTATCTGTTATGTGGGTAAATGTCAGATGTGCACAATATATACATAAGAAATAGGCTTTAAAAATATTTAAAAACAATCAAAGTAACATTTTTTGTTCTCTTTTTTTTCTATTCGTTTTTATTTTTCTTCCAGTATTACATTTTCCTTTTTTTTGCTTTCTGTTATTTAGGTACGCTAAATATTTCTTTTTTTTTTTTAAATGTTTAATTTATACATGCATTCTATTTAAAAAATATAAATTATAACCTATAGAACATTCTGAATTTTTTTACCGTCCATTCATATGCATACATAAAATTTTTTTTTGTTCGTTTATGTTTACCGTCCATTCATATAAATGTAACTGTTGCCTACATATTAAAAAATAATAAATCTATAACTACATACATAAATAGCCATATATTCATTCATATACATATGTATCTATATTATGAGCTGAACTTCTCAGTGTTGCATTATTATCATAATGCGGCAAAATTTTTAAAAAATTAAGAAAACGTTGCATAGCTAAATTCAAAATTTAAATAAAAATATTGCAATTTTATAATGTTCTTTATTTCCACTTAAAATGCGACCCTTTAATAACTTTGATTCATACACTGCTTTGTTTTTTCTTTCTTTTCATAACATAACATTTTAATATTTTTTTTTTTTTATCTGTTATGTACGGAAATATCAAACGTATGTTTTTTTCTTTTAAAATTATAACATTTTAATAGTTCTTTGTTTCTATATGTTACGTGGGTACATATCAGATCTGCACATATACATAAGAAATAGACTTTAAAAATATTTAAAAACAATCAAAGTAACATTTTTGGTTCACTTTTTTTTCTATTCGTTTTTATTTTTCTTCCAGTATTACATTTTACTTTTTTTTTTCTGTTGTTTAGGTACACTAAGAACTTAATTTTTTTTTTTTAATATTAAATTTATGCATACAGTCTATTTGAAAAATATAAATTATTAACTATAGAACATTCTGAATTTTTTTTTGTTCGTTTATGGTAACCGTCCATTCATATGCATACATAAAATTTTTTTTGTTCGTTTATGTTTACCGTCCATTCATATAAATATAACTGTTGCCTACATATTAAAAAATAATAAATCAATAAATCAACTAAATAATAATAGATGGGAATTTGGGAATTTGGTGTTACTGTGTTAGCAGATTTTTAATAGTACAGCACACATAAAAATATGCATACCATTTTTGTACATGTTTGTACCTACATACGTATGTAGTAAAAAAATTTGGTTTTAAAAGTATGTAATTGAGAACATATTAAATTGCTTACTTCTAAATGCTAATGTTTTTGAATTAAAAAAAAATTATTTTGCTTTTTCTAGACGATGTAGATATACATATATGTATGTATGTACATAACATATATTTTATGATTAATTCATAATTATTGTTATTGAAAAGAAAAATATTGTTGTTATTTACTATTTTTAAAAAAGACTGGATTTCTTATTTTTAATATATTCTTTTTGTTGTTTAATGTTTTTACATAATTGGAAATATATTCTTAGTTTTTATACTTCAGAAAAAGGCATTAGTGGTGCAGATCATCATTCCCTAATAAATTTAAAGGCAGCTCCCAATTTAGATATCAATGTTAGGGCCATAATATGCGATTTTAATATGTTAAGAGTTTCGAAAGAAAAGCCCTATTTTAATTATAATTAAGAAAGGAAAAATACATATCTATATAAATATTATAAATAAACACATTGCTTTTATAAATAAAAATGTGTACTAAAAATCAATTGATTTGATGAAAAAAAACTTAAATTTAACACTTGCTATCTAAATTTGAAGTAAATGCACATTAAGTTTTACACTGTGTTCTCAAGTGCGACACATTAATTTGTTTACACATTCATATCTTTCAAATTTATCGCTTTCAAACCAAAAATATTTTCGAAGCACATATTATTACATATTTTTAAGTAAGTTCCTATGGATATATACACATACAATGCAATTGCTACATAAAAAACAATAGTCTTTTATAGAAAAAAAAAACATTTATGTATTACGTATACGTATTGGTATTGGTATTGGTGAGTTTAGTAAATTTAGATAAAATGTTTTATTTTGGTTCTGTAATAATTCTGTTAAAAATTCTGTTGTATCTTTGTATGAAAATTTAATTTTGAAATTAAGCTAATTTCTCTAATGTTTTTCGATATTATTATTTTAAAATCATGTATTGTCATTGGGATCTGATCTAATGAAGAAAATTTCAAGTCTCTAGCTCAACGGGAAGTGTGTTTAAAATGGCTTCTAAGATTCCATCCTTTACCCAACCAAGTTAATAAAAAGCTGTTAAAAAAGCTGTTAAAAATAGTTTGTTTTTATTTTAAAAATTGAATAGAATTGTGAACCAGTAAAAAACAAGTATATATGTCTGTATGTGTGTATCTATTTTTGAAATTTTTTTAAGAATAAAATTTAAGGGTAGATTTTTAAAACTTATAATACCTAAATGTACCTACAAAATTTTTATGCAATTCACAAAATGATTTGTTGAAGTTTGCATCAAAATTACTATTATGATACATACATATGTATATTATTTATGCGTCACAAATTCAATAATATTGCACTTTTTTCATTCAAATCAAATATTTTTTTTCTTAAAAATTTGTTAAGAATTAGAAATCTAATTGCAGAAAATAGAAGTATTCGAAAATAACCGTTCAATAAGAGGTCTATTTATGTATTAATTAAAATATGCGACAACGTTCAAACCATACTAGAAAATATTTCGCAAGTTCCTAAATTTTATTTTTAAGCAAATTTCAAACTTACTTGTTTTATAGACTTGTTTACAATAAATCCGGTACCATAGCTTTCAGATCTGTCGTCACTTCCACTATAATATACTAAATATGTAGATATTTTTATTATTTCTTTACTTTTCCACCTAATTTCTTGTAGGGCAGCTATATCGATTTTATATTTTAGAATTTCGCTGGCTATTTCGTGCATTTTTCCTGGCTGCAGCATAGTTCTTACGTTCCATGTTACAAGTTTCAACTCATATTCCTTTATTTGTCGCCGGGTTCTGTTACCATTAAAATCATCGTTTTGTATCCGAGGCTGTTAAGATTCCAAAACATTTCTGTGTTCCAATGTGCGGCTTAGTTCTAACCAGCACGATCAACCCGCAACTTGGAGCACCGGGTCATTTAATTTCGGAGTTTTCGTATCCTTGCCTTTAAGGTTCCAATCCCACGGGTACAAGGCAGCACCAAACTGGTAGTTACTTCGAAAAACTGCTCTTCATGAAGGTGTCTAGGTAGCTATGCTGCCAGGCCTTCTCTACAAACTCCCTGCACGGGCTATCTATTGGTCTGATGTAGTCAGTTACCAGGTGGGACCACGAGGAAGTTGATAACTAGGGCGCTAGGGCTCCGAAACAGGGGGCGATACAAAAAAAGTTTCTAACTTAAACCGTTAGGAAGATAGAAGGAGTCAAGAATTTTACAAAATTTGAGTTTCGCATAACAGTAAATTAAGACACCGTATGGCACAAGTATATATTTATTGTATTTATAAAGCTAATAAAAGCAGTAATTGTTTAGCTTGTACAAATTGAAGATATACCTTATACAACTTGTGTTATAACAAGTTAAATATAGAGCTTTTTCGAACTTTGGGGGGCTGTAGTTCTGTAATGGGTGGGGCTATAGAAAAAAGTTTTTCCGTTAAAATAATATTTTTATGATATCTATCAGCAGTTAAAGTTTCATGGCTCTATTTCAAAAAAAATGTGGGGAGCTAAAAGTTAGATGTTCGACAGCTACCCGAAGGTTTGGTCGGATCTCAACCAAAAAAAAATAGGGAACCTACATATTGGTGTGAGAATATTTTGTGTTAATTTGAAGACTCCAGCTTTTTTAGTTTTTGAGTTATCTTGCTGACAGACAGGCGGATGGACGGACGGATGGACAAAGCTGAATCGACTTAGAATTTGATTCTGATCCGATCCATACCTTTGAAGGTATATCTGGCTAGCTTATTTTGAGGTGTTATAAACGGAGGAGCAATTTTAATATACCCGATCCTTATCGTACGGGTATAAGCATATAATGGTAATAGTAATAAAATTTTAATAATAATAATAATAATAATGATAGTAATAGTAATGATTCTATTATTTCTTTTCTCGTTCCTGAATTAATTTCACATGAATTAAATGTACAATTCATTATCAGAATTTCCAATAAAATAAATTTCTAGAAATAATAAAAATAAAGAAGTTTGACATATTTAATAATTATTTGTTTAAAATTTAAATTCATTTAGATACCAGTAATACCTATTCACTCTAGCAAGTGCATTTCAATAACTCACTTTACAATTTAAAAGATGGATTAAAGAAAACAAATAATAAGAAATATTAGATGTACATATTAACTTATATATATAATAACATGTTTACTGAGGGCAAATTGAGATATATTCGATGATTTTCTTTTGGAACACACATATATTATTTAATTCTTTCAAAGCATTGGGCAAATCATTATATAGTTTAAGGCATATCGCACCATCAAAATAACACTGCCCCATTTTAAAAATTGTAGTTTCGAGATTTTAGGATTTAAAGTTTTGAAAAAATTTGTATGGAATTGAAAAACTGCTGGTTTTCCTTTTATGTACTTTCCTTAGCCACAATACAAATTATATCCTTATTTTATATCAAAAAAGGTTTTAAACTATAAGACAAATTGTTGCATTATTTATTCATCAGTTATGCAAAATAAAAGAGCTTTATAACAAAATATTTCACTATTTCATAAAATTATTTAAACACTTACAAGCTGTAAATTGAGATGTGGCACTATTTTACTAAAATTGTCTTGATTATATAGGCAGTAAAATCAAATATAGCGCTTTTTTACAAAAAAAAAAAAATTAAAATATTAGTCTTAAGCAAAATTGTGGCGTGGCGGAGGCGTTATAAGAAGTAGTATATTAAAAAAAATCAGAGCTTTTAAGAAAAAATAAGTAAAAATAGTAGGTATATCAAATAAATTAATATTCATTTTGTTTTATTTATTAATTTTGATATTTTTTAATGATGAAATTAAATAAAAGAAATGGAAATTTAAAAAAAATGCTGCTCAAGCTTTTCAAAAATGTTATAAAATATTATAAATGGCCTTAGTAGGTATACTAAGCCGATTCTAGACCAGGCCGATTCTAGACCAGGAAATGAGTAATTTGTTTTTATATTTTTGTTTGTTGGTTTGTTATTGTTTTTATATTTTTGTTTTTATATTTTTGTTTTGTTTGTTATAGTGGTGATAAGAAACATTCATAGTGTATATTGTTATGGTATGAATTAAATTGGAGAGCTTTTAATGTAAAAATAATGTGTGTTTATTAATTGTTTTGATAAAAAAATTTTTTTGTGTGATATGAGGTTGAGAATAAGAAAATAAGAAAATAAAAATTTCATGATTTTGGTTGTATAAACAATGAAAGTGAGGTCAGGAGATTCTTGAATAAAAATAAAAGCAAGAGTTTGTTATTATGAAATAATGAAAATGACGCCACAATAGGGAATTCCTTTCCTTTGGAAAATTTAGATTGGAAAAAAAAAAATTGCGTCAGGAGGTTTCCTATATTAATTAAAAAACGATTTTTTTTATTGTAATTGAGGTATCATTTTAATTTTGCCGCCATTATTTTTCTACCTGGAATTTTTATACCAGGTTTCTTTAGGTATATTCTAAATACATTCCGGTTAGTTAATATGGAACGTTACACGAAGGAACAACGTGTTTTTGTTATTACAACATTTTTTGAAAATGGTAAAAGTATTCAAGATGTAATTAGGAAATTTCGAACAAAATTTGGTAGAGAAAATGCTCCAACAAATCGTGCCATCAAGCTGATGGTTGATAAATTTCTAGAAACTGGATCTGTTCTTGATAACAGAGGCAACATTTATCAACGTAGTGGCCGTTCAACCGAGAATGTAGCAGCTGTGAGCAGAAGTGTTGAAGAAGATCCAAAAACTTCCATTCGTCATCGTTCGCAGCAATTAAACATCAAACCATCCACATTATTCAACAGTTTGCATCGTGATCTCCATTTAAAGGCTTATAAGATCCAGCTGACGCAAGAATTAAAACAAACTGACCATGCATTACGTCAGCAATTCGTTTCTTGGGCAATCGAAAAACAAGAAGAAAATGAGAATTTTTTTAACAAAATAATCTTCACCGACGAAGCTCATTTCCAGCTCAATTGCTACTTTAATAAACAGAATTGCCGCATTTGGGGTCAAGAGAATCCAAGGGTTATCTTAGAGCAACCAGTAGATCCACAAAAGGTTACGGTTTGGTGTGGTTTGTGGTCAGGAAGAATCATCGGACCATATTTTTTTGAAAACGCGATTATGGTCAATGGAAATCGCTACAGAGAGATGATCCGAAGCTTTTTGTGGCGGGAAATTGATGATTTGGACGTAGAGAATATGTGGTTTCAACAGGATGGTGCCACTTGCCACACTGCAAAAGAAACAATGGATCTTTTGAAGGAAAAGTTCGATGATCGCATTATTTCTCGTAGAGGAGGAGTGATGTGGCCACCAAGATCGTGCGATTTGACACCGTTGGATTTTTTTTTGTGGGGTTTTGTGAAATCGAAAGTGTACATTATTGCTGTACCCACAACAATTCAAGAGCTTAAAAACAACATTATCGAGCAGATTTCAAACATTGAGAACAGTTTATTGAACAACGTGATTCAGAATTTCGGTAAAAGATTGGAAGCCTGCCGAAGTAGTAGAGGGGGCAACTTGGCCGACATAATTTTTCATTATTAACCGGAACCTATTTGTAATAAATTAAAATAAAAATATATTTAATATTTCAAAAAAAAAGTCTTTTTTTATTAAAATTAAAATGATACCTCAATTTTGAACACCCTATACATAATTATTTTTTTTTTTATTTTTTTTTTCAGTTTTTAACAATTCATATTCATAGAACCCCCTTGTGTGGGTTGACCTTGATAATCTTCCAGTAAATATGTGACAGGGTTAGTGATTTGAACTTTCCTTATTTTAAATACTTCCGTTGTCCAATTTGGACTATAACCTTTCTCAAAATTTGTATTGATTAAACCCGCCTATGCAACTGAAAATTTCAAATAAAAGGACTGCCGTTTGAAAATTATTATTCAGTTTAAAAGAATTAGTTAAATAATTATTACTTCTAATAAATAATAAAAATGACTAGTGAAGTGCAAATAATTGACTCCATCCTCTTGGATCCGCTGTCACCATAAGCATTTGATTATGCTATACCGAGCACCAGTAGGGATCACAAAACCGTGAACAACAACAACAAAAACAACAGCAAAAACAACAACAAAAACTACAGCAACAACAACAACAACAGTAACCGTAAACGTAAATCTGAAGAAAGCGTTGATAGCATCTTAGACAATTTTAACGAGAAAGTTATAAGGCGAAATGTTATTGAAAAGAGCTTTACGAGTGGGGGAGGTAATATTAGGAAAATATTACCAGATTAATAAAATACAAAAGAAAAACACAATTTATGGCCAACGACTTATGCTGGAGTTTGAAACCTCAGTTTTTTTCTTGCCCGAGTATATGTTGGACTACATATCAGAAAAGCAAATTGAAAAACTAAACCAACAAACTAACATATTGATGATTTGTCATCAAAAAGGTAAATATAAATTGGTACGAGAGGATATTTTCTCACAAGAAAAATTGGCCGATAACCAATAATATTATAAAAAAAAAAATTTAAATAAAATAAATAAAGTAAACTATAAATAATGAGTTATTTTTCGCAAATATTTTCATTTTCAGATATTTTAATTTCAGGTAGTAGAACCAGTACAAAAGAGTGTACTAGTTGTATTTTCGCAAATATTTTAATTTTCAGATATTTTAATTTCAGGTAGTAGAACCAGTACAAAAGAGTGTACTAGTTGTATTTATTAATTGTAGCTAAAGCCAAAGGTTTCTACTATGCGAAATAGAAAATTTTTTTTTATCATATTAATCAATTAAAACTTACTCATAATTTAATTGAAAAACCGCAAATTAGTTTTATAGTTCTTTTTAAAACAAATTATTAAAATAGAAATTAGTATTAAAATTTTTATTGGACGGTTAAGTAGAATATTAAAATAAAAATAAAATAAATAAAAAAATTTTTTAAAAAAACAGCTTTTTTGAACTAAAAAGTAGAAAATAAATTTGTAATAGCAAATTTTTCTGTAATTTTCTAAACTATATTATTACAATCAGGATTTCTTTGAAAAAGTTTATTTCAATATGTCAAATATACATATAAATATAAGTATATATAAGTTTTACAGTCTGTGAAATTAAAATAAAAGCTGGAGGCAACAAATGCATAACTATAAACTTATATTTTTAAATTTTGTCTCCAGCTTTAATATTAATTTCACAGACTTTAACACTTATATATACTTATTTTTATATATATTTTTGACATATTGAAATAACCTTTTTCAAAGAAATCTTGACTGTAACAATATAGTTTAGAAAATTACAGAAAAATTTGCTATTAAAAATTTATTTTCTACTTTTTAGTTCAAAAAAGCTGTTTTTTTAAAAATTTTTTTTATTTATTTTATTTTATTCTTTTTAGTAACGACAAATATAAGTATTGAATTGATATTTTTTTTTTTCCTTGTTTAATTTTGAATTTTTACAGTTGCCCTCACAGTCTATAATTATATTATTACCTGTTATAATATAGAATATATTGAATTTTTTTATTATTAATTTATTGTGGCAAAATTTTTAAAAAATTAAGAAAACGTTGCATAGCTAAATTCAAAATTTAAATAAAAATATTGCAATTTTATAATGTTCTTTATTTCCACTTAAAATGCGACCCTTTAAAAACCTTTATTCATACACTGCCTTGTTTTTTCTTTCTTTTCATAACATACATTTTAATATTTTTTTTTTTATCTGTTATGTACGGAAATATCAAACGTATATTTCTTTCTTTTAAAATCATAACATTTTAATAGTTCTTTGTTTCTATCTGTTACGTGGGTAAATATCAGATGTGCACAATATATACATAAGAAATAGACTTTAAAAATATTTAAAAACAATCAAAGTAACATTTTTTGTTCTCTTTTTTTTCTATTCGTTTTTATTTTTCTTCCAGTATTACATTTTCCTTTTTTTTTGTTTTCTGTTATTTTGGTACGCTAAGAATTTCTTTTTTTTTTTTTTAAATGTTTAATTTATACATGCATTATATTTAAAAAATATAAATTATAACCTATAGAACATTCCGAATTTTTTTTTGTTCGTTTATATTTGCCGTCCATTCATATGCATACATAAAATTTTTTTTTTTTCGTTTATGTTTACCGTCCATTCATATAAATATAACTGTTGCCTACATATTAAAATATAATAATCTATAACTACATACATAAATAGCCATATATTCATTCATATATATATGTATCTATATTATGAGCTGAACTTCTCACTGTTGCATTATATCATAATGCGGCAAAATTTTTAAAAAATTAAGAAAACGTTGCATAGCTAAATTCAAAATTTAAATAAAAATATTGCAATTTTATAATGTTCTTTATTTCCACTTAAAATGTGACCCTTTAAAAACTTTGATTCATACACTGCCTTGTTTTTTGTTTCTTTTCATAACATAACATTTTAATATTTTTTTTTTATATGTTATGTACGGAAATATCAAACGTAAGTTTCTTTCTTTTAAAATCATAACATTTTAATAGTTCTTTTTTTCTATCTGTTATGTGGGTAAGTATCAGATGTGCACAAAATATAAATAAGAAATAGACTTTAAAAATATTTAAAAACAATCAAAGTAACATTTTTTGTTCTCTTTTTTAATTAACAGCTTTTTATTAACTTGGTTGGGTAAAGGATGGAATCTTAGAAGCCATTTTAAACACACTTCCCGTTGAGCTAGAGACTTGAAATTTTCTTCATTAGATCAGATCCCGATGACAATACATGATAATATCGAAAAACATTAGAGAAATTAGCTTAATTTCAAAATTAAATTTTCATACAAAGATATAACAGAATTTTTAACAGAATTATTACAGAACCAAAATAAAACATTTTATCAAAATTTACTAAACTCACGAATACCAATACGTATACGTAACACATAAATGTTTTTTTTTTTTCTATAAAAGACTATTGTTTTTTATGTAGCAATTGCATTGTATGGGTATATATCCATAGGAACTTACTTAAAAATATGTAATAATATGTGCTTCGAAAATATTTTTTGTTTGAAAGCGATGAATTTGAAAGATATGAATGTGTAAACAAATTAATGTGTCGCACTTGAGAACACAGTGTAAAACTTAATATGCATTTACTTAAAATTTAGATAGCAAGTGTTAAATTTAAGTTTTTTTTCATCAAATCAATTGATTTTTAGTATACATTTTTACACCCGTATGAACTATGTTCAAGGGTATAATAAATTTGCCATTACGTTTGTAACACCTTAAAGGAGTCGAGCTAGATATAGTGTCAAAGGTATGGATCGGCTCAGAATCGAATTCTGAGTCGATTAAGCCATGTACGTCCGTCCGTCCGTCCGCACGATAACTCAAAAAATAAAGAAGCTAGGAGGCTGAAATTTTTTTTACGTCACTTTTGCAAAATTGTTAGTTTTGCTATTTAAATGCAACAATTTCCGTCGGCGGATTCGAGTAGCTGCCATACAACTTCTATTTTTATATAGAAGTAACTCAGTATTTGTTCAGGCTAGGTTTCTGAAATTTTGCAAATGATGGTCAAGTTTTATGGCAACAACTTCTGTAAAATTTGGTTGTGGTGGTGCGGCGAGTTCGGGTAGCTGCCATACAACTTCTCCCTTTAAATGAGAATAACTCAGTGTATATTGAAGCTAGCAACCTGATATTTAGTAACAAGGTGTCGAGTTGCAGGCCAACAACTTTTGTACAATTTGGTTGGTCTAGAGCAGCCGGTTCAGACTTCTTGCACCTCTTCGAACTTAATAAAGCTAGGCGTCTGAAATCTTGCAAATGATGATCAAATTTTATGGCAACCACTTTTGCAAAATTTGGTTGTGGTGGTAAGACGGGTTCCGGTAGCTGCCATACAACTTATCCGTTTAAATGAGAATAACTCAGTGTCTATTGCAGTAAAGAGGTGTCTGAAATTTAGTAAAGAGGTGTCGAGTTATAGGCCAACATTTTTTGTAAAATTTGGTTGGTCTAGAGCAGCCGGTTCAGGCTTCTTGCACCTCTTGGAACTTAATGAAGCTAGGCGCAATAGATTCAGGTAGGTGTCATACAACTCCACAATTTACATAAATATATCTCTGTAGTTCGGTACTAAAACATCTGAATGTTTTTAAAAGATGATCGTTTTATAGAAACAGGATATATTACGTTCATACGGGTATCCCAGAGTTGACACAGTCTACTCTACTGCACTTTTCCTCGTTATTTATAAAAGCAATGTGTTTATTTATAATATTTATATAGATATGTGTTTTTCCTTTCTTAATTATAATTAAAATAGGGCTTTTCTTTCGAAACTCTTAACATATTAAAATCGCATATTATGGCCCTAACATTGATATCTAAATTGGGAGCTGCCTTTAAATCTATTAGGGAATGATGATCTGCAATACTAATGCCTTTTTCTGAAGTATAAAAACTAAGAATATATTTCCAATTATGTAAAAACATTAAACAACAAAACGAATATACCTATTAAAAATAAGAAATCCAGTCTTTTTTAAAAATAGTAAATAACAACAATATTTTTCTTTTCAATAACAATAATTATGAATTAATCATAAAATATATGTTATGTACATACATACGTATATGTATATCTACATCGTCTAGAAAAAGCAAAATAATTTTTTTTTAATTCAAAAACATTAGCATTTAGAAGTAAGCAATTTAATATATTCTCAATTACATACTTTTAAAACCAAATTTTTTTACTACATATGTATGTAGGTACAGCCATGTACAAAAATGGTATGCATATTTTTATGTGTGCTGTACTATTAAAAATCTGCTAACACAGTAACACCAAATTCCCAAATTCCCAACTATTATTATTTAGTTGATTTATCGATTTTTTAATATGTAGGCAACAGTTATATTTATATGAATGGACGGTAAATATAAACGAACAAAAAAAAATTCAGAATGTTCTATAGGTTATATAAATTAAACATTTAAAAAATAAAAAAAATAAATTCTTAGCGTACCTAAATAACAGAAAACAAAAAAAAAGGAAAATGTAATACTGGAAGAAAAATAAAAAAACAAAAATTTTTTTGTTTTCTGTTATTTAGGTACGTTAAGTACTTCTTTTTTTTTTTTTAAATGTTTAATTTATACATGCATTCTATTTAAAAAATATAAATTATAACCTATAGAACATTCTGAATTTTTTTTGTTCGTTTATATTTACCTTCCATTCATATGCATACATAAAATTTTTTTTTGTTCGTTTATGTTTACCGTTCATTCATTTAAATATAACTGTTGCCTACATATTAAACGAGGAAGAGTGCAGTAGAGTAGACTGTGTCAACTCTGGGATACCCGTATGAACGTAATATATCCTATTATAAAACTTGATCATCTTTTAAAAACATTCAGATGTTTTAGTACCGAACTACAGAGATATATTTATGTAAATTGTGGAGTTGTATGACAGCTACCCGAATCTATTGCGCCTAGCTTCATTAAGTTCCAAGAAATGCAAGAAGCCTAAACCGGCTGCAATAGATCAATCAAATTTTACAAAAGTTTTTGGCATGCAACTCGACACTTTTTCACTAAATTTCAGATAGCTAGATTCAATAGACACTGAGTTATTCTCATTTAAAAAGAGAAGTTGTATGGCAATTACTCGAACCCGGCGGCCGAAAATGCTGGAGTTAAATAACAAAACTAACAATTTTGCAAAAGTGACGTAAAAAAAATATCAGCCTCTTAGCTCCTTTATTTTTTGAGTTATCGTGCGGACGGACACTGAGTTATTTTCATTTAAAAAGAGAAGTTGTATGGCAGCTACCCGAACCCGTCGCACCAACACAACCAAATTTTGCAGAAGTTGTTGCCATAAAACTTGATCATCATTCGCAAAATTGCAGATACCTAGATTGAACAGACACTGGGTTATTTCCATTTAAAAAAAGGCTTTGTATGGCAGCTACTCGAACGCGGGGGCCGAAAATGCTGGAGATAAATAGCAAAACTAACAATTTTGCAAAAGTGACGTATATAAAATGTCAGCCTTCTAGCTCCTTTATTTTTTGAGTTATCGTGCGGACGGACACTGAGTTATTTTCATTTAAAAAGAGAAGTTGTATGGCAGCTACCCGAACCCGTCGCACCAACACAACCAAATTTTGCAGAAGTTGTTGCCATAAAACTTGATCATCATTCGCAAAATTGCAGATACCTAGATTGGATATACACTGGGTTATTTCGATTTAAAGAAAGAAGTTGTATGGCAGCTACTAGAACCCGGCGGCCGAAAATGCTGGAGTTAAATAGCAAAACTAACAATTTTGCAAAAGTGACGTATACAAAATGTCAGCCTTCTGGCTCCTTTATTTTTTGAGTTATCGTGCGGACGGACACTGAGTTAATTTCATTTAAAAAGAGAAGTTGTATGGCAGCTAGCCGAACCCGTCGCACCAACACAACCAAATTTTGCAGAAGTTGTTGCCATAAAACTTGATCATCATTCGCAAAATTGCAGATACCTAGATTGAACAGACACTGGGTTATTTCCATTTAAAGAAAGACGTTGTATGGCAGCTACTCGAACCCGGGGGCCGAAAATGCTGGAGTTAAATAGCAAAACTAACAATTTTACAAAGGTAACGTAAAAAAATTTTCAGCCTCCTAGCTCCTCTATTTTTTGAGTTATCGTGCGGACGGACACTGAGTTCTTTTCATTTAAAAAGATATTTTGTATGGCAGCTACCCGAACCCGTCGCACCACCACAACCAAATTTTGCAGAAGTTGTTGCCATAAAACTTGATCATCATTCGCAAAATTTCAGATACCTAGATTGAACAGACACTGGGTTATTTCCATTTAAAGAAAGACGTTGTATGGCAACTACTCTAACCCGGGGGCCGAAAATGCTGGAGTTAAATAGCAAAACTAACAATTTTGCAAAAGTGACGTAAAAAAAATATCAGCCTCTTAGCTCCTTTATTTTTTAAGTTATCGTGCGGACGGACACTGAGTTATTTTCATTTAAAAAGAGAAGTTGTATGGCAGCTACCCGAACCCGTCGCACCAACACAACCAAATTTTGCAGAAGTTGTTGCCATAAAACTTGATCATCATTCGCAAAATTGCAGATACCTAGATTGGATATACACTGGGTTATTTCGATTTAAAGAAAGAAGTTGTATGGCAGCTACTAGAACCCGGCGGCCGAAAATGCTGGAGTTAAATAGCAAAACTAACAATTTTGCAAAAGTGACGTATACAAAATGTCAGCCTTCTAGCTCCTTTATTTTTTAAGTTATCGTGCGGACGGACACTGAGTTCTTTTCATTTAAAAAGAGAAGTTGTATGGCAGCTAGCCGAACCCGTCGCACCAATACAACCAAATTTTGCAGAAGTTGTTGCCATAAAACTTGATCATCATTCGCAAAATTGCAGATACCTAGATTGAACAGACACTGGGTTATTTCCATTTAAAGAAAGACGTTGTATGGCAGCTACTCGAACCCGGGGGCCGAAAATGCTGGAGTTAAATAGCAAAACTAACAATTTTACAAAGGTAACGTAAAAAAATTTTCAGCCTTCTAGCTCCTCTATTTTTTGAGTTATCGTGCGGACGGACACTGAGTTCTTTTCATTTAAAGAGATATTTTGTATGGCAGCTACCCGAACCCGTCGTACCACCACAACCAAATTTTGTAGAAGTTGTTGCCATAAAACTTGATCATCATTCGCAAAATTTCAAATACCTAGATTGAACAGACACTGGGTTATTTCCATTTAAAGAAAGACGTTGTATGGCAGCTACTCGAACCCGGGGGCCGAAAATGCTGGAGTTAAATAGCAAAACTAACAATTTTACAAAAGTGACGTAAAAAAATTTTCAGCCTCCTAGCTCCTCTATTTTTTGAGTTATCGTGCGGACGGACACTGAGTTCTTTTCATTTAAAGAGATATTTTGTATGGCAGCTACCCGAACCCGTCGTACCACCACAACCAAATTTTGTAGAAGTTGTTGCCATAAAACTTGATCATCATTCGCAAAATTTCAAATACCTAGATTGAACAGACACTGGGTTATTTCTATTTCAAGAAAGACGTTGTATGGCAGCTACCCGAACCCGGGGACAGAAAATGCTGGAGTTAAATAGCAAAACTAACAATTTTACAAAAGTGACGTAAAAAATTTTTCAGCCTCCTAGCTCCTCTATTTTTTGAGTTATCGTGCGGACGGACACTGAGTTCTTTTCATTTAAAAAGATATTTTGTATGGCAGCTACCCGAACCCGTCGCACCAGCACAACCAAATTTTGCAGAAGTTGTTGCCATAAAACTTGATCATCATTTGCAAGATTTCAGACGCCTAGCTTTATTAACTTCCAAGAGGTGCAAGAGCCTGAACCGGCTGCTCTAGGCCAACCAAATTTTACAAAAGTTGTTGGTATATAACTCGACACCTCTTTACTAAATTTCAGATTCCTAGCTTCAATGAACACTGAGTTATTCTCATTTAACCGGATAAGTTGTATGGCAGCTACCCGAACCCGTCGCACCACCACAACCAAATTTTGCAAAAGTTGTTGCCATAAAACTTGATCAACATTTGCAAGATTTCAGACGCCTAGCTTTATTAACTTCCAAGAGGTGCAAGAAGCCTGAACCGGATGCTCTAGACCAACTAAATTTTACAGAAGTTGTTGGCATGTAACTCGACACCTCTTTACTAAATTTCAGATTCCTAGCTTAAATAAACACTGAGTTATTCTCATTTAAACGGAGAAGTTGTATGGCAGCTACCCGAACCCGTCGCACCAACACAACCAAATTTTACAGAAGTTGTTGCCATAAAACTTGATCATCATTTGCAAAATTTCAAAACCCTAGCTTGAATAGATACTGAGTTATTTCTATATAAAGAAAGAAGTTGTATGGCAGCTACTCGAACCCGCCGACCGAAAATGTTAGATTTAAATAGCAAAACTAACAATTTTGCAAAAGTGACGTAAAAAAAATTTCAGCCTCCTAGCTCCTTTATTTTTTGAGTTATCATGCGGACGGACGGACGGACGGACGGACGGACGTACATGGCTTAATCGACTCAGAATTCGATTCTGAGCCGATCCATACCTTTCACACTATATCTAGCTCGGCTCCTTTAAGGTGTCACAAACGTAATGGCAAATTTATTATACCCTTGAACATAGTTCATACGGGTATAAAAATAATAAATCTATAACTACATACATAAATAGCCATATATTTATTCATATACATATGTATCTATATTATGAGCTGATGTTTAATTTATACATGCATTCTATTTAAAAAATATAAATTATAACCTATAGAACATTCTGAATTTTTTTTTGTTCGTTTATATTTACCGTCCATTCATATGCGTACATAAAATTTTTTTTTGTTCGTTTATGTTTACCGTCCATTCATATAAATGTAACTGTTGCCTACATATTAAAAAATAATAAATCTATAACTACATACATAAATAGCCATATATTCGTTCATACACATATATATATATATTATGTGCTGAACTTCTCAGTGTTGCATTATATCATAATGCGGCAAAATTTTTAAAAAATTAAGAAAACGTTGCATAGCTAAATTCAAAATTTAAATAAAAATATTGCAATTTTATAATGTTCTTTATTTCCACTTAAAATGCGACCCTTTAAAAACCTTTATTCATACAACGCCTTGTTTTTTCTTTCTTTTCATAACATACATTTTAATATTTTTTTTTTTATCTGTTATGTACGGAAATATCAAACGTATGTTTCTTTGTTTTAAAATCATAACATTTTAATAGTTCTTTTTTTCTATCTGTTATGTGGGTAAATATCAGATCTGCACATATACATAAGAAATAGCCTTTAAAAATATTTAAAAACAATCAAAGTAACATTTTTTGTTCTCTTTTTTTCTATTCGTTTTTATTTTTCTTCCAGTATTACATTTTATTTTTTTTTTCTGTTATTTAGGTACACTAAGAACTTATTTTTTTTTTTAATATTAAATTTATGCATACTGCATACAGTCTATTTCAAAAATAGAAATTATTAGCTATAGAACATGCATATTAAGTTTTACACTGTGTTCTCAAGTGCGACACATTAATTTCTTTACACATTCATGTCTTTCAAATTCATCGCTTTCAAACCAAAAGTATTTTCGAAGCACATATTATTACATATTTTTAAATATGTTCCTATGGATATGTACACATACAATGCAATGGGCTACATAAAAAACAATAGTCTTTTATAGAAAAAAAAAACATTTATGTATTACGTATACGTACGTATTGGCATTGGTGAGTCTAGTAAAATTAGATAAAATGTTTTATTTTGGTTCTGTAATAATTCTGTTAAAAATTCTGTTATATCTTTGTATGAAAATTTAATTTTGAAATTAAGCTAATTTCTCTAATGTTTTTCGATATTATTATTTTAAAATTATGTATTGTCATCTCAGATCCCGATGAAGCATTTCTAATGAAGAAAATTTCAAGTCTCTAGCTCAACGGGAAGTGTGTTTAAAATGGCTTCTAAGATTCCATCCTTTACCCAACCAAGTTAATAAAAAGCTGTTAATAATTTTACAATGACGGACATATCAAAAATTATTTTAAGAAAGCATGTACAGCTTTCTCTTAAAAATGAAAAGAACGCGACTGAAGAAAATTTAAAAGAACATTTAATGGTAATACTAAAAGACTTAATATATTTAAATAAATTATTGAGTGAAAATAAATTATCAAATAATGGAATTAAATCATGCATAAGTACAGTGATCTCTAGTTTAGAATCTTATAAAACTAAAATTAAATTTCAGTTATTAAATAAAGACAATAGTGAATTGGAATGGAAAAATTTAACACCAGCATTCCAAAATAGACTACAAACCGGGCTAATAACAAACATTAATGATGTAGACCCGAAAATATTTCTGGAAAAGTGAAATATTATGATCATCAATAATAAATTTAATTATTAATATAAATTCATATACTGCATTTGTGGCAGGTTTATATATAGATTTGCCACAATTTATTAAAAAAAAACATGCTTGCATAAATATTAAAAATTCTGATAATGCCTGCTTTGCGTGGAGTATAATGGGGTCACTTTATCCTTCCCAACATCATTCAGACCTCAGATCAAGTTATCCAAACTATGAGGGGATACTCAATTTCAATGGAATTAAGTTTCCCGTATTAATTAAAGATATTCCCAAATTTGACCAATTAAATAAAATTAGTGTAAATGTTTTTGGGCTAGAATTAATTAAAAAAAATGAATATAAAGTTGTGCCCTTATACATAACAAAAGGAAAAAGTGAAATACATATTAACTTATTATTAATACAAAATATATATGAACAGAAACAAAAAATTAACTGTTATTCTGAATCAAATATTAATGATAATGATGTAGAGATTAAATATCATTACGTTTTAATTAAAGATTTATCAAGATTACTTTCGCAAGATATTAATAAAAAAGGTCATAAAAAATATTTTTGTGAAAGATGTCTTAATTATTTTGATACAAATGAAAAATTAAATAATCACTCATTTTATTGCAATAAAATTAATAAGTCTGCAATTACATTGCCAACTGAAAAATATAATATTCTAAAATTTAATAACTTTAAAAATAAAATTATGTTACCGTGCGTTATATACGCGGATATTGAATGCATTTTAAAGAAAAATAATCCAAATAATATTAATAATAATATTTTTCAAGAACATGAACCATCTTCTATTGGATATTATTTAAAATCAACATATATAACGAATACAAAATATCGTTTCTTACGAGGTGAAAATTGCATCAATTGGTTTTTAAGTGGACTTAAGGAAATTGCTAACCTATTAGAAACAGATCTAAAATCACCTGTAAAAATGAAAGCTCTCACTAGAGAACAAAATTACCAATTTGAAGAGGCTCGGACTTGTTTTATTTGTGATCAACCATTTACAGAAAAAAATATTAAATGTAAGGATCATGATCATTTAAATGGTGAATATCGAGGAGCTGCTCATAAAAACTGCAACATAAATTATAAAAATTCTTTCTATGTTCCTGTAATATTTCATAACCTAAGCGGTTATGATTCACATTTTATTATAAAGGAATTAAACTCAGTTATATCAGGTAAAATAGATTTACTTCCCATAAATAAAGAGAAATATATTAGTTTTACGAAATATATTGATAATAGTGATATAATTTAGATTTATAGATTCATTTAAATTTTTGGGAAGTAGTTTAGATAGTTTAGCAAAAAACTTAGATGATTTTCCAAATTTAAATGATCAATTTGAAAATTTAACAGAAAATCAATATTCATTGCTTAGCAAAAATGGAATTTACCCTTATGATTATTTAGATAATCATGAAAAATTTTTAATTTCATCATTACCTGAAAAACATTTTTTTTATAATGAATTAAACAAATAGCATGTTAGTGATGAAGAGTACAATCATGCTATAAAAATTTGGAATGAGTTTCACATCAAAAATTTAGGTGAATATTCTGACTTGTATTTAAAAACTGATATTATGTTATTAACAGATATCTTTGAAAAATTCAGAAAATTTTGTATGGATCTACATATGACTTAGATCCGGTTCATTATTTTACTTTGCCAGGGTTTTCCTGGGATGCTATGCTCAAATACACCACAGTAAATTTTGAACTTTTAACAGATATTGACATGCCATTATTTATCGAAAATAGTGTAAGAGGAGGTTTAACTCAAGTTTCTAAACGCTATTCAAAAGCAAATAATAAATACATGAACGACTTTGATTCTTCATTGCAATCTCAATATTTAATGTATTTTGATGTTAATAATCAATATGGGTGGAGTATGAATCAGTATTTACCATTAAAAAATTTTCAATGGGAAACCGAAATGAACAAATTTGATAAAGATTTTATATTAAACATCTCTGATAAAAATGATATTGGTTATATCTTTGAGGTGGATTTAAATTATCCTACACAAATTCACGATATTCATAGAGATCTCCCTTTCTGTCCAGAACATTTAGTAACAGCCTCGAAGGAAAAAAAATTAGTTGCTACCTTGTACAATAAGGAAAGGTATATTCTTCATTATAGAAGTTTAAAATTAGCTTTAAAAAATGGTCTTGAAGTAACAAAAATTCATAAAATTTTAAAATTTATTCAATCGGATTTTCTGCGACCATATATAGAGTTGAATACTAAATCACGAGCACAATCGAAAGACAATTTTTCAAAAGAACTCTTTAAATTAATGAATAATGCAATATTTGGGAAAACGATAGAAAACCTGAGAAAACACTGCGACATAACACTTAAAACTTACTGGCATGGTCGTTATGGGGTTAACGCATTAATTGCATCACCTTATTTTAAGAGTTCTGCTATTTTTAATGAAAATTTAGTTGCCATAGAATTATATAGAAGTGAAATTTATTTTAATAAACCCATATATGTGGGTATGGCAGCATTAGATATAGCGAAAATATCAATATATGAATTTTTTTATGATTACATGAAAAAAAATTTGAAACAAAATTGTAATCTTTTGTATTCTGATACTGACAGTCTTATTCTAGAAATTTTTAATACTCATATATATGAAATTATAAAAAAAGACTGCTATGAAAGGTTTGATACTAGTGATTATTTAATAAATAATAAGTGGGGAATTCCTTGGTAAATAAGAAAGTATTAAGATTAATGAAAGATGAAATGTGTTGTAAGAATATTTTAGAATTTATTGGTTTAAGATCAAAAATGTACACTTTAAAAATTGAAAACGAAGAACCTATAAAAAAAATTAAGGGTATAAAAAAATCAGTTGTAAAAAAAGATATAAATTTTGATGATTATAAAAACTGTTTGAATGAAAATATTAACAAAACAATTACACAAAATTTAATTTTATCAAAAAACGAGGAAGAGTGCAGTAGAGTAGACTGTGTCAACTCTGGGATACCCGTATGAACGTAATATATCCTATTTCTATAAAACTTGATCATCTTTTGAAAACATTCAGATGTTTTAGTACCGAACTACAGAGATATATTTATGTAAATTGTGGAGTTGTATGACAGCTACCCGAATCTATTGCGCCTAGCTTCATTAAGTTCCAAGAAATGCAAGAAGCCTGAACCGGTTGCTTTAAATTAATCAAATTTTACAAAAGTTTTTGGCATGCAACTCGACACTTTTTCACTAAATTTCAGATAGCTAGATTCAATATACACTGAGTTATTTTCATTTAAAAAGAGAAGTTGTATGGCAACTACCCGAACCTGTCGTATCATCACAACCAAATTTTACAAAAGTTATTGGCATAAAACTGGATCATCATTCGCAAAATTTCAGATACCTAGATTGAATAGACACTGGGTTATTTCCATTTAAAGAAAGAAGTTGTATGGCAGCTACTCGAACCCGATGGCCGAAAATGCTGGAGTTAAATAGCAAAATATTCAGCCTCCTAGCTTCTCTATTTTTTGAGTTATCGTGCGGACGGACACCGAGTTATTTTCATTTAAAAAGAGATTTTGTATGGCAGCTACCCGAACCCGTCGCAACACCACAACCAAATTTTGCAGAAGTTGTTGGAATGTAACTCGACACTTCTTTACTAAATTTCAGATTACTAGCTTCAATAAACACTGAGTTATTCTCATTTAAACGGAGAAGTTGTATGGCAGCTACCCGAACCCGTCGCACCAACACAACCAAATTTTGCTGAAGTTGTTGCCATAAAACTTGATCATCATTCGCAAAATTGCAGATACCTAGATTGGATATACACTGGGTTATTTCGATTTAAAGAAAGAAGTTGTATGGCAGCTACTAGAACCCGGCGGCCGAAAATGCTGGAGTTAAATAGCAAAACTAACAATTTTGCAAAAGTGACGTATACAAAATGTCAGCCTTCTAGCTCCTTTATTTTTTAAGTTATCGTGCGGACGGACACTGAGTTCTTTTCATTTAAAAAGAGAAGTTGTATGGCAGCTAGCCGAACCCGTCGCACCAATACAACCAAATTTTGCAGAAGTTGTTGCCATAAAACTTGATCATCATTCGCAAAATTGCAGATACCTAGATTGAACAGACACTGGGTTATTTCCATTTAAAGAAAGACGTTGTATGGCAGCTACTCGAACCCGGGGGCCGAAAATGCTGGAGTTAAATAGCAAAACTAACAATTTTACAAAGGTAACGTAAAAAAATTTTCAGCCTTCTAGCTCCTCTATTTTTTGAGTTATCGTGCGGACGGACACTGAGTTCTTTTCATTTAAAGAGATATTTTGTATGGCAGCTACCCGAACCCGTCGTACCACCACAACCAAATTTTGTAGAAGTTGTTGCCATAAAACTTGATCATCATTCGCAAAATTTCAAATACCTAGATTGAACAGACACTGGGTTATTTCCATTTAAAGAAAGACGTTGTATGGCAGCTACTCGAACCCGGGGGCCGAAAATGCTGGAGTTAAATAGCAAAACTAACAATTTTACAAAAGTGACGTAAAAAAATTTTCAGCCTCCTAGCTCCTCTATTTTTTGAGTTATCGTGCGGACGGACACTGAGTTCTTTTCATTTAAAGAGATATTTTGTATGGCAGCTACCCGAACCCGTCGTACCACCACAACCAAATTTTGTAGAAGTTGTTGCCATAAAACTTGATCATCATTCGCAAAATTTCAAATACCTAGATTGAACAGACACTGGGTTATTTCTATTTCAAGAAAGACGTTGTATGGCAGCTACCCGAACCCGGGGACAGAAAATGCTGGAGTTAAATAGCAAAACTAACAATTTTACAAAAGTGACGTAAAAAATTTTTCAGCCTCCTAGCTCCTCTATTTTTTGAGTTATCGTGCGGACGGACACTGAGTTCTTTTCATTTAAAAAGATATTTTGTATGGCAGCTACCCGAACCCGTCGCACCAGCACAACCAAATTTTGCAGAAGTTGTTGCCATAAAACTTGATCATCATTTGCAAGATTTCAGACGCCTAGCTTTATTAACTTCCAAGAGGTGCAAGAGCCTGAACCGGCTGCTCTAGGCCAACCAAATTTTACAAAAGTTGTTGGTATATAACTCGACACCTCTTTACTAAATTTCAGATTCCTAGCTTCAATGAACACTGAGTTATTCTCATTTAACCGGATAAGTTGTATGGCAGCTACCCGAACCCATCGCACCACCACAACCAAATTTTGCAAAAGTTGTTGCCATAAAACTTGATCAACATTTGCAAGATTTCAGACGCCTAGCTTTATTAACTTCCAAGAGGTGCAAGAAGCCTGAACCGGATGCTCTAGACCAACTAAATTTTACAGAAGTTGTTGGCATGTAACTCGACACCTCTTTACTAAATTTCAGATTCCTAGCTTAAATAAACACTGAGTTATTCTCATTTAAACGGAGAAGTTGTATGGCAGCTACCCGAACCCGTCGCACCAACACAACCAAATTTTACAGAAGTTGTTGCCATAAAACTTGATCATCATTTGCAAAATTTCAAAACCCTAGCTTGAATAGATACTGAGTTATTTCTATATAAAGAAAGAAGTTGTATGGCAGCTACTCGAACCCGCCGACCGAAAATGTTAGATTTAAATAGCACAACTAACAATTTTGCAAAAGTGACGTAAAAAAAATTTCAGCCTCCTAGCTCCTTTATTTTTTGAGTTATCATGCGGACGGACGGACGGACGTACATGGCTTAATCGACTCAGAATTCGATTCTGAGCCGATCCATACCTTTCACACTATATCTAGCTCGGCTCCTTTAAGGTGTCACAAACGTAATGGCAAATTTATTATACCCTTGAACATAGTTCATACGGGTATAACGAGGAAGAGTGCAGTAGAGTAGACTGTGTCAACTCTGGGATACCCGTATGAACGTAATATATCCTATTTCTATAAAACTTGATCATCTTTTGAAAACATTCAGATGTTTTAGTACCGAACTACAGAGATATATTTATGTAAATTGTGGAGTTGTATGACAGCTACCCGAATCTATTGCGCCTAGCTTCATTAAGTTCCAAGAAATGCAAGAAGCCTGAACCGGTTGCTTTAAATTAATCAAATTTTACAAAAGTTTTTGGCATGCAACTCGACACTTTTTCACTAAATTTCAGATAGCTAGATTCAATATACACTGAGTTATTTTCATTTAAAAAGAGAAGTTGTATGGCAACTACCCGAACCTGTCGTATCATCACAACCAAATTTTACAAAAGTTATTGGCATAAAACTGGATCATCATTCGCAAAATTTCAGATACCTAGATTGAATAGACACTGGGTTATTTCCATTTAAAGAAAGAAGTTGTATGGCAGCTACTCGAACCCGATGGCCGAAAATGCTGGAGTTAAATAGCAAAACTAACAATTTTATAAAAGTGACGAAAAAAAATATTCAGCCTCCTAGCTTCTCTATTTTTTGAGTTATCGTGCGGACGGACACCGAGTTATTTTCATTTAAAAAGAGATTTTGTATGGCAGCTACCCGAACCCGTCGCAACACCACAACCAAATTTTGCAGAAGTTGTTGGAATGTAACTCGACACTTCTTTACTAAATTTCAGATTACTAGCTTCAATAACCACTGAGTTATTCTCATTTAAACGGAGAAGTTGTATGGCAGCTACCCGAACCCGTCGCACCAACACAACCAAATTTTGCAGAAGTTGTTGCCATAAAACTTGATCATCATTCGCAAAATTGCAGATACCTAGATTGGATATACACTGGGTTATTTCGATTTAAAGAAAGAAGTTGTATGGCAGCTACTAGAACCCGGCGGCCGAAAATGCTGGAGTTAAATAGCAAAACTAACAATTTTGCAAAAGTGACGTATACAAAATGTCAGCCTTCTAGCTCCTTTATTTTTTAAGTTATCGTGCGGACGGACACTGAGTTCTTTTCATTTAAAAAGAGAAGTTGTATGGCAGCTAGCCGAACCCGTCGCACCAATACAACCAAATTTTGCAGAAGTTGTTGCCATAAAACTTGATCATCATTCGCAAAATTGCAGATACCTAGATTGAACAGACACTGGGTTATTTCCATTTAAAGAAAGACGTTGTATGGCAGCTACTCGAACCCGGGGGCCGAAAATGCTGGAGTTAAATAGCAAAACTAACAATTTTACAAAGGTAACGTAAAAAAATTTTCAGCCTTCTAGCTCCTCTATTTTTTGAGTTATCGTGCGGACGGACACTGAGTTCTTTTCATTTAAAGAGATATTTTGTATGGCAGCTACCCGAACCCGTCGTACCACCACAACCAAATTTTGTAGAAGTTGTTGCCATAAAACTTGATCATCATTCGCAAAATTTCAAATACCTAGATTGAACAGACACTGGGTTATTTCCATTTAAAGAAAGACGTTGTATGGCAGCTACTCGAACCCGGGGGCCGAAAATGCTGGAGTTAAATAGCAAAACTAACAATTTTACAAAAGTGACGTAAAAAAATTTTCAGCCTCCTAGCTCCTCTATTTTTTGAGTTATCGTGCGGACGGACACTGAGTTCTTTTCATTTAAAGAGATATTTTGTATGGCAGCTACCCGAACCCGTCGTACCACCACAACCAAATTTTGTAGAAGTTGTTGCCATAAAACTTGATCATCATTCGCAAAATTTCAAATACCTAGATTGAACAGACACTGGGTTATTTCTATTTCAAGAAAGACGTTGTATGGCAGCTACCCGAACCCGGGGACAGAAAATGCTGGAGTTAAATAGCAAAACTAACAATTTTACAAAAGTGACGTAAAAAATTTTTCAGCCTCCTAGCTCCTCTATTTTTTGAGTTATCGTGCGGACGGACACTGAGTTCTTTTCATTTAAAAAGATATTTTGTATGGCAGCTACCCGAACCCGTCGCACCAGCACAACCAAATTTTGCAGAAGTTGTTGCCATAAAACTTGATCATCATTTGCAAGATTTCAGACGCCTAGCTTTATTAACTTCCAAGAGGTGCAAGAGCCTGAACCGGCTGCTCTAGGCCAACCAAATTTTACAAAAGTTGTTGGTATATAACTCGACACCTCTTTACTAAATTTCAGATTCCTAGCTTCAATGAACACTGAGTTATTCTCATTTAACCGGATAAGTTGTATGGCAGCTACCCGAACCCGTCGCACCACCACAACCAAATTTTGCAAAAGTTGTTGCCATAAAACTTGATCAACATTTGCAAGATTTCAGACGCCTAGCTTTATTAACTTCCAAGAGGTGCAAGAAGCCTGAACCGGATGCTCTAGACCAACTAAATTTTACAGAAGTTGTTGGCATGTAACTCGACACCTCTTTACTAAATTTCAGATTCCTAGCTTAAATAAACACTGAGTTATTCTCATTTAAACGGAGAAGTTGTATGGCAGCTACCCGAACCCGTCGCACCAACACAACCAAATTTTACAGAAGTTGTTGCCATAAAACTTGATCATCATTTGCAAAATTTCAAAACCCTAGCTTGAATAGATACTGAGTTATTTCTATATAAAGAAAGAAGTTGTATGGCAGCTACTCGAACCCGCCGACCGAAAATGTTAGATTTAAATAGCAAAACTAACAATTTTGCAAAAGTGACGTAAAAAAAATTTCAGCCTCCTAGCTCCTTTATTTTTTGAGTTATCATGCGGACGGACGGACGGACGGACGGACGGACGGACGTACATGGCTTAATCGACTCAGAATTCGATTCTGAGCCGATCCATACCTTTCACACTATATCTAGCTCGGCTCCTTTAAGGTGTCACAAACGTAATGGCAAATTTATTATACCCTTGAACATAGTTCATACGGGTATAAAAATAATAAATCTATAACTACATACATAAATAGCCATATATTTATTCATATACATATGTATCTATATTATGAGCTGATGTTTAATTTATACATGCATTCTATTTAAAAAATATAAATTATAACCTATAGAACATTCTGAATTTTTTTTTGTTCGTTTATATTTACCGTCCATTCATATGCGTACATAAAATTTTTTTTTGTTCGTTTATGTTTACCGTCCATTCATATAAATGTAACTGTTGCCTACATATTAAAAAATAATAAATCTATAACTACATACATAAATAGCCATATATTCGTTCATACACATATATATATATATTATGTGCTGAACTTCTCAGTGTTGCATTATATCATAATGCGGCAAAATTTTTAAAAAATTAAGAAAACGTTGCATAGCTAAATTCAAAATTTAAATAAAAATATTGCAATTTTATAATGTTCTTTATTTCCACTTAAAATGCGACCCTTTAAAAACCTTTATTCATACAACGCCTTGTTTTTTCTTTCTTTTCATAACATACATTTTAATATTTTTTTTTTTATCTGTTATGTACGGAAATATCAAACGTATGTTTCTTTGTTTTAAAATCATAACATTTTAATAGTTCTTTTTTTCTATCTGTTATGTGGGTAAATATCAGATCTGCACATATACATAAGAAATAGCCTTTAAAAATATTTAAAAACAATCAAAGTAACATTTTTTGTTCTCTTTTTTTCTATTCGTTTTTATTTTTCTTCCAGTATTACATTTTATTTTTTTTTTCTGTTATTTAGGTACACTAAGAACTTATTTTTTTTTTTAATATTAAATTTATGCATACTGCATACAGTCTATTTCAAAAATAGAAATTATTAGCTATAGAACATGCATATTAAGTTTTACACTGTGTTCTCAAGTGCGACACATTAATTTCTTTACACATTCATGTCTTTCAAATTCATCGCTTTCAAACCAAAAGTATTTTCGAAGCACATATTATTACATATTTTTAAATATGTTCCTATGGATATGTACACATACAATGCAATGGGCTACATAAAAAACAATAGTCTTTTATAGAAAAAAAAAACATTTATGTATTACGTATACGTACGTATTGGCATTGGTGAGTCTAGTAAAATTAGATAAAATGTTTTATTTTGGTTCTGTAATAATTCTGTTAAAAATTCTGTTATATCTTTGTATGAAAATTTAATTTTGAAATTAAGCTAATTTCTCTAATGTTTTTCGATATTATTATTTTAAAATTATGTATTGTCATCTCAGATCCCGATGAAGCATTTCTAATGAAGAAAATTTCAAGTCTCTAGCTCAACGGGAAGTGTGTTTAAAATGGCTTCTAAGATTCCATCCTTTACCCAACCAAGTTAATAAAAAGCTGTTAATAATTTTACAATGACGGACATATCAAAAATTATTTTAAGAAAGCATGTACAGCTTTCTCTTAAAAATGAAAAGAACGCGACTGAAGAAAATTTAAAAGAACATTTAATGGTAATACTAAAAGACTTAATATATTTAAATAAATTATTGAGTGAAAATAAATTATCAAATAGTGGAATTAAATCATGCATAAGTACAGTGATCTCTAGTTTAGAATCTTATAAAACTAAAATTAAATTTCAGTTATTAAATAAAGACAATAGTGAATTGGAATGGAAAAATTTAACACCAGCATTCCAAAATAGACTACAAACCGGGCTAATAACAAACATTAATGATGTAGACCCGAAAATATTTCTGGAAAAGTGAAATATTATGATCATCAATAATAAATTTAATTATTAATATAAATTCATATACTGCATTTGTGGCAGGTTTATATATAGATTTGCCACAATTTATTAAAAAAAAACATGCTTGCATAAATATTAAAAATTCTGATAATGCCTGCTTTGCGTGGAGTATAATGGGGTCACTTTATCCTTCCCAACATCATTCAGACCTCAGATCAAGTTATCCAAACTATGAGGGGATACTCAATTTCAATGGAATTAAGTTTCCCGTATTAATTAAAGATATTCCCAAATTTGACCAATTAAATAAAATTAGTGTAAATGTTTTTGGGCTAGAATTAATTAAAAAAAATGAATATAAAGTTGTGCCCTTATACATAACAAAAGGAAAAAGTGAAATACATATTAACTTATTATTAATACAAAATATATATGAACAGAAACAAAAAATTAACTGTTATTCTGAATCAAATATTAATGATAATGATGTAGAGATTAAATATCATTACGTTTTAATTAAAGATTTATCAAGATTACTTTCGCAAGATATTAATAAAAAAGGTCATAAAAAATATTTTTGTGAAAGATGTCTTAATTATTTTGATACAAATGAAAAATTAAATAATCACTCATTTTATTGCAATAAAATTAATAAGTCTTTAAAAATAAAATTATGTTACCGTGCGTTATATACGCGGATATTGAATGCATTTTAAAGAAAAATAATCCAAATAATATTAATAATAATATTTTTCAAGAACATGAACCATCTTCTATTGGATATTATTTAAAATCAACATATATAACGAATACAAAATATCGTTTCTTACGAGGTGAAAATTGCATCAATTGGTTTTTAAGTGGACTTAAGGAAATTGCTAACCTATTAGAAACAGATCTAAAATCACCTGTAAAAATGAAAGCTCTCACTAGAGAACAAAATTACCAATTTGAAGAGGCTCGGACTTGTTTTATTTGTGATCAACCATTTACAGAAAAAAATATTAAATGTAAGGATCATGATCATTTAAATGGTGAATATCGAGGAGCTGCTCATAAAAACTGCAACATAAATTATAAAAATTCTTTCTATGTTCCTGTAATATTTCATAACCTAAGCGGTTATGATTCACATTTTATTATAAAGGAATTAAACTCAGTTATATCAGGTAAAATAGATTTACTTCCCATAAATAAAGAGAAATATATTAGTTTTACGAAATATATTGATAATAGTGATATAATTTAGATTTATAGATTCATTTAAATTTTTGGGAAGTAGTTTAGATAGTTTAGCAAAAAACTTAGATGATTTTCCAAATTTAAATGATCAATTTGAAAATTTAACAGAAAATCAATATTCATTGCTTAGCAAAAATGGAATTTACCCTTATGATTATTTAGATAATCATGAAAAATTTTTAATTTCATCATTACCTGAAAAACATTTTTTTTATAATGAATTAAACAAATAGCATGTTAGTGATGAAGAGTACAATCATGCTATAAAAATTTGGAATGAGTTTCACATCAAAAATTTAGGTGAATATTCTGACTTGTATTTAAAAACTGATATTATGTTATTAACAGATATCTTTGAAAAATTCAGAAAATTTTGTATGGATCTACATATGACTTAGATCCGGTTCATTATTTTACTTTGCCAGGGTTTTCCTGGGATGCTATGCTCAAATACACCACAGTAAATTTTGAACTTTTAACAGATATTGACATGCCATTATTTATCGAAAATAGTGTAAGAGGAGGTTTAACTCAAGTTTCTAAACGCTATTCAAAAGCAAATAATAAATACATGAACGACTTTGATTCTTCATTGCAATCTCAATATTTAATGTATTTTGATGTTAATAATCAATATGGGTGGAGTATGAATCAGTATTTACCATTAAAAAATTTTCAATGGGAAACCGAAATGAACAAATTTGATAAAGATTTTATATTAAACATCTCTGATAAAAATGATATTGGTTATATCTTTGAGGTGGATTTAAATTATCCTACACAAATTCACGATATTCATAGAGATCTCCCTTTCTGTCCAGAACATTTAGTAACAGCCTCGAAGGAAAAAAAATTAGTTGCTACCTTGTACAATAAGGAAAGGTATATTCTTCATTATAGAAGTTTAAAATTAGCTTTAAAAAATGGTCTTGAAGTAACAAAAATTCATAAAATTTTAAAATTTATTCAATCGGATTTTCTGCGACCATATATAGAGTTGAATACTAAATCACGAGCACAATCGAAAGACAATTTTTCAAAAGAACTTTTTAAATTAATGAATAATGCAATATTTGGGAAAACGATAGAAAACCTGAGAAAACACTGCGACATAACACTTAAAACTTGCTGGCATGGTCGTTATGGGGTTAACGCATTAATTGCATCACCTTATTTTAAGAGTTCTGCTATTTTTAATGAAAATTTAGTTGCCATAGAATTATATAGAAGTGAAATTTATTTTAATAAACCCATATATGTGGGTATGGCAGCATTAGATATAGCGAAAATATCAATATATGAATTTTTTTATGATTACATGAAAAAAAATTTGAAACAAAATTGTAATCTTTTGTATTCTGATACTGACAGTCTTATTCTAGAAATTTTTAATACTCATATATATGAAATTATAAAAAAAGACTGCTATGAAAGGTTTGATACTAGTGATTATTTAATAAATAATAAGTGGGGAATTCCTTGGTAAATAAGAAAGTATTAAGATTAATGAAAGATGAAATGTGTTGTAAGAATATTTTAGAATTTATTGGTTTAAGATCAAAAATGTACACATTAAAAATTGAAAACGAAGAACCTATAAAAAAAATTAAGGGTATAAAAAAATCAGTTGTAAAAAAAGATATAAATTTTGATGATTATAAAAACTGTTTGAATGAAAATATTAACAAAACAATTACACAAAATTTAATTTTATCAAAAAACGAGGAAGAGTGCAGTAGAGTAGACTGTGTCAACTCTGGGATACCCGTATGAACGTAATATATCCTATTTCTATAAAACTTGATCATCTTTTGAAAACATTCAGATGTTTTAGTACCGAACTACAGAGATATATTTATGTAAATTGTGGAGTTGTATGACAGCTACCCGAATCTATTGCGCCTAGCTTCATTAAGTTCCAAGAAATGCAAGAAGCCTGAACCGGTTGCTTTAAATTAATCAAATTTTACAAAAGTTTTTGGCATGCAACTCGACACTTTTTCACTAAATTTCAGATAGCTAGATTCAATATACACTGAGTTATTTTCATTTAAAAAGAGAAGTTGTATGGCAACTACCCGAACCTGTCGTATCATCACAACCAAATTTTACAAAAGTTATTGGCATAAAACTGGATCATCATTCGCAAAATTTCAGATACCTAGATTGAATAGACACTGGGTTATTTCCATTTAAAGAAAGAAGTTGTATGGCAGCTACTCGAACCCGATGGCCGAAAATGCTGGAGTTAAATAGCAAAACTAACAATTTTATAAAAGTGACGAAAAAAAATATTCAGCCTCCTAGCTTCTCTATTTTTTGAGTTATCGTGCGGACGGACACCGAGTTATTTTCATTTAAAAAGAGATTTTGTATGGCAGCTACCCGAACCCGTCGCAACACCACAACCAAATTTTGCAGAAGTTGTTGGAATGTAACTCGACACTTCTTTACTAAATTTCAGATTACTAGCTTCAATAAACACTGAGTTATTCTCATTTAAACGGAGAAGTTGTATGGCAGCTACCCGAACCCGCCGCACCAACACAACCAAATTTTGCAGAAGTTGTTGACATTAAACTTGATCATCATTTTCAAAATTTCAGAAATCTAGGTTGAATAGATACTGAGTTATTTCTATATAAAGAAAGAAGTTGTATGGCAGCTACTCGAATCCGCCGACGGAAATTGTTGAAGTTAAATAGCAAAACTAACAATTTTGCAAAAGTGACGTAAAAAAAATTTCAGCCTCCTAGCTTCTCTATTTTTTGAGTTATCGTGCTGACGGACGGACGGACGGACGTACATGGCTTAATCGATTCAGAATTCGATTCTGAGCCGATCCAAACCTTTGACACTATATCTAACTCGACTCCTTTAAGGTGTCACAAACGTAATGGCAAATTTATTATACCCTTGAACATAGTTCATACGGGTATAATCATAATGTTAGTACAATAAGTCAGAAAAAACTTGACTTTAAACTTTAAATTCAAATGACAATAAAATATTCTTGTTAAATAATTCATATTACTCTTTGGGGTCACTATAGTTTTAGCTAAATATTTCTGAAAGATTAATAAGGAAAAAAAAAAATGTTGTTTATAGTTTTTTTTATTTTCAGATTGCTTTTACAGATTATTTCATTTTAATTGTATTTAATGATTTTGGAACAGATGAGAATTTTTTTTTTCAGATTTTAATTTTTAATTTATTTCTTCTTCTGCAGTTGAGATGATGATGATGATGATGATGAAGGTTTTTCTGAATTGGTTGAATTAGACTTGGAATTGAGCCTCATTTTAAATATAGTGCAGTTTATCTCTCTTTTTAATTGTCCGATAATCCCAGGTTTTTTTTTTTTTTTTTGTCTTTTTCCATTTTGATTTTTACTTATTTTGAAATTGTTTTTCAAGAAAAAAAAAAAATTTAAGACTGATTCTATTTCAAGTTTTTAGTCTGATTAAATAGTAAAAATATTGTTTAGATCAACGATTTTAATAAGTAAACATTTTCCATAGCACAAACTCCAACATGATTAAAAGCACATCTTTTAGAATAACAAATTTGCTGATTCTTCAATATTTTTAAACTTGTAGAATCGTGATTATTCAAATCGAAAACATTATTCTTTTTCAATATACTACTAATCCAAGATTTTTTTTCTTCTCCTTTAACATAAATTTTTGTTTGATTAGGTATAAAAATTTTTAAAAAATTGATGATATCACAAAAATGTGTTTTGCCGTCAGACCATTGTAATCCGCGATGATTTTTAGTGAGCCATTCATTTGTATATTTTGTTTCTGTTTTTAAATAATGATAAGCATAAGGTTGTTTTATTATGAAATGTTGAATTTCGTCATTCGATGTAAGAATAGCTATTTCTTTTAAAATAAATTTATTGTTATTGTCGCGAAACCCTTGTATATCAACGATGACGTAATCCATTTTAATGTTAGAAAAATGATAATGTTGATTATGTTGAATTAATAAATCTCTCAAACTTTATGTATTTATAAATTTTATAGAATAAATAGACTATACAATGTAAAACGATTATAAAGAATATACCTTCAATAAATGAAGGAATATCAAAGACACAGCAAGATTTCAAGCCTTTAATTGTTTCCTCTTTTGTAGACAAGTTCATTTATTTTTATTTAGTAATTTAAACAATTTTATGAACTTCTCCCGTTATAGGCTTAAACTCTACCAAACGGTCATGTAAAATAAGACAATAAGCTGTAGTATTGTCTGGAATTTTTTTTAAAGTCTTTAATTCAATTTTGACGTCAACTGGACCCATTTTAAAATTATCATCTTGATAACGAGTATCAATTATGAAGATTGGAGAATCATCTTTAAAATTGTCCCATGAAACTAAAGGTTCTGATATTGAGTTATTATAATAGAAGCTTCTAAAATTCGAATATGCTTCATATGCTAATGCATAACGATTTTTACCAAAATCTAAATTCATATCTTCATATGGATAAGATTTAGAATTTAAATATACTTTTATATTTTCAATATCACAATAATTAAATTTTGATGGATCTTCATCAATTTTATTTTGATTATCAGTTTGTAAAGTAAAAATAATAAACCGAGGTTTTTCAAGTTGTGAAGCTGTTTTAACATTCCAAATATGATGTGTAGTTCCTGCTGGTAATGTAGGATACTCATGTAATTCCCAATTTCTAAAAGGAATTTTCACAACCGAACCATTTTCAATACTTTTGTATAAATTTAATTTAAGATTATCAGCTAAGTCAATATGTTGAACCTTCCAATATATTTTTGTGATAAGAATTTTCGGTTTTTCAATAGCAGCATTAGTAGCATTACATAATAATGAATTATCATTTAATCGAGAGCGAGTTAATGTCAATTCATGTTTGGCATTTGGAATAATATTTTTATAATCTTCTGCAAATCCTAATAATCTCTTTAAGGGTATACAAAAATTGAAATAAAGTCCTTTCATTTTAATTGATTCATTAGGAGACCAACTTCCATTATATAAAGCGGTACTTTCATTTTGATTGAGTGAAATATAGTTTTTTAATGTTGAAGTTATACCAACATTACGATTATGATCAATTTCTTTACCATTAAGTTCATAACGAATTTCATCAAATAGAAATGGTATAGCATTATTAACTAGTTTAGTATGCGTAACAGCTGATCCATTATGTTTTGATGCATATCCTTCTATATAAATTAGACTTGTTGAAGGTAATATATTTAAATTCTGATTTTGTATTTGTATTTTAATGATATCACTTAATCCAAATGAACTTGTGTATGGTGAATATGAATGCCATTGAGCGCTAGTTATATTTTCATTAAAAACAGGATCATTAAAAAGCTCCATTTTAATTTGCTTTTAGTAAATACCCAAGAGATTTTAGATATTCTTTGTTCTCAAATGATAGTCGTTTTTTATATTCTAAATGTTGATAGGCACCTCCTACTCCTTTGAATAACTTTGATTGATTAAACTGTTGTTCCTTACTCTGTGAAGGTATATAGAATTGATGAGATTGATTTTGATTAAATGTTAGCATTTTGAGGCTTTAAATGCAATCTAATTGTTATTGTTTCTCCACGAAAATTAACTAAATTACCATTCTGGTCAATCAGTTTTATAGTAATAGAACTTATCTGATTAACGGTTACTGGTAAATAAATTACATTATTAGGAACTTCAATTATTTTATAGCCAGGACTAACGTTAATAGAGAATTCATGTAAAATGTGAGCTTCTGTTCCATTAATATAAGTTCCGGAAATAATATTGCATTCCACTCTTATTATGTTTATTTTATTAATGTCAACAAATAGATCTGAAATATGCCATTTGTTTGGTGATAATCTTTTTCTGCTAAAACCTAATAATCCGCCAATAGTATCCACTCTTTCAAAATCAATTTCCTTATCAGTAAAAATTTGACATTTTAATGTATTATTATTAGGTCTTATAATTAACTTCTCATTGTCTGCTTTAACAATATTAATTTTTTTTCCGAGAAATGTTTCAATATCTCCAATTTCATATGAACCTGTGGGAAGAATGATGGATTTATCATCAATAATAAATCTATTATTTTCCTCATCTATATTTGGTATTGAATTATATGTTTGAAAATCTACTAAACCGCAGGTATATTCTTCCCTCTTTAGGTCTATAGGAGGAAAATAATTAGCTGTTAATATGGAAGAGTTTCCGTTTAAAGTTAATGTTATTGACATATCTTGAATTGATATAATGAGATAATTCAGAAGTACATTCTGCTTTTATAGATTTTCAAGGTTAATTCATCATCATAATAAATATATATATAATAATTCTAATTATTCTTTTTAAATTCTTGTATTACAAATAAATTATAATTATTTCTTATCAATTAGTTTTATGATTCTTTTTATTCAAATAGAAAAAATAACCTTGAACTTGTACAAAAATTATTAATGTAGATTAGTTTTATTAAAGCTAGCTAGACTAATAATAATAAAAAAAATTTTTTTTTTTGTTTTTTGGTTATGTTTTATTTACTGATAATTTTGCTTTTTTTTTTTTTTTATAACATGAAATAAAAATTTTTAACATAAATGACCACAATGATATTTATTATAATTATATACAAGATTATCCCCCAAATAATTAATTACTTCTAATGGTGGTCGTAAATTTCCAAAACTATCAAAATATTGTATTATTTCATCATTTTTAAAATAAGCTACCCAATGAGTTCCATTTCCAATAGAATTATCTAAATTTATTATAGCGCATTGAAATTTCCATGGTTTGCTTGCAGGTAAATTGTCTCGCATAAAGACCCCACGAAAATGTTTCAAGTATTTTTTACAAAATTTCTCTAAATCAATATTTGTAAGTGGTCTTTTGGGTAGCTTACTTAATGGTTTTTTGGATTTAAATAAAGACCCAATCCTTTTTTATATGGTTTCAAATGTAACTCATTACCCCCTTTTAAGGCTATTGCTTCCATTGTTTTATTATGACGTTCACTTTCTTTTAACTGTTTGTGGGCATTTTTAGCATCGTTTATAGCCTTAGATATTCCTGCAGCAGCGCCTGAAAGTGCTCCAATAGCAGATAAACCTGCAAATATTGGAATTAAAGGTAAAACACCTCCAATTTTAGGTACTGAAATAATTCGCGGTATATCAATTAATTTTTTTTGTCCTTTTGAAAATTTTCTGGCTGCATGCAAAGCAGTTTTTATAATATTCTTATCATTCATAGGCTTTTTTAAAGCCTTAACTGCTGTTTTTGCACCTTTTATAACATTTTTCAATGGTTTTTTCCTGTTTTGCTGTTTTTGTTTTCTTACTGTTTTCCTTTTTAGCCCCGTACTGAGTTTAACTTTAGCTTTCATTGCGTTTGTAACTAAAAATGCATTCGCTTTTTCTCCTAAACCTGAATTTTTAGCTTTAACTCTTTGCCAAGCCTTTTCTGCAAGTATATTATCAGCTATATGACGTTGATTTTGATCAGTATTTTGAGAATATGCTATATCATGCATACGACAAGCCTTATCTAAATCATTAATTCCTTTATCACCTCGAGCTAATCGTTTTGTTAGCTGTGTTCCAGGACCGCAATAATTATAACCTGGTAAATGCGCTTCAAATGGTAATTTATTAATTAGCGAATTAATAATAACTCTTCCAACAACTGTTCTTTTATTACTACTAGTACTTGTATATTTATTGTTGCAAGACATCTTGTGAAGTTTAGTTTAAGAAAGTTGGTCAAACACTAATTACCTATTAAAGAAACTCATCAGTATAGTTAAAGAAATGAAATTTATAAAAATAAGTAATGCAGTTAAAGTTAAATATTACGATCAAAATTCTAAGAACAAAATCAAAAAACATTTCGAATTCTTTCCAGATAGTATAAGATGATTAATAGTAGGACCTTAAAATTGTGGTAAAACAAATGTTATGCTAAGTATGCTTGTAGATCCTAAAGGGCTTAAATTTCAAAACATATATATTTACTCAAAATCATTGCATCAACCTAAATATGAATATTTAAAAAAACTAATAAAACCTAACAAAGGAATGAGATATAATGAATTTTCAAATAATGTTGATGTAATTGAACCCTCAGCTTCTCAACCAAACTCAATATTTATATTTGATGATGTAGCTTGCGAAAAGCAAGATAATGTAAGAGTATATTTTTGTATGGGACGTCACCAAGGAATAGATAGCTTTTATTTATGTCAATCATATACAAAAATCTCAAAGCATTTAGTTAGAGATAATGCAAACTTTCTAACTGTATTCAAGCAAGATGATTTAAATTTAAAACATATCTATAATGATCATGTAAATTCTGATATGTCTTACATTGATTTTAAGAAATTGAGTGCATGCTGTTGGAATGATAACTATGGTTTTCTATTAATTATGAAAGATAACAGTTTAAATAATGGACGTTATAGGAAAAATTTTGATATATTTGTTAAATTTTAGGCAACAACAGAATAGCACCGTCAATAGGTTACAGTCACTAACTGAACAGGTTAATTGTCAGTTGGTAGCTAGCAACAAGACATTCCAGTTCAGTTCAGTTCATAGCTATTCAGTTCATAGCAGTTCAATTCAGTTCATAGCATTCAGTTCAGTTCAGCTCATAACATTCAGTTGATAATTGAATAGATCAGTTGCCGCTTAAAAATGAATGAGCAACCTATGGAAAATTTAATTAAAACTCGTAAAAGTTTAAAAAGGAAATTTCAATCTTTAAAAGTAGGGAAGCTATCAGAAGATCGAAATCGGGAAGAAGCATTTACTCAATTACAAAACCATTGAAAGAATTAGCTAATACTTTTAAACAACAACAAGTTTTGCATAATTTTATTAAACCGGGAATTAAACCAGATGATGATGATGCTGTAGCTGATAATAACATTAAATTAATGAGATCATCCATGTGGGAAACAAAAACACATCGCAACAAAAGTAATACTTACAGTAAATTTAAAACTTCAACACCTAATACTATAAAATCTGAGACACCATCTACAATTATTGATAATTTTAACGATGAATCATTAATTTCACAATTTCCTGTTTTTAGCAAGTCAGAACTTGATAGCTCATATGGACCTTATTTTAATGAGTCATTAAATGTTCGAAAACTTGGGAATGCTAATTTTCAAATAGATGAAACTAATAAAAATATATTGATCGATGATGAAGTTTGAGTCTATATGAATTAATATTTTAAAAAAAACCTATAAACTATACTGAAACTGATTTAAGTACATATCGCCACATACTTGACAAAACAAATGCACATAGAAGAAATCATAATTATTTAGAACAAATAAAAGCAAACAAAGGTTTTAAATACAAAAATATATTACGTAAATTATATGCGCATGATTATAACACTAGATATAAAAATAAAACTGGTTTAGGTTATTCTTCTTCTTCACCAACAAGTCAATTAAATTATACAATTCAATTAAATCAATATGTTTATTGGGATGATCCCAATGAGTTGGTTGATAGATTAAGACTTTTAATTGCATCACAATCGGCTGGCAACAACAATCATCGTAATGAAATTATATCTATAATTGAAGCTTAGAGAAGCTAATATAATTCAATAATATTTAAGAATAACAATCAGTAACAATCAAAATGTCAATTGATAAGTTTGGACGTAGTACAAATTCATTTACTTCTAGAAAACTACATACTAAAGGACCACCAGGTGTAGGTTTCAAATTAACTTCTGAGGGAAATTATGATTTAGAGAACAAAATTTTATCTAATGTTCAAGAACCCATTAACGGAAATGATGCAGCAACGCAAACATTTGTGAACAATAAAATCTTCTTTCACAAAGAACTAATAAAAAACCATATAGAAAATATATTTTACAATTTGACTAATGAACTTAAATTAACAGAAACAAAATTAAGAATATTAGAAGAAAAAGTGCAAGAAAGTTTAGAGAATATCAATCTTAAATTTTCTAGAATGTTATATGAAAAATTTTCAGAAATGAATGATTTTATTGCATTTCAAATTAAAAAACCAATTAAATTTATTAATGAGAGATTAGAAAAAATTGAAGTCAAGGCTCAATCAGCGTTGGATTTAATTAATAATTCAAGAAATTAATTGTGATTAGTTCTCGTTTAACTTCCAAAATGGATATACATCAAAGCGGATATTCTTTAAATAATTTTTTAAATAAATATGAACATATTTTATTGGAGGAACATTATGAACAGTTAAAAGATCATTTCAAATTTTTAAAATTATTTAAAAATTCTATACAAATTGAAACAAAGGAGTATGGATATCATTGGGATATATGTCCCTATACCTCAGATAATATTGAAAGTCTTCCAGATACTTGTCCATGTCATTCAGCAGAACAATGTATGTTATGCTGTTCCAAATTAATGGAATTATATAAAAGAATAGAAAATAAGTTATAATAAAATTACATATACTTGGAAACTATTATAAAAATAAAGAATATAAATTTTAATATCTTGAAAATTTATTATTTGCTTTTTTATTTTATTTAAAAATCAGCGAAAGAAAGGTGTTTTAATTAGTTATTTTGAAGATGAGTAAGAATGAAGTTGTAGATTTATTCGATTGGCTTGATGCTTCAGATTCATCAGACGAGGAAGATAATATTTCAAATTCATCTGAAGAGAGCGACGAGAAAGAGGATTATGATACTGAAAAGAAAGTAAAAAAGAGAGTCAAATTCATGCTAAAACCCCAAATATATATATTCTACAAATGGAATACAGCATACAAATTAGCTCGACGAAAATATTGGGAAATTATAGCGCTAGATCGTTATAGATTTAATGAAAGAATTCAAAATACTAGTAATATTATATCCACAATTCTAGATAGTAATCATCGGAAAATCATCTTCAATCAAAGATTTTCTAATTAGTTATAAAATGAGTAAAAGAGAGGTCGTTGAAGAGCTACATAAACCTGCACGAAGAAATTTTAAACGTCGTAGAGTTATAATTAAAGGGTTTGATGATCTTTGGCAAGCTGATTTAGTAGAAATGGGTGCATATGCTAAAGAGAATAAAGGTTTTAAATTTTTATTAACTGTGATTGACGCCTTCTCGAAATATGCATGGACAATCCCTATAAAATCAAAAATTGCAGAAAATGTTACGCAGGCAATGCGAAATATTTTTGAAACTTCTAAAAGACATCCACAAAATTTACAAACTGATGATGGAAAGGAATTTTTCAATAAAATATTCAAGAATTTAATGAATAACTATCAAATAAATCATTATTCAACATTTAGCATATTAAAAGCATCTATTGTAGAACGTTTTAATCGAACTTTAAAAGAAAAGATGTGGAAAGAGTTTAGTGTTAATGGTAATTACAAATGGTTACATATAATTGATTCATTAGTTCACCAATACAACAATACAAAACATCGTACCATTCATAGACGTCCATCAGATATAAATAAAAAAAATGCTAATGAGCTCTTGGCAACTGTTTATAGTCATATTAAAATTTCTCCACCAGCTAAATTCAAAATTGGTGACTCAGTTCGGATAAGCAAGTATAAACATGTTTTTGAGAAAGGTTATACACCTAATTGGACAACTGAAATATTTAAAATCAGGAAAGTTCAAATTACCAACTCAGTAACTTATTTATTAGAAGATTATGAAGGTCAGCCTATTGAAGGAAGTTTTTATGAGTATGAGTTACTAAAATCTAATCATAATAACATTTTTTTAGTTGAAAAGGTTATGAAAACTAAAGATAATAAAATATTTGTAAAATGGCTTGGATTCTCATCCAACCACAATTCATGGATTAATAAAACTGATTATTTTATTTATTTATTTATTTATTATATTAATTATAAAAGTTATTTATATTTTCCATTTGATATGATGATTTTTGTTTTATAGAGCGCAAATCAAGTACAGTATAAGCAGATTTAAAACTTGTATCCATAATTGGAACTCTTTCCACTTCACCATTACTTAAAATTCTATCTGCTAATATTTCTCGATATTCTAAACATTTTATTCCCAGATACTTTTCCTTAAAATTACTATCATATGCACATCTTATATGAATTTCTTTATTATCAGCATATTCCAGTTGAAAATGTCTATAAAATATATGTTCACTATTTATTATTCCACCAACATTACGTTCTTTTAAAATTAATTCCTGCCTAAAAGCTTCAATAGCTTCATCTATAGATACATATTGAGGTAATGAGTCAGGTTTATCTCCTAATAATTGTTCAACTGTAACGGATGATGTTTTTGTTGTTGCAGTTTTTGCTTCATATGTTGTTGCAGTATTTAATTCTGGTGAAATTACATGTTTTAATAGTTGGACTGATAAATTTACTTTCACAGTCTCATTACTCGGAACTAATATATTAAAATATGTGCTTCCAAAAGCTGATTCATCCAATCTAATATTAGAAATTGGAACTGAATTTGCTTGAATAGCAAACAAATAAAATATAAATAATAAGAAAAATGATTTCATTATTTTGCAAATAAAATATGATTTGTCTTTGTTGAAGATCTGCACAATAATGTGCTATTAGAAATTAAAAAATATAATTTATACTTTTTATTTTCTAGAAGTTTCTTTATTATGTATAAACTTTACTCGGCTTATAATAGAACAGACTTGCATAAAGAGCGGTAAAAATCTATCTCTCCCATCTGAATAAGCTTCCATATAATCTAAATATTCTTCTTTTAACTTTTCAAGTAATTTTCTAAAATTAGTTAACATGTCACCAATTTTTGATTTATTATTTCTTTCATTATATGTATTCTCTATTGTTGCTATAAATAAAATTCCTTCATCAATTCTTTATCTTATCATAGACTTTTTCTGCTCATTTTGATTTTCTTCATATTCATTTGCTTTCAGTGACAATGAATCAATATGTTGTGAAATTCGTTTATTCTTATCATGGTAGTATATTTGAAATATTCCTCTCAACTATCTCCCATTCAAGATTCAGCTCTGCTGTAGCAAATGGGCAATCATCAGTAAAATTATTAGGCATTTGATGTTTTTTATTTGCTGGATTTCTTACTTTACCCATAATAGTAATATCACCACCATAAACTTCAATTTTCAGATGTTGCCAATCCAGAGGTGATAAATCGAATTTCTTAGTAAAAGTCTCACCATTTCCAATTCTAAATAACAAAATCTTTTCCTCACCTTCTAAAGTTACGAATACCTCTAAAAAATCATGAAATATTTTCCAATTAATTATTTTGATTGAAGCCCATTTCCGCTCACAAATACAATATTTATACCCATGTGGAATAATATCTACACAAAACATTATGATGTTTCTACTTAATAGTCTAATCAGGTTATGGTATTTTTTCATATTAAGATTAGCCTTTTATGCAATTTTTAGGTGTAAAATTATTACAAAAAAGTATTTTAAATGATTTATTTATTATTTAGTCTATTGAAAGTTCTTCACAAGAAAAGAATATGAAGAGCAGCTCCATGTATAATGTAGATTTTGAAATGTTGGGAAGATTTGCACGTGTGAAACAACTATCAATCGATAGAACAAACATATTGAAAAGAGAAGCGGAATATATATTTCAATAAGGAAAAGATAATACACAAATATTGGATTATTGGTACGAATCACAGTGATTATTCACGTAGAATGTGTAAAACATGCGCTGAGCATTATAAACGAAAACATTTGACTATAAATTCTTTTTCTGAAACATTTGAAACATTTGAAATTGTTTCTCAAAACATTGAAAAGTTTTCGTGTTATTTATGTAATAAAAAACTTTATTCTGTAATAAAAAAAAGTTAAATAAAAAAAAAAAATAATTATGTACAATAAAAAAAAATCGTTTTTTAATTAATATAGGAAACCTCCTGACGTAATTTTTTTTATTTTAATCTAAATTTTCCAAAGCAAAGTAATTCCCTATTGTGGCGTCATTTTCATTATTTCATAATAACAAACTCTTGCTATTATTTTTATTCAAGAATCTCCTGACCTCACTTTCATTGTTCATACAACCAAAATCATGAAATTTTTTTTTTCTTATTTTCTTATTTTCTTATTCTCAACCTCAAATCACACAAAAAAAATTTTTTATCAAAACAATTAATAAACACACATTATTTTTTTTACATTAAAAGCTCCCCAATTTAATTCATACCATAACAATATACACTATGAATGTTTCTTATCACCACTATAACAAACAAAAATATAAAAACAATAACAAACCAACAAACAAAAATATAAAAACAAATAACAAACCAACAAACAAAAATATAAAAACAAATGACTCATTTCCTGGTCTAGAATCGGCTTAGTGTACCTACTGGCCTTTACACAAAATTAATTTATTCAATATTTATTTTGTTTTTAATTCTCTGTAAAACGTCTGATACATATCTGGTATTAACTTTTCATTGCATAATGCAACTAAATTTTTTTTTTTTCTACTGAAATTTCTGGTGTTTCTGAAAAACTTTATCAATTTTTTTGGGAATCTTAAATTGTTTTTTTCTAGTTGGTGCGACAGTCTTAATACATTTCAAAAATTCTGACTCATCTTAACTAGTTTTATAATATATTGTAAAAGGATTTTCTTTTTCCATTTAAATTGCTTTTATATCGTTCTAATTAACTTTTTCTCGTTGGGAATTAACAATTTCAATTGAAACGATTTCCTATTTCTCGCGATAAATTTTTTAAATCTAAAAAATCATTGAAAGTTAATTCTGTTACAGAATAGGGAGGAAATTTTTTTTAGCGTTCTGTAAAGTAATACGCCATTGTAGCGGAGAATATATTGAACAACTTTTAATATTCTTCTTTATTACCGAGTGCATACAGTAAGCTTCATTCTGTGTATAACCAACAATTAACAAATTATATGTTGTAGACTTTACATTATAATTTTCATGCTAGCAATAAATTTATTCGTTTGTTGGCCCATACAATTGTCTGAATAAAATATAACCTTATTTATACAGTTATTTATTAAAAAGTCATATACACGGGTCCCAATTTCATTTGCTCCTCTATGGCCTTGGTCCTCATTCCATAAATAACAATAACCTCGTTTGCTTGCAAGATTAAATAATGTAAAATTATATGAAGAAAATTTCCTTGTAGAATGTAAAACCGCTTGCAAATCATAACAAATTATCGTGTAATTTTCAGCGTCATCAATTGCAATCTTTTTGTCTATTTCTTTTTGTTTTCGGCACTTTGTAATTTCATTTCTATGTATATCTAATATTTCTTTCAAAAAATTCACCATTATTACTATTTTTATATTTTTTAGAAAAAGCGCATTGATCTTTTTTTGGCACAAAGAATCCCATATTGAATTCAGTATTAAAAGTATTTAGCTGGCGTTATATTTTCTATTTCACATTTTGCTACATATAAACGGTACATTTTGGCCAAAGTTAAATCTCCTGATATGTATACCCTTTCTGTTTGATTTTTCAAGTAATGTGATTCGATAGTAGGGAAAGAATTTATATGCTCTTTTATTTTTTCCTTGACTTCTGTATCAATTCGAGAATGCATGAAATATTTTCCTCTTAATTCCCTTTCTGGTTCTGTTATTGCTGAAGAATTGAATTTACAAGAGTGCTCAGTATAAGAAATATGTTTTATTCTCTTTTCGGATATAGTTTTTCCAGTTTTTGTAACATAGACTTTTCCTGAATTTCTAAGAGTTTTTTTCAAATTGGTTTTCCATTATTGAACATTTCGTTTTCATTTTCGTGAGTTTTGAGGTTTTGATAAAAAATTCTTTGCCAACTATTTCTATTTCATTGAGTACTAGCTCTATGTACTCGTTGACAAAATTTTGATTTTCATAGAGTATTAATTCTTCGTATTCATTGACAAAATTTCGATTTTCATTGAGTACTAATTCATCGTGTTCGTTGACAAAATTTTGATTTTCATTGAGTACTAATTCCTCGTGTTTATTCGCAAAATTTTGGTTTTCATTTAGTACTATTACCTCCTGTTCAACGATAAAATCGTCGTTTTCAACACTTTCTGCTATTTCCCAAGTTTTATCTTTAGCTAGATGATTTCTCCAGCGATGAGCAATATTTTGACCATGTTTACCTGATCCTGTAGTAGTTGTGGCACTATTTATATTGATTTCAGATGTAATTATTTTGGATGTACCTATAATTAGTTATAATACAGTTATACAAAAACAGTTATATAGTTATACAGTTATATAAAAACTGTAAGAAAACTAATAATTAAATGTAATAATAATTTAAACAAGTTTGGACTGTTTCAATAATTATCTATACCTACTTATATTGTTGACACAATGAAGAATGCTTGACCTCACCTAATCCCTCCACTCTTCTTATATAACTGTGCTCATTATCTAATTATTCCTCTTCATTTCATTTTAAACAAATCGCTTTCGAATGTTGTTTTCCCACATGTGTGGAAATCCTCTCATTTAACTCCCATCTTTAAAAAAGGTGAGAGATCAGTAGAAAACTATCGAGGTATAGCCATCTTATCAACTAATCCAAAATTATTCGAATAAATTGTTTTCGATAAAATTACTCCTATAATTTAAAATGTCAAACTTAACGAAGAACAACACGGTTTCAGAAAAGGTCGTTTCACTACAACGAACCTTATGTTATACACGTCTGAAATTCTGAATAAAATGGAGAAAGGATATCAAGTTGATGCAATTTACACTGATTTTAGCAAAGTCTTCGATCGTGTAGATTATTACACTTTGCTAAACAAACTTACAACTTTTGGTATCTCGCGATCTTTTCTTGCATGACTTAACTTTTATTTATCATAAAGGACATAAAACGTTAAATTTCAAAGTATATTGTCCAATATAATCGAGGTTACTTCTGGTGTACCAAAAGGTAGCCATTTAGGGCCACTTTTATTCAATGTATTTATTTCTGGTCTTTTCAGAATATTTGGGTGACATACTTCGCATTGCGTTTGCTGACGATCTAACAATATAGAAAGTCGTAAACGATAGTTCCCACGCAGCTTTACTTCAATCAAGTTTATCTTCATTAGATGATTGATGATGCACAACCAACAAATTAGAGCTCAATATTCAGAAATGTAAGGTAATACGTTTTACGCGTAAACGTTCTTCTTTAGTGTACGACTACAAAATAGATAATCTAATACTTGAAAGGGAAGAAACTTTTGGATGTAGTATTTTGTTGTGATGATAATAATAAATTGTTTACGAGAGATATTTGTACAGTTGGTATTAAATAAACTTGTAAATAGATTATAAAAGAGTTCAAGTATAAATTTCCAACTAGAGATTTGGCAAATGATAATTTTCAAAATTACTCTTTCAGAACTGTGTACGACTATAAAATAAATAAAGAGCTCTGTTAAATACAAGAAAAGTTTGATGCTATTATAATAAATCAAAAAATCAAAGAAGAGTTTTTATCAAACTACATTATAGAAGTAAAAATGACTTGAGGCAAATTGATTAATGAATACCATAAAAATAAGCAGCTTATTAAAATGTAACCAACACACAAAAAAAATTTTTAAAAGAGTTTTTGCTTTAGATTAACTGCCCAAAATAATTAAAAACAAAAGTTGTAAACACGCACAAAGCAAAAGATCGAGGAACACCAGGAAATGAATATTTTTTAATATAATATATAATAGAAAACAGTTACAAAGTGACTATTCAGATGCACGTGGACAATATTGTTGCGTTTATATGTGGTAAAATGTAGCGGTTATAGTAGAAAGTATTTTTAAAAAACTTTTAAAACGTAAATCAACTACAAAACGATAAATTGATTCTAAAAACCAAACAGTTTTTAAAAAAATTAAAGGAATGGAGGAAGAAGGTCAGAATACAAATTTATTATTAAGTTACACATATTTTCTCAATAAGAGTCATACAATAAAAATTGTCGTTGGATTTGACTGTGACTCATTTTAAGCTTTAGGCATATTTCACCGTATTGGTAAAAAGGCAATTGTCTTAAAATATCATGAATGGAATAAATTTTATTTTTTCTTTTTTTTTAGTGTATTCCCCTGCTACATAAATATGACAAGGAAATTATACAGCCTTTCCTTTCCAGGCATGGCTGTAAATGTCGTAAGGAGGAATTATTCTTACGACATCTGGGGGATTCAAACTTATTCACACTTTCAAACTCATTCGCTCTTACCCACTAGGCTACCGAGACCCCGAATAAATTTTTATTACAATTTAACAAAAAACTCGACGAGCAAACAATAAAAGATATAAAACATACCCTGACATCAAAATTGTATTTATACTGTAATACTACAAAGTATAGCGTTCAAAATTTTTATGCACAGATATGTACAAAGTTGTACATTCAATATTGTTTGTTATGCGCAGATAATGTGTATAAAGTAGGTATTTTATGTGTACAAAAATTTGTAGCTGCTTTAGTATACATTTCAAATCGTTTTGCATTTTAATCTTTTTTATCTATTTTTGTTGGAGTTATTATGAAATTGGATATTAAAAAAAAAAAAAAAAGTAAAATAGTTTTTAACAATTTTAAGCAGATGTTTACACTTCAAAAATTTTATATGCAATGTAAATAAATGCATTGTATATTTGTGGTTTATATTTACATTGTAATAAAAGTAATTATACTGAAGTCAGCCATAGTTTTCATCATGGGCTAAAATTAGCGAACGAACAAAGCATAAGTACTAACAAGGAATAAGCAGAACAGTTTTAAATTTGAAATGATTTTCTCGATGATCTGTTATAAATTTGCTGAGATAAATGTGAAAGACTATGTTTGGGGAGCGAAATATCTAAAATTATGTGACGCACAACAAGTATTAAGCTTACAAAGAGAAATTTATGTACCAATACAGCGGTTTAATGTACAATATAATTAAGCAAGGTTATTTTTTGAATTTCTAGTAATTTTAAACGGAAAAATCTGTATATTCTAAATAAAACAATTAAAATAAATCATAATACATAGTAATATTAACTTAGTTTTACTTTTATTTCTGTGTTTAGATTGACAACTTTTGTTTTTATCTGAAGAGGTACCATACTTCAGTTTCTACTAATTCTTCATCCTACACCATAAATGTAATTGAATTTTCTTGAATCTGACTTTGTGTAGTTCCACGGTCAGTTTCTTCAAACGGAAATGTTGTCGAATTAGCCTGCTTTTTTAGCGTTTTGTCCTATAAAAGTCAGAATGGAAATGAATTAAAATTACAAATTAAAGCCTGCTTATATACCTATGTAGAAAAGTATAAAAACAAAATAGATTCAAGTAAATGGTTAGTTTAAACCATGCTTTCGTCCATTTTTTTTATACAATAATTATTATCTTAATATCTTTAACATTTTTAAAATTAGTTGACATAATTGTTTGATATAAATAAAATTTCAAGAGCTCAAATAGTTACTGAAATTCATAGACAGGCAAGACGTAAATTTCCTAGAAGAAAATTCAAACAAAAACGAATAAATAACATATGGCAAATTGATTTAGTAGAAATGTTACCTTATGCAAAGTTTAATAACGGTTATAAATATTTGCTTACGGTCATTGACACTTTTTTTAAATATGCCTATACTGAACCTGTAAAAACAAAAATTGTTGAAAATGTTTTAGTTGCCTTAGTTGTTAGTAGAGGTAAAGTTCCAAAAAAAAATTCACTCTGATCAAGGTAATGAATTTTTCAATTCACAATTTCGAAATTATATAAAAGAAAAATGAATCAATCATCATCATACATTCAACAAATTAAAAGCATCAATTTGTTGAACAATTTAACCGTTCATTGAAAAATTCCATATGGGAAAAATTTTGTTTTGTTATTTCTTTAGGTAAGGATGGTGAGAATCATCGAAAGATACTGTACACAACACTGTTATGTGAAATTTTGACCTACTAAACACATCAGCGCCGTCTTAAAATATTAAAACTAGTCTGAAAAACTAACCATTAATTTTGCGTTAACTCTTATAGATCTACCGCAATTGATAATCTCCATGACGGTGATCTGCGTTTATCACCAAATCTAATGGCCTATTTCTATTCAGCCTTCTTTTCACAATGTAGTGTAGTGTGTTGATTATTCTACATTTGTGTGCCCTTCTAAGCGGGTCTTATTCTTTAGTGCATAATCGCTTACGATAATCGCTTTTCTTCGCTTACAGTAGTTATTTCTAGATCCCTATGCAAATCAAAATTGCGTACGTATCAAGGAGCGCTAATCATGTTACGTAAAACTTTATTTTGGAAAATTTGAATGAATATTTGTTTGTTTGGCACATAGCTGTATGCCGTACAACCAAATAGGTTTAATTATTTGGTTATATAACCAATTTTTATATTTTATTGGCAGTCTAGAATTCCGACCTAGGAGCCAATACATTTGTCTGTTTTTCGATTCTAATTCGCCTTTTTTCTTCCTGACGTGCTCTTTAAATATCAGCTTGATATCTAATGTCATTTCTGGGTATTTTGCCTTGTGTTCTTGAATATATCTACTCCACTTAATTTTACGGCTAGGGTAAATCGTAGGGTAATTTTGTACGATTTGATTAGTAAAATTTACTTGGCCAGATTTATGTTTATTAAGCTTAATTTTCCCTTTTTTTCCAAGTAGGTAACCCTGCCCTTTGGGATGAGAAAAAATCAACCCATATCGCACGACATGCTGACCTATATTTTGATTGATGGGTTTAATGTAGGTCATGCTTGGTTAGTAGGTGAGAAACTTGTTTTGATTGTTTTGGTTTAGGTTTTAAGTTAGGTTGTATGTGGGGATTGTTAACTTATAAGTTCCAAATGGCTGTATAGTCAAGTGTTAAGCAATTTAAAGTAGGTTGGTCCTTAATAAACAATATTGTATACCTGATTTAAATACTAGGCGCACATATAAAAGTAGTAAGAAAATTTCTTATTTGAAAATGAAAAACAGAAAAATAATCTACAGAGCATATTTAAAATTGAAAAGAAAAAAATGTTGCATTTAAAGGAAATGAAAATAAAAAACTTGTTCTGCATGTACCTATCTATCTTCCTTTAAAAATGTGTAAAGTAAAAAAAAAAAAATGTGAGACTCAAAACAAAAATTTTTAACATTCTAGTTTTAAAAGAAAAAGAATTAAAACTATTTTGTTTTTTTTTGTTTTGTACGCAAATGTATAAAGAAAGATTTTCTATATAAAAATAAAAAACAGAAAATTTTTTTTTGTTTTTAAATCTACAGAGCATCTTTAAAATTGAAAAGAAAAAGTGTAATCCTGTTTTTGTTTTTTTTTGTTAGCATAAAGTAAAGTAAGATATAGATTTTTTTTTGCTTACATAAACATGTGGTCCCTTCTGAATAGATACATATTTGTGTTTTTCTACTTTAAGAATTTATAGAAAAAACAGAAAACGAAAGTCATTAATTAACTGACCTAACTAAAGTATAGGGTATATTAACTATGGTATGGTGTTTGTAACCACCAAAAGGAAGCCAGTTAGATATGGACATGTATATATATTCTGAATCAGGATCACCTCCTGAGTCGATTTAACGATGTCCGTCCGTCCGCCCGCTTGTCCGTTCGCACGATAACTCAAAAACTAATAAAGCTATCTTGATGAAATTTATATAGTACATTACTAATTATGAAAGGAAAATTAAGCTCGAATCTGGACAAAATCGGTCCATGGGTTCGGATTCTGGCAGCTTCCGAATGATTCCGGAGCAAACGAGATTATCTCCAAAACCAACAAAGATAAAACCTTTAAATTTTGTACAACGATGTTCCTTCCTGTTCGATTTATGTCTCTGAAATTTGAGAGGATTTGGTTCATGGGTTCGGATCTTGGAAGCTTCCGAACGAGCCCCAGAGCAAACGAGTATATCTCCACAACCAACAAAGATAGAACCTTTATTTTTAGTACAAAAGTGTGCTGTTATGTTTCCTTTTCTATAACATTGGAAACTGACATTTGAAAGAATTTGAACCATGGATTCATATATTGGAAGCTTCCGAACGAGCCCCAGAGCAAACAAGATTATCTCCAAAACCAACAAAGATAGAACCTTTAAATTTTTTACAATGATGTTCCTTCCCGTTTGATTTATATCTCTAAAATTTAAGAGGATATAGTTCATAGGTTTGGATTTTGGAAGCTTCCGAACCAGCCCCAGAGAAAATGAGATTATCTCCAAAAACAACAAAGATATAACCTTTAAATTTGGCAGAATGGTGTTCTTTCATGTTTCATTTAGGTCTCTGAAATTTGAGAAGATTTGGTAAATGTGTTTGGATTTTGGAAGCTTCCGAACGAGCCCCAGAGCAAACGAGATTATCTCCAAAATCAACAAAGATTGAACCTTTAAATTTTGTACAATGATGTTCCTTCTCGTTCGATTAATGTCTTTGAAATTTAAGAGGATGTGGTCCATGGGTTTGGATTTTGGGAGCTTCCAAACTAGCACCAGAGCAAATGAGATAAATGACACTACAGACAAATAAAATACAGGCATATGACATGCTTCCGTTAAATTCTCATGATAAGTATGTATGTGATTTATTTACTAGGAGATGACATCATAGAAATTTATCTGTAATATTTGTAACACAAAATGTTTTTCACCAGGGTAAATTTTCAAGAGATATTTTACTTAACTGTAAATATTTAGTACTTTTCAAAAATCCAAGAGATAAATCGCAGATATTACATTTAGCTCGCCAAATATATCCCAATCAAATCAAAGCATTTGAAAAAATATATAACAATGTCACGTCAGTCCCATATGGCTATATATTAATAGATCTTACTCAAGACGTTAATGATATATTTCGATTAAGAAGTGATATATTTGGAAAAGGTTTGTGTTATTGTACGAGAGATCATTTAGAACAATTTGGGGAGGAATATGAAACTTTTGAAGACCAATCGTCATATATTGCACCTATTAAAAACCTCTAAACCAAAATTCCAGAAAGTAATTATAAAACACTGTGACCTTGAAGTAATAAAAACATTTTAAATGTAATAGAACCTTTCAAAACTTTTGTAGATAGATGTTTTTTATATACACAGATATCATTGAACCCCAAAAAATAGGTGATAAAGATGTAAGGTGTTTAAGATCTGTTAACATACAAAATGCTTTCACAGATACTGTAAAAGAATTCAGTAATATTCAATATTACAATGTGGAGAAATCATTTAATAACATTTCATTACTTTTATGTGATAAATATGGATACAAAATAAACTTTTCCAATAGTTCAATTCCAACAAAACTTGTATTACATTTAAAAAAAGTATAAATAAAAGCGATTTTACAAAACTATATATTATTTTATATTATTCATTATGGAGAGAGTATACTATAAGTATTATTTAATTCAATCTGGTAGAGGACTTGATGATATCGGCCCTTTATTACATTCAACCGTACCTTTTCAAAGAGGTCGTGGATTGGGAAGCTTTTTTGGGGGACTTTTTAGATATTTGAAACCATTATTTACTTCAGGCGCTGATATTTTGAAAAAAGAGGTTATTTTTCTGGTATCAATGCTTTATCTGAAATTACATCTGGTGCAAATGTAAAAGAAGTTATGCAAGATCGTAGTAAAGAGATTGTTAAAAATGTACGACGTGGTGCCGTACGAAAACTGAATGAAATGTATGGTTCTAGTAAAAGAAAACGAAAAGCTATAAAAAGACCCATCATTACGACGCAAAGATAATAACAAAAAGGACTAAAAATATATTTTTAATTAATAATGGTTGAAGTTGAAATCTGAGTTGGATATTTTTAAAACCCAACCCACTCAGTCTAGCATTTTACGATCTGAAGAAGTTTCCTACAATCCTGTTGCTTCTTTAGACAACCCCTCAATTATTGAATTTGTTTCACTGGGTCATAGCGATACATAAAGATCTTTGTCTTCTACATATTTGAGATTAAAAGTACAGATCTTAAAAAAAGATGGAACATATTGGAATAATAAAAGATGGAACAAATGATAAAACTGCTGATAGAAAAACAATAATACAACCAAGTGTAGTTAGTAACATTTTAAATTATTTAATAAAACAATGTAATGTTCAATTAAATGGCAAAAATATAGCACCATCTGATGGAAATTAGCACTATAGAGGTTATATTGAATCATTATTAAATTATGGTACAGATGCTGCTGCAACTAATTTAGAATGTGCAGGATGGATTTTAGATAAAGCAAATATAGCAAAATCTAATAATAATGGATTAAAAGAGCGCGAAAAGTTGTATCATAATAGCAGTGTAGTAGAACTTATGGGTAAACTACACGTAGATATCTTTAATCAACCTACTCTACTTATAAATAATGTTGACATTCGTATAGTTTTAACCAGATTTTTATCTTTTTGCAGGCGATTCTGATGAATCACAATTAAAAATTATAGAAGCCACGCTATTTATGAGGCATGTTATCGTTAATCTAATGCTGTTCTTGGGAAATCCAATGATAAATACAATTATAAACGCGTTGAAGTAAAAAGTTTTACAATTCCAATGAACAGCTCATCCATATCACTTGATAATGTTTTTATTGGACAGTTGCCAAATACAATAATTTTTTGTATGACAGAAAATGTGGGTTACTCTAGAAAAAGATCAAAAAACCCATATTTCACAATTTGTGTTAAACGTAGATGGTGTTCAAATACCTAATTCAGCAATTGAAACACACTTTTATGTATCTTGTGTACCTTGTAAAAAATTTGTAAAAGAGTTTACTTACAAATTTTCAGCCAAAGAAATTATAAATGAAAATATTGAAAATTACTCTTTCGGAACTGTACAGAATGATAAAATTAATAAAGAATTAAGACAAGTACTAGAAAAATTTGATGTTATTATAACAAATGAAAAAAATAAAAAAGGAGTTTTTAATGAACTACATTAATGAAGAAGTCAGTGTCAGTTAACAGTTAAGAGAAAGTTGATTAAAAAATTTTAAGCTCGCTAAAAAAAAAATTTTTAAAATTTTAATTAAATAATTACAATATCAAAAAATTTGGAAATCTATTTTAATTAAAAATTACTAAAATATTACTATAAAATAAATTCGAGTTATAACAAACTAGGCGATAAAAATACGTAAAATTAAAAAACAAAATACGCATCCATATTAACTTGGGCGGCAAAATTATACATATTTGGAACTCCAATACAATATTCAATACAATATCTAAAACATCAAATATGGCCAAACAATGCTGGAAATGTAAGAGAGGTTTCTCAGGCAAAACTAAAGGAATTCAATACAGCCTATGTCGGAGCTTCTTCCATGTAAAGTGTGCCTCTATAGCAGAAGATGTGGTTTTGGCAGTTGAAGCTGGTTCTGCAACATGGAAGTGCCTAAATTGTCCAAATGATTCGAATGAATCCTTTGTAATTGTGGGAAATGGGGACTCCACAGTCGCTTGTTCACTTAATACAAAAGAAGCTACATCATATAACATACAACATATAGCTATATCATATAAGATCTTCAGCATATAACTCCAGCTGAATGTTCGGTAAGCTTACTAGCCTCTGCGGTGAATCAGCTGGTGTCTGTGGTAAAGGAATTTCATTGTTCATTTGATTTCTTCAGCAATCGGATTGACGACCTTTTTTTTTTGTTTTTTTTTTTTCGAGGGACGGTGGAAAACATCAAAAGTCACTCAAAAGAACTGCACGAGGTTCCTCTGAGTAGTGTTGGACTCTAACTAACCAAAACCACCCCCTTTAAAACCAAACTATAGGATTGGACCTTTAATACATAATCATATAATGTACAGCTTGGTTTTGGGGAAAAGGATGGGGGAAGGATTACTTGGGTGTTTGAATATAGGAAAATTGGGATTATGGAGGATGAAGGGAAAAATTTGGATAGTTATTTTGAAGAAAGATGTTAGTGTTCTTCTTGAATTTCGATATATCGTACACAAATGAATTACCAACTTTTGGGAACACATGTGCGGGCATAACGTGCCATAAACGCGACGTGCGCATGACAAACGAATTTCCGAATGCTGTATTGCGCCATCTTGCCAGTTCGACAGTGTATGGGTGGGCATCTGTTGCACTCCTCGTTTCACGTTGGAAAACTTTGAGTGGAGGCATCAATTGTTTTATTTCTTTAGAACAGGTGTTCACGCCTGCAAGGTATCTATAAAAGAGGGTCAATGACCCAACAGTACTGCGATGGCAAGGTGGAGTGAGCGTTGAGGTAACACTGGGGTCGCCAATAAGGCGAATAGCTCTGTTTTGCACTTTGTCGAGATAACCCAGCGCTGTTTGGGGTGCTCCAGCCCAAATATGTGCGTTATACTCCACTTTCGGCCTAATGTACATTTTATAGATGTTGAAAAGATCGGAAGGAGAAAAGTAAGCTTTACAGCGATACAAGAAACCTAGACATTTAGCAGCATTTTTAGGTATACCAAAAATATGATTTGACCAGGTCAATTTCTGATTTAACTCGATGCCCAGAATGTTTAAATCTGTTGAGTGCTGCAAAGCTTCACCCTGAAAAGTCAGGTTGGGGGTAGTAGTAGTTACTTTGCGCGAGATTAAAAAGCATTGCGTTTTTCTGGTGTTGAAATCAACTCTGTTGATTTCACCCCATTTTTGGATTTTCGCTAAATCATTATTTAGCTCACTGATTGTGAAGTTTCTTGCTGTTCTATTAATTTGGTGATTAATACCACAGCGACTATGAAATTCATAGGAAGCTACAATGGTGCTGTCATCTGCGAAACTATGGATTGGATTAGAGGTAATTGAAAGTAGGTCATTGATAAATATTAAGAAGAGTGTGGGGGACAAAACCGATCCCTGAGGGACACCAGCATTAAATATAAAATTCTATAAAATACCTCTATGATCCAGATATTTCAAAAGCTTCTGGTTTACTATTTTTTCCATTACCTTGGAAAGAACCGAGGTTTTAGCAATAGGACGGTAGTTAGAGGGATCGCTTTTATTACCTTTTTTTGGAATTGGGAAAACATGCGCAACCTTCCATTGGGTAGGGTGAATACCCGAAGTAAAGGAAAGATAAAAAAGGTTTAAGAACCATGGTAGTGATTCCATCTGGACCGCCTGATTTTTTTGCATCAAGATTTTTCAAGATTTTCATCCCTGCTCTTGTCCTAAAGTATATTTTACCGAAGGAGTAGTCAACTTCAGGAACAGTTGGTGGCTTTAAAGTTGACTGAGACAATGTCGAGTTGGAAGAGAACTGCTTGCCAAACAAGTTCGCTTTCTCTTTGGAATCTGACACAATCATGTTATTAATATCAACAAGCGGAGGAAAAGAAGACCCGCTAGCGTCTTCTTTTAAACTTTTTGCAAATGACCAAAAGGATTTGCTATTCTTAGGCATGTGGATAAGTTTGCGTTTCAACTTTAGGTTGAATAAGAATTTTTGCCTGTTGATAACTCTCTTGCACCTGTTTCGAACCACTATATAGTTTGTCCTGAGAGCCTCCGACCTATTGTTTTGATACAGTTTAAAAGCCTCCTCCTTGGCTGACGATTGATGGCGAAAAATGGCTTCACTGCAAATGCGATTGAACCAAGATTTGGATTTCCGTTTAATAGTTCTCATGGAGTGAGGAATAAATAACCTCATTCCAAGTAAAATTGTTTCACAAATCGCATTTGCAGCAAAGTCGACATTCCTATCTCGGAAGCACAATGACCAATCAAAGGATCTGAAACAACTGTTAAGACCCTGCCAGTTCGACCAGGTGTCCTTTGATTGGTAATTGAGCCTACCCGGAAACTTGTTTTAACTAAACAATGGTCGGAGCCACCCAGGGGGCAACCAACTGAAACCACATATTTTTCAGGGTGTGTGTGGTCAGGAACAGATCCAAAAGGTAGCTATCTTGATCAGCACGATCCGGGATCCTAGTGGGATTTTGGACAAGTTGAGAAAGATGGAAAAGAGATGAGAATAGTTCAACTTGTTTCCCAATTGAGTTTTGAATCGGAGAGGTGTTACTAGAAAAGTGAAGCCAGTCTCTATTATGAATATTGAAATCACCCGCCAGAACAATTTCAGTTCCTGGATATGAATCCAAAATTTCATTGATCTGGTTTGAGAGATTTTCAATTTCCACAACAGTTTCCTCTTCACTTGAGTTGGGTGATCTGTATAAGACAGAAATGTATGACTTGCTTTCTAACAAGGATTTTTACCCAAACATAGTGGAAATTTGGGCTAGAACATTTGAGTTTATTAAGAGTGTTGAAAGCTGTGTCATTTTTAATATAGATGGCGATACCTCTTTTAGACACGAAATGTGAAACGAGTGTGTAGGCAGTAATATTAAAATTATCATTCTGGCCGTTAATTTGAGTTTCACATAGGGCAAGAATTGCTGGTTTGCTAGAATTTAAATGGCAAGTGACGGCATTGAAATTCGTCTGTAAACCGCGTATATTGCAGAAATCTACATTAAAATTGGTAATTTTGTAAAATTTTAAAAAACAATATAAGTAAAAATCAACAAATTAAAATTTATAATTAGATAAAAAAGTGAAATATCAAATTAAAATTTAAATTGATAAAGAAACAATAAAAATTATAAAAATTATATGTGTACGATATGAATACCGCGACTTGACAACACTATTTGTTTGTGAATTAAATTAAATTAAATTAAATTAAATGTTTGCCTAGAATGTGCAAATGATTTATAAAACGTTCAACAGTTTTTAGCATACACTGTGAAGTGACCTTATAGAACGCAGTTACAACCAAAAAACACACCCAAAGCAAACCTTACGTGCAATACAACAAGAGAAAAAAGAAAATAATAGTAAAATTTACAATAATATTAAATATTTACAATAAAGTAAAAATAATTACAAATAATTTACAATAAAGTCTTCTCACGATCTTTTATGAAAAAGTAAAAGTAAATTAGAATAAGTAAATACCACCAGAAATTACAAATTAAAATTACAGTTTAAGTTATGGTGGTATTGATTATTGAGAAGAGAAGAATTGGAACACTGACATCTATCAACGGGATGGAGTGAGCAGGATATTGTTTTTGCTTTGTTTACAACTAGGAGATGTTAGAAAGAAAAGAACACAAAAAAAAAAAAATTGAAATTAAAATTAATTAATTGTAAACAAAGCAACCGCGCGTGTTACGTTAGTAAATTCCACCTTTGATAATAAGATTAATGACCTAATAAATAATATTGAAGTAAAAATGTAAATTATGAAATTTTCGGAAACATGTTATTGTAACTTGATACTTAATATAAATGAATTAAATTATTGAACTTAAATAAACCTAAATTATAAACTTAAAAAACTTAAATTGTAATTCGATATTTTAAATGAATTAATCTAAATAATGTTTTATTGAACTTAAGTTAAAAACGTGTAAATATAATCAATTAAATAAACGTAACATACTTTTGTACGAAAGTAATATTTGGCAAACAAGTTCAATATATTGTAATTTTGCTTATTTTGCTAATTTTGTAATTTATAAAAACCAATTGTAAAATATAAAATTTAGTCTTAAGACCGCAACTGAAATTGTAACACGGGAAGTAAATAAATAAATATTAAAATTTAATTACTATAGTGTTTTAATTTGAATAATAATCTAAATTATTATTTTTTTTATGATAATTGTATAATTATCATTTAATTGGCGCAGTCGGTAGGATTCTTTTCCAAAGAATAAGAATCCAGTGTGTAAAACGAACCGTTGTACTATAAAGATTTATAAGATATTGAAACGAAGTCGCGACTATAAAATCAGTTTTCGGCGCAGAAACAAAATATCTAATAAAATAAATAATTAATATAACATCTATAATAACTTTTTATATAAATTTTAAAATTAAAACTCACATTACTATCAATAAATTAAAAACATTGGAAAAAGAAATTAACGAAAAATATATTTATATATAGTGTCTATATACATAAACAATCTAATAAATGAAAATATATCTAGTAATAAAATCAATATAATAAAAACAGTTTTAAAAATAAACAATTATTATTAAAAGTGAAATTTATGAGATTAAAAAGAGTGTTAACATTCGACAAAAATAGAAATATACCAGCAGATAATATGGCAGCAGAAATTGAAGAATTAAGAGAACAAATCCGCTTTATGGAATTACAACACCAACAAGAAATAGAAAGTTTGCGACAACAAATACCGCAAACATGGTTCAATTTAACAGAGGATCAGATACTTAACAGATTCCAACATATCAAAACCTTCACAGCAAACAACGATTATAGTTTCAACGAATTTATCAACGCCGTAGAAAATGTAGGAGCAGTATGTGGAAACAATGTACATCTGTTGCAGTTTGGTCTACAAATTGTATTTAAAGAAAAATTACAAGGAGAACCAAAAAAATTAATTCAACGACTAGGTGATAATTTGACCTGGGATGCTGTAAAAAGTGAATTAAAAGCAGAATTCCGACCAAGGCAGAGTTATAAGAGACTAATGGACGAATGCAGAAATCTCAAGGTTAGTAAGCTAAGAGAACTATTTAGTAAAGTTAAGATTATTAATAGTCAATTAAACGAATTGTACGAATACGATGACAACAAACCAGAAAATTATAAACCAAGTTGTAATGATCAAAACTTGGTTGATATAATAAAAGATATGTTAACTGGTAGTTATCGTATTAATGTAAAAAGTAAAATGTCTTTAAATGAAATATTTAACGTTTTTGACGATTTATGTTTACTAGATGAAAAAGAAGTGATTCATTATAATTATAGAAAAAACTTTTCAAATCTCAATAATAGTAATAATAAAAAAAATTTTTTTTATGATAAAAATAAAAATTTTAATTCTCAAAATTTTAATCATGATAGAATAAATAAAGGTTTTAAGAATAGTTATCAAAATCAATATCCAAATTTTAATAGACAAAATCAAAATTTCAGTAATAAAAATCAAAATTTCAGTAATCAAAACCAAAATTTTAGCAATCAAACCAAAGATATAATTCTTACCAATTTAATAAAAATCAGATTCAAGATCGTTCCATGAGAACATATAATTCTAGACCAAGACAATATCGCACAAATAATAATCCAGACATAGAACCAATGGAATTAGGCATTGATAATGTCGAAATGAGTGACGCAAATTTTATAAAAGAGCCTCGGGTAAAGAACTCCCCATAAACCATCGAAAACAAAAAAATTAATTGTTTAATTGATACTGGTTCTCAAACCAGTATAATTAAACCAAACATTTTAAATAATTACGAACTAATTAATTTAGAAAAACCTCTTTTTTTCTCAACCATTAATGGTATTTCAAAAGTATTGAAAAAAATTATAACTCCTATACCCAAAGAATTTCGTAAAGATGGAACTTTATCTTGGAAAATTATGGAACTGCCAAAGCGTAATTATTATGCTATTATAGGCTTAAATTTTCTAGAACCCCTTAAAGCAAAAATCGACATTGGAAACAAAAATATTGAAATAAATAATTCCAAAATCTATTACAAAAAGGAAGATAAATTCTTTATTATTAATGAAATATGTAACCTTGAAAATAGGAATATCGATCAATTAAGTCTTGATCACTTAAATAGCGAGGAAAAATACCATCTTTTAAAAATTCTTAAACAATATAATAATTTATTTTTTAAAGAGGGGGATCGGCTCTCTTCAACTCATGAAGTTGCCCATGAAATTATAACAACAACTAGTAACCCTATATAGTCTAAAATATACCGGTACCCAAGGGTACATGAAGATGAAATTGAGCGTCAAATTAAGGAGATGTTGGAACAAAACATCATCCAACATAGTAGTTCTCCCTATAACAGCCCTTTGTGGATTGTTCCAAAAAAATTGGACAATTCCGGTAAGAAAAAGTGGCGTATTGTTATAGACTATAGGAAGCTGAACGCTGTCACAATCAGTGACAAGTTTCCGATTCCTAATATTGACGGAATATTAGATAAACTTGGTAAATCGCAATATTTCTCAACTCTAGATTTGGCCAAGGGATTTGACCAAATTCCGGTGAAACCCGAAGACAGAAAGGAGACCGCTTTTTCTACACCATTCGGTAACTTTGAATATTTGAGGATGCCATTTGGTCTCAAAAATGCGCCCTCAACATTTAAAAGATTAATGGATTTTGTTTTAAAAGATTTAATAAACAAAATTTGTGTGGTCCATTTATATGATATTCTCATCTTTAGTACCTCTTTAGAAGAACATATAAATAACATAAAAAAGGTTTTCAACCGACTAAAAAATGCCGGTCTAAAAATTCAAATTGACAAATGTAATTTTTTAAAGAAACAAACCGAATTTCTGGGTCACATCTTAACACCACAAGGTGTAAAACCCAATCCGAACAAAATATCTGCTATTCAAGAACTGAAATTACCAATGACAGTCAAACAGATTAAAAGATTTCTAGGAATGACTGGCTACTATAGAAAATTCATAAAGGATTACGCAAAAATTGCATATCCAATAACAAGGTATCTAAAGAAAAACGCGAAAATAAACTTGAATGATCCGAATTACATAACAGCCTACGAAAAACTTAAAGACATTATAACGAACCACCCTATTTTAAAATATCCGGATTTTAACAAAAGATTTAAATTAATAACAGACGCAAGTAATTTTTCTCTTGGAGCAGTTCTTACTCAGGATGGTCATCCAATATCTTATGCTTCTAGAACTTTGAATGACCACGAGAAAAATTATTCAACTATAGAGAAAGAACTTCTAGGAATTGTATGGGGTACAAAATATTTTCGACCCTATCTATTTGGAAAAGAGTTTGACGTACAAACAGGCCATGAGCCTATCAAGTGGCGTCACGCCAAGTATACGGGTAAAGACATAAACCCTAGGCTACAAAGATGGCTCATCTCTTTTATTCATCTCTTTTTCTGTATAAATACGGAAACAAAAGAAATAAATTCACTTCAAAATCCAGAATTAAATGACACTTTAGAAACTTACAATTTAGACTTCTCAGACTTATATATAGATTTAGAAAATAGAACCGATTCTTTAACCGAAATTAACTTACTAGACGACTCAATTGAAAATCAGACAGTACACTCTCAAGAAGAAAATTCCGCAAACCATATACCTATACTTGAAACAGTTGTAAATAGATTTAGAACTCAATTAATATTAAAAGAAAAAAAGAAAAAGAATTCGAATCAATATTTAAAAATAGAAGAATTTTCATTGATATAAATGATTTAAATAATAATAACACCGCAGATATTCTACGAAGATATATTTCAAAAGGGAGAGTGGGAATCTTTTCAGAAGTTAATGATCACGAATATAATATATTACAACAAGTGATTATAAACCTTTTCTCTCAGAATGAAAAGATAAAATTTCTTAAATGTTATTACTTCGCAGAAGATATCGTAGAAGATGAAACTTTAAAAAAAAAAATATCTATGTTTCACAAAAATGAATTAGGTCATCTGGGATAGTAGCAACATATGAAGGTATTAAAAGTAAAATCTATCATCCAGATCTTAAACTTTTTGTTCACAAAATAATAAATAATTGTGATATTTGAACTGCTGGCAAATATGACAGAAACCCAGTAAAGAAAAAATTTCATATAACTGAAACACCTAAACCTACAGGAGAAATTATCCACGTAGATACATATGTAAATAGCAAAAATGCCTTTATTAACTTTATCGACAAATTTTCTAAACATGCTACTTGCTTTCATTTAGAGGATCGAAATTCCTCTACAATTACAGAAAAATTGAGACAATATTTGGCTATTAAAGGAATAATAAAAAAATTCGTTTTTGACAATGAGTTTAATACTCAGAACGTAAAAAATTTTTGTAACGAAGAAAATATAGAATTTCACGTTACAAAACCAAATTCACATACCGGTAACTCTGACATTGAACGCTTCAATAATACTATAACTGAACGAATTAGAACATTAAACCTTGACGAAAAACTCCCAATAAGAATACAAATGTTTAAAGCTGTAAAATTTTATAATAATACCTATCAATTAATGACTTAGAGGAAAATATTAACTGCATCAAATCAAATTTAAATAAGGAACTGGCCTTAAACCAAATTGACAATATGAAGAACCGAATTAAAACGATCATACCAAACAGACAAAAAAGAGGAATTGTAAATGTAGGAGGCACAATGTTAAAATGGACTTTTGGTACTATGGACGACTCCGACAGACAAAACATCGAAGAACGCTTAAAAGCATATACAAATAACGACAAACTTATATCTGATAACTTTAATCAACAAATCCAAATTAACGAAAACTTTAATAAATCATTTTCACTTATCAAAAATGCTATCGAATCAGATCGACAAATAATTTTAAATAGATTAAATCAAATTGAACAAGAAATTTACTTGAAAAACTTTTTCCTTGAACAAATGATAAAAAATTGACTTTATAACCAGACATATTGACATGATTCAAGATAACTTAGTCGCAAGTAGAAATGGTTTAATTCATCCAAGCATTCTTTCAACTGATGAAATCAAAACTTATTCTATCGATTCAAAAAGACTAGCTAACATACGTTGAGGCTTTGCAAAATATTGTAATGAATCACTAATTTTTGTCATTAAATTTCCAAAAAATTTTATAGAAATAAGTAAAAAATTATTAATACCAATAACTAATTCAAATTACAAACAAATAGATGAAAATATGGAATTTATAATAGAATATGCAAATAAACCTTTCACTTTTGAAAAAGATGTAACTTTAAAAAATTTAAAATAAGTAAAAACTGTGTTTTCAAGAAAAATTGTAAATTTATAGTAAATAAGAAAGAAGAATTTATTGAAATAGATGATGATATTTTAATAATAAACAATATTAAAAATAAAACATTAAATAGTTCATGTGAAGAACGAAAAATCGTCCTAACTGGTAATTATTTTATAAATTTTCAAAATTGTTCAATCCAGATTGACAATAAAAATTTTAGTAATAATATGAATAAAATTGTTAACAGATTTGTAGTTCCAATTGAAAAAACCTTAAATTTCAAAATAAATCATACTGATATTACGGGTTGGGTACGAAATCTCGTTCCTCAAAATCTCGTTTTATCAAAATCTCGTTTTATCAAAATCTCGTTTTATCAAAATCTCGTTTCTTGAAATCTCGTTTTTTTTTTTTTTTTTTTATCATAGGTAATCTTTATTTTTAACAATTTTATCTTACATTTTCATTTTTTTATTTCAAATGTTTGTCGATTTATTGAAAAAATATTGATTGTAAAAATTGTAGAAAAAAAATTTAACAAAAAATATTCAACATTTCATTCAAAATAGTACATACAAATAATATCGTAATATATATGTATATATATATGATATTAGATATACACATATATTTATATATGCATACTTATTTTTAAATATTCTGGAAAAGGGAACAGTCCTGATTTTAAATCCAACTCTAAAATCCCTTTAAATTATTTTTTTTATATATATATTTTAACAACAATTAACTTAAAATAGTGGAGGCTGCCGCCCCCAAACCCCCGCTAAGCAAATTATTGAAACCCTGATTTTGTAACCAACTCTAAAATCTCTCCTACTTCAAAATCTCGCACATACACATATATAAATATTCTGAAAAAGGGAGCAATCCTGATTTTAAATCCAACTCTAAAATCCCTTTAAATTATTTTTTTTATATATATATTTTAACAACAATTAACTTAAAATAGTAAGGGGCGGCCGCCCCCAAACCCCCGCTAAACAAATTATTGAAACCCTGATTTTGTAACCAACTCTAAAATCTCTCCTACTTCAAAATATCGCATATACATTTACATAAGTACATATTCTGGAAAAAGCGTATAACTCTGATTAAATAAAATAATAACAAAAATAATATTATATACTTTTAATTATATTATATTATATTAATTATATACTATACTTTTTTGTATATATGTATATATATTTTTTTTAATTTTAACATTCAATAACTCATATTATGTACATAGTAAATAATGTGTTTATATATATAATATTATTTTTCATGTAAAATATAAAATTTTTTACAAATAATATTAAAAATCACGGACGTGACGGTACTAATTTTTTGTTAAAAAAATGCATCGTTATTAATTAAATATTCTAATTAAATTTTATAAAAACCACAACAAAAAATAATTTTTTTTAAACACTTTGTACCTGAACTTTGTAAAAACTTTACTTTTCGAGATTTATTTACTTAAATGTAAATAAACCTATGTTTTGAGATTGAGAACAAGCAAGGATTTGATGGAAGGGAAATTTTTATTTTATAATTTACAAATGTGCTTTTTGTATAATTATTATTGAAAGCAAAAGAAAAAAAACTCATTTAAAAGTACAATCTAACTTTTTAATATTTATTATTATTGTTTATATAGTTACGTTATTCATGCCACGTTCAAACTAATATAATTGTTCTTTTGTGTCTTATAAAAAAAAACCCCGTCTAATAGATTTGTATTTCATCCGCTCTTGTCTACACTTAAACATGTTTGATAAGTACTGTTACTAAATACTGCAAAATTTATCATTAAACTTTTATTTTATTATGATAAAAATTAAAAACAAATGCAATTATTACTATTTCAATGATACAGTGCATTTTTGTCGGTCACGTACCTCATTTGAAATTTTAATAATTATATTTAATAATATACAACTTTAATAATATAACTTTAATAACATAATTTAATAGTTTTAATAATATAATACAAAAGTTAAGAAAATTTAATAGTGAAATGGAAAGTGAATTGTTAATCTTACCTTCTAATAAAAGAAAAAAAAAATTAATTTTTGATGGTTATAGTTTCCATTTAGAAATTAAACATCGTGATAGATTTAGATGGATCTGTACAAAAAAAAAAAGTGAATTTTGCAGAGGTCGTTTAATAACAGTAATGGAAGGTGAAGAACACAAAATATTTAAGGTAGGACCGAATCACAATCATGCTCCATCGGCTTATGACAAGGAATTAGTGCGAATCAATAATAATACCAAGACAAGGGCACGTGAAACTCTAGCTGCTCCTTCGCAAATTATACGTAACAATTTTTTGGAATGTCAACCAAATTGTCGCATTTACTTGCCTCCAGAAAAAGCCCAGAAACAAAGAATTACAAGAGCGCGTTCTGTTTCGGCTGTAAAGGAACCCACTAGTATTAATAACATCGTAATACCAGAACACCTAAAATATTTAGAAGGTGAATTATTTGTTCTTTCAGAAGATGATTTTAATGGTGGAAAGAATATCATATTAGGTAATTTATCAAAATGATTAAATTATATGGCTTTGCGAAATAACATCAATAAAAAAAAAACAAAAATTTAAAAATGAAATAAAATCTAAAAAATGTAAAATTTCTTTAGAAATTATTTCATTTATTTTTTGATCTATATTTATTTTCTTTATTTTTAGATCTTTACATAATGAAAGACAATTTTAATTAACATTAATTTTTTTAATTATACATATTTAAAATCAATTTTAATTATCATTAAAATTAAATTAAATTATCAAAAAATTTAATGATAATGAAAATTTAATGTTAGTCTAATTCGCCAAGACTCAAAACAATAAATAATTTTTATTTATTTTCTTTCCTTATTGTGTGCAATTTCTGTTTATTTAGGCACAAAATCAAGTTTAACACGTTTGTCACAGGCAGACTGTTGGTTGATGGACGGTACTTTTGACATAATGCCACGAATTATGCGTCAACTTTTTACTATCCATGGCAGAATTAACACCGAAATTTCGCCACTAGTGTTTTGCTTAATGAGCTCAAAAAGTGCAAAGGCTTATAAAGCATTTTTTTTAAGACTTACTCAGCTGAGTCATGAATTCAATATATCACTTAATCCTAAACGAATCATTGCAGATTTTGAGAAAGCCAGTGTTGCTGCTGCGAAAATTCATTTTCCGTCATCTGAATTTAAAGGTTGCCTTTTTCATTTCGGGCAAATTATTTGGAGAAGAGTTCAATCAAACTACCTTGTAAAAAAATATGGTCAAAATGAAAATTTCAATCTGAAAATTCGGATGATTAAAAGTTTAGCATTCGTGCCTGAGAATGAAATCTTAGATTATTATTCTGTTCTGAATAATAATTTAAAGACAGATAAAAATGCCAAATCCATTTCCGATTGGTTTCAAAAAAATTATATAGGTAATTTTTCTGAAAACGCAGTCGAGAAAATTGTTAATCCGAAATATCCCGGCTCATATTGGTCTGTTGCTGGGTCCGAGACACTATATTTTCCGAGAACACAAAATAACGTTGAAGCTTGGCATCGTCGCCTTCAGGTAAATAAAGAATTGATGATGAATTGAATTAATACTAAAACAATTAACTATATGTTTTATACATTTTAATAGAATGTAATTGGAAAACGGCACATTGGATTATACAAACTTATTTCAGAAATGAACAAAGAGCTATTGATATCGATGTCGAGAATTGATAGAATGGAGGGTGGAGAACAGCGTTTAAAAAAAAAAAAACAGCCACAATAAGAAAAAATAAAAAAATTGAAACACTAATAAAAAAAAGAAAACATATGAATAAATTGGATTTTCTAAAAAAAATAGCGCAAAACATAATATTACATTGAAATTTTTATAACAATTCTTTATAACTGTTTTATTTTTTTTTTTTATATACAGAAAATATTTTTATTTTATAAAATTTCTTTAATTTGGATGAAAAAAATAAAATATTCTTCGATAAAAATTAAAAATTACAATTTTTTATGTTTTCTGTATTTTCTGAAAAAAAAAAAAAGATTTACCGAGATTTTTGAAAAAACGAGATTTTAGAAAACGAGATTTTGATAAAACAAGATTTTGAGAAACGAGCATTCGTACCTCTCCCGATATTACTTTTGAAGAAATTATTTTAAATCAAGAAAAGAATATAAAAGAAATAAGTAACTTAAATGATCATGAAATTTTTAACTTTTCTTTAACTTTGTTGTCAACAATTATATTTTTTGGAATAACAATAATTTTAATTTTTTATGTTAAGAAAAAAAATCTTAAAATAGAATTTAGCCATCGAATTCAGGAGAATCCTAAATCTTGTGAGGGAGGTGTTACGTTAGTAAACTCCACCTTTGATAATAAGATTAATGACCTAATAAATAATATTGAAGTAAAAATGTAAATTATGAAATTTTCGGAAACATGTTATTGTAACTTAATACTTAATATAAATGAACTTAAATGTAAATTATTGAACTTAAATAAACCTAAATTATAAACTTAAGAAACTTAAATTGTAATTCGATATTTTAAATGAATTAATCTAAATAATGTTTTATTGAACTTAAGTTAAAAACGTGTAAATATAATCAATTAAATAAACGTAACATATTTTTGTACGAAAGTAATATTTGGCAAACAAGTTCAATATATTGTAATTTTGCTTATTTTGCTAATTTTGTAATTTATAAAAACCAATTGTAAAATATAAAATTTAGTCTTAAGACCGCAACTGAAATTGTAACACGGGAAGTAAATAAATAAATATTAAAATTTAATTACTATAGTGTTTTAATTTGAATAATAATCTAAATTATTATTTTTTTTATGATAATTGTATAATTATCATTTAATTCGCGCGTTGAATTAGAAAAATTTAAAAAAAAAAAAAATAAAATAAATTAGTCAATTTTGAATATACTAAATAATAAATAAATATAAAAAAAAGTGAAATTAAATAACAAAAAAAAAAAAAAAATAAATGTGATGTTAAAAAAGAAATGTGTTATTAAAAAGAATGTGTTATTAAAAAAGCAAAAAGAAAAAGTACTTATCTTACTGCCGCCATTGGAAGTGCAGTCGAGGTTTAAAACGTGTTTTATATTTATTTTGTACCTTTTACTTTACACATAATTAAAATTAAAACAAAATAAAAAATATAGATAAAATAAAAAAAAAGTGAATTTGTTAGTTAAATTAAAATTAAAATTAAAATAAAATTGATTAAGTTAAACTTAAAAATTGAGTAAATATTATTTATATTTTTAATTATTCGTAAACGATGTTGTCAAACCGACGGTCAAACAAAGAATTAGACCTACTAAAAATAAATACAAGAATACAGGAAGAAAATACCGAAATCAAAATTAAATTAAATGAAGTTGAAATTAAAACTAACTTATTGAATAAGCGACTGAATTATGTAGAGCAATTGTTAGATGAAAAGCAGCAAACAGCAAACAAAAACAATATAATAATAGCAGGCTTACCATCAAAATTAAGTAATCTGAAAGATGTAGTTTTTATCCTAAGTAAACATTTTGTTTTTATTCTTAATCAACTTACATACATTTTTACATGCATACTACATATTAAACTACATGCAAAGCATACTAAAATAATACATTATTTTTTATACAATTTCAATTATTATACCCTACACATTAAGTATAGCGTATATTAACTTTAGTATGGTGTTTGTAACCACCAAAAGGAAGCGAGTTAGGTATAGACATGTATATATATTCTGAATCAGGATCACCGCCTGAGTCGATTTAGCGATGTCCGTCCGTACGCACGATAACTCAAAAAATAATGATGCTATCTTGATGAAATTTATACTGTAGGTTAACAATGACTAAGATAAGGCGGGGATTGTAAATGGGCGAAATCGGACCATGCGTTCGAGTACCTCCCATACAACTCCCAAAACCTAATACGCATATTTTATAAATCAATAAAGATAGAAACTTAAAATTTGGTATTAGGGTGTTGTTTCCTGAATCCCTGATTTGTCTAAAATTTGAGATGAATTGGAGTGGTCGTTCGGGTACCTCCCATACAACTCCCAAAACTGAACAAGCATATCTTCGAAATTAATAAAGATAGAAACTTCAAATTTGGTACTAAGGTGTTGTTTCCTGAATCTCTGATTTGTCCTAAATTTAAGATGAATTAGAATGGTTGTTCGGATATCTGCCACACAACTCCTAAGACCAAACGAGCATATTTTTGAAATTAATAAACATATAATCTTGAAATTTGATATAAGAATGTTCTACCCTGTTGATGTTTCTAAAATTTGAGATGAATTGGGGTGGTGGTCTGCGTGCCTTCACACACTTCCCAAGACCTAACAAGCATATTTTCGAATTTAATAAAGATAGAAATCTGAAATTTTGTACAAAGGTTGTAAAAGCATTAATTTTTTTAGCTTAGTTATATTAAATACCTAACTAAAATAACTTATGGATTTTTAATTTAATTTGAATTTTTTAGGTGTAGGGTATAAATAAGTCGGTTGCATCGACTTACTGTTACTTTTACTTGTTTTATTTATTTAGTTTTAACTAACAAAAATACTTTATTCTTTAATTTAACAATTTTCAATTTAAATAACCAGTTAGTTTCCTTAGAAATTTTAATTAAGAATTTACTTATTAACTACGTTAATTTACTAATAAAAAACACAATTATCGTAGAATTATCTAAAATACAAATATTATATTGTTTTCTAACTTTACTAACTAAAAAAAGGTTAGGTAAAAGATTATTTACTACACTTTTCACTTTAGTAACTACTCACAATTATGTAATTTTTATTTTTACTTTAATTTACAATTTTAATTTTATTAATAATTCACTTGGTACCATTTTAAACTTATTTCTAATAATTAATTATTATATTTATGCGTGTTTTATTCACATACGAAAGCAAAATTCACTTAAATTAAAATAAAACATATATTATAATATTTACCTTTTATTCACTTTTTTCATTTTTCGATTATAATTTTTATAATCATGTGTCAAAAAATTTTTATTTTTTTATTTTTTCAACAATTATTCAGTGATTGTTTTTTTTTCCTTTTATTTTTGTACTTTTGATTTTTTTATTATTTTTCAACAATCAACAATAAATTGGATTATTTCTTAGTCTAAGTATTTTTTTTATTGATTTCGATTGTTATTCAATAATTACTTTTATAATGCGATTATTTAGCTGTAATAATTGTTATATTATGGTTTGTGTATTTACTAAATTCCAACATTCTGTGTTATGTTTTAAAAAATGGTCTATGATATAGCAAACCTAAAACATTTATTAAACATAGATTATTCTACCCATTTTGATATTAGTAAAGAAAACCAAATTTACAAAAATAATTTTAACATAGCTTATTTAAATATTCAAAGCTTAAGAAATAAATTATATAGTGTAGAGGCTTTGATAAATAACAACTTTAAAAACCAAATTCATGTAATTGTACTTACTGAAATTTGGTTGCATATCACAGAAAATAAATTTTACAATATTGAAGGGTATAATGCTTATTTTGCCAATAGAGACAACTCTTTTGGAGAGGTTGCGATTTATGTGAGAAATGATATAAATAGTTACCAAATATACGGCGAAGAATTTCAAAAAAGTAATATTCTGGGAGTTAAACTACCAAAACAGAACACTAATATCTTTGGTATATACAGGGCACATGAAACTTCTATCGATTGTTTTATTGATAAGATAGATTATATTACATCGCAATTCAAAAAAAGTCTAATTCTAGGCGATATTAATTTAAATTTACTAAATGCAGAAAAATCCGAGATAAATCTATATTCAAACACTCTATTAAGCAACGGATTCCTAATTTGTAATAAGGTTGATCAAGAATTTGCTACTAGATTTGGTAGGAATTCAAAGACCATTATCGATCATTTCATTAGTGATATTATTCTAAGTAAATAATGCTTTCATGTTTTAGATTCGTGCTTATCTGACCATCAAATATTTTTTATAAGCATTAATCAAAACCCAATAACAGAGATAAACAATTCTTTTAAAACTATTCTAAATTATGAAAGTATAAGTGCCAATAACTTTTGGAATGACCTACCACTCTTCGCAAATTTTGACGAATTAGTTCTTAAAATATCATAAATATTAACACGCAAATTACTCTAATTAAAAAAAATAAGAAAAAAAAGGTTTGGATCACTCAAGAAATCCTAAGTGAAATGAAAATAAGAAATTCACTGTTTAAATTTAAAAAAAAATATCCAGATGATTCCCATACGGAAATATTATACAAAAAACACAAACTTTTAGTTAAAACTTTATTAATCGAGGCGAAAAAAAATATTTTTCTAATTTAATTATTAACAACTCCAATAATAGTAAGAAGCTTTAGGATTGCTATAAACACATTATGTTTAATTCCAATATTGTTAATGTAAAACAAGCAATAAAAATAATATATCACAACTCCATGATACTAGAACGCGAAAATGATATTGCCACCGCCTTTAACGAGTATTTTTCGAATATTACAAAGGAAATAAATATTCCAATTGATAGCATTGATCTTAATTATATAAACAAATTCAGAAGAAATATCTATACAAATTTCGACCTCTATCTTACTAATTTAGAAGAATTATCTAAAATTATTCAATCTCTGAATTCGGCAGCTGCCACGGGATACGATAACATTTCAACCAAATTAATCAAACGATTTTCGCACCGTTTGGCTCCTGCTTTAGTCACTCTTATTAATAATGCACTTCAATCTAATACTTATCCAAATTCATTAAAAACAGCTATCATTACACCCGTGTACAAAGGTGGATTAGCAACCGATTGTTCGAATTATCGTCCAATCTCTGTATTATCTGGCTTGTCAAAAATTTTTGAAAAAATCATTCAAAATAGACTTAACATTTTTATTAAAAATAATCCTATACTAAGTGAAAAACAGTTTGGTTTTGAAGAAACATCAAATACTACAGCTGCCTGTCTCTTTTTAAATGACTTTATCTCAAAAAATATTGATAATGGTAAATTCGTTAGTTGTGTATTTCTTGATATAAAAAAAGCCTTTGATTGCGTTGACCACGATATTCTTTTATCAAAATTAAAGAAATTAAATTTCACATCAGATCAGTTAAATTTTTTCAAAACATATCTTCAAGGCCGTAAACAAAAAGTTAGAATAAACAATAGCTTTTGTATTGAAAAAACAATATCAAAAGGGGTTCCTCAAGGATCAATACTAGGCCCATTACTATTTAAATTATATGTTGATGATATCTCTCACCTGAAGTTAAAGGGTTGTATCCAGTTATTCGCAGATGATGCCGTAATTAAATATGCCGATGACTCTGAGGCAAATATGTATGCATTTATACAACATGATTTACTGTTAATTGAGGAATGGCTAACCAAGCATCGGTTTTTATTAAATTTAAAAAAAAACTAAAATATTATTGTTTGAAAATAAGACACATAGCTCTATAAACTCACTGAAGTATAATAATGTGAATGTAGAATTTGTCAGAAATTTCAACTATCTAGGTCTAATACTTGACAGCAAATCAAATTGGAGTTCACATATAGAAAAAGTAATTAAAAATATATCTCCATACATATTCTTAATGAGGAGGCTACGAAAATTCCTTTCTGATCATTCAATATACACAATATATGCATCATATATAAAATCTCACATTTCCTACCTTTTACCCATTTGGAGTAGAGCTCCACAAAATTATCTAAACAAATTAGATATGATGCATAAAAAATGTGTCAAGTTTGCCCAAGGGCTGCCCATGTTACACTCATCTGATTCTATATAAATGATAAATATCTAAGCTTAAAAAATATTATATTATTTGAACTCTATAAAACTGAGTTTAAAATCATTCACAACCAACTAAAACATAACTTCATTCTAAATAGGAACCTAGACATACATAATCATAATACTAGGAATAGATCCAACTTCTACCTTTCTCTATTTAGAACAACACATGAAAAAACTAATTGCTTGTATAACTGTCTTAGAGCCTATAATGAACTGCCAGAACACCTGAAGTTAATTTCTAACCTTAATTTATTTAAACAAAAAATAAAATCAACCTAATTTAGCATATAACATTTTAAAAAAGACTAGTAGAAATAGAAAAAAAAAAAAAAATAATAATAATAATAAATATACTAATTACACTAATAAACAAATTAAAACACTAACTAATAAATAAACTAAAAACACCAAATAAGATTAAAAAAAAAAAAAAAAGTGTGAATTAATAGAAACTAAAATATTAATAGATGTAATCTCTTTTCTTGTTTGTTAAATAATTAATTAATTGATATTATAAAATTTAGAAGACCATACAGCATTATGCAAAGGTCCTTGAGTTATATAAAAAAAAAAAAATTTATTGTTATTTACATTCAAATCATGTATATTTCATTTATATTTATAATAAATAAAGAAAAAAAATAAAAAAGTAGAGTGTACGATTTGAGTCAGTTTGAGTCATGAACAGTTTAGAAATAACTAGTGTTTTAAAATGTAACAAATTTACAAACAAATAAAATATTTGGTGGATAAGGGAGTTTTTGCTTTAGACAAAATTCCAAAAATAATAGAAAAACCCAATTTTTTAATTGTAAATACTGACAAGATAAAAGATCCGAGAACACATTGGTTTGCCTTTTATATTCCAAAGCATGGTTGATCAGAATATTTTGATTTGTATGGTGGAGTTCCAGATAACCCTGAAATTTTGAAATACTTGAAAAATCAGTGCATAGTTTTTAATAATAGACAGATACAGGGTATTCTTTCAGATGCATGTGGGCAATACTGTTGCGTTCATGGCTGGTATAGATGTTTTAGTTTAAGTATGAAAACTGTTTTGAATGAATTTCACAAAGATAATCATATAGAAAACGACAGTGTGATTATTAATATGTTTTACAACTTATTTGGAAATTTAAATTTTTCACAATCTTGTGTACCTCAGCAATATGATTAATATTAAAAAGCTTTAGTTAAAACGTAGTAATAGAAGATCAAAGTTCGGACACAAATTTGATGTTGAGATATACATATTTTCTCCACAGAAATCAGTCATTAAAAGTTCTTGTTGGTTTTGATACAGAATCTCTTGTAGCAACTTGCATTTTTCACCGTATTGGAAAATAGCCAGCTATTTTAAAATATCATGATTGGTGTAAGTTCTATCAGCAATTTTATGAAAGGTGCTCGAAACAATCAATAAAGAATACAAAATTATTTTTACAATATGGGTTAAAAAATGTTATTGGCGGATGTGTTACTATTAACAAGGAGGAAGCTGACACATTTTACAATTTAATTGATTTTCTTCAACCTGTACTCATCAAGCTGTACTTATCTGACTCATGGCGCAGTGGTTAAGTCGCCAACCTTTCAATCGAATGGTCTTGGGTTCAAACCCCGGTCAGGTCATAAATAAAAAATATGTAGATACTTTTATATCGTAATAATGTATATCGTATAATTAATAGTAGTAATAATAAGAATAATAATATTAATAATAATAGTAATAATAACAATAATTATAATAATAATAGAAACAATAATAGTAATAGCTGCTATTAAAATAATAGCAATAATAATAATAATAATAGTAATAATAATAATAATAATAATAATAATAATAGTAATAATAACAATAACAATATGTATAATAATAATAATAATAATTATAATAGTAAGAATAACAATAACAATAATTACAATAATAATAATAATAATTATAATAGTAATAATAATAATAGCTGCTACAGTGGAGCCATCTTTGGTTATATCATGCAAGTAAGGTGTTATATTCTGCTGCACGTTGTAATCTATTGATGGCGCTGACTCTGTAGTAAAATAATAACAATAAAAATAATAATAATAATAGTATAATAATAATAATAATAATAGTAATAATAACATAATTATAATATTAATAATAGCTACTATAGTGGAGCTATCTTTGGTTATATCATGCAAGTAAGGTGTTATATACTACTGCACGTTGTAATCCACCACCACCAATATTAATAAGAATACTAATACCAATAATAGTAACCGCTACAGTGACAGTGGGGATTGCCTTCAATAATAACCTCATGTAATACTATGTACCACTGCTACATGTTGTAACTGTTGTGACGGCTTAGTCACTGTTAGCAAAATAGTAATAATAATAGGCGGATTCATTGTTTCCTTACAGTCCCAATCCCAATTCAATGTTTCCGTATCCATTTCCTATGCTTTCCTATCCCTAGCCAATATACTGCGTTCGCAGGTAAGGGTTTCATCCCATTATATTGGCTAAAGGGGTGGGTTTAGTCAGTAAGAATCTGACACTACCAAGGGGGAAATTCTTGGTGTCTTTGGAAGATTCCCACCTCCCTTAGGAAAAAAAAAATGATACACCATAAAAATACTGAATCAAATGTACGGGAATATGCTATTAAATATAACAAAATGTGTCAAGAAAAACATGTTATGAAATTGCACGAAGAAATATATATTCCAGTATAACGTTATAGCGTTCAATGCAATTATTCTAGATTCATTTTTGAAATACCTGTACTACTAGAAAATAAAATTTGTAATATTTTATTCAAGAACAACAATAAATGAAAAATTGTAAAATTTATTTAATTTGTTTTTATTATGAAATACTTATAGATACATACACATTTATATAAATATTCTTATATATTATTTTAGGCTATAAATTATTTCTAAAAAATTCTGCAAAATAGTCAGAATCTCCTTCCTTGTTATTTATTTCCCAAATTTCTTGCTCACTTGTATCTTCATCTAATACTTGAAATGGTGGTATTAATTCTTCAGTTTCGATTAATTGCTCCTCATCTACAGTAGATGTAATTTCATCAACTTGAACTTCATTTTGTATAGTGACTATTGCAGTGCCCTCAGTATATGGAAATGTTATTGAATCAGGTTCCATTTTTTTTTTTTTGTTTGTAAAATATTTTGCAAAATTGAATTTTAAAAATGATTTGCTAGTAAAATTGAACCGCGTTATATACTGTAGAAGCCAGTCAAAATTCAAAGTTTTCAGAGTATATAGTTTTATCAATGAATAACACTTCTTATTTATATTCAAAGAATAATTTTGAAGATAAAAAAAACTCTTGTCTTTTATATTACCATCTTTATTCGTTGAGTTGTTCTTACAGATTGAACTTAAAATTATTTACAGCTATTCAAATAAAAATATGCTACGCAAGCAATCTGCATATTGGCATACTATTGCAACTTGACGTGATGCATGCCAAAAATAATAAATACAAATATAAAACAACTTGATTAGAATCATACGATTATAATCGAGTTGTTTTTGCAATTCAGCGTTTACGAAATTTGATAGTTTAATAAAATAATAAAGTACAGTTTGTACAATTAATAAAAGAATCTAATTATGCAATTTGCTTATGTAACAATATAAATAAAGAAATGCAAAATTGATTTTTAAAACTAGTTAGATGGTGTAAAAATCATGTAAAGATCTCAAATTGTAAAAGAAATACATAGACCAGCACCAGCTAGGAAAAGGTATCTTAGAAGGAAAGTCAAGCAGAAAGGAGTAAATGATACGTGGTAAATTTATCTAGTGGAAATGATTATAGAATATTCAACAAAGGTTTTAAATATATGTTAACCGTTATAGATATATTTTCTAAATATGCTTATGCTAAACCAATTAAAACGAAAACCGGTAGTATAATGTTTTAAATGCTTTAAAGAAAATTATAAAACGGGCTAAAAACTTACCTAAAACTATTCATTCAGATCAAGGTAAAGAATTTTTCAATTCGATATTCCTAAATTTTGTTGTTAAGAAGCGTATTAATATCTTACTCTGAAATGAAAGCATCTATTGTAGAACGCTCGAATCGAACTTTGAAGAATTTAATGTGGAAAATATTTTGTTTACAAGGAAACTACAAATGGAGTAATATATTGCAATCTTTATTAAACACCTATAATTCCATTAAAAATAGAACAACTAAATTACCCCCTGGAAAAATTTCTAAGAAAAACGAAAAATTTATTTTAAAAAATGTTTACATGCAACATAAAATTTCTCTAAAAGCTAAATATAAAGTTGGGCCTATGTTAGAATAAGTAAATACAAAAAAACTTTTGAAAAAGGTTATCAACCGAATTGGTCTACTGAAAATTTTGAAATTATCAAAGTAAACAGAACCTATCCAATCACATATCAGCTGATTGATTATAAAAATGATTCAATATTTGGTGGAATTTATGAGAAGCAACTCACATCTGTTAAACACCCAAACTTATATCTTGTCGAGAAAATTTTAAAGAAAAAAGGCAATAATGTTTTTGTTAAATGGCTTGAGTTTGACGAAAAACATAACACATGGATAAATTAAACAAATATTGTTTAATATCTGTAAAATAAAACTTTAATTAGAATCTGAAAACCTTGATAACATCTGAAAAAATAAAATCTTAACACCTGAAAAATAAAATAAATCCTAACATCTGAAAAATGAAAATAAATTTAGAACAGTACAAAATTTATTTGAAATAAAATTTTTATTGAGCAAATTCTTTATATAAAATTCTTAATATAAAAAACATAATTTATTTATTTATTTATTTATATTCAGGTACCGTGGTACATAAATGTGCCAGGTTGCTATAACACCTGTTTCCTGGTAGGAATGCGGGGTGTTCGTGATATTATGATATATAAAGTATTGATATATTGCGATATATGAATATTTTTTTTTTTTTATATTATAATTATTGTACCCAGCCGAAAACATAATTCTTAATATATAATAAATTATTTTAAAGTTTTTGTTTTGAATTAAATAATTCCACCAGTTTTCTTTTTTTGGTGGAATTTGATGTTGTTTCGTGATATGCAAAATGCTGCGCCCGCAAATGTTCGATTTATTCTGGAGGCTGATAACATGGATTTTTGTTGTCGTTGTTGCTCTTGTTGATGGTGTTGCTGGTGTTGTTGTTGTTGCTGGCCATGATAAAGTGGCACTTTCCCCATCTTCTTCTTTTTTGTAGGAATTTGAGCCTGAATAGTTACGTCATCCAACACTGAAATCTTGTCGAATTCCTGTGCCATCCTGCTTGTTTCAAATTAAACTGATATTTTTATAAAATCTCGATGTATTTATATACAAATTTCAAATAATATTAAAACAAAATAAAAACTTTAGAACTAGTTATATTTATTTTCTAAGTGGAAAGGGTAAAATCTATGAAAAAAGTCAGTTGATTACAATGTTGCTAATATTTTTTATTCAGAAAAAGTGTAATTTATTAAAGTGCCGTTTGATTACAATGTTGTAATGCTGTTTTCTATTTAAAATACGTATAAGATCAGAATCTAATTATTAATGAAATATAATTTATTATAGTGTCATTTGATTACAATTTATATCTTTAAGATAAGCTTTAAATTAAATTGTAGTTTGAAAATTACAATGTTTAATAGAATTTAGTATTTACATCTTAAGATAGGATTAAGATGGGATTCTAATTAAAACAACTACACTTTATTAAAGTGTCATTTAAATTTAAGAGAATTAATATGTATTGAAAATTTAATATTATTCTGGGAACCCATTAGTTGAATTATAGGTATTATACCAGGAAATACTATAGGTATTATACCAGGAAAAGGATATAGGATGGTAGGCAATCAGTCAAAAATTGCCATGCAATGGTTTATTTGGGAAAAAGATTTGAGAAAAATTGATTTGAAATGTGCATTTAATGAAAAAGTAAAACAAATTGGAAATGTTGAAGTCGATGGATTTTGCGGAAAGACTAAAGAAATATTTGAATTTTACGGTTGCTATTATCATGGACATCCAAAATGTTTAACAAACCAGAGGGATATACCATTATATGATAACTCTGGCGATACTTTGAATCTACGATATGAAAAAACATTAATGAGATCAGAGTTTATAAAATCATGTGGATATAAAATTATTGAGATGTGCAAATGTGAATTCCAGGAGCTAATGAGACACAATGAAAATATAAGATATTTAGAAAATCATTCATTAATTAATTTAGTTTCTTTAAATCCTCGTGATGCATTTTATGGTGGAAGAACAGGAAATACTTACGCATATTATAAATGTAAACAATGAGAAAAAATTAAATACATAGATGTATATTCGCAAACGAGGGAAATTTCACATAAACCATCCCAAGATTTATGTTGGAGAAGATGCCTGTTCCAAGTTAAACAGAATGACTATTGACGGTATTATTATATGTAAAATCTTACCACCAACAGATCTATTACACCCCGTGTTACCAGTCAAACAAAATAATAAATTGATATTCTCACTATGTAACATTTGTAGTGAACAAAAATACGAAGGAAAATACTGTGAACATACAGAAGATGAAAGAGCATTAGTAGGAGCTTGGGTAATTGATGAAATTAAAAAGGCAATTGAAAAAGGGTATAAACTTTTAAATATTTATGAAGTTTGGGAATACGAAACAAACAGTAATACATATATGACAATTACAATGGTATTGATGGTTTATTCACTAAAATGATGAAGAAATTTATAAAAATTAAACAAGAAGCTTCTTGGTGGCCAATAAAATGTCAAACTCAAAAAAGGAAAGAATATATTGATAGTTTTTTTGAAAAGGAAGAAATTAAATTAGAATACAATAAAGTAGTTAATAACCCTGGTTTAAGATCTTTTGCTAAGATTATTTTAAACTCATTCTAGGAAATATTTGGGTAAATGAAGAAAACATAGTGGTTAGCAGGAAATATAAAGAAGAAGCAGTAACTTCTTTATCTACCGTCAATGTAAGTATCACTGCTTATACAACAACACATGCTCGTCTTCAACTTTACAGTTATCTAGAGAAGCTGGATAGTAGTGTATTATATTATGACACCGATTCAGTGTTGTATATTGGCCGAGAAGGAGAATATGAACCAGAAATAGGCGAATTTATTGGAGACATGACTGATGAATTAGAATGTTATGGTATAGGAAGTTATATTACAGAATTTGTAAGTGGTGGTCCTAAGAACTACGCCTACAAAAGATAATACAGGAAAAATTGTTTGTAAAGTTAAAGGATTCTCTCTTAGTTATGAAGCTTCTCTAAAAATTAATTTGAATAGCATGGAGGAAGCAGTTTTAAATTTATTGAATAGTGCAGACACATACGTTATTTCAGAAAATATTCGCCTAAATAAAAATCATGATGTACTTACAATTCCCGAAATAAAAAAATATCAACCAAAATCGGAAAAATAAAAATTTAATGAAGATGGTAGTTCTTCACCGTACGGATATATCAAAAAAAAAGTACTTGTTGATAAGTTAATCAAAATAGTATTTATTTATTTATTTTCAACAATTTATGCCTAAAAGAGATAAATCTCATCATAGTATTCATTCAAATTTGTACATTTAGGGGCTTCGGTAGCCTAGTGGGTAGGCGTGTGGCGTATTAACAGAAGGAGTGTGAGTTCGATCCCTGCACAGGTCATAAGTGTTTTTTTCTTTACATACCCCCCTTACGACCAAATATAATGTAAATATATAGTATATAATATAAACAAAATAAATAATATTAGTATATAATTAATAATAGTATAAAAACCTAGAATGGCCTTGGTAGCCGATGGTTCAATAATATTGCATTACATTGTATGTATGTAATATTAATATAAATAAATAAATAAATAAATAAATTTGTACATTTTTATTTTTATTGTAAAAATATTTGTTTGTATATTGATTTAAAATTTTTAAGAGTGTAATAAAGATTTAAACAAAAAAAAAAACATTCTACATGTAAAAGTAGACGTTATTTACATGTAATATATACTAAGTATATACAGTTCTATACTTTCGATTTCTTTTATGATCATTACATTTTTCAGAATCTTAATAAATTCACAAAAAATTCTTAACATAAACTTGTTATTACTTGAATATTGTAATTTTTTAAAACCAGGAACTATACTATCAAAGAATCATTCAACTTTTACATTATATTCTTTTTATTTCAATTCCTTGTTTTGACTAGATTACTAGTGATTTGTATACTCGTATATTATTTTAACAATAACAAAAACAAGTCTTAATTTTTTTTTAGTTTAAAACTAGAAATTTTTTAATTATTTTTTATTCCATACAAAAACAAAAAAATAATCATAAATGCATATCAGAGTATATCTTTAGTTTAATCAGTTCCATGTTTTCGATTTGCTGTTTGTTTTCTTTGTATTCATATTTTTTGAACATTCTTACTTAAAAATAAAAAAAATATCTTACACGGCATGCAGTCAGTTAATTAATGACTTTCGTTTTCTCTTTTCTTCTAATTAATTCTTAAAGTAGAAAAACACAAATATATGTCTATTCAGAAGATACCACATTTTTATGTAAGCAAAAAAAATCTATATCTTACTTTACTTTTTTTTTTATGCTAACAAAGAAAAACAAAAACAAGATTACACTTTTTCTTTTCAATTTTAAAGATGCTCTGTATATTTAAAAATAAAAAAAAAATTTCTGTTTTTTATTTTAATATTTTCTTAATATTTTAAATTATAGGTATTTTAAAAAATTTTTCTTAATACATTTAGATTTGCGTATAAAACAAAAAAAAGTTTTAATTGTTTTTCTTTTAAAACTAGAATGTTAAAAAAAATTTATTTTAAGCCTTACTTTTTTTTTTTACTCTACCCAGTTTTAAAGGAAGGTAGATAGGTACATTTGCTATAATAGAGAAAAAGTTTTTTATTTTCATTTCCTTGAAATGCAACATTTTTTTCTTTTCAATTTTAAAGATGCTCTGTAGAAAATAAAAACAAATTTTCTGTTTTTTATTTTCATATAAGAAATTTCCTTACTACTTTTATATACGCCTGGTATTTAAACCAGATATACAATTTTGTTTATTAAGGGCCGACCTACTATAAATTGCTTAACACTTGACTTCCTACTGTACAACCATTTAGAACATATAAGTTAAGAATCCACACATACAACCTAACTTAAAAGCTCAACCAAAACATATTTTTGGCTTATGGTAACCAAGATTCATAAGATCAATTGTTCAGTTTATTAACCCTGCCTGACAACTCACACAATATCAACAACCTTCATTTCATAAAACTATTTGGAACCTATAAGTTAACAACCCACATATACAACCTAACCTAAACCAAAACAATCAAAACATGTTTTTGATCTCCTAACCAAGCGTGACCTACATTAAACACATCAATCAAAATGTAGGTCAGCATGTCCTGCGATATGGGTTGATTTTTTTCGATCCCAAAGTGCAGGGTTACCAAAGCGTTAAAAAGCTTATCGGTTACTTTTTGTAATTTATCTGTGGCCTCGTCAATATTGGACGCTACTGCCATTATTGTAGTATGGTAGTCAGCAAATTTAGCTACAATTATATTGTCTAATCTTGGTAAATCGCTGGTATAAAGGAAATTTAATACAGAACTCAATATACTACCTTGAAACACACCGACTTTGATTTCTCTAAGTGTAGAAAACTCTTTATCCTGTTTAATTCTAAATAACCTATCAGTCAAGTATGATGAGAGTAAATCTATATATTGTTTAGGTAGTATTCTTCTTAGTTTATAAATTAAACCTTCATGCCAAACTTTATCGAATGCCTGATTGTAGAACATATTTGCTTTCTTCTAGAGCTTTTTCAATTATATCTGTAATTCTATGCACTTGATCTATAGTGGAATGGTTTTTTTTAAATCCAAACTGATAGTTTGAAATTATATTCCTACTTTCTATTAACTGTTTCATTCTTTTTAATAATAATTTCTCAAAAAGCTTTCACACCATAGGTAAGAGAGAAATTGTTCTATAAGATTTTGATTCATTTGGAGGCTTTCCAGGCTTAAATATCAAGATTATTTCTGCCATCTTCCAAACATTAAGTACATAATTTAGTCTTAATATAACATTCATTATATTAGACATTTTTCGGAAGGTTTTTTAATACTTCTGGCATTATTCAATAAAAACATGATGTTTTTTTCAACTTGAGGCTTTCAATTTCGTCAACCAATTCCATGTAGGATATTGGTGCAATGAGTCTATTTCATTCCGCCGGAGGAATTCTTCCAGATAATCTGCGAATGTTTCGCCTTTTCCTTATTGTTTCTCGCCCTTTTACTATCTTTGTTCTTGATTGGTTGAACTTGCAAGATAGGTTTTTTAGACTCTTTATTGCTTTCCAGAATAATTATTTTTCTTTTTTAACTGATATTTCCGAACATATTTGGGCACATAATTTTTGTAATTATTACTCTTTATTACCAAAATTTTTCTTTTTAGATTTTGAGTTATTCTATTTATTATTGAGTTTGTCTATTTTATTTTCTATCTTTTGTTTAAAACTTGCACAATTTGTTGATTTATTAATGAGAGTGGGCTTATTCAGTTTTTTGACAATCTTTTCGCTCAGGTTCAGTGCCACAGCAGATTGGTCTGAGTCGAAATTTTGAAATATTCTATACTAATGAAGTTTGGCAATATTTTTTTTGTTATAAAAAAAGGCAGTAGATCTGGAATTTTATTTGTATCAGCAGGTCAATAAGTTGGTTTGCCCGTTGAATGAAAATGACAACCCAACCCTCTAATAGCTTTTCTTAGCTCTCTTCCTCTTGTTGAGGTAAATATAGAATCCCAGTCGGCATGTTTGGCCATAAAGTCACCTCCCAAAATGAACTTATCCCCACGTACTTAAAGGAGATATTTGAAAGAACAGGGGATTCTTTATTTTGCCTTTAGGAGGTCAATTTAAAGCACCAACATTAATATTTTGTTTAAGGGACTTGATTCGTATTACTGAGAGTTGAAACTCATCAGTTTGTATATTACATTCTTTATGGTATAATATAGTATTTTTTAATAAAATTGCACTGCCACATCTCTGTAGATTGCTTTGATATACTGCTATATAGCATGTGCAGCATAATCTTTAACTCTGAGTGTCTTGTCATATGAGCTTCTGATAATAGACACAAGTCGATATTTTGAGTTTTTAAAAATATTTCTAGTGCAGGCGTTTTTTAAGTATGCCATTTACATTCCACGTATCAATTTTAAATTTGTTTTCGACCATTGTTTCTTATTTTTTCTTTGATGTATTTATGTTTTCCAGCTTATTTAAATCTTGTCGAGATTTCCTCCGTTGAATTTAACATATTTCCATCATTTGCATTATAACATTATGATCAGCTAATTTTTGCATTAGTAGGTAAAGGGTCGGTTGAGCATGGGAAAAAAACCCGATTTAGGCGTGTCAGGAAGGCACGTGCCATTAAGATGAGTTATGGTTTATAATAAAATGAATGTTAAAATTAAATATAGGTAAATGTAAAATACATGTTTATTTCCTGATTAACTTGGTTGTTGGGTAGTGGGTGTATGTTAAGAGATTAACACAATTTATTGGGGGCAATGACCCCTTCCCATGATTTTATTATTTTTTGGGACTAGTGCCTTTCTTCTCGTGTTTTTTTATTGTTTGGGGCCATTCACCTTTTCACATATTTTTATTACTGTTTAGGATAATGCCCTCTTCCCCATTCCCTAAAAGGCAATCCAGTTTAAATACTTTTTTGTGTTTATTATAACAGGCAGTAATGAAAGCAGAAGGAAATTTTTTATAAAATTTTTATCATATTTAAATTTCAACAAGCATAAAGAAAAAATTATAGGTATGTTTAATAGTACGCCATTTCTTTTCTTTTTTTAAGTACAACAGAACCATGGTTAGATAGAGATCTTAGGAACTTGAGAAATCGGCGCAATAAAATATACAAAAACTTAAACATCGTCAAGCAGCATTCGACGATTTATTGAATATGTATAAGCAACTTGCAATTGAATTTAAACAAAAAGCCAATGCAGCATATGCAAATTATGTCACGGATATTGGTAACAAACTTGTTACTGATCCTAAAAAATTTTTTGATTTTGTTAATACAAAACGGAAATTATTTCGGTATCCCAATTCAATGATATCAAAAGACTATGTGGCTTCTGATTTGTAACTTCTTTTCTGATCATTTTCAACAAGTTTATCGTCCAACAGCACCGGTTACTACATCGACTAATTCCTTATCTAATAGCTCAAATTTGCTATTTACAGACGTGTATCTTTCTTAAAATGATATTCTTGAAGCAATTTTGAGCCTTGATATAAAAAAGAGTGCTGGTTAGGACTTAATTCCTCCAATCTTTTTACATAATTGCTCTCACAGTCTAATCTTCCCTCTTCATTTTATTTTCAATAAATCACTTTCAATTGGAATTTTCCCACAAAAGTGGAAATCCTCCCACTTAACCCCTATTTTTAAAAAAGGGGATAGAGCATCGGTGGAAAATTATCGAGGTATAGTAATCCTTTCGACTATACCTAAATTATTTGAAAAAATTGTCGTTGATAGAATTACTCCTATCATAAATAAAAAACTAAATGAACAACATGGTTTCAGAAAAGGTCGTTCAACTACTACGCACCTGATGGTTTATACATCTGAAATTCTGAATCAAATGGAGAAAGGGTACCAAATTGATGCAATTTACACTGATTTTAACAAAGCTTTCGATCATGTAGATCACTTCACTTTGCTAAACAAACTATCAACTTTTGGCATTTCTGGTTCATTTCTTGAGTGGCTTAATTCTTATCTTATAGAAAGAATTCAAAATGTTAAATTTCGTGGTGTATTATCCAACACCATCGGGGTCACTTCCGATGTACCGCAAGGCAGCCATTTAGGCCCGCTTCTGTTTAATGTTTTTATTTCAGATCTTTCGGAATATCTAAGCAATATACCTCACATTTCGTTTGCTGATGACCTAAAAATATATCAAGTGGTTAAATATAATTCTGATGGAGCTTAATTTCAATCTAGCTTATCAGTGCTACAAGCTTGGTGCACGTCAAATAAATTAGAACTCAACATACAGAAATATAAGGTTATAAGCTTTACACGAAACGGTTTTCTTTAATATATGACTACAAAATAGATAATGTAACTCTTGAAAGGGTTTTTAGCATTACTGATTTAGGAATTCTTCTCGATAATAAACTTAATTATAAGCTTCACTATGATCTAATAGTTTCAAAGGCTAATAAAATGTTAGGTTTCATTAAGAAAAGAGCTAAAGAATTTAGCGACTTAGCTGTGACTAAATCTCTTTATTGCTCCCTAGTTCGATCTATCTTAGAATACGGTAACATTGTTTGGGATCCAGCCTTTGCAGTTCATTCCAACAGAATCGAATCAGCTCAAAAGCAATTTCTTTTATTTGCATTAAGGAATCAATATAACCCTTTTGATTTTGCTAATCTACCTAGTTACACTACAAGACTTAATTCATTAAACTTGCTTTCTTTATCTTTACGTAGAGAACTATTGTCATCATGCTTTACTTTTGATATTTTCAATAATAGTATTTCTATCCAATCTTTTAATAACAAGTTTAGACTTAACGATAAGCCAAACTAGAAATACTAAATTTTTAATGGACTACAAACATAATACAGAGTACGGTAGAAATGAACCCATCAATAGATGTTGTACTAAATTTAACAAAATTAGTCATCTCTATTCTACATCTATCTTCAGAAATACTTTCAAACACATTGTACAACTACATTTTTCCAATTTAATGACCTTAGACAATTAATTCTTACTTAAGCAAAAAAAAAATTTTTTATTTTTTTTAATTATGATATAATTTTAAACATAGTACATTTATTGTCTTGCATTATAATACAACTAATGTTTTTTATTTAGATCATTTTTGTTGTACATTTTATAGATAGTAATTTAATGCTTTTAGGTATTGTCAATAAAAAAAATTCATTTGTTTTTAATTTTACTTCTACGTAATAATAAGATATTTATTTACATTTTTTTACATAAATTGTTAAATTGATTATCATTATATGTATCATATCTGTACAAATATCATATTTAATTTTTTTTGTTAAAATAAAGTTGTTATTGTAGTTTAAATAAAAAATTAATGATAACAATAATAAATTAACAAATAATAATAAATTAACTTTTTTTATGATTTAAGTTATTATAAATTTAGCTTTAAGTCATGGTTTTGTTTAATTTTAATTATAAGCATTAATTTAAGAATTTTTTTTGTAACGACCTTGTTTTGGTTTTGTTTAATAAAATAAAATAAAAATAAAAAATAAATTTGCTTCACGCAATTTGGTTAAGATTTTTTTATTGAAACTAAATGTTCTTCGAACGATGACGAGAAGATTAAGATGTCGTCCAAGTGGACGACGCATATTTTATTGATAAATTCGCTCAATACATGGTTCGGTAATCTTTGAAAGGTGGAGGGTGAGTTTTTTTAGCAGAATGGCATACGAGTAAACTCATAGTGACCACTTCTAGTTGAGAAGGCTGTTTTGCATCGGTCATCTGGGTGGATTTCAATCTGATGAAACCCTTTCGCCAGATCTAACGTGCCGAAATAGCGACAATTTCCCAAAAAGTATTTCGATGTTGGGCATTGTAAATTTTTTATCGATTGTGTTATCATTAAGTCGACGATAGTCAATAACAATTCTCCACTTTTGTTTGTTAGAATTGTCCATTTTCTTAGGAACAATCCTCCAATCGTCTCTATGGATTTCAGGGTATCGGTATCCTTTTGAATAAACTGGTATATAATTTTTTGTTATTATTTTATGTTTGATTGCACTTGTGAAAGTGGGTTTTTCATTCTCTTGATGAAAAATGTTCGTAAAGTAATTTAAGATCGATTTAATTTGTGCAATATTTTTTTTATTTAGGTGAGATGGAAAATTAAAGTTAAGTTCGTTATCAGAGTCGCACTGATTGAAGCTGAAAACATTTCCTATTGAAAACCGTAAGTGGGACAGGTTTAATTACGGTTTTCCATTTAGGATTACAGAGATTGGTATTAATGATACTGTACTCTGCACCAGAGTCGATAATGAATCTAAGTATTTGGTTTTTTCCCTTAATTATTATATAGGGTATAGGTTGTTTGAGGCGTTGTCGCAAAAATTTTTTGAATCAGTATTTGTTTCATTATTTGAGTTCATAGAGATGTCCATTGGTTCTAGATTTAGATTTCGGTTATTTCGTAAATATTTCCCGGATTGTGTATTGCCATAATTCGTTAATATTGGGGTTGTGTATTGCCATAATTGTTTGAATAGTTATTTGTTCTATTGAACATAGAAGAATTTTGTGTTTTAGATGGACGATTGTCTTATTGAGAATCGTAAGAATTATTATACCTACCTATTTTGATTTGAATAATTATGATAAACTAGTTGTGAGTTTCGTCTATTGAAACTATTACTGTGATAATTGTTTTTGAAATAGGTTTTTTGTTGATTATTATTAAAGTTATAATTTTTCCTTAGAAAATTATTAATATTTTTTTGTTGATTTCGATTATCGTTAATCAAATAGTTATTTTTATTTTGAATACCTTTGAAGTATAAGTAGTCGTTTTGTGCTATGATCTCGTAAGCTTCAAATATCGTTGTGGAGTTTCTATTAACAATAATTCCCCTGACCGGTTCGGGTAAATTATCTTTAAATGTAATTAAAATAGAGCAATTCTTTTGTTTGCTTCTATTCTTTCTTTATTGTCTCCTCCCTGGAGCGAGTACGCGTTGTTGATACGTGTTAGTTTGTAGTTAATTTCATCATAGAAATCTTTTATTGTAGAGGTAAACCTAACTAATATTAGGTTGTGCACAAGACGTGAGGCTGGGACGGTGTCTCTATTATTTTTTATTAGTATAGATTTTAATTCGGCCGATTTTTCGACTGGCCTGTGAGAAAGTAAGATTTGTTTAACTTTTCCTATTATTTTATCTTGGATATGTCCGAAAAGAAGTTTTTTAAACCCAGGTCCCGCTAGATCTTCTATAAGTGGGATAAAGGATTCTATCCTTTGCATAAAGCTAGTTAAATCGCGCTGATCGCCAGCAAAGGGTGGCAATTAGGCGATGCAATTCACAATTAGATTGAAGTTGGAATTTCGCTTTCATTTGCGTTAGACATTTACAAAACTTGTTTATTTAAAAAAAATTCAAAATAGCTACGTAGAATTTTAAGGATTTATTTGAACTTGTAAGACAAAAGTTTATTGTTAATTTTTTTTCTCTTTTTTTTTTTATAGAAAGAGATTTATAAATATTAATTAAAACAAAATTATAAAAACATTCACAATTAAAACAAAATTACAAAAAGATTTATAATTATTTAAACAAAATTATAAAAAGATTTATAATTAGAACAAAATTGTAAAAAGATTATAAATTGTAAAGGAACAAATAATAATTCAAAAAAATGTAAATATAATTGAAACGTATGAAAACAAAATTATATGTGCAAAAATTAACGAAGATCTATAAATTATAATTGAATCAAAGTTACAAAATGTAATATCCTATTTAGTAGTAGGACAAAATTAAATTATAAAAATATCCACTCAAGCTTTAAAATTTAACAATTCTAAAAAGAATTCAAAATTAAACTTAAATTGAACTAGAATTATAGAATGGAAGATTGAACTCAAATATAAAAGATTTATAATTGAATCCGAATCATTAAAATTTTATTATAGAAAGATTTATTATTACTTTTTCTTGTAATAGTAATTTATTTAAAAATAAAATTTAAGAATTTTTTTTCTTATTTTATATAAAAAATTTTTTTTGATATGATGAAAACGATAAGTTGATTTATAATAGTAATTAATTTTTTTACCAACCACATACATTAATGTATAAGATAGGTATTGTTTTCATACTAAAAATTTGTACCCCAGATTTTGGCAAAAATGCACTACTCCGGTGTGGAGAAGGCTGTAAAAAAATTTTTAGCATGATGTCCGTCTGTGCGTGTGTGCGTGTGTGGGTATGTATGTGGGCATGTGTACAGCTTAAACGGAATTTTTTGAAATTTCATATTTAAGGTTTTGACGTAAATATATCGGATTGATAAGCTTTTGGAGCAAATCAGACAACCGCAAGTGGTAGTTTACTAGGGTACTTTTTAAGTTTTTTACGAATATTTCGTAACAGAAAAATTTTATGAGAAAAATTATTAAGAAAAAGTTGTTACCCAAGTAAAGAGCAAGAACTTTGCCATAGAACATTTTTTGATCCGACCAACTTTATTTAATTTTTTTTCTAAGTCCAAATTTCATGCATAACACTCCATATGAATTTATATGAACATTTTTTTTTGTTTTTTTTTATAATCTAAAAATTTATATGTATACATATGTACTTATATCTATGCATATTATTCTTTTGTTGATGACATAAAATTAAAACGGTAAAATTTTTGTTAGCAGATTCAATATTAATCTTATGTTTGTTTTGTATTTGTTTACGGTTCTTATTAATTTTTATACCCGTATGAACTATGTTCAAGGGTATAATAAATTTGCCATTACGTTTGTGACACCTTAAAGGAGCCGAGCTAGATATAGTGTCAAAGGTATGGATCGGCTCAGAATCGAATTCTGAGTCGATTAAGCCATGTACGTCCGTCCGTCCGTCCGCACGATAACTCAAAAAATAAAGGAGCTAGGAGACTGAAACTTTTTTTACGTCACTTTTGCAAAATTGTTAGTTTTGCTATTTAAATCCAACATTTTCGGTCGGCGGGTTCGAGTAGCTGCCATACAACTTCTTTCTTTATATAGCAATAACTCAGTATCTATTCAAGCTAGGGTTTTGAAATTTTGCAAATGATGATTAAGTTTTATGGCAACAACTTCTGTAAAATTTGGTTGTGTTGGTGCGACGGGTTCGGGTAGCTGCCATACAACTTCTCCGTTTAAATGAGAATAACTCAGTGTTTATTTAAGCTAGGAATCTGAAATTTAGTAAAGAGGTGTCGAGTTACATGCCAACAACTTCTGTAAAATTTGGTTGGTCTAGAGCATCCGGTTCAGGCTTCTTGCACCTCTTGGAAGTTAATAAAGCTAGGCGTCTGAAATCTTGCAAATGTTGATCAAGTTTTATGGCAACAACTTCTGTAAAATTTGGTTGTGTTGGTGCGACGGGTTCGGGTAGCTGCCATACAACTTCTCCGTTTAAATGAGAATAACTCAGTGTTCATTGAAGCTAGGAATCTCAAATTTAGTAAAGAGGTGTCGAGTTATATGCCAACAACTTTTGTAAAATTTGGTTGGCCTAGAGCAGCCGGTTCAGGCTTCTTGCACCTCTTGGAAGTTAATAAAGCTAGGCGTCTGAAATCTTGCAAATGATGATCAAGTTTTATGGCAACAACTTCTGCAAAATTTGGTTGTGCTGGTGCGACGGGTTCGGGTAGCTGCCATACAAAATATCTTTTAAAATGAAAAGAACTCAGTGTCCGTCCGCACGATAACTCAAAAAATAGAGGAGCTAGGAGGCTGAAAATTTTTTTACGTCACTTTTGTAAAGTTGTTAGTTTTGCTATTTAACTCCAGCATTTTCTGTCCCCGGGTTCGAGTAGCTGCCATACAACGTCTTTCTTTAAATGGAAATAACCCAGTGTCTGTTCAATCTAGGTATCTGAAATTTTGCGAATGATGATCAAGTTTTATGGCAACAACTTCTGCAAAATTTGGTTGTGGTGGTGCGACGGGTTCGGGTAGCTGCCATACAAAATATCTTTTTAAATGAAAAGAACTCAGTGTTCGTCCGCACGATAACTCAAAAAATAGAGGAGCTAGGAGGCTGAAAATTTTTTTACGTTACCTTTGTAAAATTGTTAGTTTTGCTATTTAACTCCAGCATTTTCGGCCCCCGGGTTCGAGTAGCTGTCATACAACGTCTTTCTTTAAATGGAAATAACCCAGTGTCTGTTCAATCTAGGTATCTGCAATTTTGCGAATGATGATCAAGTTTTATGGCAACAACTTCTGCAAAATTTGGTTGTGTTGGTGCGACGGGTTCGGGTAGCTGCCATACAACTTCTCTTTTTAAATGAAATTAACTCAGCGTCCGTCCGCACGATAACTCAAAAAATAAAGGAGCTAGAAGGCTGACATTTTGTATACGTCACTTTTGCAAAATTGTTAGTTTTGCTATTTAACTCCAGCATTTTCGGCCGCCGGGTTCTAGTAGCTGCCATACAACTTCTTTCTTTAAATCGAAATAACCCAGTGTATATCCAATCTAGGTATCTGCAATTTTGCGAATGATGATCAAGTTTTATGGCAACAACTTCTGCAAAATTTGGTTGTGTTGGTGCGACGGGTTCGGGTAGCTGCCATACAACTTCTCTTTTTAAATGAAAATAACTCAGTGTCCGTCCGCACGATAACTCAAAAAATAAAGGAGCTAGAAGGCTGACATTTTATATACGTCACTTTTGCAAAATTGTTAGTTTTGCTATTTACCTCCAGCATTTTCGGCCCCCGGGTTCGAGTAGCTGCCATACAAAGTCTTTCTTTAAATGGAAATAACCCAGTGTCTGTTCAATCTAGGTATCTGCAATTTTGCGAATGATGATCAAGTTTTATGGCAACAACTTCTGCAAAATTTGGTTGTGTTGGTGCGACGGGTTCGGGTAGCTGCCATACAACTTCTCTTTTTAAATGAAAATAACTCAGTGTCCGTCCGCACGATAACTCAAAAAATAAAGGAGCTAAGAGGCTGATATTTTTTTTACGTCACTTTTGCAAAATTGTTAGTTTTGCTATTTAACTCCAGCATTTTCGGCCGCCGGGTTCGAGTAGTTGCCATACAACTTCTCTTTTTAAATGAGAATAACTCAGTGTCTATTGAATCTAGCTATCTGAAATTTAGTGAAAAAGTGTCGAGTTGCATGCCAAAAACTTTTGTAAAATTTGATTGATCTATTGCAGCCGGTTTAGGCTTCTTGCATTTCTTGGAACTTAATGAAGCTAGGCGCAATAGATTCGGGTAGCTGTCATACAACTCCACAATTTACATAAATATATCTCTGTAGTTCGGTACTAAAACATCTGAATGTTTTTAAAAGATGATCAAGTTTTATAATGGGATATATTACGTTCATACGGGTATCCCAGAGTTGACACAGTCTACTCTACTGCACTCTTCCTCGTTACTTCTAATATTTTTAAATGAAAAAAAAATCATATACCTGAAAAAAAAATCATATAATGTAAATGGATGTATGAATAAATGCACATATATTTTTACGATTTCATTGCTTATTATTGTTATTGAATAAAACAAAATATTGTTAAATTTTTAGAAGTTATTTTGCTTTTATATAAATTATTATGTAAATAAAAAATCTATAAATTTTGGCATTGTACTTTTCATATAGTGGCGGTCGGTCCTGTGGTGGAGACAGCTCATTTTTTTTTTCAAGGCATTTCTCTGCCACAGAAATGCGAACAGGAAATTACACACTCTTTCCTGTTCAGGCGTGACTGTAAACGTCGTAAGGGGGAATAACTCTTACGACGTGTGTGGAATTCGAACCCACACACGTAATATAATAGTAAAAAAAACACGTAATTTTTTTAATAGTAAAAAAAATTAAAATATTACTTAATTTCTATTTTATTTATTTATTTTAGAGATTTTAATAGTAAAAAATTAAAATATTACTTAACTTTAATTTTATAGGTTTCGTTACAAATGTTGCTGCTGCTGTTGTTGCAATTTGTTGTAAATTCAGATGTAGATGTTGTTGTAAGTGTTGTTATAGATGTTGTAACTATTATAGCTGCTATTATTGATGTTGTTAGAGATGTTGTAATTGTTATAGCTGTTTTTGTAGATGTTGTTACAGATGTTTTGATGTTGTTAGAGATGTTGTAATTGTTATAGTTGTTGTTATAGATGTTGTTTGGCACTTTTTTTTTCCTTTTTGTTTTCGAGTTGTTTTTGCAATTCAGCGTTTACGAAATTTGATAGTTTAATAAAATAATAAAGTACAGTTTGTACAATTAATAAACGAATCCAATTATCCAATTTGCTTATGTAACACCTCCATCCCCAAGAGATTTTGGTCTCCAAAATTAAAATTTAAAAAGGACTCATTTCGAGTTCCTTTGGTTTTACATTTGTTTGATTTACATTTATTTTAATATTTTTATTTAGTTTTGATTTTTTATAACAGTAACTTGTTATAATAATTATAATTATAATTACAATTAGGATTTTCGTTGTTAGTAACGTGTAAGAGTTAACATATGATTTGTATTCATTAATAGCATCGTTTACAATTGGTATGATAGGTATATCTTTATATTTTTCAACTTTGTTAGAAAATTCATTATTTTTAATATTCAAATTACAATTGCTAAATTTAATCAAATTATTTCCCTTAACAATTATTCCTTGGTTAATACAATTTTGTACAATTTTTGTTTTTTCTAAATTTAAAGTTACGATTAATTCATCGTTAATGTTTTCTAGAGATTCTAGTTCATTTATTTTAAAGTTGCATTAATTGTTTTCTTTTAGTAAGTTTTGTATACAATTGTTATTTGGAAATTGTAGGTTTTTCCTCAACAGATCTTTTTTATTGTTGTGTTCAAATATTTCTTTATCTTTTAAAATAATATTTACTATGGGTGTGTCTAATTGCACATGTTTATCGTTTGGAAATGGTATAACTAAAGCTTTAAAATAAGTTTCGATAGTAAAGTTTGGAAGGAATAGGACAATAATTATAAGGCCGTCCTTAAATAGAATAGTACTTTTTATGTATGGCAGCTCTTCGATAGTTAGGTTGTATTTTTGAATTTCATCGTCTGTAAGTATGTCATGGGCAAGAACTTCCAGGGTTTCCAATTGTTGGTTATTCACGTGTTCGGCTATTGTGTGAATATTTTTCCCGAAATTTTTGTTAATAATTACTTGGTCATTAATTCTATTAGTTACTTGTCTGGTGTTAAAATTTAAATTTTGTAACTGTTTAAATATTTGTTCCGAGTCATCGTTATCCATTGTGGCTGTTAAGAATTCCATTGTTGTCCCCAAGGCGTTAATCAGTCCATTTTTATTTCTAATTCTCCCATCAAGTTTAGGTATTGGTGATTTCAGGTTTTGTTGTAGGTTTAAAAATTCTGTCCTTAAAATTTTATGTTCTGTACTTGTTTTCTTTAGGTTAAGAAGATCGAAATTATGATATAAGTTTCCAATTATTTCTTGGTATTCAGTGAGATTTACAATGTGTAGGATTTTCGTATAGTTATCAAAAATTTTTTGTTCTTCCAATTTTATAATAGCAAAACTATTTTCATCTTTGAGTTGGATTATTTGTATAGATTGGAGGGACGCTTGTGGAATGGAGAAGATAAGTGGAAGTAGTAGTTCCATTTCCTAAAAATATATAAGAAGTATTTATTGGATTTGGAATAGAGAAAAAATTAATAATAAAAATTAAACTTAAGAAGTCTACCTCGAAAGAGACTTCTATATTTTCGGTTGGTAATAAAAAAATAATAATGAAAAATTAATGATGATAAAATGTCAAATCCCTGGTTACAATAAAATCGTGATAAAATATGTATTAAGTTTTAATGAAATTTAAATTTTTGTTTTTGTTGCTTTTTGCAGTATTTAATTTTTCTTTTATTGTTCGTATCGATTATGTGTTTGTCGTCTACTTTAAAATTTTTTAGAATTTTATATTTAGGTTTACATTTAGCTACATCTCTGTTGGCAACAATATTTGTATGTTGGTTTTCGTTCAATGTATTGTTTTTACTTAGATTTGCTAGTCTCATTCTGTTTTCTTCTTCAAATTTTTTTGCTAAAATTTCAATTTCTTCCTTTGGGATATTTTTATTTAAGAAATTGATCTTCGTTTAGTAGTAGAGTAAATTGTTCTGTTGTATGTCATGATAATTTTGAAAATTTTGTCATTTAAATAATTAATTTCGTCTGTTTTGTCAATTTCGAGAATTCGAAAATTTTCATTAAGTCTACCGTGTAACCTTTCAACATCAGAGTTACCGGTTTTATATCCTGGTGTAGTTTTATGGAATTCAATTTGGTTTTCTATAAGAAATTGTTCTGTAGCACTATGTATTATACACTTTTCGTTATCTGTTATTCATTTTTTCATATTTCCCAATTAAATTAGCCTTTATTTTAATGCTTTTAAAATGGAGATCCATGATTTCATGATCATTGTCGTTGTTGGTTGAAGAGTGCATTGTAACGTTAGTGGTCATAATTTCATCATTATTGTCAACGTTTGGTGCACTATGTGTCTCTACTTCGTTTAAAAATTGTAACATAGACGGCTCGATTATCGATTAGTTTTCGTCGTAAGAGTTTTCATTTGTGCAAGGGAGTCGACTTAAACCATCAGCGATTTTATTGTCTTTCCCTCTAAGAGTTTATTGTGAATTTATATTCGTTTAATTTCATCTTCCACCTTTGTAGTTTCATATTTGTTTCTTTAAGGTTGCTGAGCCGCACCAAAGGTTTATGATCACATTGAACAGTAAAATTTCTACCGTAAAGATAAGTACGAAAATGTTTGGTAGCCCAAACAATAAGGAGAAGTTCTTTCTCTATTGTCGAGTATCTAATTTCATGATTGTTCAGTGTTCTCGAGGCAAAGGCTATCGGATGGTTATTTTGGCTTAGTACAGCTTCTAAGGCGAAGTTAGACGCGTCCGTAGTTAGAGTAAAATGTTTAGAGAAGTCTGGATTTTTTAAAATAGGTTCCGTTGTTAATAGCGTTTTTAATTTTTTGAAAGCCTCGATGTATTCATTGTCATTTTTATTAATTTCCGATTTTTTTTTCAGATAACGTATTAACGGATAAGCTACTTTGGAGTAGTCTTTCACAAATTTCCGGTAGTAGCCGATTAACCCTGGAAAAGATTTTATCTCTTTTTGTGAAGATTGAAGAGGAAGATTTTGAATAGTGCTGATTTTTGATGGATCAGGTTTTACACCTCCTTGGGTAAAATTACATGGCCCAAAAAGTTATTGGATAGTTGAGCAAAATTACATTTGTCTATTTGTATTGTCATCATCGTTTTATCAGACGCTTAACTAAGTAGGCGTGCTAAATTTATTCTTAATTTTATTTTTAATTTGCTATTTAACTTTAAAATAATAATATTAATAATACTTTTTAATATTCTTACTATTTCATAACAAAATAATAAAAATAAAAAAAAGAAGGAAAAACTGTGTTGAACTCATTTTTATAAACTTGTAAATAGTGCTTTTGTAAAATTAAATAGCTTATTCGTCTTTTAAATTTTAACAAAAAAATTTTTTTTCTCTTTTTGTTAAACTTTTGTTAAAAAAAAAAAAAATATTATATTGGAATCAGCTTTTTTTAATTTATTGTTTATTCTGCTAGTACTTCTGCTAAAAACTTGGAACTCTTTTTAAATCGCCGTTTTTTTTAATTGTCAAAGTAAATACTATTTATATAATCTAAAATGAATTCGGTTAAATGCAATAGTTCAAGCTGCACAGTTTATGACGCAAAAACCGAAACTGTTACATGCAAGAGTTTTTGTAACAGGCGCTTGTACGGAGTTTGTTTAAACGCTCCTAGAGTGTGGTATTCTGCATTCCTGGCTCAATACTTTGTATGTGACGAATGCTTGGATTATCATTCCAGCATTAATATGTTATTGGATGAAGTCAAATCTTCGTCCAATAACATTAAAGATGAGTACACAGGACTTGCAGCAAGATGTAACGACACAATTAAATACGACTCCGCGTTATTTAATGAAATGGCTAAAGATTATGAAGCCCTCAACACCACCTTGAGCAGAACGTCACTAAAGCAGAATGATCATTTGAAGCAGAATGCAGTACTCAATACAGATGAGTTTTTCTCGGCATTAAATTCTACTAATGAATCTATCAAATCATTAACTAATGAGTTAAAATCTTCTATTAACTCACAACTGCAAAAACATTTTAATTCAAAATTAATCGACACTACTACTGACGTTGCAGAGAAATTTAATGAGCAGATAGGTTCATTAAGAAAAGAAATTTCGAATATGGGTATGAAACTAGATGCTAGTCTTGATACATCTTTTGATACATTTAGATACAATCAAATGTATCTAAGTCGCAACTCAAAAGATATTTGGACTCAGACTGATGAACCTTTCAACTATAGTGCAGATCAGAATGCGTTTATTTTTAAACCAATAAAATACAATACTAATAATAGTAATAATAGTAAAAATAATAATAAAGTTAATAGTAATAACATTAATAAATTTAAAAGTAACAACAATAATAATAATCGAATTAAAAATAATCAAAATAAAAATAATAATAATAATAAAAAAAAAAAAAAAATAATAATAATAATAAAAATAATAATAATAACAATAATAATAATAATAATTTTAACGATAATAATAATAAAAATGTTAGTAATGACAATAATAATAATAATAAGTATAACGATTATAATGATAATAATAAAAATTATAACGATAATAATAATAATATTAGTAACGACAATAATAATAATAATCAAAAGAATAACAATACTAATATTAATAATAATAATAATAACAATACTAATATTAATATTAATAATAATAACAATGATATTAATAATAATAATAAACTAGTATTACAAGATCCGCTTCTTTCTCCAATCGTTAGAATGACAAATCAATCTCTAAGAGAAGATTGCAAATATGCAATATATCAAGATTCAGAGATGAGAGGATCCTCTACAACGTTAGACTTTTCCTAGCCTATTTACATAATGATTCGTATAACACCGTTATAAAAGGTAAAACTAGGACTCAATTGTCAGTTCTCATTCACAATGAGGGCCTGTCATCTAATTATAAAGATTTATATGATCTTTATCTCAGATATCATAAAAATATAGGCTTCTCTGTTAAAGAGGTCGAATAGGATCTTAAGGCTTATCGTAGTCATTGCAATAGCAACTAGTAGAATCATTTGAATCAATCAAGTGAGAGTTATAATAAGTTTTTTTGTCCAAACTCTAAGTAAGTACTCAAGTTTCAACCAAACTTCAAATCTCATCTCTTTATCTAACGTTACTTACTCTAAAAAAACCTCTCAAACTTTCAACAACATAAACAATATTAAAATGTTTTACAACAATTGTAGTGGTATGAGAGGCAAGCTCAAGAAGCTTTTTGTTGATGCCAAGTCGTGTAATTTCAGTGTATTAGTTATAACTGAAACATGGCTCAACGATTGGTTTACAAACGAGGAAATTCTTGATGGTAATTGGTCCATTTACAGAAAGAGAAAGTGGTCCATTTACAGAAAATTTACAGATCGTGATTATCTATCTGCAAATTGTTCGCGAGGAGGTGGTGTTTTACTTGCTGTAAAGAATTACTTATCTAGTGTACCATTAATCACTGGTAAACATCAATCTTTCGATCACCAATTTGTTAAAATAAAATTAGGTACAAATAATTTATACCTAGGTATTGTTTATTTCCCTCCGAACTCTGACAATTCCTCATATTCTGATTTTTAAAGTGTATATCACAATATTATTTCAGAAATGCATGAGGATGACTCATTTTTTGTGTTTGGCTATTTTAATCGTCCTTCTATTTCTTTTATCGTTGACGACGCTGATAATTTGTTATTATCGGTTAACTTTCATGACGAAATTGACTTCGGTCTTATTAGCGAATTCTACGGTAACGATTTACAACAAATTATCAGTTATCCTAATAGTAATAATAAGTGGTTAGATCTTGCATTTTCAAATGCATATGATAGAGTGTCGCTTATACTCGTTGATGATGTTGATAATCTTTTTACCAACTCTGCTCATCATAACGCACTTATTTTCGAGTTCTCCACTTCTATCCCACTCTTGGCCAAATCTTACAATAATGAAATTGTATACGATTTTTTTAATGCTGCCTATCAAAGTATTAATTATGCTTTGTCATTAATGACATGGGACGAACTGTTAGTTCAACAGGATACAATTTACTAATCTCTATCTTTTACTCAAATCTGTTTCAAATTATTGATGCCTTTGTTCCTAAAATTTGCAAAAAGCATAAAACAACACAACCATAGTTAGATAGAGATCTTAGGAACTTGAGAAATCGGCGAAATTAAATATACAAAAAACTTAAACATCATCAAGCACCATGCGACGGCTTATTGAATATGTATAAGCAACTTGAAATTGAATTTAAACAAAAAGCCAATGTAGCATATGAAAACTATGTTTCGGATATTGGTAACAAACTTGTTACTGATCCCAAACATTTTTTTGATTTGGTTAACACAAAACGGTAATTATTTGGGTATCCCAATTCAATGATATCAAAAGACTATGTGACTTCTGATTTGTAACTTCTTTTCTGATCATTTTCAACAAGTTTATCGTCCAACAGCACCAGTTACCACATTGACTAATTCCTTATCTAATAGCTCAAATTTGCTATTTACAGACGTGTATCTTTCTGAAAATGATATTCTTGATAATTGCTGTCACAGTCTAATCTTCCCTCTTCATTTTATTTTCAATAAGTCACTTTCAATTGCAATTTTCCCACAAAAGTGGAAATCCTCCCACTTAACCCCTATTTTTAAAAAAGGGGATAGAGCATCGGTGGGAAATTATCGAGGTATAGCAATCCTTTCGACTATACCTAAATTATTTGAAAAAATTGTCATTGATAGAATTATTCCTATCACAAATGCAAAACTAAATGAACAACAACATGGTTTCAGAAAAGGTCGTTCAACTACTACGCACCTGATGGTTTATACATCTGAAATCCTGAATCAAATGGAGAAAGGGTACCAAGTTGATGCAATTTACACTGATTTTAGCAAAGCTTTCGATCGTGTAGATTATTTCATTTTGCTCAAGGCAGCCATTTAGGCCCGCTTCTATTTAATGTCTTTATTTCAGATCTTTCGTAATATCTAAGCAATATACCTCACATTTCGTTTGCTGATGACCTAAAAATATATCAAGTGGTTAAACATAATTCTGATGGAGCTAAACTTCAATCAAGCTTATCAGTGTTACAAGCTTGGTGCACGTCAAATGAATTAGAACTCAACATACAGAAATGTAAAGTTATAAGCTTTACACGTAAATGGTCTTCTTAATATATGACTACAAAATAGATAATGTAACCCTTGAAAGGGTTTTTAGCATTACTGATTTAGGAATTCTTCTCGATAATAAACTTAATTATAATCTTAACTATGATCTAATAATTTCAAAGGCTAATAAAATGTTAGGTTTCATTAAGAGAAGAGCTAAAGAATTTAGCGACTTAGCTGTGACTAAATCTCTTTATTGCTCCCTAGTTCGATCTATCTTAGAATACGGTAACATTGTTTGGGATCCAGCCTTTGCAGTTCATTCCAACAGAATCGAATCAGCTCAAAAGCAATTTCTTTTATTTGCATCAAGGAATCAATATAACCCTTTTGATTTTGCTAATCTACCTAGTTACACTACAAGACTTAATTCATTAAACTTGCTTTCTTTATCTTTACGTAGACAACTATTGTCATCATGCTTTACTTTTGATATTTTGAATAATAGTATTTCTATCCAATCTTTTAATAACAAGTTTAGACTTAACGATAGTGTTAGCCAAACTAGAAATACTAAATTTTTAATGGACTACAATCATAATACAGAGTACGGTAGAAATGAACCCATCAATAGATGTTGTACTAAATTTAACAAAATTAGTCATCTCTATTCTACATCTACCTTCAGAAATACTTTCAAACACATTGTACAACTACACTTTTCCAATTTAATGACCTTAGACAATTAATTCTTTCTTAAGCAAAAAAAATTTTTTTTTTTTTTTAATTATGATATAATTTTAAACATAGCACATTTATTGTATTGCATTATAATACAACTAATGTTTTTTATTTAGATAATTTTTGTTGTACATTTTATGGCTAGTAATTTAATGCTTTTAGGTATTGTCAATAAAAAAAATTCATTTATTAACAGATTTTTATTAACTTGGTTGGGTAAAGGATGGAATCTTAGAAGCCATTTTAAACACACTTCCCGTTGAGCTAGAGACTTGAAATTTTCTTCATTAGATCAGATCCCGATGACAATACATGATTTTAAAATAATAATATCGAAAAACATTAGAGAAATTAGCTTAATTTCAAAATTAAATTTTCATACAAAGATATAACAGAATTAACAGAATTATTACAGAACCAAAATAAAACATTTTATCTAAATTTACTAAACTCACCAATACCAATACCAATACGTATACGTAATACATAAATGTTTTTTTTTCAAAGGTATGGATCGGCTCAGAATCGAATTCTGAGTCGATTAAGCCATGTACGTTCGTCCGTCCGTCCGTCCGTCCGCACGATAACTCAAAAAATAAAGAAGCTAGGAGGCTGAAATTTTTTTTACGTCACTTTTGCAAAATTGTTAGTTTTGCTATTTAAATCCAACATATTCGGTCGGCGGATTCGAGTAGCTGCCATACAACTTCTATCTTTATATAGAAATAACTCAGTATCTATTCAAGCTAGGTTCCTGCAATTTTACAAATGATGATCAAGTTTTATGGCAACAACTTCCGTAAAATCTGGTTGTGGTGATGCGGCGGGCTCGGGTAGCTGCCATACAACTTCTCCGTTTAAATGAGTATACTTCAGTGTCTATTCACGCTAGGAACCTGAAATTTAGTAAAGAGGTGTCGAGTTACAGGCCAACAACTTTTGCAAAATTTGGTTGGTCTAGAGCAGCCGGTTCAGGCTTCTTGCACCTCTTGGAACTTAATGAAGCTAGGCGTCTGAAATCTTGCAAATGATGATCAAGTTTTATGGCAACCACTTCTGCAAAATTTGGTTGTGCTGGTGCAACAGGTTCGGGTAGCTGCCATACAACTTCTCTTTTTAAATGAAAATAACTCAGTGTCCGTCCGCACCATAACCCAAAAAATAAAGGAACTAGGAGGCCGAAATTTTTTTTTACATCACTTTTGCAAAATTGTTAGTTTTGCTATTTAACTCCAGCATTTTCGGCCGCCGGGTTCGAGTAGCTGCCATACAACTTCTATCTTTATATAGAAATAACTCAGTATCTATTCAAGCTAGGTTTCTGAAATTTTGCGAATGATGATAAAGTTTTATGGCAACAACTTCTGCAAAATTTGGTTGTGGTGGTGTGACGGGTTCGGGTAACTGCCATACAACTTCTCTTTTTAAATGAAAATAACTCAGTGTCCGTCCGCACGATAACTCAAAAAATAAAGGAGCTAGGAGGCTGAAATTTTTTTTACGTCACTTTTGCAAAATTGTTAGTTTTGCTATTTAACTCCAGCATTTTCGGCCCCCGGGTTCGAGTAGCTGCCATACAACTTCTTTCTTTAAATGGAAATAACCCAGTGTCTATTCAATCTAGGTAACTGAAATTTTGCGAATGATGATCAAGTTTTATGACAACAAATTCTATAAAATTTGGTTGTGGTGGTGCGACAGGTTCGGGTAGCTGCCATACAACTTCTCTTTTTAAATGAAAATAACTCAGTGCCCGTCCGCACGATTACTCAAAAAATAAAGGAGCTGGGAGGCTGAAATTTTTTTTGCGTCACTTTTACAAAATTGTTAGTTTTGCTATTTAACTCCAGCATTTTCGGCCCCCGGGTTCGAGTAGCTGCCATACAACTTCTTTCTTTAAATGGAAATAACCCAGTGTCTATTCAATCTAGGTATCTGAAATTTTACAAATGATGATCCAGTTTTATGGCAACAACTTCTGTAAAATTTGATTGTGATGATATGACAGGTTCGGATAGTTGCCATACAACTTCACTTTTTAAATAAATATAACTCAGTGTCTATTGAAGCTAGCTATCTGAAATTTAGTGAAAAAGTGTCGAGTTGCATGCCGAAAACTTTTGTAAAATTTGATTGGTCTAAAGCAGTCGGTTCAGGATTCTTGCATTTCTTGGAACTTAATGAAGCTAGGCGCAGTAGATTCGGGTAGCTATCATACAACTCCACAATTTACATAAATATATCTCTGTAGTTCGGTACTAAAACATCTGAATGTTTTTAAAAGATGATCAAGTTTCATAGAAACAGGATATATTACGTTCAAACGGGTATCCCAGAGTTGACACAGTCTACTCTACTGCACTCTTCCTCGTTTTTTTAATATTTTAGTATTTTAAAATAATTTGGGTGAATTTTATAATTTCTAGAACTATGGGTTGTACATATATTCAAACTATATGTTTATATGTACATTCTTCAAAAGCAGATTCCAACCTTTCACATAACGATTATCAATCCAAAACATTTTCAAATATTCTGTAGTACCATTTAATACTAAGCGGTAAATGTATATTAAATTTACTTAGTACAAAATAGTAAATATAATTTTAAATATTATATTATATTATATTTAAATATTCCATTGGCAGAATAATTTCTTATAAGTACAATAAAATACATATATGTATGTAAATACGGCGCTATATAATATACATCTATACTCTTATCATTCATTCACTAGTGACATATACGATATGTAAATAAACATGATATTATATAAGTATGTTTCAATTTCTGAAATGACTCATACTTATTTTTAAAGATCTAACTTCTGTCAAAATTTCAAGTTTCCAACTTAAACCGTTTAGAAGATAGAAGGGTTGAAGGATTTTGCAAAATTTGAGTTTCACATAACGGTACATTAAGACACCGTATGCCACAAATATATATTTATTGTATATATACTTTTAAAGCTAATAGAAGTTGTAATCGTTTGGCGTTTTCAAAATGAAGATACACCTTATACAACTTGTGCTATAACAATTTAAATATAGAGCTTTTTTATATAGAGAAAAGCAAATTCTAACCTTCCACATAACGATTATCAATCCAAAACTTTTTCAAATATTCTATAGTACCATTTAATACTAAGCGGTAAATGTATATTAGTAAATTTACTTAGTACAAAATAGTAAATATAATTTTAAATATTATATTATAAGTACAATAAAATACATATATGTATGTAAATACGGCGCTATATTATATACATCTATACTATTATCGTTCATTCACTAGTGACATATACGATATGTAAATAAACATGATATTATATAAGTATGTATATAAGTAGGTATAGCGGCACTTTGGCCAGACGGCCTTGACGTCATCACGTAATGTATGTCGCCAGTGTTATAGAAGGTCAACTATATAATGTGGAACAAGTAGATAGTGCAATGACCTAAGCAGGTGTGTAGTATTTCTATCGGTTGCATGATTAGTTTCCGGAAAAAGCTTTTGTAAATAATACAAGTAAGTGCAATGATCTTGTTGTGATAGTATATAGTAACATAGATTATTGCAAATAATAAGAATTTATTTTATTTTTTAATAAAAAGCTGTTAATATTACGTTAAAATAACTGATTGACCGTGAAATCAGTTATTTTAACGTAATATTAACACAAGAATGCAGTTGTTATTTATGAGATAAATAAAATGCAGATATTGAACTTGATATTGTATCTTAGTTTTAAAGTAATTTAAAAAAATGTATTTATTGATTAATTGTTATGTTTATTGCAGAAAAAATTTTTAAAGAAAAAATCCAGGTGTTTGATAAAAATTTATGTTAATGTTAATTGGTTTATTATATTAACTACTTTGTATTTTGCAAATAAAAAAGTCAGTTATTGTTAAATTTTCTGCTACTTTGTATAATGTAAATTAAATTTTCTGTTATTGTACATACAAATTAGAACATTATAAAATCAAATAAATTTATTGTGTTATGAATTATATTTTTCATATTTTAATTCCTTTTATATTATGCATATGGTAAATAAAAGAAGTAAATTAATTAATATAGAATTCGTGATTTTAAAAATATGTTAAATAAGATTTATGTAAAAGAAATAGGAATGCCGAATTATTTTTAATATATTATATATTTACCTTTTTATATGCATACTATGCAGGTGTGCTAAAATGATGAAAAATTTATTAAATTTAATTAAATGCAAATAAAAATAAGCTTATATTATTTTAAAATACAATTTTAACTAATGCAAATTAAAATAAGCTTATATTATTTTAAAATACATACTTTGTATAATGTAAATGAAACAAATTAAGTAAGTTTTATACAATGTCATTTTTATTAAACTATAAATTATAATTTTCAAATAATATATTTGGAGATGTATTTTAATACGTTTTATTCTATTTGACGCCTTTTAAACCCATACGGTAATGAACTGTAGTCTTCAAAAAAATTTCCGATGCGATGCGATGCTGAATAATTAAGTGATATTCCCTTTACTTTACATACAATTTTTTCTGTATTATTTCTACTAGAATGTACTTTAAAAGCATAATTTTTTGGGCCACCACTTACAAATTCTGATATGTAACTTTGATTTCCATAGCAGTCTAACTCATCGGTCATGTCTCCGATAAATTCTCTTGTCGGCGGGTCATATTCACCTTCTCTGGATACATATATAATCGAATCCGTATCATAGTATAACACTCTGTTGTTTAAACCTTCTAGATAATTATATAATTTCAAGCGAGCCTGAGTTGTTGTATATGCCGCGATACAAACGTTTATAGTAGAAAGGCTATCTGTCGCTTCTTCCTTATATTGCCAGCTCAAAATGAGATTTTCTTCGTTAACGGACAATATATGACATATTTCTAAAGCTGGATTCGTAAGCATAGTATATAACTCTGAGGGCTCATTTATAATTTTGATTTTTTGTTGATTTTCTCTCTGACCAAATTTACCCCAAAATGAGTTCAACATCAATTTTGCGAAGGATCTTAAACCATAATTTTTAATAATTTTAAAAAATTCTAATTGAATGTTTTCATTTTGGAAGAAATCTTCTATATATTTATTTTTGTCTGCTTCTGTAATATATTTAGAAGCCCACCCTGATGCCTCCGTCTTCATTTTTAAAAATTTGTCCATCATCTTAGTGAATAAACCATCATAATTGGTTAGTTTGTCGTATTGAACAACATTGTATTCCCATATTTCATAAATTTCCATTATTACATAGTTTTTCTCCAGGACTTTTAAAACTTCGTCTATAACCCATGTTCCGATTAAAGCTCGTTCTTCATTAGAGTGTGTACAAAAATCATTTTGGCTTTTTTCTTCTCCGCATTTGTGACACAAAGAAAACATTAACTTGTTGTTTTGTTTAATTGGTAATACTGGATGTAATAGTTCTTCAGGTGTAAGTATTTTACATTTAATGAGACCGTTCATATTTTCTAAATTTTGTTGGATACATTTAGAATTACCCACGAAAATTTTTGGGTGGTCTATGGGAAATTTTCCATATTTACATACATATGGATACAACGAGCATACATCAATATATTTAATTTTTTCCGCTTCTTTGCATTTGTAATATTGATACACATTTCCGGTGCGACCTCCGTAAAAAGAATCTCTGGGATTTAGAGGAGCATTGTGTATTACAGATGATTTTTTAAATGTGAAAGTTCTTCTCCTAACAAGTGCTTTTTAAATTCACAACTCCACATTTCAATTACTTCATATCTATTGGACAAAAGAAAATTTATATTATATGAAAGCAGTTTTAATTTTATATTTTTAAAAATATGAAATAAAATATTGTAATACATACCCTAATTTTCTTAATCTTTCAGATTTTTCTATAGTTCTTTCATATCGTCTGTTTAACGTATAATTCGGATCGTCATGCAATGGTCTGTCTCTTTCATGTTGTAAACATACTGGATGACCATGAAAATAGCACCCATGGAATTCAAAAATTTGACGGGTTTCAGGGCAATATCCATCAACTTTTGTTCCTGAAATAATAGCAACCTTTTCTTTAGCTGCATGTCTGATATTAATATTCCTTTTTTCTTCTTCATAAATCAACCATTGTATAGCTATTTTTGACTGATTGTTTGTCAATTTATATCCATTTTTAGGTATAAGACTTATTGTATTTGGTTGTAGAAATTTTCTTCGATATACTAGATTGCATGCTGAAGCTATTGTGGTAGCCTCTGAAAATGGTTCCACGTCACATTCTTCGAGAAAGATTTTTCTAAATTTTAAGCATGCCTGTGTTAATATATTTACATCACTTAAACAGTACTCAACAATATCTCTCTGCATGTTAAATTCGTCATTTTTATGTTCCTCATACCATTTAATAAATTGATTGCGTTCTTCTTCTTTCATTGTGTCAGGGCTATAAAATTTCTGTGGTGGCAGTATTCCAATGTAATTTTTATTCTCAGTTGTATTGAAGTAATGTGGAAAATATCCCTTCTTGAATGCTTGCGGTAACCCAAAAGTCTTAGGTAATTTCCCTAATGGCATAGGAAAATAATTCAATGAATCCAAAAATTTTATATTTTCTATTGTCATTAAAATTATCTTAGTACCTCGCATTATTAATTCAGGCTTTAGCTTAGTGTTTTCTATTATGTACTTTAGTATGAATTGATGGTCATATGCTTGCCCATTATGTGCTATTACAATAACTTTTTTAAATATTTTACGCTGATTCAATATAAATTGTACGAAAATGTCAATAATATTTATTTTTAAAATATGTTGTCTTTGTCCACATCTATCGCAAAATTCTTCTTTTTCATCTTTATTAAGACATAAATTACAACGTTGTTATAGTACACATAAATTAGGTTCATGTTCCTTTATTTCATAAACTTCATTATCAATACACTTTTCTCGGAAAAATTTTTCCTGCATGCACTCCAAATCGTAAAAAATATAGAGAACATCTTCAATATTCGGGTTTCATTGAAAATGGAACATGTTTACTACATGTTTTGCAATAATATTCGCCGCAAGTATGTTCTCTATTTGTCTGGTATGTTCTTAGACATTTTGTGCATCTCTTTACTATGCTGCAAATGGATGCTTCCTTCCGTGAATTGGAAGCTTTATGGTTATTAAAACAATCATTCCCTCTAAAATAGCGGTTACAATCTTTACACAAAATATTTAATTGGTTTTTTGGGCATGCTGGAGAATATTGACATTGGGGACATGTTCCACCACATCTGTGACTATTTCGCTTATGGCTTATGGCACTTTTCACGCGCTTATATTAAATGGCTTATGGCACTTTTCACAATAATAACTACAGCAAAATGCCGCAGTAAGCGAAGTGATTACGTTGTAATGGCCTTTGTCGTACAGGAGATTGATCCTTTTTTCACCGCCATTTCCCTCAAATATAATATCTCTACTTTTGCTTCCATATTTATAACCGGTTATGGAGTATTCCTTTAAATATTGTTGGAACTGCTGAAGTTCTGGTATTCCACAACCTTCTTGAGGTATATTTATGTTGGCGTTGTTAATAATTCTGCTGCCTTCATTGTTTGTAATTTTTCAGTGTCTTTTCGAATTTTAATGTAATCAGAATGCTTATCAATGTAAGACATTGTCACTACTAACGCTCTTGGAAGGCATAAGTTATCGTTGTTGCTAATACTAACGATACCTTTTCTCTTAGCACATTCCTCATTGAAGGTATTATACTTTTTTCCCCTCCCTCTGCCCTGAGGAAGCTTAACAGAAGTAATACGTATGCAAAATGTATCAGTGCTAAGTCCTTCAGAGTTGCCTTGAAAAATTTTTGATATCATTTTCATTGATATTATCTTTGATTTTTTCATTGATATTATCTTTGATTTTAAATTTTTGATATTATCATTGAAAAATTTCAGATATCTCGAAATTTAATTTCTGAAGCGTCTCTAAAATTTAGCCACCCGGGACCTCGCTGTTCAAAACTACTTCCACAAAATGTAATACCCACCTTATCCGTGGGGTTGACATTTTCGAAAATATAAAGTGTTACTTCATTTATTGCATTTTTGATCCAATTGGTTGGGTCTTCATGATCCGGTACCGGTTTGATTTTAAATTCAATTTTACGTCCTTGTAAATTAAACCGTTTTACCATCGTACTAGCATCTTTTGTGATTGCAACATAATTTTCGTGATTCTGTTGTTGCTGCTCTTCTTGATATTTATTTAGTAAAATTTTTTTCGACATTTTTATTATTTTATATTTTTAATTATTTTTAACTATTTAAGTTTTAATATGACTAGTTATGGAACTGATTCGCTGTATTTTTTTAAAAACTACTTGTTAAATACCAAAATAATTTGTGTTCCTATGCAATAAAAGAATAAAAATATAAATTTAATTTCGAGTCAATATAATATTAGGAAAAGTCCAAATGGTTCAGGTATTTCCATTTAGATTAAAAATAATTTCAAAACACAAATTAATTTATACTTTTTATGCAACATTAAATATATTGCATATAAGATTATACCACATAATTACAACATTCTAAAATATGCAAAATATATTTTTGCATTCTCATTAATTAATCACTGTACATTTTATAAAGAATTAAATTATTATGGAGTTAAAATGCCTAAGAATTAAATTATTATGGAGTTAAAATGTTAGTCACCAACAATTTGTAATTTTAAATTGAAAAATTGTTATTTCATATTTTTCAGGCTAATCCATTTAAATCACACCTTGTGTCTGAAGGTCCGATTTCGGTCGCCGAAGATCAGATTTCGTTCCCCGAAAGCTTGATTTCGGTCCAAGAAGTTTCGGCACCCTTTAAAATGGGGCCTTGTTCTGACGACCCCCTTTCCCGATTTTGGATGGGGTCCCCGGAGGTCTAAAATACGGTCCTCATAGGTGCGATTTCGGAAATAGTGAAGTTTTCAAGGCACAGTTTCGTCACCCATTCCATTGATTTTTTCCCCCTCTTTTTAAATCGTATTAGTTATAAATTAGAGGATTTCAAGGTATTTTAAAATAGTAAGGCACAAAATGAGCAGCAGGAAGGCAGTAGCAGATTTACAATTTATTGTTGGAAATAATAAGCAATATTTCTTGAAGGAATTTGCTTTGATAGCTGATGGGTCACTGATACCAATGCTGTTTATGTTTAAAGCACCTTATTCGTTCAAAGAGTTAAATACTGATGTTAAACAGCAAAATAAATTCAATAAAACATAAATAAATGGTCTTGACTGGGATGATGGCTTTATAGAATATTCAGCAATTAAAAATACCTTAAAGGAACATTTAAATTCATTCGACGTCGTTTACGTAAAGGGGTACTAGAAAAAGGAATTTTTAGATAAATTTGTTTCGAGTTCAGTAGAAGTTATCAACTTAGATAATGACATTCCATCTCTTCAGAAACTAAGGAATTTCACAACCATTTGCCCTCACCATAACATTACTGAAAATTTAAAAAGATGTGCTGTAAAAAATTGTATGAATTTATATATGTATTTAATAAAAGAAAATAATTGATTTTAAAAAATATTTGTTTTATTTATTGTTGACCAAGATAATTTTTCTGACAAAAACAGGTATTTCATAAAATAGTCTGGAATAATTACACTGAGCTATGTGTAAATTCATTGGAATGTAGAAATCTTCTTGTTCCAATTTTAGTTTATTCTTTTCAATACATCTCTCAAAATATTTGAATACATATTCTCTTATATTAAGTTCAGCTCCGTTGTTATATGACATCACTACTTGTATAAAGTCTAGCATAAGACAAAAACGAGTGTACTCATCTAACTGCAATACAAGTTTTTTAGTGCGCTCTGCATGATTAAATGTTAGCGAAAATCCTTTTGCATTTAATTTTGCTTGACTGTTTTTAAAGTCGTGATAAAATGTATACCAATCCAAATAATTCATTTCGCTTATGACTTTGTTTTGTCGTTGGAAAATTATTGATGCAGCAAAATTCTCAATATTAAATCCAATTTGAATTTTTATTGTTTTTTTTTTATCCAAAAAATAAATATAGATTAATAAAAGGTTCTGCGGTGGCTCACCTTTTTCTGTTTTAACTACTTCTGAATTTGTAGGTTGCTCCATTGTTTTGTTTTGGTTTAACTGATGAATTCTATTTTAGAATTTTGTATTTATAGTTTTTCTTCCACATTTTTTAAAAATTTTTCGAAATATTCTTTGTATTTTTTTATCGTTTTTAAGTGGTGATGATGTGTTGAATAAATTAAGAAAATATTTTGTGCTTTTACGGGAACTTCGCATCCATAGATATACACAACAATAATGTCCACAAACAGATTTTAAATTACTTTGTAAACGCTTATTGTTGAAAACAAAACATGTTGATTGATTTTGTAGAAATTTTATAATCTCATTGTGAAAAGGGGTGATTTCCAAATGAATCAAAATATTCTGCACACCCTTGAACTGGAACAAATATTGCTAACCAATGTGTTCCCTTTTCATTAGAATTATCGGTATTTACCACCAAAATACTAGGTTTTAAAACTTGTTTTGGTAATTTATCAAGAGCATAAACGCCTCTAAATATTTTATGTGTTAACTTATTACATTTCAGAACCTTTGAAATCTGAAATGTATTCATTATCTTGCAAACGTGAGATATCAATTAGTCGAGTATTTCCTCGTATAAATGCTATCAAAAATTCTGTTTTCCATTTGTTAAGATTATATCGAATTTTTCAAGCAAATTTATTAAGTTATTAGTTACTTTTTCGTTATCGATATGTCCAAAAGAGTAATTCTCAATATCTGTTTTTTTCAAATCTCTGACAGGAAATTTATACTTTAATTCTTTTACAATAGTTTTACATTTTTCTTTAATACCAGCCACAGCAATATTTTTTACAAATATTGTATTGTTATCGTCCGTACAGAACGATAAATCTACTAGAGCACATGCCATTGTGAAATGAATAGAGATGGTTCGCTAAACTTCCTTTTATATGTTCACGTAGACGTTACGATTTTTATCAATTTCGATATTAGCATCGAATTCTGCAAATACAATACAAGTTAATGTTGAAGTTAATGGAGAGCTAAGTCTTGCTTCAATCTTTACTACTCCCTGGTTTAATAAACTCTGACATGTATCTGTTCCCGAGCCGTCTGGTGATAAATCAAAAGCCAGTATTGTATAACCTTTTGAAAATAATTCTTTTGAAATTTGATGTCCTCTATCAGAATGATGTATATCTGTTCCGCTAAATAATGTTAAATATGCTCGAGAATTACAAGAATTATTCGGTGTAAAACTTGTTTCAATTGCAGAGTTTGGTGTAGGCGCTCCATTCACATATAATTGAAATTGTGTGAGATTTTGATGGTCGAAATGGTATGGATTTTTTGATCTCTTACCATTGAAATTTTCATTATTAACCATACAAAATACAAGAGCTTTTGGTATTTGCCCTATAAATATATTATCCAATGATATGTTAGATGTGTTAGCTGGAGTTGTAAATGTTTTGATTTCACTTCTGGTATAAAAATATTTCGCGTTAGCCTTTTCCAATACAGTATTATGTGCCATCAATATACTAGGATTAATTGTTAAATGTTTCATGTATAACGTAGCTTCGAGAATTTTTAAATAGCTTTCATCGGCATCGTTAAAGAAAATAAAAAAAATCCTGTTTTTCTAGGGCTAAAGCAATTCGAATGTCAACATTATTTAAAAGTAATTTAGGAGTATTGAAGAAATCTACATGTAATTTTCCCATTAATTCTACTACTGTAGAATTGTTGTATGATTTTTGTCTTGATTTAGAACAGGAATTATTACAATCATTTACATTTGGTTTATCCAATTCCCAACCAGATGCTTCCAGATGTGTTTGACTGGAATCTGTACCATAATTTAGTAAAGTAGTTAAGTATGCTTTATAATGGTGTATAAGAAGTCTGAAGGAGTGATGTTTTTTTTGTTTAGAGTTACATTACATTGTTTAATTAAAGAGTGTAATAAATTATTTACAACACTGGGCTGCGGAGCTGCCCTTGCTTCAGTTCCAGTTCCTACTTTATCATTTGCACTCCAAACTGATCCATCTTTTTTTAATATTTGAACTTTAAATTTTATATAGGTTGAGGATAAATCTCGATATGTATCTCCATTTCCAAGTGAAACTAATTCAATAGTTGACGGTGATGCCACTAAAGAAGCTAAAGGATTGTATGCTACCTCTTCTGAACGCAAAATACTTGTTTGTACGGGTAATGACGCAAAAAGATCAAGTTCAGATTTCATACATTCCATTTTTAATTGAATATGTCGGAGGTTTTACTTTGCTTTTTTCGTCGTTTCGACTTCAAATGTGTCTTTTTAGAAACTGTTCGTCTTTTAATAGCTCTTTGTATAGTTCTTTGTCTTCCACCATACATCGAATGCAGTTGGTTAACTACTGATTTCCGTAAATTTTTGATACCGCCTTTGCTTTGATCAATTACAGCTTCTTTTATGTTTGCAAGAGATGCTATATCATTAAAAATATTTTTACTTGTGTTTACAGCCTCTTTTTTAATTAAGTCCCAACCCGATGTAAAAACTGGCTTTAAGTAACGAATTAAACTTCCGAATATATTTCCAAAACCACGACCTCTTTGTATAGCTGGATAAAATTGTAATAAAGGCCCAATATCGTTGACTAGAGGAATAATATCTCACGTAAGCTCTTTCCATGTTTGATAGGATACCATATTTGAGTAGTAGTATTTATATTATTTTTGGGGAATCAATGCTTTTTAAAGTGTAATACAATTTTTGTTGGATAGTAACTGGAAACAAAATTTATTTCATCACCGTATTGGTCTACAATTTTCTATGTTGATAGCTCTCAACGCCCGCACTTTGCTACTTCCAAAAACAGATGATTGAATGATATCTGAATATCATTCAATCATCTGTTTGTTTTGAAATTTTTTATATTTTTTTTCTGTTGAAATAATTCAGTTAATAATGTTTTTACATTATAACTTTGATTAACTTTTATATAGAAACTGTTTTCATCAAAAGTCTGCGATATTCGAATTAAATCCCGTCAGTTAGATTCTGACACTTTTTTAAATATTACATCATCATAATTTTTAGGAGTAGAGATATATGGCAAAACTTCATTAAAAAATTCTTTGAAAACTTGATTTCTAGTAAACCCGGGATTAGGAGTTATATTTTTAATAAGCGTTGGCAAAAAATTAAACTTCCAATCATCCAAATGTAATTCCGCATCGTCAAATGAATAATATGTGTAACCTATAGATTTGGTTACTTTAATTTTTTCGAGAGGTTTTTCAATATTTGTCACATAAACATTATACTGTCCAATATTAATAAAAGCACATTTCTCTTTTTTAAATTCTTCTGTTTGTAGGAGATCGTTCAGATATATTTCTGAAAGACCAACTTTCCAATTTCCATTTGTTAAATCAAAGTGAATAGGTAATTTATTTTCGAATGAAGCTAAAGTGCTGTCTGGAAACAGTGTTAAATTATCATTACTAAACAATGTTACATAGAAGTCATCTTGACTATCCATCTTTGTTAACTTCTACTAAAACATAAAATGTTGAACTATTTATATGTTGTCCATTCGGGTGTTGATGAAGTTCTTAGTGTTGAACTTCTTAGTAAAGGTTTTAGTTTTCGTTTTTTTGTTTCAGGAAACTGTGAAAGTATAGTTAAGGAAATTGAACTACCGGCTGATCTTAGTGTCTTCTTTTTTTCAGGAGATGGTACAGCAACGGTAATTACATCACCACTTGGTGTTTCAAACATTCGATAATCGAAGCTTAGAGATGGTCTTTCTACTAATTTTTCATCTTTCAACATTTCAGTTTGAGCTAATTTTTTAAATGAATTTTCATCATCCAAATCGTAATGTGTTAAATCGATATCCATATTTGAATATTTTTTTTAGGGTCATATTCAAACACATCATCAGTAACTATAATTTTAAAAAATCGGTCTGTGCTGATGTTGATTTGTATTTAGGTAATTCAGTTTCTGTTAATGCATTTCGTTTAGAAAAGAATTTTGTTTGTGTACCTGTATCAAATGTAAGATTATTAGCCTTTTCTGGTAATTTTTTTGCGTGTCTTTTGTTAATTCCATATTTGAGGAGATATAAGTACTAATAATCGGCAAATCGGCAAATATAAGTACCATTTTTGCAATGGTTTTAATTTTTTGTCATATAAAACTTTTTTCATTTTTTAATCTAATAAATCCAAGTTTTATCATCTTGAAATAATTTACTAAATTTTGAAAATATTGACATAACAATCATTCGCTGCATTATGTCTTACTGAGCAATTTTCCTATTACACCAGATAATATAGTACCGATTAAAGTTGGTAAAAATCCACCATGTTGAACTAATATTTTTCGTTTGGCTTTTATACTTTTCTTTGCTCAGGCTAGGAATCTTAATTTTTTTTATGTTTTTTTAAATTAGCTTTATGTGCTGGTGAAATTTTGTTATTACCATTTAATATATTGATTGCAATTTCAGCAATAGTTTTTATAATATCATCATCACAAAATTTAAGAATATTTTCACGAAATTTCTTCTTCTAACACTTTCCTAGTACATGTAATATATGTTGATTTTTCTTCAATCGTTTCATATTTTTGACAGTTGTTCAAATCACTCGTATCACAGAAGCATATGCAATATTCTTTTGAAAAAATATTAGTTCTAATACGAAACAAATCGTTAACGTCGTTAAACACAATATAACCATGTGGACTTAAGGTTGATTCAATATATACCCCCAGGAAACCTTTTATATTTTCCGGATATAGTTGTCTAGCAAGAGGAAAAATCTGTGATTTGTCTCGAGGGTTTTTAAAAAGCACTAAATATTTACAATTTATTGAAATATCTCTTGAAAATTTCCTCTGATGAAAAACGTTTTGCGTTAACAATACAATAGATAAATTACGATGGTGTGAACCTTTAGTAAATAATTCGCATACGATTTCGCATTATTTGCAGAATCTAACATAAAATCATCTAAAACAATTAATGTAGGTTTATTTTCATTCTCACTAAACTTTTCCGGAATACTGGTATAAAAGTCTATATCAGAAAAATCTATATTTTTCGGAATAGCTGAAATTTCTGGGTTACACCATTTTATTGTTTCAATTCTTGGATGTATCAATCTGTTAATATTTTTAATTAAGTTGCATATAAATGTTGTTTTTCCACAACCAGATGGTTGTTTGATGTTTTCCCGCCACCATCATTGTAAATGGATGATTAAAATATATCATTATTGGTTCGCGTTTTAAAAGTCATTGAAAGATAATTGGATTTGTTTTTCAAATATATAAAATCGTGTATAACTTATTCTCATTTTGAAAGATGGAGGTGAAGGAGGTGGAAGAGTTTTTAAAATTATATTCTTCTGTCTTATTAAATGAGCATAAGCAACGTATTTTTCACATGTATAAATACATTCAAGAATTTTCAACAACAGAAAAATTTACGTCAATATACTCATTTTGCTCTTTGTCCTTGGGCTTACGATAACTCGTCATCTGGACCGGATACATGTAACTGTTGCTTTATAGAAAATTAGAAAATAGAATTGAAAAATCTGATTAAATGGTACAAACATAATGTCAAGGGCACAAATAGTATCGGAAATACATAGACCAGCCAGACGAAACTTCCGTCGAAGAAAATTTTTTCAAAAAGGTTTAAACGATACATGGCAAATCGATTTAGTAGAAATGATTCCATATGCAAAGTATAACAAAGGAAATAAATATTTATTAACTGTAATAGATATCTTTTCAAAATATGCTTATGCTGAACCAATTAAAACTAAAAATGCTAATAACGTTTTACTGGGCATGCAAAAGATTTTTAAACGTGCTGGAACACTCCCAAAAAATATTCTATCTGATCAAGGTAAAGAGTTTTTTAACAAAGAATTTAGAAAACTTATGGAAATAAAAAAAATTAATCATTATCATACATATTCTGAAATGAAAGCATTCATAGTAGAACGTTTCAATCGTACTTTAAAATATGCAATGTGGAAGCAGTTTAGTTTTCAGGGTAATTATAAATGGATATCTATTTTACCCTCATTTATTGAGAAATACAACTCAACATATCATCGTACAATTAAGCTTCAACCTAAAAAAGTTACAAAAGCAAACGAGAAATATATTTTGAAGAATATTTACATGCAGCCGAAATTTTATCAGAAAGCAAAATACCAAGTTGGAGATTATGTACGTATAAGTAAATACAAAGGAAACTTTGCAAAAGGTTATCAACCAAATTGGTCAACAGAAATATTTACAATTAAAGAAGTAAAACGCACAGACCCAATTACTTACAATTTACTTGATTATACAAAAACACCAATTTCAGGTTCTTTTTACGAGACTGAACTTACTCGAGACAAAAATCCTGACACTTTTCTTGTTGAAAAAATATTGAAAAGAAAAGGAAATCAGGTTTTTGTTAAATGGTTAGGTTTTGATAAAGATCACAATTCTTGGGTAAATAAAAACCATATTATATGAAACTAATTTGCTTTTTTATTTTTAATTTTTTTAATAAATCAATTAACATTAACATAAATTCATATCAAACACCTGGATTTTTTCTTTAAAAATTTTTTCTGCAATAAACATAACAATTAATCAATAAATACATTTTTTTAAATTACTTTAAAACTAAGATACAATATCAAGGTCAATATCTGCATTTTATTTATCTCATAAATAACAACTGCATTCTTGTGTTAATATTACGTTAAAATAACTGATTTCACGGTCAATCAGTTATTTTAACGTAATATTAACAGCTTTTTATTAAAAAATAAAATAAATTTTTATTATTTACAATAATCTATGTTACTATATACTATCGCAACAAGATCATTGCACTTACTTGTATTATTTATAAAAGCTTTTTCCGGAAACTAATCATGCAACCGGTAGAAATACTACACACCTGTTTAGGTCATTGCACTATCTACTTGTTCCACATTATCTAGTTGACCTTCTATAACACTGGCGCCATACATTACGTGATGACGTCAAGGCCGTCTGGCCAAAGTACCCCTATACCTACTTATATATATCAATATCATATAAATAAAAATTCTTCGAGCAACCGTTATGTTGTTTATTTATTTACATTGTTTTGTACTACGCATTGTATCCTCAACAATTTCAAATTATCGAGTAAAACAAAATGCAAAAAATTTGTTAAAGAAATTTGTTAGAAAATTTGAAAAAATCAAGTAACACTTTCGTCAATTATAAAGTAACCCTATATTATTGAAAAAAGTTGTTATAAGAGTATAATGTTGAACCTTTAATTTTTATGTATTACTTCAAAAAAATGTTAACAGGTGTTCAAGTTACAGGTGTTTAAAACAGCAAATTTTCAGTTTTTGACCCCTTATAGCTCCTAAACGGGGGGTCATACAAAAAAAATATCTGAAATGAGTCATACTTATTTTCAAAGATCTAACTTCTGTAAAAATTTCAAGTTTCCAACTTAAACCGTTTAATAGATAGAAGGGTTAAAGGATTTTGTAAAATTTTAGTTTCGCATAACGGTAAATTAAGACACTGTATGCCACAAATATATATTTATTGTATATATACTTTTAAAGCTAATAAAAGTAGTAATCGTTTGGAGTTTTCAAAATGAAGATATACCTTATACAACTTGTGCTATAACAATTTAAATAAAGAGCTTTTTTGAACTTTTGTGGAGCTGCAGCTCCGTAACAGGTGGGGCTATAAAAAAAAGTTATTAAAAATAAAATTATTTTTTTTGTAAGATCTATCAGCAGTTAAAATTTCATAGCTCTATTTCAAAAAAAATGTGGGGATCTAAAAGTTAGGTGTTCGAGAGCTACCCTAAGTTTTGGTCCAAACTCAACCAAAAAAAATAGGGAACCTACAAATTACTCCCAGAATATTTTGTGTAAATTTCAAGACTGTAGCTTTCTTAGTTTTTGAGTTAGCGTGCTGACGGAAGGACGGACGGACATGGCTCAATCGTCTTAGAATTTTTTTCTGATCCGATCCATACCTTTGAAGGTGTATCTAGCTCGTTTATTTCGAGGTGTTACAAACGGAGGAGTAATTTTATTATAACCGATCCTATCGTACGGGTATAAAGAGAACAAAAAATGTTACTTTGATTGTTTTTAAATATTTTTAAAGGCTATTTCTTATGTATAGTTATATCATCACACTCTTCTTCACCACAAATCATACAACAAGATTGCCCGCAAATAACGAAATTCCCCTTTCATTAAATTCTAAAATAAAATTTACTTTTTACTTTTCTTTTCAAATTCACTTTTCTTTTTAAATTCAAATTAGCTTATCTTACAATTTTTATTATGTCACAATCAAATTTATTACCTAATTCTAAATAACCCAATTTTGAAAATAAAAATAACAAATTGTTCAATGCACTTATGCATTCAACAATTTATTTAACAGCAACAAATTCATGAACTGAAATATGACACATTTTTTGTTTGCGTAGTACAAAATGTTCAATGCACTTATTCTTTGAACATTTTAATTAATAAAGAAGATACAAAACAATGACCCGAAATATGTACATTGCCTATGTGCATTTTTTTGTACATTGCATTTAAGTTATGTTGTAACAATTTCATGCATTTGATATAACAGCAAGCCGATAAAGTAATAACCTTTACTAATTGTAATTTATCGATTTGCTGATAAGAAATTTTAGGAATAAGTTTTAGAATAATTTTAAGTTAAATACGACTGTAAGAAAAATAAATGATCATTATTAATTTGTGAAGAATAAAGAAAGTACTGAGATTAATTTGGGTTTTTTTTAATTATTAAATTTTAAAGTAAAATTTATAGCACACTTTTGTAGAATAAGTAAGTGGCGCAGTCGGTAGGATATCGTTTTTAAGACAATAGTGTTACGTTAATTTTAAATAAAAAAAAAATTTAATAAAAAAGTTCTTTTGAAAAACATTATCAGCAAATAATAATCAAACAAAAACTTTATTTTAAGTTTGAAAAGTTAAACTAAATAAAAAGAATAATAATAAATAAATTAATAAAAAAAAATTTTTTAATAAAATTTTTTATAATAAAATAACGTTTATTCAAAATCTAAAAATTGAAATCTAATAAAAAACAAAAAAAAAAAAAAACACACAACTTTAAACAAATGTTTCAATAGCTAAAAACAGTTAAGATAAAAGCTAAGATTACAGTTCAGATAAAAATTAAATAACACCAATAGCAAACTTAACAATAAATAACAAACTTAATTAATAAAATAAATTAATTAAAAAGAAATTTTTTCTAATAAAATGGAATCTAATAACGGGATAATTTCTCCGAGCGTGCTACAAGCAGCATTCAATGTGAGGAATTGTGAGGAATTATTTAAATTTCTAGAATTAGTAGAGTGTATCATACCTTTGGTTTTAAAATATAATTCTAGTAGTCAAACCATATTATTAAATAAAATTAAAGCTAAGTTAATCGGTAAAGCTAGGGAAATAACAGAAATTAATAATCATATTAATACTTGGTCTGAAATTAAAAATCTCTTAATAAATAATTTTGGTGAAAGAAAGTCGGCTTTTGAAATATTTGAAGAATTACAAAGTGTTACCTTTCGTTCTACTCCCGTCGACCTATATAATCAAATCAAAGCAATTCTTAGAAAATTAAACAATAAAATTAAAAACGAAGCTAATTCTTCATTATTAATTGAATCTAATATTTTAACCGCGTTGCGAATTTTCAAAGATAAACTTCCGGAACCAATACGTTCCATTTTATTTAGTAGGAACCCAACATCTCTAGAAAATGCAATGGATATTTTGTATGAAGGTAATTACGCCGAATACAATTCATCCAAATATCAAAATAAAAATGATATTTTTAGTAAAAATCTCAATAGAAATAAAAATGGTGCTTATAAGAATAACAATTATAACAATAAAAGTAATAATAATTTTACAAACAACCATAGTAACAATAATCACAGTAACAATAACAATTTTAGGTCAGATTTCCAACCACGTAATTCTAATAATAATAATTACACATATAATAGTCATAACCATCCTCGTAAAATCCAACAAAATTTTAATACGCGATCTTCCCAACAAAATTTTAACCATTTTAGAAACAACCAAAGAAACTACGAAACCATGGAAGTTGACCCAACTACCATAAATCGTAGAATTAATACTCTCGAAACACAAGATAACTATGAAAAATCAAATCGCGAAATTGAAAATTTTCACTCAATAGCCTCGGATCAAAACAGGAACTTCCTTATATAAAGATACAATCCAAAGGAAGACCTTTAAAATTTATTATAGATTCAGGTGCTACTATGAGCATAATAAATAGTGGAATTTGTAATCCAATTTACAAATCCAAAATTGAACCTATTAATATTAAAACATTACGCAATACGTTTGCATGTGATACGAAAACCATAATTGATCCTTTTCTCAAATTTGACTCTAAGGAAAAATTCGAATTCTTAGAAATAGACTTCCATGATAGATTTGACGGTTTAATAGGTAACAACATTCTCAAACCGTTACAATCTATAATTGACTATGAAAACAATTGTTTAAAAATAAACACTGGCAATATTATTCCTCTCTACTTTAATGAAAAAGACGAAAAAGAATATAATATCTCAGTACCAATGAAAGAGTTAAAAATTTTTCAAAATGAAATTTTCGTAGGTGAAAACAATATTAGATGTGGTCATTTAGATCACATAATTAAAAGTGAACTTTTAAAAATTTTAAAAAAGTTCAATAAAGCCTTTTTTTATGAAGGTGATGATTTAACTTTCACCCACGAAATCAAACACGCAATTAATACCACTAACGAAATACCAATCTACACTAAGATTTATAGGTATCCCGAAGTACATAAAAAGGAAGTCGACAAACAAATCGACGAAATGCTAAACCAGGGAATAATAAGACACAGCGATTCACCCTATTCGGCTCCTTTATGGGTTGTCCCAAAAAAGATCGATGCATCAAAGGAACAAAAATGGCGTATTGTCATTGATTACAGGAAACTAAATAACGTTACTATAGATGACAAGTACCCAATCCCGAATATCGATGAAATCCTTGACAAACTTGGTCGTGCAATGTATTTCACTACTCTCGATTTGGCTAAAGGCTTCCACCAAATCGAGATAGCAAAAAATGACATAAAAAAACAGCTTTTAGCACAAACAATGGCCATTTTGAGTTCTTGCGAATGCCATTCGGGCTTAAAAATGCCCCGGCAACCTTCCAACGCTTAATGAATTCCGTACTAAAAGAATTTATAGGCAAATATTGTTACGTGTATTTGGATGATATCATCATATTTAGCACTAGCAAAGAAGAGCACTTTGCTATCTTACAAAAGATCCTTAAGAGACTCGAAGACGCAAATTTAAAAATTCAACTCGACAAAAGCGAGTTTATGAAACAAGAGACAGAATTCTTGGGTCATATAATAACAACAAGGGGAATAAAACCAAACCCCAATAAAATTGAAGCTATAAATAAATTTCCGATACCCAAAACCCCTAAGCAAATAAAAAGTTTCTTAGGTTTAGTGGGTTACTATAGGAAATTTATTAAAGGCTTCGCAAAAATTGCTAAACCAATTACACTTTGTTTAAAAAAAGGAAATCGTATAGATGTTAGTAACACTGATTATAAGGAAGCTTTTAGTAAACTAAAACTGCTTATTACAACGGACCCTATTCTTGTGCATCCTAATTTCTCAAAAACTTTCGTCTTGACTACGGATGCAAGTGATTTCGCTATAGGTGCTGTGTTATCACAAGAAAACCATCCTATATGCTACGCTTCACGTACCTTGAATGAACATGAATGCAAATACTCTACCATCGAAAAGGAGTTACTTGCAATAGTCTGGGCAACTAAATATTTCCGTCCATACCTTTTTGGACGTAAATTTACTATTAAAACCGACCACAAACCTCTCCAATGGCTTCATAACTTGAAGGAACCTAATTCCAAGTTACAAAGATGGAAAATCAAGTTAGAAGAATTTAATTTTGACATAGAATATTTAAGTGGACGAGAAAACAAAGTTGCCGATGCTCTCTCACGTGTTCAGATTCATTTAAACGAATCAAATCTAAATAGGTTAAATTTAAACGAGAATAATTCAAATGACATGGAAATTGACGAAATAAAATCGACTGATGCTACAATGCATTCAGCTGATGAAGACAATTCCGAATATATTCCTATATCAGAATCACCAATTAATTTCTACAAAACACAGATCATCATAAAAAAGGGTTCACCGGAACAATTGAAATTATTTAAAATCCATCGTAGAACAAGGAAAATTTTCATACATCCTAATCCTAACGAGGATTTTTTTATTGAAGTTTTTAAAAATCATATTCCTAGTAAAGGAATAATAGGAATTATGATTGAAGATATTAATATTTACAGTTCTTTCAAAATACATACCTAAAATATTTTTCAAAAAATAAACTAATAAAATTAAACAAATGCTCACTTTTACTTACTGACATTTTATATCGTCTCGAAATAAAGGAACTTATTCTTGACTTACACACAAAAACAAATCATAGAGGTATCAATGATGTCTACTTAAATTTAAAGAAAAGCTACTATTTTCCTAAATTGAAAAATGAAATTCAAAATGTTATAAATAATTGTCACATTTGCAACATCGCGAAGTATGAAAGACGTCCTTTAAATCTACCCTTAAAAATTACAGAAACTCCTGAAAAACCATTACAAATAGTCCATATGGACATATGGTTTCACACAAAAGGAAATCCATACTTGACAATAATTGACAAATTTTCAAAGCACGCCCAAATTATTCCCTTAAAATCTAGGAATTGGGTGGATTTGAAAAATGGATTTATGCAATATATAGCATCTTTCGGTAAACCTGTTAAAGTTGTAACCGACCAAGAGAAGGGTTTTAACAGCCTCAATTTCAAAAATTATTTAGAAACAGAAGGAATTGCTTTTCATTTTACTACTCCAAATAACCATAGTAGTAATGCGGATATTGAAAGATTCCATAATACATTAAATGAACACCTGCGAATTTTGAATACGATCGAAAAAGAAGAAAGTCAAATTACGGACGAAGATCCCATTATCAAAAGTCTAAAAGGTTACAACGAAACTATTCACACTTCAACTGGCAAAAAGCCAATTGATTTTCTAAATGGTGCTATCTCTTCCGATCAATATCCTTCTATCAAAGAAATGAATACAATAATTAAAGAAAAAGCGATCGAGAAACGTAATAAAGGTAAAACCAATGGTAAGCCTTCCAATTATCTTAAACTAAACAGAATTACGAAACTACAACCTTATCACAAAAAAATTCAAATCACCGATTCAAATAACGATCATTTTAAAATTAACAAAGAAAATATTCCACGTTACATTAATCAATTTAAAAGATTACATTAATCAACTAATTACTTGTATCTTATTCTAGGATTAATTCTCTTTGTCCTCTTACTGGGTTTTCCAATTGTCCTGTCTCGCTCATCCATAGATGTTAACCAAATACCACCTGGAAATGGTTACATTCTCTTCGAGGAATCTGAGCTTAAAATAATACAAAGTTACAGAAGAATATTGCATGTTGTCGAGCTAACTCAATACGAAACAATTATTAACGAAATAGAATCAAACGTATTACAACTTCAAAACGAAACTTATATTCCTTCGGTTTTGTTACATAAATTAAAACACCTAAAGGAAGATTACAATAGTATTATTCCACACCACGTAAGTAAAAGATCATTGTTTAATCTTGGTGGAAATATTCTTCGCTTTGCTATTGGTGTAATGGACGACGACGATAGAAAAGAAATAGAGGAACACTTAAAGGTAATAGAACAAAATAACGGTAAATTAATTAATAATGTTAACGATCAAGTATTAATAAACCAAAAAATATCTAATGAAATTAAAAACATTACCGATCTTATTAACTTAGCTCAAAATGAAATAAAAAATGTAATTAATAATTTCCAAAATAATATTGATAAAATAAATAAAAAATTAGAGTACTTTATGATTAAAACCGAAATAATTGAAAATATTGATTTATTAACAAGACAAATTTCAAATATTAAGGAAATAATCTTAGCTAGTAAGTTAGAAATACTGTCAAAGGATATTTTAACACAAACAGAAATTAAAAATTATAATATCACCATAGAAATACTACCTTTCATTAAAAATTGCGTTCTTTTCCGTAACAATTCTATAATATTTGTTTTATCTATACCAATTTCCAAAAATGAAAAATGTTTTGTAACTATTTTAGAAAAAATTCCAAATAAAAATGTAAACTTAGAACTAGATACTAATACAAAAAAAATCATTATATGTAAACAAAGTATTTTTAAATTTATTGATAAAAAAAATGTTATGGAAAAAGATCTAATACCTTTTGATGATAATTGTATAAAAAATTTATTAAATGTCAATCACATGAAATGTAATTTCCGAATTAACCTTTCTGCTAGTATAATAAAAATATCGGACACTGTAGTTGTTACAATTAACTTAAACAAAACAATCCTTTATAATAACTGTGGTCAACCGGATATGATCCACATAAAAGGCAATAATGTTGTAAAATTTACAAATTGTAAAATTTCACTTCAACAAGAAAATTATGAGAAGGAATATTACAATAATATCTTGCCATACTTCGAACGTAATATAAGCATTGAACAAGTGGTTAATGCTATACAATTGACAGAATTACATGCCTCCAATATTAACAATACAAAAATAATAGAGGAAATTAAATATAACAGTTCTTGGAAGTGGCACGCAAGCGTTTTCGCAAACTCATTTATTGGCATCATTCTTGTATTATCACTGTCTATTGGCTTTTATTGCCTAAAATAATTTAAAGCAAAAAGTTCGAAAATAAATATTGAATTAAAAGAAATTCGCACGGAGTCGAATCTTAAGGGGGGAGGAGTTATATCATCATACTCTTCTTCACCAAAAATCATACAACAAGATTGCCCTCAAATAACGAAATTGCCCTTTCATTAAATTCTAAAATAAAATTTACTTTTTACTTTTCTTTTCAAATTCACTTTTCTTTTTAAATTCAAATAAGCTTATCTTACAATTTTTATTATGTCACAATCAAATTTATTACCTAACTCTAAATAACCCAATTTTGAAAATAAAAATAACAAATTGTTCAATGCACTTATGCATTCAAAAATTTATTTAACAACAACAAATTCATGAACTGAAATATGACACATTTTTGTTTGCGTAGTACAAAATGTTCAATGCACTTATTCTTTGAACATTTTAATTAATAAAGAAGATACAAAACAATGACCCGAAATATGATACGGTTTTTTTTGTACATTGCATTTAAGTTATGTTGTAACAATTTCATGCATTTGATATAACAGCAAGCCGATAAAGTAATAACCTTTACTAATTGTAATTTATCGATTTACTGATAAGAAATTTTAGGAATAAGTTTTAGAATAATTTTAAGTTAAATACGACTGTAAGAAAAATAAATGATCATTATTAATTTGTGAAGAATAAAGAAAGTACTGAGATTAATTTGGGTTTTTTTTAATTATTAAATTTTAAAGTAAAATTTATAGCACACTTTTGTCGAATAAGTAAGTATATATATATATATATGCAGATTTGATATTTACCCACATAACAGATACAAAAAAAGAACTATTAAAATGTTATGATTTTAAAAGAAAGTAACATACGTTTGATATTTCCGTACATAACAGATAAACAAAAATATTAAAATGTTATGTTATGAAAAGAAAGAAAAAACAAGGCAGTGTATAAATCAAAGTTTTTAAAGGTTCGCATTTTAAGTGGAAATAAAGAACATTATAAAATTGCAATATTTTTATTTAAATTTTGAATTTAGCTATGCAACGTTTTCTTAATTTTTTAAAAATTTTGCCGCATTATGATATAATGCAACACTGAGAAGTTCAGCTAATAATATAGATACATATGTATATGAATGAATATATGGCTATTTATGTATGTAGTTATAGATTTATTATTTTTTAATATGTAGGCAACAGTTATATTTATATGAATGTATGAATATAACTATGTATGAATGGACGGTAAATATAAACGAACAAAAAAAAATTCAGAATGTTCTATAGGTTATAATTTATATTTTTTAAATAGAATTTTTTTTTTTTTTTTTGTTTTAGTTTTTAATTACTTTTATTTTTTGTTATAATTTTACAGTCTTATGAATATTTTAACCTACAAAACAAAGTTAACAAAAAAGGTTTAATTATTTTAATTTTTTAACATTTAAAAATATTTTAATTTTTTTATGTTAAATTTAATATCTAATAAATTAAAATTTATTTTAATTGTTTGATTTACAGTATGTTGTATTATTAATATTTATTTATCATTGTCAAATTTAAAAAAAGCAATGTTTAATATTTTTGTTTTTATAAAACTTAACTAACTTAACCTAGCTAAACCTAACTTAAATTTATCTAAAACTAATCTTATAAGCTAAAATATTAGAAGTGTTTTTAGATGATATATTAATATGTATTTAACCACCAATAATCTTTTCTTATTATTTTATCTTTTTCTGTTATGCACATATCAAATCTTATATTATCTCCATTAATGTTGCCTGGGATATATTCGATTTTTTTGCATGTAGCCCGTCTACTATAACGAAGTAGTATAGGGACATAATCTTGGTTTTGAGTATATCCATATTTGTCTAAGAAGATGAAATGCTCAGGAGCTATAAAACCCGTGAGCAAGGTCTTCTTAATGTACTCCTCATTGTGGCAAAATATATGTGATATTAAACCATTCTCTGGAGTATTTAGTGCTCTATCATAATGACTTCTGATTAATTTTATCATAAAATTATCTATTCTCATGATTTTTGCTTCCTTGTACAAGTATTTATTGGAATAAAAATGCTTGTATTTGGACTCAGGCTTTCTATGTTTATTAATACAAACCCTTATGCACTTTCTTTCGAATTTACGTATTTTTTCCATTAAGCTTGCACTAATGTTGCACACCATAGACAAGATTTGGCCTTATTAATGTCTGGTAGCATAATATTTTAACTCTATTGCTAATATTTTTGTTTTTGTTATTGCTAAAGAGTTTTTTAGCTGCCATAAAGGATTTATTGCCTTTATCTATTGCGTATCTTACATGATCAATGAAGTTCAAGTTTCGATGTAACTGAACTCCAAGATATTTAACTAATTTTTTGTTTGCGAGAGTTGACATAGGCGATTTAACTTTAAATTGTTTCCAATTTTTTCTAATGTCTGAACTAGTTTTGTCAACCGTATTACGGAATAATATGGTTTCACATTTACTGAAGTTCATTTTTAATATCCATATCTTGCAATAATCCTGAACAATGTTAAACATTTTTTGTACATCGTGTTGAATACTATTTACCGTGTCATTCGCAGAGTATATTATAATATCATCCGCGAATGCTAGAGCGTAGTTATTTCATTTTACTCAATCTAGCATGAATAAAAGATCTGCTATATACATGGTAGAAAGGATAGGTGCATTAACAATACCTTGCTGAAGGCCATTTTCAATTACGAATGATTTGTCAGACTTGTTATTTTTGCTATATACTAAAAATTTGTTGTTGTACAATATATTTTTAATGAGTATAATTAAGCGTGGCGGAAAATTATATTTTATTAATTTGTAGATTAATCCATCCAACCAAACTGAGTTAAAAGCCTTCTCAAAGTCAATCAAGCAGGCCCCAACGCCGTAATTCTTATTTATAAACCAGCAGATATCTGATGTTAATTTGGTTATAGTATTAACGGTACCATGTTTGTGCCTAAACCCAAACTGGTTTTCTGGAATAAGATTGATTGACTTTGCAAAATGTGAAATTTTATCATTTATTATGGTTTCGAATACTTTACTAATGTTTGGCAATAAACTTATCGGTCGATAATTGCTAGCGTTGGTTGGATCTTTGCCAGGTTTCTTTAGCAATATAGTTTTCGATGTTTTTCAAATATGCGGAAAATACGAATTATTTATTGCATTATTGAATAGTATAACATATTTCGAAATTATTAGACCACTTAAATTTTTTAAAACTATGTTTGGGATATTATCGATACCAGAAGAAACTTTATTTTTTAAAGCTTTAAACTTCGAAGAAAGCTCTGACTGGTTCGTGAATTCCCTATTTTCACCTCTTTGCTCAGAAGATTTGTTTGTGTTGGAGAAATTACTCAGAGTTGTGTTAAAATTTATTGTTTGAGAATAATTATTGAATTGTGCTATTTTGTTTATGATTTTGTTATGTATTCTGCTATTTGTTGGTATATTGATTTTGTGCGTGTTTTCAATGTATAAGCCAAGTACATTGTAAATTTGTGATTGATCTTTTATTATAAATTTATTTGTGGTGGTTTTATTTAATTTGCTAAAGTCTATGTTATTTTGAGAAAGCAAAGTAATATAATTTTGGTCTATATGTAGGTTTGAAATTTGATTGTATTTATTTTTACGGAATATTTTATTGATTTCGGGGAACATGTTTGAATTATTTGTTGGAGTTATTTTTTGGAGACGAAATTGCCAGTATTTATTAATTTCTATTTTAATTTGTTGTTTAATTAGTGTATTGATGTTATTTAAGAGGCTTTTGAGTAATTGGATTTGTTGATTAGAAAAATTTAATCTTTGCTTTCTGATCTTATGTATATCGCTCATGAGGCTGTGTTTTTTATTTAAAAGAATTTTTAACTTTACTGAGTAGAATTTTTTTTAAATTATTTTGATTTTTAATTTTTGGTATAACTTCATCCATAGTTTTAAAAATTATTTCGTTCAATTGTAAAACGTGATAATCTACATTTTGGTTAGACAAATTGCAGTTATCGAAAATTTTATTGCAATTGTTGGAGTTGTATTTAGAAAAATAGTTTGAATTTAATTTACTTTGGAATTTGCTCCAGTTTACTTTTGAAAATATGAATTTATTACTATGACTTGGTAAGTCTTGCAATAAAAGCTCTTCATTATTGAGTGACGTTGGAATGTAAATGGCAATATGGTCACTATCGTATGGGAGGGTGGTGAGTTTGTTTGATTTGTTTCAAAACAAATTTTTATTCTAATATCTGTTATCACTAAATCAATGTAAGAATTTGGACGCGGAAGTGTTGGTGCATCAGTTAAAAGTAAGTTACTCTTGTATAAGATTTTGTTGTCTTGTAACCATTTGTATAATTGATTGCCTCGAGTATTGTTAACACAGTTTAACCAAGAAGTATGTTTGGCATTAAAGTCGCCAGTTAATATATGAAAATTATTGAGATTCGAAAGATTTAAAATTTCGAATATTTTTTCTAGTTCTGTTATAAAATTATGTTAATTTCTATTTGATGCATAAATAGAAATTATAAATAATTTTTTTCTTTGCTGTAATTGTAATGAAATGATGCACGGTTCGATACATAAGAATTCATCGAAAATGCTATTTTTTACAATTTCATAGCGAAAACCTTTCTTTATGCATATGACAACACCTCCACCATCGACATCTGTACTTCTATCTCTTCTTATCAAATTAAAGTTATCAATCGCCATATGATCATTTGGTTTGAGTTTTGTTTCACTCATGCAAATTATGTCAGGCCTATTATTTTCGAGAAAGTGTATAAGAACTAATTTTTTATTGTAGGAGACAAGAGAATTTACATTAATAGAAATTATTTTGTAGATGTTTGTAAAATTATTCATATTGGTGGTTAGATTGTACATTCATATAATCAAATAATATACTCTTTTGTATTGTTACTCTTTTTGTATTGTTACTGATTTTTTCCTCGACATTATTAAATTTTTTTTGCAATTCTGTAATACATTTACGTATTTCTAATAAAATGTTAGTATTCTCATTATTAATATTATTGTTGTAACTTAAACTATTGCTATTGTTAGTGCTTAAATTATTATAATTATTACTAATACTATTTCTACTACTTACAATATTTGCAAATGAGACATTTGGCTGTGTGAAGTTCCTGACCATGAGGTGTTTATTTTCAATTTGCCGTTTTTTTATTTCATTTACTTCATCACATTATTTCAATCTGGTTTGGTATTCTATACAACCTTTATATGATGCTGGGTGTCCATCTTTATCACAAAGTGTGCAATGAAGTTTTTCTTTTGGATCATCCAGCTTTACTGTACATTGTCCAGGTAAGTGGTTATTTCCGCATTTAACGCATCTGAATTCCATTTTGCAGTTGGCTGAAGAGTGCCCAAAACGTTGGCAGCGTGTACATTGTAATATTTTGGGTTTGTGAATTCGCTCCCATCGGACTATTTGGTGATCTAGTGATTTGATTTTGAGTATTTCATTAACAGGTGATTTTGCTGATGCCTGTACTATGAAGTGAGGTAGACGCCTATTTTTGTATACGGAAAATTTAGTGGTGAGATTTGTAACTTTTTCGAACTGTATTGTATCGTTTTCTTTTGTTTTTAGGATATTGAGCACTTCATCGCAGGAATATACCCCACTCAAACCTTTTAATACTAGTGTTACTTTTTTTTCTTCTTTTGGTGTGAAGGTGTAATAATTTATGTCTGATTTTTCCAATAAATCACGTGATTTTTTATAATCATCAATATTGAATGTATATATAACATTATTTTTTCACTGGAATGCTTAATAAGGAAATCTTTAATTTTAAGTGTGTTTTGTAGCAAATTCTTCATCATCTTGACGTCTGTGTCGCCAAAAAAAATGGGTGGCATTTTTTTATTGGTTGATTGACGGGCCTCGCTTGGTTTTTGTTGTGAATCAGACTTGTTTGACTTTTCGGCATGTTTTTTTTCTTTTATTTTATTATTTTTTCTTTCTTTTGTTTTGTGGGTCAGCTCACGGATACCTATTTCCAAGGCTTCATTGACAGCCTCTTTTTCGGGCTCATTGTTCGTTTACATAAGGGTGGCATAATAGTTATTTGACACACGTGGTTGTTCTAGTACATGAATATTCTCGAAGTTACTGACTTTGATGTGGCTTTCCTCGACATAATTCTTGTCAGCGTTATATTGCTCTATTATTTTTTGCAATCTGAGGTTATCTTCAGTTAATTTGGCCAGCTGCTTTTTTAGCTCTTCAGCCTCGTTGAGATCTACAGTTTTTACTTTCGGCATGGCGTCTTCGTGTACAAGTTCAACTTCCGGGTTGATACCAGTTTTTCGTTTTGTATTCAATTGAATCAACTTTGAATTGATTGATTCTTTTAGTGCATTACTCATCCTGCATGACCGCTGTGCTTTTGATAAAAGGATGCTGCCAGATGCAGTGCTGCAAATCAGTGCTATGTGATAACTGTTACTTATTTAACCAATAAAATTGAATTTCTTCTTTAAAAGTTCTACGTGAACTCCTCTTGAACTCGCGCCGAACGTGAGTTAATGAAAAATAAATTTTAAATTTTTATTATTAATTGTTTTTTAATTTTCCAAAAAAATATATTTTTTTTTAAATAATTTTCCACTTTTTTTGTTTAACCGTACCGATTAAAAAATCATGGCAAACTCTTTTTAAATAGAATGCATGTATAAATTAAACATTTAAAAAAAAAAAAAGAAATACTTAGCGTACTTAAATAACAGAAAACAAAAAAAAAGGAAAATGTAACACTGGCAGAAAATAAAAACGAATAGAAAAAAAAAGAAAACAAAAAATGTTACTTTGATTGTTTTTAAATATTTTTAAAGTCTATTTCTTATGTATATATTGTGCACATATGATATTTACCCACATAACAGATAGAAAAATAGAACTATTAAAATGTTATGATTTTAAAAGAAAGTAACATACATTTGATATTTCTGTACATAACAGATAAAAAAAAAATATTAAAATGTTATGTTATGAAAAGAAAGAAAAAACAAGGCAGTGTACGAATCAAAGTTTTTAAAGGGTCGCATTTTTAAGTGGAAATAAAGAACATTATAAAATTGCAATAACAATTTTATTTAAATTTTTAATTTTGCTATGCAATGTTTCCTTAATTTTTTAAAAATCTTGGCACAATATATAATACAATATAACAATCAGAAGTTCAGATCATTATATAGTACCCATACTACTATAATATGTATATGAATGAATATATCAGTATGTATGTGTGTAGTTATAGATTCATTATTTTTTAATACCAACAATTATATTTATATGAATGGACGGTAAACATAATTTCTGTTTTTTAAATAGACTGTATGCATAAATTTAATATTAAAAAAAACGAGGAAGAGTGCAGTAGAGTAGACTGTGTCAACTCTGGGATATCCGTATGAACGTAATATATCCTGTTTCTATAAAACTTGATCATCTTTTAAAAATATTCAGATGTTTTAGTACCGAACTACAGAGATATATTTATGTAAATTGTGGAGTTGTATGACAGCTACCTGAATATATTGCGCCTAGCTTCATTAAGTTCCAAGAGGTGCAAGAAGCCTGAACCGGCTGCTCTAGACCAACCAAATTTTACAAAAGTTGTTGGCCTATAACTCGACACCTCTTTACTAAATTTCAGGTTCCTAACTTCAATAGACACTGAGTTATTCTCATTTAAACGGATAAGTTGTATGGTAGCTACCCGAACCCGCCGCACCTCCACAACCAAATTTTGCAAAAGTGGTTGCCATAAAATTTGATCATCATTTGCAAGATTTCACACGCCTAGCATTATTAAGTTCGAAGAGGTGCAAGAAGCCTGAACCGGCTGCTCTAGACCAACCAAATTTCACAAAAGTTGTTGGCCTGTAACTCGACACCTTGTTACGAAATATCAGGTTGCTAGCTTCAATAGACACTGAGTTATTCTCATTTAAACGGAGAAGTTGTATGGCAGCTACTCGAACAACCAAATTTTACAGAAGTTGTTGCCATAAAAATTGATCATCATTTGCAAAATTTCAGAAACCTAGCTTGAATAGATAATGAGTTATTTCTATATAAAGATAGAAGTTGTATGGCAGCTACTCGAACCCGCCGACCGAAAATGTTGGATTTAAATAGCAAAACTAACAATTTTGCAAAAGTGCCGTAAGAAAAATTTCAGCCTCCTAGCTCCTTTATTTTTTGAATTATCGTGCGGACGGACGGACGGACGTACATGGCTTAATCGACTCAGAATTCGATCCATACCTTTGACACTATATCTAGCTCGACTCCTTTAAGGTGTCACAAACGTAATGGCAAATTTATTACACCCTTGAACATAGTTCATACGGGTACAAAAATAATTTCTTAGCGTACCTAAATAACAGAAAAAAAAAAGTAAAATGTAATACTGGAAGAAAAATAAAAACGAATAGAAAAAAAAGAGAACAAAAAATGTTACTTTGATTGTTTTGAAATATTTTTAAAGGCCATTTCTTATGTATATGTGCACATCTGACATTTACACACATAACAGATAGAAAAAAAGAAATATTAAAATGTCATGCTATAAAGGAAAGAAAAAACAAGGCAATATATAAATCAAAGTTTTCAAAGGGTCGCATTTTTAAGTGGAAATAAAAAACATTATAAAATTGCAATATTTTTATTTAAATTTTGAATTTAGCTATGCATTCTTTTCTTAATTTTTTAAAAATTTTGCCACAATAAATTAATAATAAAACAATTAAATATATTCTATATTATAACAGGTAATAATATAATTATAGACTGTGAGGGCAACTGTAAAAATTTAAAATTAAACAAGGAAAAAAAAAATATCAATTTAATACTTATATTTGTCGTTACTAAAATGAATAAAATAAAATAAATAAAAAAATTTAAAAAAAAACAGCCTTTTTGAACTAAAAAGTAGAAAATAAATTTTTAATAGCAAATTTTTCTGTAATTTTCTAAACTATATTGTTACAATCGAGATTTCTTTGAAAAAGTTTATTTCAATATGTCAAATATATATATAAATATAAGTATATATAAGTTTTAAAGTTTGTGAAATTAAAATAAAAGCTGGAGGCAACAAACGCATTACTATAAACTTATATTTTTAAATTTTGCCTTCAGCTTTTATATTAATTTCACAGACTTTAAAACTTACTAGTATTCGCCCGCCCCTCGAAATTCGAGGTGTTTTAATTACCAATTACAATACAGTATATACAGTATAGTTTCTTTAAGATTTTATTTAAAATGTAAAAATACAATTTTTAATAATTAATGCCTTTATGAATTTAAAATTTCTTTACAATTGATATTTTTTGTAAAAACACGATTATTATTATCTTTTAGAAGTTGCCCTTGATTTATTGAGTATTGGAAACTCAATATATACCTATTATATATGTATATATTATAAGAAGCCTAAGATGGTAAATCATTGGGTAAAAGGGTTTTAAATGTCTATCAATACAGATTAAATATTATGATGATATTATGATATGTAAGAACTTTCGTTTAAAATATAAAAAAAAAAACAAAAAAATAAAATAAAACAGAACTGAATCGAACTTGCAAAATCAAAAAGCAACTATTAATAACCCCACACTCTACCTCTGTACTAAACACTAAACTAAAATCGTAATGTTTATATTCAGTTATATTGTGAAATTCCTACTCCTACCATACAACCAATATTTTAAAATTTTTAATCAAACAGAAAGATAAAACAAAAATTTAACGGAATCAAAGAGCTTCTTTTTTTTATATCTATAATATAGGTATAGATTATGTACTTTACATATGTACTTTACATGGGTTTTTTATAAAAATGGAAAATTATTAATGAAAATCAGAAAATTTTGGAAAAATATTAATTTTGTAAGATGGCTGTACTGAATATTTATCATTTAAAAAGAAAAAATTGAAAGTTGGTTGGTAAATCATTGAGTAAAAGGGTTTTAAATGTCTGTCATTTACAGATTAAATATTATGATATATACTTATATTTATATATATATTTGACATATTGAAATAAACTTTTTCAAAGAAATCTCGATTGTAACAATATAGTTTATAAAATTACAGAAAAATTTTCCTCTATTTTCTACTTTTTAGTTCAAAAAAGCTGATTTTTTAAAAATTTTTTTTATTTATTTTATTTGTAATTTTACTTCTACGTAATAATAAGATATTTATTTACATTTTTTTACATAAAATGTTAAATTGATTGTCATTATATGTATGTACATATCTGTTCAAATATCATATTTAATTTTTTTTGTTAAAATAAAGTTGTTATTGTAGTTTAAATAATAATTAATGATAACAATAATAATAATAATAAATTAACTTTTTTTATGATTTAAGTTATTATAAATTTAGTTTTAAGTCATTGTTTTGTTTAATTTTAATTATAAGCATTAATTTAAGAATTTTTTTGTAACGACCTCTTTTGGTTTTGTTTAATAAAATAAAATAAAAATAAAAAATAAATTTGCTTCACGCAATTTGGTTAAGATTTTTTTTATTGAAACTAAGTGTTCTTCGAACGATGACGAGAAGATTAAGATGTCGTCCAAGTGGACGACGCATATTTTATTGATAAATTCGCTTAGTACATGGTTCATTAATCTTTGAAAGGTGGAGGGTGAGTTTTTTAAGCAGAAGGGCATACGAGTAAACTCATAGTGGCCACTTCTAGTTGAGAATGCTGTTTTGCATCGGTCATCTGGGTGGACTTCAATCTGATGAAACCCTTTCGCCAGATCTAACGTGCTGAAATAGCGACAATTTCCCATTTTCCCAAAAAGTATTTCGATGTTGGGCATTGTAAATTTTTTATCGATTGTGTTATTATTAAGTCGACGATAGTCAATAACAATTCTCCACTTTTGTTTGTTAGAATTGTCCATTTTCTTAGGAACAATCCAAATAGGTGCGTTGTAAGGTGACATGCTATTAACTATTATACCTTGATGTAACATTTCTTTATTTGACGATCAACCTCGTCTCTATGGATTTCAGGGTATCGGTATCCTTTTGAATAAACTGGTATATCATTTTTTGTTATTATTTTATGTTTGATTGCACTTATGAAAGTGGGTTTTTCATTCTCTTGATGAAAAATGTTCGTAAAGTAATTTAAGATCGATTTAATTTGTGCAATATTTTTTTTATTTAGGTGAGATGGAAAATTAAAGTTAAGTTCGTTATCAGAGTCGCACTGGTTGAAGCTGAAAACATTTCCTATTGAAAACCGTAAGTGGGACAGGTTTAATTACGGTTTTCCATTTAGGATTACAGAGATTGGTATTAATGATACTGTACTCTGCACCAGAGTCGATAATGAATCTAAGTATTTGGTTTTTTCCCTTAATTATTATATAGGGTATAGGTTGTTTGAGGCGTTGTCGCAAAAATTTTTTGAATCAGTATTTGTTTCATTATTTGAGTTCATAGAGATGTCCATTGGTTCTAGATTTAGATTTCGGTTATTTCGTAAATATTTCCCGGATTGTGTATTGCCATAATTCGTTAATATTGGGGTTGTGTATTGCCATAATTGTTTGAATAGTTATTTGTTCTATTGAACCTAGAAGAATTTTGTGATTTAGATGGACGATTGTCTGATTGAGAATTATAATAATTATTATACCTACCTATTTTGATTTGAATAATTATGATAAACTAGTTGTGAGTTTCGTCTATTGAAACTATTACTGTGATAATTGTTTTTGAAATTGGTTTGTTGTTGATTATTATTAAAGTTATAATTTTTCCTTAGAAAATTATTAATATTTTTTTGTTGATTTCGATTATCGTTAATCAAATAGTTATTTGTTTATAGTTGAAGTATAAGTAGTCGTTTTGTGCTATGATCTCGTAAGCGTCAAATATCATTGTGAGGTTTCTATTAACAATAATTCCCCTGACCAGTTCGGGTAAATTATCTTTAAATGTAATTAAAATAGAGCAATTCTTTTGTTTGCTTCTATTCTTTCTTTATTGTCTCCTCCCTGGAGCGAGTACGCGTTGTTGATACGTGTTAGTTTAGAATTAATTTCATCATAGAAATCTTTTATTGTAGAGGTACACCTAACTAATATTAGGTTGTGCACAAGACGTGAGACTGGGACGGTGTATCCATTATTTTTTATTAGTATAGATTTTAATTCGGCCGATGTTTCGACTGGCCTGTGAGAAAGTAAGATTTTTTTAACTTTTCCTATTATTTTATCTTGGATATGTCCGAAAAGAAGTTTTTTAAACCGAGGTCCCGCTAGATCTTCTATAAGTGGGATAAAGGATTTTATGCTTTGTATAGAGCTAGTTAGATCGCGTTGATCGCCAACAAAGAGTGGCAATTAGGCAATGCAATTCACAATTAGATTGATGTTAGGAATTTCGCTTTCATTTGCGTTAGACATTTTTAAAACTTGTTTATTTAAAAAAAATTCAAAATAGCTACGTAGAATTTTAAGGATTTATTTGAACTTGTGAGACAAAAGTTTATTGTTAGTTTTTTTTCTCTTTTTTTTTTATAGAAAGGATTTAAAAAGAGATTTATAAATTTTAATTAAAACAAAATTATAAAAAGATTCACAATTAAAACAAAATTACAAAAAGATTTTTAATTATTTAAACAAAATTATAAAAAGATTTATAATTAGAACAAAATTGTAAAAAGATTATAAATTGTAAAGGAACAAATAATAATTCAAAAAAATGTAAATAGAAATGAAACGTATGAAAACAAAATTATATGTGGAAAAATTAACGAAGATTTATAAATTATAATTGAATCAAAGTTACAAAACGTAATATCCTATTTAGTAGTAGGATAAAATTAAATTATAAAAATATTCACTCAAGCTTCAAAATTTAACAATTCTAAAAAGAATTCACAATTAAACTTAAATTGAACTAGAATTATAGAATGGAAGATTGAACTCAAATATAAAAGAATTATAATTGAATCCGAATCATTAAAATTTTATTATAGAAAGATTTATTATTACTTTTTCTTGTAATAGTAAAATATTTAAAAATAAAATTTAAGAATTTTTTTTCTTATTTTATATAAAAAAATTTTTTTGATTAGATGAAAACGATAAGTTGATTTATAATAGTAATTAATTTTTGTTTCTTTTGTTTTTTTTTTTTAATGCATTTCTCTGCCACATAAATGTGAACAGGAAATTACTCACTCTTTCCTGTTCAGGCGTGACTGTAAATGTCGTAAGGGGGAATAACTCTTACGACGTGTGTGGGATTCGAACCCACACTGCCTCGGTGCTTACAGCGTATTTTATACGCTCTTACCCACTAGGCCTAATTTTTTTTTTTTATAAAATTTGTTTAACAGATAAAATTTAAAAAAATTTTATTTTAGAGATTTTAGTAGTAAATTAAAATGTTACTTAACTTTTATTTTGTTTATTTATTTTAGAGATTTTAATAGTAAAAAAAATTTAAATTTTACTTAATTTCTATTTTATTAATTTATTTTAGAGATTTTAATAGTAAAAATTAAAATATTACTTAACTTTAATTTTATAGGTTTCGTTACAAATGTTGCTGCTGCTGTTGTTGCAATTTGTTGTAAATTCAGATGTAGATGTTGTTGTAAGTGTTGTTATATATGTTGTAACTATTATAGCTGTTATTATTGATGTTGTTACAGATGTTTTGATATTGTTAGAGATGTTGTAATTGTTATAGCTATTTTTATAGATGTTGTTATAGATGTTTTGATGTTGTTAGAGATCTTGTAATTGTTATAGCTCTTGGTATAGATGTTGTTTGGCACTTTTTTTTCCTTTTTGTAATAGGTTTTTTTTTTTTTGTTTTTTTTTATTTATTTATTTATTTTTTTTTTTTAATAAATTTTGTTAGCTTTTTTTTTTATTTCGTTAAAATAACAACACTTTTAATTATAATTTTATACCTTAACATTTATATTCTACCGACTGCGCCAGTTTTATCAATGAATAACACTTCTTATTTATATTCAAAGAATAAATTTAAAGATAAAAAAAACTCTTGTCTCTCTTTATATTAAACTCTTTATATTACCATCTTTATTCGTTGAGTTGTTCTTACAGATTGAACTTAAAATTATTTACAGCTATTAAAATAAAAATATGCTACGCAAGCAATCTGCATATTGGCATACTATTGCAACGTGACGTGATGCATGCCAAAAATAATAAATACAAATATAAAACACGATTATACGATTATAATCGAGTTGTTTTTGCAATTCAGCGTTTATGAAATTTGATAGTTTAATAAAATAATAAAGTACAGTTTGTACAATTAATAAAAGAATCTAATTATGCAATTTGCTTATGTAACAATATAAATAAAGAAATGCAAAATTGATTTTTAAAACTAGTTAGATGGTGTAAAAATCATGTAAAGATCTCAAATTGTAAAAGAAATACATAGACCAGACCAAAGGTATCTTAGAAGGAAAGTCAAGCAGAAAGGAGTAAATGATACGTGGCAAATTTATCTAGTGGAAATGATTATGGAACAAAGGTTTCAAATATATGTTAACCGTTATAGATATATTTTCTAAATATGCTTATGCTGAACCAATTAAAACGAAAACCGGTAGTATAATATTTTAAATGCTTTAAAGAAAATTATAAAACGAGCTAAAAACTTACCTAAAACTATTCATTCAGATCAAGGTAAAGAATTTTTCAATTCGATATTCCTAAATTTTGTTGTAATTAATACTTAATCTGAAATGATTATGGGTATTAATACTTACTTGAATGTAATACTTAGATGAAATGAAAGCATCTATTGTAGAACGCTCTAATCGAACTTTGAAAAATTTAATATGGAAAATATTTAGTTTACAAGGAAACTACAAATGGAGTAATATATTGCAATCTTTATTAAACACCTATAATTCCATTAAAAATAGAACAACTAAATTACCCCCTGGAAAAATTTCTAAGAAAACCGAAAAATTTATTTTAAAAAATGTTTACATGCAACCTAAAATTTCTCTAAAAGCTAAATATAAATTTTTGAAATTATCAAAGTAAACAGAACCTGTCCAATCACATATCAGCTGATTGATTATAAAAATGATTCAATATTTGGTGGAATTTATGAGAAGGAACTCACATCTGTTAAACACCCAAACTTATTTCTTGTCGAGAAAATTTTAAAGAAAAAAGAAAGTAAAGTTTTTGTTAAATGGCTTGAGTTTGACGAAAAACATAATACATGGATAAATTAAACAAATATTGTTTAATATCTGTAAATTAAAACTTTAATTAGGATCTGAAAACCTTGATAACATCTGAAAAATAAAATAAAATCTTAACACCTGAAAAATAAAATAAATCCTAACATCTGAAAAATGAAAATAAATTTAGAACAGTACAAAATTTATTTGAAATAAAATTTTTTTTGAACAAATTCTTTATATAAAATTCTTAATATAAAAAACATAATTTATCTATTTATTTATTTATATTCAGGTACCGTGGTACATAAATGTGGCAGGTAGCTATAACCCCTGTTTCCTGGTAGTAATGTGGGGTGTACGTGATATTATGATATATAAAGTATTGATATATTGCGATATATGAATATTTTTTTTTTTTATATTAGAATTATTGTACCCAGCCGAAAACATAATTCTTAATATATAATAAATTATTTTAAAGTTTTTTTTTTTTTGAATTAAATAATTCCACCAGTTTTCTTTTTTTTGGTGGAATTTGATGTTGTTTCGTGATATGCAAAATGCTGCGCCGGCAAATGTTCGATTTATTCTGGAGGCTGATAACATGGATTTTTGTTGTCGTTGTTGCTCTCGTTGATGATGTTGCTGCTGTTGTTGTTGTTGTTGCTGGCCATGATAAAGTGGCACTTTCCCCATCTTCTTCTTTTTTGTAGGAATTTGAGCCTGAATGGTTACGTCATTCAACACGTAAATCTTGTCGAATTCCTGTGCCATCCTGCTTGTTTCAAATTAAACTGATATTTTTATAAAATCTCGATATATTTCTATACAAATTTCAAATAATATTAAAACAAAATAAAAACTTTAGAACTAGTTATATTTATTTTCTAAGTGGAAAGGGTAAAATCTATGAAAAAAGTCAGTTGATTACAATGTTGCTAATATTTTTTATTCAGAAAAAGGGTAATTTATTAAAGTGCCGTTTGATTACAATGTTGTAATGCTGTTTTCTATTTAAAATACGTATAAGATCAGAATCTAATTATTAATGAAATATAATTTATTATTGTGTCATTTGATTACAATTTATATCTTTAAGATAAGCTTTAAATTAAATTGTAGTTTGAAAATTACAATGTTTCATAGAATTTAGTATTTACATCTTAAGATAGGATTAAGATGGGATTCTAATTAAAACAACCACACTTTATTAAAGTGTCATTTAAATTTAAGAGAATTAATATTTATTGAAAATTTAATATTATTCTGTTATTCAAGCATTTAACATTTGAAATTCGTGTAAAGAAAATGTCGAAAAAAATGATTTTACAAAGTTTTCTTACCGAAACTATAACGCCTTACATAATAGAAAGTGAGAATTCGACATTTGCTAAACGGTTCATTATGAACGGTCATAAAATAAAATTTGTAATTAAATCCGCACCTGAAAATAAGGAACCCATTAGTTGAATTAAGGATGTATATACATCATCTAATCAGGATTGCTGTGAAAGATGTGAATTCCACTGATAAGATTGGGTTAACATTTTGTGGAGAAAGCTTTGAACATCAAGGTCCTGCGTATCTCAGTTTTAGATCCGTTCATGAACTTAAATTGAGCGACGTTTGGGAAGTAATTTCTAATGTTTTTCAAAGTAATTCTGAAGATAGTTATTTATAATGCATTTTTTGTTTCATTTATTATAAACTATTTTTATTTTACGTCTATAGGCTTAAGTACAGACACTTTTTGTTTAACAGTTACCCGTGTTAGATTACCGACTGGTAGAGGTAGAAATAATAAATATTCAAATTATAAAGAGGAATGCTTAAAAAGGAAAGGAATAATAACAATAAAAAAAAACAGCGATAATTTATGTCTACCATATGTGCACTGTTGTTTCAATAGCTAAAATTGAACAATTTATTGAATATAAAAATATTCGAAAAAATATAGGACAACTTCAAACTTTAACAGCTTTAAAATTATTAAAAACATCAAAAATAACAATTCCATCTGAAGGTTGCGGAATTCGTGAATTGAATCAATTTCAAAAATTTTTACATAAAGTGCAGAAGCAATATTTGAAGGATTTAATAATGGAAAAAAAGTTAACTTGCATAACATAACATTACATTATAATCATTACAATGTAATAATTTCACTCACAGCTGCATTTTGCACAGCATTTTATTATGAAGAATGTCATATTTCGTATTTTAAGAAAAATTAACAAGGGTGTTCAAAAAGTTGCCCTTGCTGTCAAACCTCACTTGTTCAATTAATCTTAAAAATATTTTATGTATGCAGTGCAATCGCGCATTTCATGGTCAATTATGTTTTGAAAATCATAAGGCTTCCAGTTCAAAAAGAAGCATCTGTGAAGAAATTCATAAAAGTTGTAGAACTCATATATGTGGAGAAGACAAAACAAAAGTAAATTTTGAAAACTGCATTTACGTATTTTATGATTTAGGAACAAGACAAGAAGAACTTAACTCTACAAAAATTAAAGAACATGTTCCAAATTTATGTGTGGCTCAACTGAGATGCTTTATAAATTATAAACATTGATTTTCTATACTTCTGTGAAAAATGTAAATTAAGAGAAAGAATTTTTAAAACGAAAAATGTGATAGAGGATTTTATGGAATTTATTTTAAAATTAAGGAAGGAATTTTTAATGTGGTATGAACAAAATAGAAACTCAGAATTTAATATGGAGAAAGATATTTGAGAATACTGCAAAAATGATGTTGAAATTCTAACTAAAGTATGTCTGGTTTTGAGAAATTGTTTTTTAGAAGAATGTAATGTTGAACCGTTTTTAGAAGCAACAACAATAGCTTCCCTCCGTAATCTTGAATATAGAAGAAACTTTTTCAAATCGAATACTATAGGTATTATACCAGAAAAAGGATATAGGATGGTAGGCAATCAGTCAAAAATTGCCATGCAATGGTTTACTTGGGAAAAAGATTTAAGAAAAATTGATTTGAAATGTGCATTTAATAAATGCAATTTAATTTGAATTTTACGGTTGCTATTATCATGGACATTCAAAATGTTTAACAAACCAGAGGGATATACCATTATATGATAACTCTGGCGATACTTTGAATCTACGATATGAAAAAACATTAATGAGATCAGAGTTTATAAAATCATGTGAATATAAAATTATTGAGATGTGCAAATGTGAATTCCAGGAGCTAATAAGACACAATGAAAATATGAGATATTTAGAAAATCATTCATTAATTAATTTAGTTTCTTTAAATCATCGCATGCATTTTATGGCGGAAGAACAGGAAATACTTATAAATGCTTATAATAACGCATATTATAAATGTAAACAATGAGAAAAAATTAAATACATAGATGTATATTCGCAAACGAAGGAAATTTCCCATAAACAATCCCAAGATTTATGTTGGAGAAGATGCCTGTTCCAAGTTAAACAGAATGACTATTGACGGTATTATTATATGTAAAATCTTACCACCAACAGATCTATTACACCCCGTGTTACCAGTCAAACAAAATAATAAATTGATATTCTCACTATGTAACATTTGTAGTGAACAAAAATACGAAGGAAAATACTGTGAACATACAGACGATGAAAGAGCATTAGTAGGAGCTTGGGTAATTGATGAAATTAAAAAGGCAATTGAAAAAGGGTATAAACTTTTAAATATTTATGAAGTTTGGGAATACGAAACAAGCAGTTATACATATATGACAATTACAATGGTATTGATGGTTTATTCACTAAAATGATGAAGAAATTTTTAAAAATTAAACAAGAAGCTTCTTGGTGGCCAATAAAATGTCAAACTCAAAAAAGGGAAGAATATATTGATAGTTTTTTTTGAAAAGGAAGAAATTAAATTAGAATATGACAAAGTAGTTAATAACCCTGGTTTAAGATCTTTTGCTAAGATTATTTTAAACTCATTCTAGGGAATATTTGGGTAAATGAAGAAAACATAGTGGTTAGCAGGAAATATAAAGAAGAAGCAGTAACTTCTTTATCTACCGTCAATGTAAGTATCACTGCTTATACAACAACACATGCTCGTCTTCAACTTTACAGTTATCTAGAGAAGCTGGATAGTAGTGTATTATATTATGACACCGATTCAGTGTTGTATATTGGCCTAGAAGGAGAATATGAACCAGAAATAGGCGAATTTATTGGAGACATGACTGATTAATGTTATGGTATAGGAAGTTATATTACAGAATTTGTAAGTGGTGGTCCTAAGAACTGCGCCTACAAAAGATAATACAGAAAAAATTGTTTGTAAAGTTAAAGGATTCTCTCTTAGTTATGAAGCTTCTCTAAAAATTAATTTGAATAGCATAGAGGAAGCAGTTTTAAATTTATTGAATAGTGCAGACACATACGTTATTTCAGAAAATATTCGTCTAAATAAAAATCATGATGTACTTACAATTCCCGAAATAAAAAAATATCAACAAAATCGGAAAAACAAAAATTTAATGAAGATGGTAGTTCTTCGCCGTATGGATATATCAAAAAAAAAGTACGTGTTGATAAGTTAATCAAAATAGTATTTATTTATTTATTTTCAACAATTTATGCCTAAAAGAGATAAATATCATCATAGTATTCATTCAAATTTGTACATTTAGGGGCTTCGGTAGCCTTGTGGGTAGGCGTGTGGCGTATTAACAGAAGGAGTGTGAGTTCGATCCCTGCACAGGTCATAAGTGTTTTTTTCTTTACATACCCCCCTTACGACCAAATATAATGGAAATATATAGTATATAATATAAACAAAATAAATAATATTAGTATATAATTAATAATAGTATAAAAACCTATAATGGCCTTGGTAGCCGATGGTTCCATAATATTGCATTACATTTATGTATGTAATATTAATATAAATAAATAAATAAATAAATAAATTTGTACATTTTTATTTTTATTGTAAAAATATTTGCTTTCATATTGATTTAAAATTTTTAAGAATGTAATAAAGATTTAAACAAATAAAAAAACATTCTACATGTAAAAGTAGACGTTATTGACATATAATATATACTAAGTATATACAGTTCTATACTTTCGATTTCTTTTATGATCATTACATTTTTTAGAATCTTAATAAATTCACAAAAAATTCTTAACATAAACTTGTTATTACTTGAATATTGTAATTTTTTAAAACCAGGAATTATACTATCAAAGAATCATTCAACTTTTACATTATATTCTTTTTATTTCAATTTTTTGCTTTGACTAGATTACTAGTGATTTGTATACTGGTATATTATTTTAACAATAGCAAAAACAAATCTTAATTTTTTTTTAGTTTAAAACTAGAATTTTTTAATTATTTTTTATTCCATACAAAAACAAAAAAATAAACATAAATGCATATCAGAGTATATCTTTAGTTTAATCAGTTCCATATTTTCGATTTGCTGTTTGTTTTCTTTGTATTCATATTTTTTGAACATTCTTACTTAAAAATAAAAAAAATATCTTACACGGCATGCAGTCAGTTAATTAATGACTTTCGTTTTCTCTTTTCTTCTAATTAATTCTCTTTTCTTCTAATTAATTCTTAATTCTTCTAATTAATTCTTAAAATTATTAAATTCTTCTAATAAATTCTTAAAACACAAATATATGTCTATTCAGAAGATACCACATTTTTATGTAAGCAAAAAAAATCTATATCTTACTTTACTTTTTTTTTTATGCTAACAAAGAAAAACAAAAACAAGATAACACTTTTTCTTTTCAATTTTAAAGATGCTCTGTATAATCAATTCATACTCTCATCATAAGTATCATGTATGATGAGAGCAAATCTACATATTGTTTAGGTAGTATTTTTCTTAATTTATAAATTAAACCTTAATGCCAAACTTTATCGAATGCCTGAGCTACATCTAGAAAGATTGTAGAGCATATTTGCTTTCTTGTAGAGCTTTTTCAATTATATCTGTAATTCTATGCACTTGATCTATAGTGGAATGGTTTTTTTTAAATCCAAACTGATAGTTTGAAATTATATTCCTACTTTCTATTAACTATTTCATTGTTTTTAATAATAATTTCTCAAAAAGCTTTCACACCATAGGTAAGAGACAAATTGATCTATAAGATTTTGATTCATTTAGAGGCGTTCCAGGCTTAAATATCATGATTATTTCTGCCATCTTCCAAACATTAAGTACATAATTTAGTCTTAATATAACATTCATTATGTTAGACATTTTTCGGAAGTTTTTTTAATACTTCTGGCATTATTCAATCAAAACATGATGTTTTTTTCAACTTGAGGCTTTTCATTTCGTCAACCAATTCCATCTGGGATATTGGTGCAATGACATTCTCTTTCTGCTTATCGTCAATTTTCAATGTAGATATTTGAGTCTATTTCCTTCTGCCGGAGGAATTCTTCCAGATAATCTGCGAATGTTTCGGCCTTTTCCTTATTGTTTCTCGCCCTTTTACTATCTTTGTTCTTGATTGATGGAACTTGCAAGATAGATTTTTTAGACTCTTTATTGCTTTCCAGAATAATTATTTTTCTTTTTTAACTGATAATCCCAAACATATTTGGGCACATAATTTTTATAATTATTACTCTTTATTTCCAAAATTTTTCTTTTTAGATTTTGAGTTATTCTATTTATTATTGAGTTTGTCTATTTTATTTTCCATCTCTTGTTTAAAACTTGCACAATTTGTTGATTTATCTTTTCAATCAGGTTCAATCTTTTCGCTCAGGTTCAGTGCCACAGCAGATTGGTCTGAGTCGAAATCTTGATATATTCTATACTAATGAAGTTTGGCGATATTTTTTTTGTTATAAGAAAAGGCAGTAGATCTGGAATTTTATTTGTATCAGCAGGTCAATAAGTTGGTTTGCCCGTTGAATGAAAATGAAAACCCAACCCTCTAATAGCTTTTCTTAGCTCTCTTCCTCTTATTGAGGTTAATCTAGAATCCCAGTCGGCATGTTTGGCCATAAAGTCACCTCCCAAAATGAACTTATCCCCACGTACGTAAAGGAGATATTTGAAAGAACAGGAGATTCTTTATTTTGCCTTTAGGAGGTCAATTTAAAGCACCAACATTAAGATTTTGTTTAAGGGACTTGATTCGTATTACAGAGAGTTAAAACTTATCAGTTTGTATATTACATTCTTTATGGTATGATATAGTATTTTTTAATAAAATTGCACTGCCTCATCTCTGTAGATTGCTTTGAATACTGCTACATAGCATGTGCAGGATAATCTTTAACTCTGAGTGTCTTGTCATATGAGCTTCTGATAATAGACACAAGTCGATATTTTGAGCTTTTGAAAATATTTCTAGCGCAGGCGTTTTTTAAGTATGCCATTTACATTCCACGCATCAATATTAAATTTGTTTTCGACCATTGTTTCTTAGTTTTTCTTTGGTGTATTTATGTTTTCCAGCTTATTTAAATCTTGTCGAGATTTCGTCCATTGAATTTAACATATTTTCCATCATTTGCATTATAACATTATTATCAGCTAATTTTTGTATTAGTAAGTAAAGGGTCGGTTGAGCTTGGGAAAAAAAACCGGTTTAGGCGTGTCAGGAAGGCACGTGCCATTAAGGTGAGTTATGGTTTATGATAAAATGAATATTAAAATTAATTATAGGTAAATGTAAAATACATGTTTATTTCCTGATTAACTTGGTTGTTAGGTAGTGGGTGTATGTTAAGAGATTAAGACAATTTATTGGGGGCAATGACTCCTTCCCATGATTTTATTATTTTTTGGGACCAGTGCCTTTCTTCTCATGTTTTTTTATTGTTTGGGGCCATTCACCTTTTCACATATTTTTATTACTGTTTAGGATCATGCCCTCCTCCCCATTCTCTAAAAGGCAATCTAGTTTAAATACTTTTTTCTGTTTGTTATAACAGGCAGTAATGAAAGCAGAAGGAAATTTTTTATAAAATTTTTATCATATTTAAATTTCAACAAGCATAAAGAAAAAATTATAGGTATGTTTAATAGTACGCCATGTAGGTATTGATTGAAATAGAAAAAGTTTTTTTTTTTAAATATAACTCTTTTGTCAAATAATTACTACAAATTTTAAAGTTAAATGCAAAATACCTTTTCTTTTTTTAAGTACAAATTTTTTTTTTAAATATGTATAACTTTTGCCAAATAATTAAAATGAAAAAAAATCTGTATGACGCATTATATTAAGTTAGTTTAATAAAAAAAAAAAAAAAAGTAAAAAGTAGTAGTTAAGATCAAGTTTAAGATAATATTTTTGAACAATGCATTTAAACTTATAAACTGAAATGTTTAACCTTTTTTTTCCGGTAGGTTATTGATTGAAAGAGAAAAAGATTTTGTCAATAAATTTTAAAGAAGTAAAAATAACAAAAATAAATGGGCCAATAAGATTAAATTATGATATGTATATTATATATTTTAATAAAAAATAAAAAAATAAATAATAACAAAAGTGAAAAAAAGTAGTTTAAAATTATAGTTAAAATTAAATGTAAAATCGAAAGTTTGTTTACATTTTTGTTTTTATTTTATCTTTGTGAAATTTTGATTATGCATAAAAATTTTCTTTTTAGTAGAAATTTAAAAAACAAGCATAAAAATAAATAGTAGGTACGTTTAATAATACAGGTTTTGTTTAAGTTTTTAAAATTGGAAAAACAATTGGAAAAAATGGAAAGTTAAGTTTAAAATTGGAAAAAGACAACAACAAAAATCATTAGTTATTTAATTTACGTATTATGCAGAATCGATGCGGTATCTGTAAAAATGAGTGAAAAAAAAAAATAGTATGAAAAATTCAATATGATTTGCTGAAAATTTATGGAAATTTACATAAAAACATAATTCGAACAGATTTATATACATAGGGTTCGTTTGATCTTTCAGTGATTTAATAAACCTGAATTAAACTAAAGAGATAATTTTTTTATAAATATTACATACGCCTTTATTTTTACAATATTAGTATTGTGATAGCACTCGTGTACTTATTGAAAAAATTGAATCAAAAAACACAAATAATATATAAATAAAAAAGATATGGCTAAAAAAATTATTATGTCAAAGTTTTTAAAATCTCCCGCAGTGCGCGTCTGGTTTAAGAGCGTACGATTCGTTGACGCGATACATCGTAAAAGAAAATGTCGTAACACGAGTTAAACGGTTCAATATACTCGGTAAAAAAATTACATTTGAATTATTACCGGTTGCTAATGAAATTGAACCAGTGACTTGGATAAAAGATGCTGTTAGAGAAGTAGTAGCAGAAGAAACAAGGGAATTAGAACATACAGATCTGCTTGGAATAACGTTTTGTGGAGAAGGTATTAACGAGAGGAACCCTGGATGGATAAATTATAAAAAGCATTCTGACCTCACCTTTGAAGATATATAGGAAATGATTAGTAAAATTTTCCAAAGCAATTCCGAAGGTTTGAAAACTGATACGTTTTGTATTGGTATAACATCGGTAAGACTCCCTCAGGGGCGCGGAAATCTTCGAAGAAGTGGTTTTATCTATTCCAACGAGGAATATAAAAAACGTAGAGGAATTGTTACGATAAAGAATAATGACAATTTGTGTCTACCAAGGGTATTTGTAGTTGCCAGAGCCAATGTAGATAAGAATCCTGAATATACAGGAACAATACTGATAAACTTCAAACAAGAATGACTCATGAACTCATAAGTAATGCACAAGTACAAATTCTTTTAGAGAGATGTAGGCTACCAGAGCTTCAACAGTTTCAGCAATATCTGAAAGAATACAAGAGTATGGTATTTCTATACGCAACTAAAGGAAGAGATACTGTATTTGAAGGATGTGGTGATGGTAAAGGTCTCTATTTATTGTATTATGAATGGCATTACAACGTCATAACTTCACTGACTGCTGCTTTTTGTTCATCTTATTATTGTGAGCTTTGTCATGTTCCTTACAAAAATAAATATGATCATAGATGTATTAAGACTTGTCCTTAATGACTACAATGGCCCGTTTGACTATCAAACGTTTGCAATATATTATGTAACTATTGCAATCGAAAATTTAGAGGTCAATAGTGTTTTGATAATCACATTGCTTCCAGTTCAGTAATGAGAAAAAATCTTTGCGAACAAATAAAGAAATGTTCTTACTGCTTAAAAGTTTACAAAACTGTAAGACAACATACATGTAACAAATATTTTTGCAAATTTTGCAATAAGCATGTGTCGCACGATCATTTATGTTATATTCAACAAGATCTAAGACAGTCCAAATTGAAGGATTTTTTATATATCATTTATGATTTAGAGACACAACAAGAAAAAAAAATTTGGAGAAAAAATTATAAAAGAAAATCGAAAAGAAATCAAACTACATGAGCCAAACTTGTGGGTTTTTGAGCAAAGATGTGATTTATGTATTAATGATATTTCCCTACATTTTTGCCAAAAATGTAAATTTAGACGAACTGTAATTAAAAAAGGGAATATTATAAAACAGTTTCTTTCAAACACATTGGAGGTAAGAAAAAAATTTAAAAGAGTTGTTGTGATTGCTCACAATGGCCAATCTTTTGACCATCAATTTATATTAAATTTTTTATTGGAACAAACAGATATAAAAATAAAATTGATTATACGAGGTCATAAAATATTTATGATGGTGATGTTGAACGTCAAATTTATAGATTCAATCAAGTACTTTCGAATGGGGCTATCAAAACTTCCAAAAGCATTTGGTCTACCATCTATTTTTAAAAAGGGATATTTTCAACATTTATTTAATACAACTAAAAATAAAGAATATGTTGGACCATTACCTGCTATTGAATATTACAACCTATTCATGAAAGGTATGAAGAAAAAAAGGATAATACATTCGATATGCAACATGACATAGTAGATTATTGTATTAGTGAAGTACAAGTATTAACTCAAGTTTAACTCATGTTTATCATTTAGAAAGGTATTTCTTGAACAATGTCACGTTGAGCCATTCTTAGAAGCAACAACTACAGCTTCAGCTTATAATCTAGTTTTTATTTTATTTTTATTTTTTATTTTATTAATCAAAAACAAAACAAGGTCGTTACAAAAAATTCTTAAATTAATGCTTATATTTAAAATTATACAAAACAATGACTTAGAACTGAACTTTTAATACTTAAATCTAAAAAAAAAGTTGAATTAAGTTAATTTATTATTGTTATTATTCATTATCAAGCTACATTTTCAAATTCATTTTACATACATATGAATCACTCAGATCAAAAAAGTATTAAGTATTAACAAAAAAATTAATATGATATCTGTATATTTCATACATATAGTAACAAACAATTTAACATTTTGAATATTAATTTTTTTAATATATAAAATGTAATTGGATATCTTATTATTAAGTAGTGGTAAAATTGTAAATGAATTCTTTCCTTTAACATTACCTAAAAGCGTTTAATTACAACTTATAAAATGTACAAAAATAAAAAAAATTATCTAAATAAAAAAAACATAAACCGATTTATTGCATTTTAATGTATTACAATAAGTGTGTTATGTTTAAATTATGTCATAATTAAAAAAAATAAATAAATAATTGCCTAGGTAAGAATTAATTGTCTGAGGTCATTAAAGTGGAAAAATGTTGTTGTAAAATGTGTTTGAAAGTAATTCTGGAGATGCATGTAGAATAAAGATGACTAATTTTGTTAAAAGTAGTACAACATCTATTGATGAGATCATTTCTTCCGTACTCTGTATTGTGTTTGTAATACATTAAAAATTTAGTATTTCTAGTTTGCCTAACACTATTGTTAAGTCTAAACTTGTTAGTAAAAGATTGGATAGAAATACTATTATTTAAAATATCAAAAGTAAAACATGAAGACAATAATTTTTATCTATATCCACGTAAAGATAACGAAAGCTTGTTTAATGAATTAAGTCTTGTAGTGTAACTAGGTAGATTAGCAAAATCAAAAGGGTTATATTGATTCCTTAATGCAAATAAAATAAATTGATTTTGAACTGATTCGATTCTATTGGAATGAACTGCAAAAGCTGGATCCCAAACAATTTTACCGTATTCTAAGATATATCGAACTAGCGAACAATAGAGAGATTTAGTCACAATTTAGAACAATTTAGAGATTTATGTCACTGAATTCTTTAGCTCTTCTCTTAATGAAACCTAACATTTTATTAGCCTTTGAAACTAATTGGTCATAGTGAAGATTAAAATTAAGTTTATTATCGAGAAGAATTCCTAAATCAGTAATGCTAAAAATCCTTTCCAAAGTTACGTTATCTATTTTGTAGTCGTACATCAAAGAATATCGTTTTCGCGTAAAGCTTATAACCTTACATTTCCGTATGTTGAGTTCCAATTTATTTGAGATGCACCAAGTTTGTAACACTGATAAGCTTGATTGAAGTATAGCTGCATCAGAATTATCTTTAATAACTTGATGTATTTTTAGGTCATCAGCAATCGAAATGTGAGGTATATTGCATACATATTCTGCAAGATCTGAAATAAATACGTCTAAATGGCTTCTTTGTGGAACACCGTAAGTAACTCCGATTGTGTTAGATAATACACCATGAAATTTAATATTTTGAGTTCTTTCTGAAAGATAAGAGTTAAGCCACACAAAAAATTAACCCGAAATGCCAAAAGTTGATAATTTGTTTAGCAAGGTGAAGTGATATACACGACTTCAACTTGGTATCCTTTCTCCATTTGATTCAGGATTTCAGATGTGTAAACTGTAAGGTTCGTTGTAGTGAAACGACCTTTTCTGAAACCATGTTGTTGTTCATTGAGTTTTGCATTTATGATAGGAGTAATTCTATCAACGACAATTTTTTCAAATAATTTCGGTATAGTCGAAAGGATTGCTATACCTTGATACTTTTTCACTTTTTAAAGATATCCCCCTTTTTAAAGATATGGATTAAGTAAGACGATTTCCACTCTTGTGAGAGAATCCCAATTGAAAGTGCCTTATTGAAAATAAAATTAAGAGGGAAAGATAGACTGTGATAACAATTATATAAAAAGATTGGAGGAATTAAATCCGGACCAGCACCCTTCGGCTTTTTGTTTAAATTCGATAGAAAGTTGCTTGTACATATTCAATAAGTCGTCGAATGGCGCTTGATTTTGTTTAAGTTTCTTGTATATTTTATTGCGCCGATTTCTCAAGTTTCTAAGATCTCTATCTAACCATGGTTCCGTTGTTTTATGTTTTTTGCGAATTTTAGGAACAAAGGCGTCTATAATTTGAAACAGATTTAATTAAAAGAAAGAAATTACTGAATTGATATTCTGCTGTACTAGCAATTCGTCCCACATGATTAATGACAAAGCATTATTAATACTTTGATAGTCAGCGTTAAAAAAATCATATACAATTTCATTATTGTAAGATGTGGCCAAAGTGGAATAGAAGTGGAGAACTCAAAAATGATTGCGTTATGATGAGTTTCCACACGGTAGAATTCTTGATTTCTTTAGTTACAAATGCTGGACACTAATTTTGAAATTAAAATATTTTGGATTGAATTTTAACCAACTTGGAGTAATTTTTTTACAATAAACGTCATCACAATTAAATTTTTTTTTTATAAAATCAGTTAAAAACTTTTCTGCAATATTAATGTGTAAATTTGAAATTCTTAAATTGAAATTTGGTTGATATACTGCACAGGGTTCTTCATCCTGTATGTCGCCAGAATTCAAAGAAGCATCAATGACCTCAGAAACGGCGATTTTATTTTTGTTAAGTACAGAATTGTCCAAGGTATCTGCTATCCTTAATTCTTCAAATAAAGAATCCCTTTTAGCAGGCTGTTCATTGGAATTATTAATTTTGCAGTTATCCTGAAATCACTCTAATTTAGATTTAACAATATCTAAATCTGCTAAAATGACGTCTCTGAAACTCATTGATAGATTCAAACTAACTGTAATATTTTCTTTAAGTGATGAATACTGTTTATTCAAATTATTCGTCACATTTTTTAATTCATCCAAATTTCTATTAATATTATTATTGTTGTTATTTGGAGTTGACAAAGGCTCAGCAACAGCTCTAATTGATAAGATTTCTTTTTCAAACATATCATCTGCTCACTAAAAAATTTCTTGACGTCACCTGGAAAACATGTATATTCATTGCTTTTGGAAACAAAGTACATTGCTTCAAAAGTTTTTTCCATTTCTTGGAAATTAGCTACCGTTCCCAGCTGATCAAGCTTCACAACATCAATTAGCTCAAAAATTTTATTTGTAGGATGTGGTGATGGTAAAGGTCTCTATTTATTGTATTATGAATGGCATTACAACGTCATAATTTCATTGACTGCTGCTTTTTGTTCATCTTATTATTGTGAGCTTTGTCATGTTCCTTACAAAAATAAATATGATCATAGATGTATTAAGACTTGTCCTTAATGTCAACAATCGCCCGTTTGCCCATCAAACGTTTGCAATATATTATGTAAAGATTGCAAACGAAAATTTAGTGGTCAACAGTGTTTTGATAATCACATTGCTTCCACTTCAGTAATGAGAAAAAATCTTTGCGAACAAATAAAGAAATGTTCTTACTACTTAAAAGTTTACAAAACTGTAAGACAACATACATGTAACAAATATTTTTGCAGAGTTTGCAATAAGCATGTGTCGCAAGATCATTTATGTTATATTCTACAAGATCTAAGACAGTCCAAATTGAAGGATTTTTTATATATCATTTATGATTTAGAAACACAACAAGAAAAAAAAATTTGGAGAAAAAATTATAAAAGAAATCAAACTACATGAGCCAAACCTGTGGGTTTTTGAGCAAAGATGTGATTTATATATTAATGATATTTCCCTACATTTTTGCCAAAAATGTAAATTTAGACGAACTGTAATTAAAAAAGGGAATATTATAAAACAGTTTCTTTCACACATATTGGAGGTAAGAAAAAAATTTAAAAGCGTTGTTGTGATTGCTCACAATGGCCAATCTTTTGACCATCAATTTATATTAAATTTTTTATTGGAACAAACAGATATAAAAATAAAATTGATTATGCGTGGTACTAAAATATTTATGATGGTGATGTTGAACGTCAAATTTATAGATTCAATCAAGTACTTTCGAATGGGGCTATCAAAACTTCCAAAAGCATTTGGTCTACCATCTATTTTCAAAAAGGGATGTTTTCCATATTTATTTAATACAACTAAAAATAAAGAATATGTTAGACCATTACCTGGTATTGAATATTACAACCCATTCATAAAATGGTATGAAGAAAAAAAGGATAATACATTCGATATGCAACATGACATAGTAGATTATTGTATTAGTGATGTACAAGTATTAACTCAAGTTTAACTCATGTTTATCATTTAGAAAGGTATTTCTTGAACAATGTCACGTTGATTCATTCTTAAAAGCAACAACTATAGCTTCAGCTTATAATCTAGTTTTCATTTTATTTTTCTTTTTTATTTTATTAATCAAAAACAAAACAAGGTCGTTACAAAAAACTCTTAAATTAATGCTTATATTTAAAATTATACAAAACAATGACTTAGAACTGAACTTTTAATACTTAAATCTAAAAAAATAGTTGAATTAAGTTAATTTATTATTGTTATTATTCATTATCAAGCTATATTTTCAAATTCATTTTACATACATATGAATCACTCAGATCAAAAAAAGTATTAAGTATTAACAAAAAAATTAATATGATATCTGTACATTTTATACATATAGTAACCAGCAATTTAACATTTTGAATATTAATTTTTTTAACATATAAAATGTAATTGGATATCTTATTATTAAGTAGTGGTAAAATTGTAAATGAATTTTGTCCTTTAACATTACTTAAAAGCATTTAATTACAATTTATAAAATTTACAAAAATAAAAAAAATTATCTAAATAAAAAAAACACAAACCGATTAATGTATTACAATAAGTGTGTTATGTTTAAATTATGTTTAAATTATGTCATAATTAAAAAAAATAAATAAATAATTGCCTAGGTAAGAATTAATTGTCTGAGGTCATTAAAGTGGAAAAATGTTGTTGTAAAATGTGTTTGAAAGTAATTCTGGAGATGCATGTAGAATAAAGATAACTAATTTTGTTAAAAGTAGTACAACATCTATTGATGGGATCATTTCTTCCGTACTCTGTATTGTGTTTGTAATACATTAAAAATTTAGTATTTCTAGTTTGCCTAACACTATTGTTAAGTCTAAACTTGTTAGTAAAAGTTTGGATAGAAATACTATTACTCAAAATATCAAAAGTAAAACATGAAGACAATAATTTCTATCTATATCCACGTAAAGATAACAAAAGCATGTTTAATGAATTAAGTCTTGTAGTGTAACTAGGTAGATTAGCAAAATCAAAAGGATTATATTGATTCCTTAATGCAAATGAAATAAATTGCTTTTGAACTGATTCGATTCTATTGGAATGAACTGCAAAGGCTGGATCCCAATCAATGTTACCGTATTCTAAGATAGATCGAACTAGCGAACAATAGAGAGATTTAGTCACAATTTAGAACAATTGAGAGATTTATGTCACTGAATTCTTTAGCTCTTCTCTTAATCAAACCTAACATTTTATTAGCCTTTGAAACTAATTGGTCATAGTGAAGATTAAAATTAAGTTTATTATCGAGAAGAATTCCTAAATCAGTAATGCTAAAAACCCTTTCCAAAGTTACACCACCCTTTCCACCAAGTTTGTAACACTGATAAGCTTGATTGAAGTATAGCTGCATCAGAATTATCTTTAATAACTTGATGTATTTTTAGGTCATCAGCAATCGAAATGTGAGGTATATTTCATACATATTCTGAAAGATCTGAAATAAATACGTCTAAATGGCTTCTTTGTGGAACACCGTAAGTAACTCCGATTGTGTTGGATAATACACCATGAAATTTAATATTTTGAGTTCTTTCTGAAATATAAGAGTTAAGCCACACAAAAAATGAACCCGAAATGCCAAAAGTTGATAATTTGTTTAGCAAGGTGAAGTGATCTACACGACTTCAACTTAGTATCCTTTCTCCATTTGATTCAGGATTTCAGATGTGTAAACAGTAAGGTTCGTTGTAGTGAAACGACCTTTTCTGAAACCATGTTGTTGTTCATTGAGTTTTGCATTTATGATAGGAGTAATTCTATCAACGACAATTTTTTCAAATAATTTCGGTACAGTCGAAAGGATTGCTATACCTCGATACTTTTCCACTTTTTAAAGATAGGGATTAAGTAAGACGATTTCCACTCTTGTGGGAAAATCCCAATTGAAAGTTCCTTTTTGAAAATAAAATGAAAAGGGAAAATTAGACTGTGATAACAATTATATAAAAAAATTGGAGGAATTAAATCCGCACCAGCACCCTTCGGCTTTTTGTTTAAATTCGATAGAAAGTTGCTTATACATATTCAAGAAGGCGTCGCATGGTGCTTGATATTGTTTAAGTTTCTTGTAGATTTTATTGCGCCGATTTCTCATGTTTCTAAGATCTCTATCTATCCATGGTTCCGTTGTTTTATATTTTTTGCGAATTTTAGGAACAAAGGCGTCTATAATTTGAAACAGATTTAATTAAAAGAAAGAAATTACTGAATTGATATTCTGCTGTACTAACAATTCGTCCCACATGATTAATGACAAAGCATTATTAATACTTGATAGTCAGCGTTAAAAAAATCATATACAATTTCATTATTGTAAGATGTGGCCGAAAATGGAATAGAAGTGGAGAACTCAAAAATGAGTGCGTTATGATGAGTAGTGTTAGTAAATAGATTATCTGCATCATCAGCGAGTTTAACCATCACTCTATCATATGCATTCGAAAATGCAAGATTTAACCACTTGTTATTACTATTATGATAACAAATTTTTTGCTGTAGATCGTTAACATAGAATTCACTAATTAAACCAAAGTCAATTTCGTCCTCAAAATTAAATGGTAATAACAAATTATCCGTATCGTCTATAATAAAAAAGGGGAATCACGGTTGAAATCGCCAAAGACAAAAATTGAATCAACCTCATGCATATCGGAAATAATATTATGATATACACTATAAAATTCAGAATATCAGGAATTATCAGAATTCGGTGGAAAGTAAACAATACCTAGGTATAAATTATTCGTACCTAAATTTATTTTAATAAATTGGTGATCGAAAGATTGATATGTATCAGTAAATATTATCAGTTATTATTGTTCGAGAAATCAGTAGAGTTATTAAAAGAAGGTAGTAAAGAATGCTTTTTATATAGTGCTGATACGGAACGTAAAATTCTCGTTAGATAAAATTGAATTATTTAAATCAGTATTACTATTATGTTAATTTAATAATGTGTGTGTTTTGGTACTAGTTTGTGTTTTTTTAATTGATTTAGTAAAGCTAACCTGTTTATTATTATCTGTTTTATTATTTTGATTAAATTTCATATTATTATTTTTACTAATATTTTTACTACTACTATTATTATTTTTTTTCATTTTACTACTTTTACTTACATTCTTATTGTTATTATTTTTCATTTTACTAATACTACTATTATTAATTTTATTAATTTTCTTATTTTTCTTATACTTATTAAAATTTATAAATCTATTTTTACTATATTTATTATTTATTTTAGTTTTATTACTTAGAGTTTTCCTACTAAAATCTTTAAAATCTGCCACTATCGTACCAGGTTTCCACACGTTAGAATTCTTGATTTCTTTAGTTACAAATGCTGGGACACTAATTTTGAAATTAAAATATTTTGGATTGAATTTTAACCAACGTGAAGTAATTTTTTTACAATAAACGTCATCACAATTAAATTTTTTTTAATAAAATCAGTTAAAAACTTTTCTGTAGTATTAATGTGTAAATTTGAAATTCTTAAATTGAAATTTGGTTGATATACTGCACAGGGTGCTTCATCGTGTATATCGCCAGAATTCAAAGAAGCATCAATGACCTCAGAAACAGCGACTTTATTTTTGTTAAGTACAGAATTGTCCAAGGTATCTGCTATCCTTAATTCTTCAAATAAAGAATCCCTTTTAGCAGGCTGTTCATTGGAATTATTAATTTTGCAGTTATCCTGAAATCACTCTAATTTAGATTTAACAATATCTAAATCTGCTAAAACACCGTCTCTGAAACTCATTGATAGATTCAAACTAACTGTAATATTTTCTTTAAGTGATGAATACTGTTTATTCAAATTATTCGTCACATTTTTTAATTCATCCAAATTTCTATTAATATTATTATTGTTGTTATTTGGAGTTGACAAAGGCTCAGCAACATCTCTAATTGATAAGATTTCTTTTTCAAACATATCATCTGTTCACTAATAAATTTCTTGACGTCACCTGGAAAACATGTATATTCATTGCTTTTGGAAACAAAGTACATTGCTTCAAAAGTTTTTTCCATTTCTTGGAAATTAGCTACCGTTCCCAGCTGATCAAGCTTCACAACATCAATTAGCTCAAAAATTTTATTTGTAGGATGTGGTGATGGTAAAGGTCTCTATTTATTGTATTATGAATGGCATTACAACGTCATAATTTCATTCACTGCTGCTTTTTGTTCATCTTATTATTGTGAGCTTTGTCATGTTCCTTACAAAAATAAATATGATCATAGATGTATTAAGACTTGTCCTTAATGTCAACAATCGCCCGTTTGCCCATCAAACGTTTGCAATATATTATGTAAAGATTGCAAACGAAAATTTAGAGGTCAACAGTGTTTTGATAATCACATTGCTTCCACTTCAGTAATGAGAAAAAATCTTTGCGAACAAATAAAGAAATGTTCTTACTACTTAAAAGTTTACAAAACTGTAAGACAACATATATGTAACAAATATTTTTGCAGAGTTTGCAATAAGCATGTGTCACAAGATCATTTATGTTATATTCAACAAGATCTAAGACAGTCCAAATTGAAGGATTTTTTATATATCATTTATGATTTAGAGACACAACAAGAAAAAAAATTTGGAGAAAAAATTATAAAAGAAAATCGAAAAGAAATCAAACTACATGAGCCAACCTTGTGGGTTTTTGAGCAAAGATGTGATTTATGTATTAATGATATTTCCCTACATTTTTGCCAAAAATGTAAATTTAGACGAACTGTAATTAAAAAAGGGAATATTATAAAACAGTTTCTTTCACACACATTGGAGGTAAGAAAAAAATTTAAAAGCGTTGTTGTGATTGCTCACAATGGCCAATCTTTTGACAATCAATTTATATTAAATTTTTTATTGGAACAAACAGATATAAAAATAAAATTGATTATGCGTGGTACTAAAATATTTATGATGGTGATGTTGAACGTCAAATTTATAGATTCAATCAAGTACTTTCGAATGGGGCTATCAAAACTTCCAAAAGCATTTGGTCTACCATCTATTTTTAAAAAGGGATATTTTCCACATTTATTTAATACAACTAAAAATACAGAATATATTGGACCATTACCTGCTATTGAATATTACAACCCATTCATAAAATGGTATGAAGAAAAAAAGGATAATACATTCGATATGCAACATGACATAGTAGATTATTGTATTAGTGATGTACAAGTATTAACTCAAGCATGTTTATCATTTAGAAAGGTATTTCTTGAACAATGTCACGTTGACTCATTCTTAAAAGCAATAACTATAGCTTCAGCTTATAATCTAGTTTTCATTTTATTTTTATTTTTTATTTTATTAATCAAAAACAAAACAAGGTCGTTACAAAAAATTCTTAACTTAATGCTTATATTTAAAATTATACAAAACAATTACTTAGAACTGAACTTTTAATACTTAAATCTAAAAAAAAAGTTGAATTAAGTTAATTTATTATTGTTATTATTCATTATCAAGCTACATTTTCAAATTCATTTTACATACATATGAATCACTCAGATCAAAAAAAGTATTAAGTATTAACAAAAAAATTAATATGATATCTGTATATTTCATACATATAGTAACCAGCAATTTAACATTTTCAATATAAATTTTTTTAACATATAAAATGAAATTGGATATCTTATTATTAAGTAGTGGTAAAATTGTAAATGAATTTTTTCCTTTAACATTACTTAAAAGCATTTAATTACAATTTATAAAACATGAAGACAATAATTTCTATCTATATCCACGTAAAGATAACGAAAGAATGTTTAATGAATTAAGTCTTGTAGTGTAACTAGGTAGATTAGCAAAATCAAAAGGGTTATATTGATTCCTTAATCCAAATAAAATAAATTGCTTTTGAACTGATTCGATTCTATTGGAATGAACTGCAAAGGCTGGATCCCAATCAATGTTACCGTATTCTAAGATATATCGAACTAGCGAACAATAGAGAGATTTAGTCACAATTTAGAACAATTTAGAGATTTATGTCACTGAATTCTTTAGCTCTTCTCTTAATCAAACCTAACATTTTATTAGCCTTTGAAACTAATTGGTCATAGTGAAGATTAAAATTAAGTTTATTGTCGAGAAGAATTCCTAAATCAGTGATGCTAAAAACCCTTTCCAAAGTTACGTTATCTATTTTGTAGTCGTACATCAAAGAATATCGTTTTCGCGTAAAGCTTATAACCTTACATTTCCATATGTTGAGTTCCAATTTATTTGAGATGCACCAAGTTTGTAACACTGATAAGCTTGATTGAAGTATAGCTGCATCAGAATTCTCTTTAATAACTTGATGTATTTTTAGGTCATCAGCAATCGAAATGTGAGGTATATTGCACACATATTCTGAAAGATCTGAAATAAATACGTCTAAATGGCTTCTTTGTGGAACACCGTAAGTAACTCCGATTGTGTTGGATAATACACCATGAAATTTAATATTTTGAGTTCTTTCTGAAAGATAAGAGTTAAGCCACACAAAAAAATGAACCCGAAATGCCAAAAGTTGATAATTTGTTTAGCAAGGTGAAGTGATCTACACGACTTCAACTTGGTATCCTTTCTCCATTTGATTCAGGATTTCAGATGTGTAAACTGTAAGGTTCGTTGTAGTGAAACGACCTTTTCTGAAACCATGTTGTTGTTCATTGAGTTTTGCATTTATGATAGGAGTAATTCTATCAACGACAATTTTTTCAAATAATTTCGGTATAGTCGAAAGGATTGCTATACCTTGATACTTTTTCACTTTTTAAAGATATCCCCCTTTTTAAAGATATGGATTAAGTAAGACGATTTCCACTCTTGTGAGAGAATCCCAATTGAAAGTGCCTTATTGAAAATAAAATTAAGAGGGAAAGATAGACTGTGATAACAATTATATAAAAAGATTGGAGGAATTAAATCCGGACCAGCACCCTTCGGCTTTTTGTTTAAATTCGATAGAAAGTTGCTTATACATATTCAATAAGTCGTCGAATGGCGCTTGATTTTGTTTAAGTTTCTTGTATATTTTATTGCGCCGATTTCTCAAGTTTCTAAGATCTCTATCTAACCATGGTTCCGTTGTTTTATGTTTTTTGCGAATTTTAGGAACAAAGGCGTCTATAATTTGAAACAGATTTAATTAAAAGAAAGAAATTACTGAATTGATATTCTGCTGTACTAGCAATTCGTCCCACATGATTAATGACAAAGCATTATTAATACTTTGATAGTCAGCGTTAAAAAAATCATATACAATTTCATTATTGTAAGATGTGGCCAAAGTGGAATAGAAGTGGAGAACTCAAAAATGATTGCGTTATGATGAGTTTCCACACGGTAGAATTCTTGATTTCTTTAGTTACAAATGCTGGACACTAATTTTGAAATTAAAATATTTTGGATTGAATTTTAACCAACTTGGAGTAATTTTTTTACAATAAACGTCATCACAATTAAATTTTTTTTTTATAAAATCAGTTAAAAACTTTTCTGCAATATTAATGTGTAAATTTGAAATTCTTAAATTGAAATTTGGTTGATATACTGCACAGGGTTCTTCATCCTGTATGTCGCCAGAATTCAAAGAAGCATCAATGACCTCAGAAACGGCGATTTTATTTTTGTTAAGTACAGAATTGTCCAAGGTATCTGCTATCCTTAATTCTTCAAATAAAGAATCCCTTTTAGCAGGCTGTTCATTGGAATTATTAATTTTGCAGTTATCCTGAAATCACTCTAATTTAGATTTAACAATATCTAAATCTGCTAAAATGACGTCTCTGAAACTCATTGATAGATTCAAACTAACTGTAATATTTTCTTTAAGTGATGAATACTGTTTATTCAAATTATTCGTCACATTTTTTAATTCATCCAAATTTCTATTAATATTATTATTGTTGTTATTTGGAGTTGACAAAGGCTCAGCAACAGCTCTAATTGATGAGATTTCTTTTTCAAACATATCATCTGTTCACAAAAAAATTTCTTGACGTCACCTGGAAAACATGTATATTCATTGCTTTTGGAAACAAAGTACATTGCTTCAAAAGTTTTTTCCATTTCATGGAAATTAGCTACCGTTCCCAGCTGATCAAGCTTCACAACATCAATTAGCTCAAAAATTTTATTTGTAGGATGTGGTGATGGTAAAGGTCTCTATTTATTGTATTATGAATGGCATTACAACGTCATAATTTCATTGACTGCTGCTTTTTGTTCATCTTATTATTGTGAGCTTTGTCATGTTCCTTACAAAAATAAATATGATCATAGATCTATTAAGACTTGTCCTTAATGTCAACAATCGCCCGTTTGCCCATCAAACGTTTGCAATATATTATGTAAAGATTGCAAACGAAAATTTAGTGGTCAACAGTGTATTGATAATCACATTGCTTCCACTTCAGTAATGAGAAAAAATCTTTGCGAACAAATAAAGAAATGTTCTTACTACTTAAAAGTTTACAAAACTGTAAGACAACATATATGTAACAAATATTTTTGCAGAGTTTGCAATAAGCATGTGTCGCAAGATCATTTATGTTATATTCAACAAGATCTAAGACAGTCCAAATTGAAGGATTTTTTATATATCATTTATGATTTAGAAACACAACAAGAAAAAAAAATTTGGAGAAAAAATTATAAAAGAAATCAAACTACATGAGCCAAACTTGTGGGTTTTTGAGCAAAGATGTGATTTATATATTAATGATATTTCCCTACATTTTTGCCAAAAATGTAAATTTAGACGAACTGTAATTAAAAAAGGGAATATTATAAAACAGTTTCTTTCACACATATTGGAGGTAAGAAAAAAATTTAAAAGCGTTGTTGTGATTGCTCACAATGGCCAATCTTTTGACCATCAATTTATATTAAATTTTTTATTGAAACAAACAGATATAAAAATAAAATTGATTATGCGTGGTACTAAAATATTTATGATGGTGATGTTGAACGTCAAATTTATAGATTCAATCAAGTACTTTCGAATGGGGCTATCAAAACTTCCAAAAGCATTTGGTCTACCATCTATTTTCAAAAAGGGATGTTTTCCATATTTATTTAATAGAACTAAAAATAAAGAATATGTTAGACCATTACCTGGTATTGAATATTACAACCCATTCATAAAATGGTATGAAGAAAAAAAGGATAATACATTCGATATGCAACATGACATAGTAGATTATTGTATTAGTGATGTACAAGTATTAACTCAAGTTTAACTCATCTTTATCATTTAGAAAGGTATTTCTTGAACAATGTCACGTTGATTCATTCTTAAAAGCAACAACTATAGCTTCAGCTTATAATCTAGTTTTCATTTTATTTTTCTTTTTTATTTTATTAATCAAAAACAAAACAAGGTCGTTACAAAAAACTCTTAAATTAATGCTTATATTTAAAATTATACAAAACAATGACTTAGAACTGAACTTTTAATACTTAAATCTAAAAAAAAAGTTGAATTAAGTTAATTTATTATTGTTATTATTCATTATCAAGCTACATTTTCAAATTCATTTTACATACATATGAATCACTCAGATCAAAAAAAGTATTAAGTATTAACAAAAAAATTAATATGATATCTGTACATTTTATACATATAGTAACCAGCAATTTAACATTTTGAATATTAATTTTTTTAACATATAAAATGTAATTGGATATCTTATTATTAAGTAGTGGTAAAATTGTAAATGAATTTTGTCCTTTAACATTACTTAAAAGCGTTTAATTACAACTTATAAAATGTACAAAAATAAAAAAAATTATCTAAATAAAAAAAACATAAACCGATTTATTGCATTTTAATGTATTACAATAAGTGTGTTATGTTTAAATTATGTCATAATTAAAAAAAATAAATAAATAATTGCCTAGGTAAGAATTAATTGTCTGAGGTCATTAAAGTGGAAAAATGTTGTTGTAAAATGTGTTTGAAAGTAATTCTGGAGATGCATGTAGAATAAAGATAACTAATTTTGTTAAAAGTAGTACAACATCTATTGATGGGATCATTTCTTCCGTACTCTGTATTGTGTTTGTAATCCATTAAAAATTTAGTATTTCTAGTTTGCCTAACACTATTGTTAAGTCTAAACTTGTTAGTAAAAGTTTGGATAGAAATACTATTACTCAAAATATCAAAAGTAAAACATGAAGACAATAATTTCTATCTATATCCACGTAAAGATAACGAAAGCTTGTTTAATAAATTAAGTCTTGTAGTGTAACTAGGTAGATTATCAAAATCAAAAGGATTATATTGATTCCTTAATGCAAATAAAATAAATTGCTTTTGAACTGATTCGATTCTATTGGAATGAACTGCAAAGGCTGGATCCCAATCAATGTTACCGTATTCTATGATAGATCGAACTAGCGAACAATAGAGAGATTTAGTCACAATTTAGAACAATTGAGAGATTTATGTCACTGAATTCTTTAGCTCTTCTCTTAATCAAACCTAACATTTTATTAGCCTTTGAAACTAATTGGTCATAGTGAAGATTAAAATTAAGTTTATTATCGAGAAGAATTCCTAAATCAGTAATGCTAAAAACCCTTTCCAAAGTTACACCACCCTTTCCACCAAGTTTGTAACACTGATAAGCTTGATTGAAGTATAGCTGCATCAGAATTATCTTTAATAACTTGATGTATTTTTAGGTCATCAGCAATCGAAATGTGAGGTATATTGCATACATATTCTGAAAGATCTGAAATAAATACGTCTAAATGGCTTCTTTGTGGAACACCGTAAGTAACTCCGATTGTGTTGGATAATACACCATGAAATTTAATATTTTGAGTTCTTTCTGAAAGATAAGAGTTAAGCCACACAAAAAATGAACCCGAAATGCCAAAAGTTGATAATTTGTTTAGCAAGGTGAAGTGATCTACACGACTTCAACTTGGTATCCTTTCTCCATTTGATTCAGGATTTCAGATGTGTAAACAGTAAGGTTCGTTGTAGTGAAACGACCTTTTCTGAAACCATGTTGTTGTTCATTGAGTTTTGCATTTATGATAGGAGTAATTCTATCAACGACAATTTTTTCAAATAATTTCGGTACAGTCGAAAGGATTGCTATACCTCGATACTTTTCCACTTTTTAAAGATAGGGATTAAGTAAGACGATTTCCACTCTTGTGGGAAAATCCCAATTGAAAGTTCCTTTTTGAAAATAAAATGAAAAGGGAAAATTAGACTGTGATAACAATTATATAAAAAAATTGGAGGAATTAAATCCGCACCAGCACCCTTCGGCTTTTTGTTTAAATTCGATAGAAAGTTGCTTATACATATTCAAGAAGGCGTCGCATGGTGCTTGATATTGTTTAAGTTTCTTGTATATTTTATTGCGCCGATTTCTCATGTTTCTAAGATCTCTATCTATCCATGGTTCCGTTGTTTTATATTTTTTGCGAATTTTAGGAACAAAGGCGTCTATAATTTGAAACAGATTTAATTAAAAGAAAGAAATTACTGAATTGATATTCTGCTGTACTAACAATTCGTCCCACATGATTAATGACAAAGCATTATTAATACTTGATAGTCAGCGTTAAAAAAATCATATACAATTTCATTATTGTAAGATGTGGCCGAAAATGGAATAGAAGTGGAGAACTCAAAAATGAGTGCGTTATGATGAGTAGTGTTAGTAAATAGATTATCTGCATCATCAGCGAGTTTAACCATCACTCTATCATATGCATTCGAAAATGCAAGATTTAACCACTTGTTATTACTATTATGATAACAAATTTTTTGCTGTAGATCGTTAACATAGAATTCACTAATTAAACCAAAGTCAATTTCGTCCTCAAAATTAAATGGTAATAACAAATTATCCGTATCGTCTATAATAAAAAAGGGGAATCACGGTTGAAATCGCCAAAGACAAAAATTGAATCAACCTCATGCATATCGAAAATAATATTATGATATACACTATAAAATTCAGAATATCAGGAATTATTAGAATTCGGTGGAAAGTAAACAATACCTAGGTATAAATTATTCGTACCTAAGTTTATTTTAATAAATTGGTGATCGAAAGATTGATATGTATCAGTAAATATTATCAGTTATTATTGTTCGAGAAATCAGTAGAGTTATTAAAAGAAGGTAGTAAAGAATGCTTTTTATATAGTGCTGATACGGAACGTAAAATTCTCGTTAGATAAAATTGAATTATTTAAATCAGTATTACTATTATGTTAATTTAATAATGTGTGTGTTTTGGTACTAGTTTGTGTTTTTTTAATTGATTTAGTAAAGCTAACCTGTTTATTATTATCTGTTTTATTATTTTGATTAAATTTCATATTATTATTTTTACTAATATTTTTACTACTACTATTATTATTTTTTTTCATTTTACTACTTTTACTTACATTCTTATTGTTATTATTTTTCATTTTACTAATACTACTATTATTAATTTTATTAATTTTCTTATTTTTCTTATACTTATTAAAATTTATAAATCTATTTTTACTATATTTATTATTTATTTTAGTTTTATTACTTAGAGTTTTCCTACTAAAATCTTTAAAATCTGCCACTATCGTACCAGGTTTCCACACGGTAGAATTCTTGATTTCTTTAGTTACAAATGCTGGGACACTAATTTTGAAATTAAAATATTTTGGATTGAATTTTAACCAACGTGGAGTAATTTTTTTACAATAAACGTCATCACAATTAAATTTTTTTTAATAAAATCAGTTAAAAACTTTTCTGTAGTATTAATGTGTAAATTTGAAATTCTTAAATTGAAATTTGGTTGATATACTGCACAGGGTGCTTCATCGTGTATATCGCCAGAATTCAAAGAAGCATCAATGACCTCAGAAACAGCGACTTTATTTTTGTTAAGTACAGAATTGTCCAAGGTATCTGCTATCCTTAATTCTTCAAATAAAGAATCCCTTTTAGCAGGCTGTTCATTGGAATTATTAATTTTGCAGTTATCCTGAAATCACTCTAATTTAGATTTAACAATATCTAAATCTGCTAAAACACCGTCTCTGAAACTCATTGATAGATTCAAACTAACTGTAATATTTTCTTTAAGTGATGAATACTGTTTATTCAAATTATTCGTCACATTTTTTAATTCATCCAAATTTCTATTAATATTATTATTGTTGTTATTTGGAGTTGACAAAGGCTCAGCAACAGCTCTAATTGATAAGATTTCTTTTTCAAACATATCATCTGTTCACTAATAAATTTCTTGACGTCACCTGGAAAACATGTATATTCATTGCTTTTGGAAACAAAGTACATTGCTTCAAAAGTTTTTTCCATTTCTTGGAAATTAGCTACCGTTCCCAGCTGATCAAGCTTCACAACATCAATTAGCTCAAAAATTTTATTTGTAGGATGTGGTGATGGTAAAGGTCTCTATTTATTGTATTATGAATGGCATTACAACGTCATAATTTCATTGACTGCTGCTTTTTGTTCATCTTATTATTGTGAGCTTTGTCATGTTCCTTACAAAAATAAATATGATCATAGATGTATTAAGACTTGTCCTTAATGTCAACAATCGCCCGTTTGCCCATCAAACGTTTGCAATATATTATGTAAAGATTGCAAACGAAAATTTAGAGGTCAACAGTGTTTTGATAATCACATTGCTTCCACTTCAGTAATGAGAAAAAATCTTTGCGAACAAATAAAGAAATGTTCTTACTACTTAAAAGTTTACAAAACTGTAAGACAACATATATGTAACAAATATTTTTGCAGAGTTTGCAATAAGCATGTGTCACAAGATCATTTATGTTATATTCAACAAGATCTAAGACAGTCCAAATTGAAGGATTTTTTATATATCATTTATGATTTAGAGACACAACAAGAAAAAAAATTTGGAGAACAAATTATAAAAGAAAATCGAAAAGAAATCAAACTACATGAGCCAACCTTGTGGGTTTTTGAGCAAAGATGTGATTTATGTATTAATGATATTTCCCTACATTTTTGCCAAAAATGTAAATTTAGACGAACTGTAATTAAAAAAGGGAATATTATAAAACAGTTTCTTTCACACACATTGGAGGTAAGAAAAAAATTTAAAAGCGTTGTTGTGATTGCTCACAATGGCCAATCTTTTGACAATCAATTTATATTAAATTTTTTATTGGAACAAACAGATATAAAAATAAAATTGATTATGCGTGGTACTAAAATATTTATGATGGTGATGTTGAACGTCAAATTTATAGATTCAATCAAGTACTTTCGAATGGGGCTATCAAAACTTCCAAAAGCATTTGGTCTACCATCTATTTTTAAAAAGGGATATTTTCCACATTTATTTAATACAACTAAAAATACAGAATATATTGGACCATTACCTGCTATTGAATATTACAACCCATTCATAAAATGGTATGAAGAAAAAAAGGATAATACATTCGATATGCAACATGACATAGTAGATTATTGTATTAGTGATGTACAAGTATTAACTCAAGCATGTTTATCATTTAGAAAGGTATTTCTTGAACAATGTCACGTTGATTCATTCTTAAAAGCAATAACTATAGCTTCAGCTTATAATCTAGTTTTCATTTTATTTTTATTTTTTATTTTATTAATCAAAAACAAAACAAGGTCGTTACAAAAAATTCTTAACTTAATGCTTATATTTAAAATTATACAAAACAATGACTTAGAACTGAACTTTTAATACTTAAATCTAAAAAAAAAGTTGAATTAAGTTAATTTATTATTGTTATTATTCATTATCAAGCTACATTTTCAAATTCATTTTACATACATATGAATCACTCAGATCAAAAAAAGTATTAAGTATTAACAAAAAAATTAATATGATATCTGTATATTTCATACATATAGTAACCAGCAATTTAACATTTTCAATATAAATTTTTTTAACATATAAAATGAAATTGGATATCTTATTATTAAGTAGTAAAATTGTAAATGAATTTTTTCCTTTAACATTACTTAAAAGCATTTAATTACAATTTATAAAACATGAAGACAATAATTTCTATCTATATCCACGTAAAGATAACGAAAGAATGTTTAATGAATTAAGTCTTGTAGTGTAACTAGGTAGATTAGCAAAATCAAAAGGGTTATATTGATTCCTTAATCCAAATAAAATAAATTGCTTTTGAACTGATTCGATTCTATTGGAATGAACTGCAAAGGCTGGATCCCAATCAATGTTACCGTATTCTAAGATATATCGAACTAGCGAACAATAGAGAGATTTAGTCACAATTTAGAACAATTTAGAGATTTATGTCCCTGAATTCTTTAGCTCTTCTCTTAATCAAACCTAACATTTTATTAGCCTTTGAAACTAATTGGTCATAGTGAAGATTAAAATTAAGTTTATTGTCGAGAAGAATTCCTAAATCAGTGATGCTAAAAATCCTTTCCAAAGTTACGTTATCTATTTTGTAGTCGTACATCAAAGAATATCGTTTTCGCGTAAAGCTTATAACCTTACATTTCCATATGTTGAGTTCCAATTTATTTGAGATGCACCAAGTTTGTAACACTGATAAGCTTGATTGAAGTATAGCTGCATCAGAATTCTCTTTAATAACTTGATATATTTTTAGGTCATCAGCAATCGAAATGTGAGGTATCTTGCATACATATTCTGAAAGATCTGAAATAAATACGTCTAAATGGCTTCTTTGTGGAACACCGTAAGTAACTCCGATTGTGTTGGATAATACACCATGAAATTTAATATTTTGAGTTCTTTCTGAAAGATAAGAGTTAAGCCACACAAAAAAATGAACCCGAAATGCCAAAAGTTGATAATTTGCTTAGCAAGGTGAAGTGATCTACACGACTTCAACTTGGTATCCTTTCTCCATTTGATTCAGGATTTCAGATGTGTAAACTGTAAGGTTCGTTGTAGTGAAACGACCTTTTCTGAAACCATGTTGTTGTTCATTGAGTTTTGCATTTATGATAGGAGTAATTCTATCAACGACAATTTTTTCAAATAATTTCGGTATAGCCGAAAGGATTGCTATACCTCGATACTTTTCCACTTTTTAAAGATAGGGATTAAGTAAGACGATTTCCACTCTTGTGGGAAAATCCCAATTGAAAGTGCCTTATTGAAAATAATATGAAGAGGGAAAATTAGAATGATAACAATTATATAAAAAGATTGGAGGAATTAAATCCGGACCAGCACCCTTCGGCTTTTTGTTTAAATTCGATAGAAAGTTGCTTATACATATTCAATAAGTCGTCGAATGGCGCTTGATTTTGTTTAAGTTTCTTGTATATTTTATTGCGCCGATTTCTCAAGTTTCTAAGATCTCTATCTATCCATGGTTCCGTTGTTTTATGTTTTTTGCGAATTTTAGGAACAAAGGCGTCAATAATTTGAAACAGATTTAATTAAAAGAAAGAAATTACTGAATTAATATTCTGCTGTACTAGCAATTCGTCCCACATGATTAATGACAAAGCATTATTAATACTTTGATAGTCAGCGTTAAAAAAATCATATACAATTTCATTATTGTAAGATGTGGTCGTAAGTGGAATAGAAGTGGAGAACTCAAAAATGATTGCGTTATGATGAGTTTCCACACGGTAGAATTTTTGATTTCTTAAGTTACAAATGCTGGACACTAATTTTGAAATTAAAATATTTTGGATTGAATTTTAACCAACTTGGAGTAATTTTTTTACAATAAACGTCATCACAATTAAATTTTTTTTTAATAAAATCAGTTAAAAACTTTTCTGCAATATTAATGTGTAAATTTGAAATTCTTAAATTGAAATTTGGTTGATATACTGCACAGGGTGCTTCATCCTGTATGTCGCCAGAATTCAAAGAAGCATCAATGACCTCAGAAACGGCGATTTTATTTTTGTTAAGTACAGAATTGTCCAAGGTATCTGCTATCCTTAATTCTTCAAATAAAGAATCCCTTTTAGCAGGCTGTTCATTGGAATTATTAATTTTGCAGTTATCCTGAAATAACTCTAATTTAGATTTAACAATATCTAAATCTGCTAAAACAACGTCTCTGAAACTCATTGATAGATTCAAACTAACTGTAATATTTTCTTTAAGTGATGAATACTGTTTATTCAAATTATTCGTCACATTTTTTAATTCATCCAAATTTCTATTAATATTATTATTGTTGTTATTTGGAGTTGACAAAGGCTCAGCAACAGCTCTAATTGATGAGATTTCTTTTTCAAACCTATCATCTGTTCACTAATAAATTTCTTGACGTCACCTGAAAAACATGTATATTCAAACATGTAATTTTTAAAACCAGACACTATTAGTTTGATTCCTAAAAAAGGATATCGCTATACTGACATCCAATCAAAAGAAGCTATTAAATGGTTAGTTTTTGAAGAGCAAAAATGAAATATAAATATCCAACATGCGGCTAAAGGAAAAGAAGCAGTTATTGCAGGAGTTAAAATAGACGGATATTGTGTAATCACTAACGAAATTTTCGAATTCCATGAATGTTATTTTCACCGACATCCCCTTTGTTTACAGCATAGACGTGATGAATCATTATATGACGATGTGAATGATACATTAAATACATGATATGAGAGAACTATAGCTAAATTTGAAAGATTGAAAAGTCTAGGATATGACGTAATTGAAATATGGGCTTGCGAATTTGAAAAGCATTTAAAGAATCACAATATGCAGTACTTAGAAAAACATCCACTAATAAATAACTTATCATTAAATCCACGTGATGCTCTTTATGGTCGTCGAACTGGAAATGTATACAACTATTATAAATAGAACTCAAATGAAAAAAATAAATATATAGATGTATGTTAGATGGTCTTATAAAATGTAAAATTTTACCACCAGAATATTTGGTTCACCCTGTATTACCGTTAAAAGAAAATAATAAATAAACTAATGTTTTCATTATGTTATACTTGCGCTGATAATAAAAAGCAAGAAGAATTGTGCGATCATTCAGGTGATAAACAAGCTTGAGTTTGTACCTGGATATTAGATGAAGTTGTTAAAGCTGTGGAAAAGGGGTGCAGGATACTGGAAATCTATGAAATATGGGAGTACAATGTAACACAGTATAATAAAATAACAAAAGTAGCTGGGCTGTTTTCAAATATGATGAATAAATTTATACAAATGAAACAGGAGGCATCTGATTGGCCAAGCAAATGTACAAATGAAAATGAAAAGGAAATATACATTAAAGATTTTTTTGAAAATGAAGGTGTAAAATTGCAATTTTCAAGTATTTGTAATAATCCTGGAAGATCTCTTGCTAAATTAATTCTCAACTCATTTTGGGGAAAGTTTGGTCAGAGACAAAATCAGCAAAAAACATCTATCATAAGTTCACCAGCAGAATTCAACGAGCTCCTAACAAATTCAGAAGTTAATCACATTCTTCCAATTAATGATAAAATATTGTTGTAAATTGGCCGTACAAAGAAGAGACCGCTGACTCCTTATCAACAACTAATATGTGTATTGCTGCATTACTACGACACAAGCGCGACTAAAGCTATATAGCTATTTAGAAAAACTGGGAAAACGAATTTTATATTACGATACAAATTCAGTTGTTTACGTAAGTCGTGAAGGAGATTTCGATCCACCAACCGGTGACTTTATTGGTGATATGACAGATGAATTGGAAAGATATGGCGTTGATAGTTATATTACTGAATTTGTTAGTGGTGAGCCTAAAAATTATGTATATAAATTACATTGTACAAAAGATAATTCAGAAAAAGTTGTATGTAAAGTTAAAGGTATCTCCTTAAATTATACTGCAGCTAAACAAGTTGATTTTGAGACAATTAAAAATGCTGTTTTAAACCATCAAGATGGAGAAGATATTTTAGTGATTTCTCAAATTATTAGACGAACTAAATACGGCGATAACTGATATGTAACAGGATAAGTATTATTGATTTTTTCAATTTTGAATATTTCAGATGACCAATTAGCTTGATAACCTTTTTCGAAATGATCTTTATATTTACTTATTCTTAAAAAATCTCCAACCTTATATTTATCTTTTTGAAAAATTTTAGGCTCAGTATACACATTTTCAAGTATATTTTTTTCGTTTCTCTTTGTGATTTTTTCAGGTGGAAGTCTTGTTGTACTATGATTTGTAGAATTATATTCCTGTATTAGTGTTTGTATAATAGGCAACCATTTATAATTTCCGTTTAAACTAAATTTTTTTCCACATCGCATTTTTCAACGTGCGGTTGAATCGCTCAACAATTGATGCTTTTAATTCACTAAATGTATGATAATGATTAATTGATTTTTCTTTCATATAATTTTGAAATGAGGAATTAAAAAATTCCTTTCCTTGATCAGAATGAATATTCTTAGGTATTATTTTGGTCTGTTTAAAATTTTTTTTTAGAGCATTTAAAACATTATAAGCACTTTTTTTTTGACTGGTTCCGCATAAGCATATTTGGAAAACATATCAATTACAGTTAATAAATATTTATGTCCCTTGTTAAATTTTACATACGGTGTCATTTCGACAAGGTCAATTTTCCAGGTGCCATTAATCCCTTTTTGAATAAATTTTCTTCTACGAAATTTTCTTTTGGTTGGTCTATGTATTTCTTCAATAATTTGTTGTATTTTTCCTATACCACTTTACTAATGTATCTATTTCAGCTTTATATTTTGCTATAAAATGGCAATCGCAAGTACCAGGGTCAGAGATAGTGCTATTAAAAGGCCATGGGCAAATAGTGAAGTGATTTCCATAAATAGAAATAGCCCTGTGTAATTTTTTCTCAAACTTTTGTAAATAGTTATTTAAATATATAATTCGTTCCTTATGTTCATCTAAGAGTACTGAATCATATGCATTTAGATGCAATCATATACAATATCCATTATTGAATGATGACGTTTCAACAAGTTTCTATATTTATTTAGAGTACATAATTTTTAATTTTTAATTTTTAGGTATAAAATGACGTTTTAGCTTTTTAATTTTTAGGTATAAAATGACGTTAGAGTTTCAATTTTTGATCATTTTCACTTAATTTTTTTATAAATATTTTCAATGGCTGATTCATCTACCTTCCCATTCAATGTAGAAACAACTTATCAAAGTAGGAATAGCAATGAACATCCAATTCAAGTTAATGAAGTAACATCAACTGTAGATGATGAAGAGTTAGTGCTAACCCAGGAATTTATTCCACCAGAGGGTTAAGTTACAAATGACGAAAACATAATGCTGCAAGAGCAAATTTGGGAAGTGAATAACTAAGAAGGGGATCTAGATTATTTTAATAATGTCAATTTTATTAAATGTACTTATATATAAAAACACTAAAATATTTCAAAAATTTCAATGTTATATGTTTTTATTATTATATTATTTTGTATAAATTATTTAAACAAAACTGATAAAAAAAGTTGTTAGAAAATAAAAAACAAGTTGTACCTATAATTAATATTAAATCTGAAATATAAGAATTTAAAATAAAAATAAAAAAATTGTTTAATTTATACTTAATATTTTTATTTATTCTAAAAATTAATCATGCATTAATCAAAGCAAGAGTATAATTGGTAGAATCTTCAACCATTTTTAAATTATTGATGTATCTGTTGTTGAATATAAATCATATCACTCAAATTGGAAAACCCTGTACATGTAAATGTTTAGACAATTCTTCACAGCACATCTAAAGTTATGATTAGTATTATGAGCAGGAATAGGAATAGTTATGATTAGTATTATGAGCAGGAATAGGAATAGCAGGAAAGATTTGAAACATGGTATTTTTTGCAGTGACGGTATTTCATCATTTAAATCAAGCATTTTACTGCTAGTAATGTATTTTTCCAAAAATATTTTTTTATGAGCTCCTTTTACATAGATTTTATCAGCTGATTCCAAAAAATGTTTAAGAATACGTACGTAAGTTTGATTTTGTTTTCTCAAAATTAAATATTACCAGAGGTTCACATCACAGAAATATATCTCTAATTTTTATAGCTCAAAATGTGTTTCATCAAGGTAAATTTTCCAGGGATATTTCCCTTAATTGTAAATATTTAGTACTTTTTAAGAACCCTATAGATAAATCACGAATATATCCTCTAGCTCGTCAAATTTATCCAGGTCAAGTTGAATAATTTAGTATATAATGAAGTTACATCAAAACCATATGGTTATATATTTATAGAACTTACACAGGATATAAATAATATATTCAGGTTTCGAAGCAATATTTTAAAAGATCAAACTTGTTTTTGCATAAGAAAAGATTTAGACAACCTTAGCAAAAAATATGAAACGTTTGAAGGCCAACCAACATATATTGCATCTATTAAAGAATTCTAAACTTAAGTTTAAAAACATAATTGTAATTTATTTGATGACGAAATGACGACGGTAAATTTGAATATTTGATAACGAAATTCAAGATAATGTTTTAACAAAAGCTATGTCTGCTATGTCAGCTGGTGAACGCCTTAGAAAAAGAGTGTCTATTAGAAATCAAAACTTTCAATTATTTGAAACAGATACAGGAGATATTATAACGGTTCCTTTAGACAGTCCTAGTCCACCTTCCAAAAAAGAAAAAATTATAAGTAGTGAAAACTTAAAAAGTCCTTCAAAACGTGTTTTACGATCAGCTAAAACACGCGATAGGCAAACACAGCTTAATTTTCCAATTCGAAATACTAAATCAACTAGCACATGGACAACATACAAGTAAATGATGATTTTTATGTTACTTTACTTAGTGATTCATCTATGAATTATTACCCTGAAAATACGTTATCCTAATAAAATGAATCAACGTATGTGTAATTATAATTGGCAAATTGGTGTTTCCGAAAAATATATAAATGACTTTATTCCAAATGTACACGGAGAAAAATGGGAACAAAGTACTAAAATATTTATTAAAGGTAGAAAAACAAATTCAATTGTAGGAACTTCATACATTCCATACAATAAAGAGCAAATGATATGTGATTGGAAAGTTTTCTTATTTCCAACATTATTTTTAATTTTAAAACCCTTGTTGGGAAATTTAAGAAAAGAGGTTGAAAGGCACTTTATGTAGGATAATTTTATAAATGATGATGCAAATTATGTTCAACCAAATAAAGCTGAAGATTTACCTTCAAATTTAAATTATAATATTATAATATTGTTAGTAAACCGAAAATTGAAATAAAATTAAGAGCAAGTTTTACTTATACTTTGGAGACTCTTTTAAAAATTTGTTTTAATCTGATTGCAATGCATGAAAAAGAATTTAAAAAGAATAAAACTTGTATGATTGAAGCTTATAATAAATATTTTGAAAGTTTATCATAATTTTCAATTATTAAACATGATATGTTTTTTATATATACTGATATAATTGAACCCCAAAATATTGGTGGTAAAGAAGTTAGATGTCTAAGAGCAGTTAATATATCAAATTCTTTGAATCATACGGTTAAAGAGTTTAAAAATATTCAGTATTGCGATGTAGAAAAATCTTTTGATAGTATTTCCGTACTTTTATGTGATAAATATGGCTATAAAATAACATTCTCAGATAGTAGAGTTCCTACAAAAATTCTATTGCATTTCAAAAAAGTATATAAATAAACAATACATTAATAAGATTATATTATTCAGCATGGAACGGATATACAATAAATATTATTTAGTTCAATCAGGAAAATGTTTTAAGGAAATCGTCTCCTTATTATATTCAACCGTACCATATCAAAGAGGTCGCGGGTTGGGAAGTTGGAGGTCTTTTTAGATATTTAAAACCGGAGCAAACCGGAGATAATTGTATCCGGAGCAAATTTATTTAAAAAATAAGTAATTAATTCTGGTATAAATGCACTTTCAGATTTAGCACCTGGAGGAAATGTAAAAAACGTTTTTCAAAATCGGGAAAAAGAAATTATTAAAAATGTAAGGCGAGGAACTGTTCAAAAACTCAATGAAATGTATGGTTCTGGAATAAGAAAGAGAAAAGCCACAAAAAGACTTTTTAAAAAAAAATTAAATTATTCTGTCGCAAAACGACCTAAAGTTAAAAGCAGGAAAAGTAAGAAAATGAGTAAGTGAAAGATATTTTTGATTAAAATGTCTGAGTGTATGAAATCAGAGCTAGATATTTTTAGAGTACCACCTATTCAATCTAGTATTTTACGATCCGAAGAAGTTTCTTATATGTTTTCAGATTTTTACATGTTTTCAGATGACAATGATGAGTCTCAATTAAAAATTTTAGAAGCAAATCTATTAATGAGACATGTTACTATAAATCCAAGCATATTATTAGCACATAATGCTGTTTTAGAAAAAACTACATCTAAATATTTATACAAAAGGTTTGAGGTAAAACATTTACAAATTTTCAAAATACTCAAACTATTCTCTTGGATAATGTTTTTATTGGACAATTACCAAATACACAAATAATTTGCATGACTGAACATACAGGTTATTCGGTAAGCAGTTTGATATTTCGCAATTGTTACTGTACGTTAATGGAGTTCATATTCCAATTACAACTATTGAAATAAGTTTTTCTGATGCAAACAACTGCAATACAAGAGCATACCATACACTTTTTCCGGCACTGGAATATATCACAACGATAAAGGTCATCAAATAACAAAAAGTATGTTTAACAATGGATTTTTTATGTTAACATTTGACTTAACACCAGATGGTTCTGGTATTGAAGTGTGTCAAGGTATTCTCAATCTAGGGACAATAAAAATTTAAACAAAACTTTTAAAACCTCTTCCTTCAACAGTTTCAGAATTCTTTATGGCGAATTTGATGCTAATGTGCAAATAGATAAAAACCGTAAAGTGTTTACAAATCTATAAATAGATAGCTTTTAATATGACATCCTATTATTTTGCAATAAATGTAGCACGCACAATCTTTTGTTGCAACGATAACAATATATTATTAACAAAAAAAAAAAAAGAAGAATTAAAATAATCAACATTTTAAAGAATTACGTTAAAAAAGCCACTAAAATATGTAATTTCTGATTTGTGTTAATGAATTCATTAAATATATTGGAAATTTTAAAATGTAATAGAATCACCAATAAATTTTTTAAAGGGGTTTTTGCGTTAGATAAAATATCTTTAATAACGGAAAAGCCAACTTTTTTTATTGTAAATACTGATAAAGCAAAAGATCCAGGAACTCATTGTTAGCGATCTATATACCTATAAATGGTTGTGCAGAATATTTTGATTCTCATGGTAGAAAACCATGTAAAGCTGAAATATTAAAAATTTTGGAACATAAATGTGTTATTTATAATAACAAACAATTACAAAGCAATTTTTCAGATGTGTGTGGACAATATTTTTGCGTTTACTCATGGTATGGATGTAACGGTCTTAGTATGAAAAATTCAGAAAAAGTCTTGGATAAATTCAGTAAAGTGGATCATATAAAAAACTATAAATTAATTCTAAAAACATTCCAAAAATTATTTGGAAAATATAACTTCCTGTAATCTTGCAATCCAAAAGCAATAAAACATTTTAAATAATCCATTAAAGAACTAGTTGATTTACAATGACGCAGGCACACGTAGTTTCTTTATGATTGTGTTATACATATTTTCTAAATAAAAGTCACACTCTAAACATTTCAGTTGATTTCGGTCTAAATTTATTTGAACCTACAGTGATATTTCATCGTGTTGGAAAAAAATCACTTTCTTTAACATATAATGAATGGAATAAATTCAATAATCTGTACAATAAATTGTTGTGTAAACAAGCAATTAAGAACAGAAAACTATGTTTGCAAGTGGGTTTACGATCTACTGTAGGTCAATGTCTAAGTATCAACAAAGACGGAGCTGAGGTATTCAACGATCAGGTATTTTTCATTATCAAAATTTGTGTTATATTAAAAAAAAAAAAAAAAGGTATTTTGCATTTAGCTTTAAAATTAGTTATTTGAGAAACAAGTTTTTTTAAAAAATCTTTTTCTCTTTCAATCAATACCTACATGACGTATTATTAAACATACCTATAATTATTTTTTCTTTATGAGTCTTGAAATTTAAATATGAATGAAATAAAATGCACGCAATTTCTTTTTATAAAAAATTTCCTTCTGCTTTCATTACTGCCTGTTACAATAAACACAAAAAAGTATTTAAACTAGATCCCTTTTAGAGAATGGGGAGGGGGCATTGATCCTAAACAATAATAAAAACATGTAAAAAGGTGAATGGCCCCAAACAATAATAAAAACATGGGAAAAACATTGCCCCCAACAAGTTGTCTTAACCTTTTAACATACTCCCACTACTCAACAACCAAGTTAATCAGGAAATAAACATGTATTTTACATTTACCTATAATTAATTTTAACCTTCACCTTATCATAAACCATTTATTACCTTAATGGCACGTGCCTTCCTGACACGCCTAAACCGGTTTTTTTTTCCCGTGCTATTTTTCTTGTGTTATTTGGGCAAACGATAAACCCTTAGTAACCTTACGAGATTCAAAAATTCTGGGCCGTCTTGGATTTAACTCACGTACCTTACTTTGCTTTGGATTAATTTTTAAATTTTTTCTCTTTTGTAATTTATTTGTAACAAAGCGTCCCCTAAAGTTGGCAAGCTGAGCTTCAAAGCAGTTAGCACATTTTGAGTCACATTTTTTTCTTTGCCACATTTTGCTGATAAATTTATGCCAGCTCATTTTAGGCATTGAGCTAGACGTTGGTAGAATTTTTGTGTATGGCCATATCTTTGGCACTTTTTACACTAAGGAATCAGATTGTTTTTTCAAAGACTTTTTTAGTATTTTCAAATGTTAACATAAATAAAGGTAATTTAACTACGTTTTTCTATTATTTTTTTTGTTTCTTTAATTTTATTAAGGACTTTGAAATCCCTGCTTTTAAGTTCGTTTTTTATATCTTCAAATTGGCATGGTCAACGTAACTTTGATTGGTCTGGTCAACTTATTTTCATATGTGTGCCATTCTAATTTAGTGGCAGTAGATAGGTAGGCACTTGGGCCAGATAGGTCAGTAGGTCTAGGTCACCCAGAAGTAGGTCAAGGCCACCCGGAAGACCAGACAGGAAGTATGCCAAGGTCATTTTAAAAGTAGGTCAGACTGGCGGCGATCGTCAGTTGTTTATAAAGATTGTATACTTGGTTTAAGTAATAGGTATGCAGGAAAATAGTAGGAAAAAAAAATGCTTTTTCATACAATGTAAAGAGAAAAGAAAATGTACATATACGTTTCTTTAAAATTAAAAAAAAGTGCAAACTGGTTTTTTTAAATCTTAGATAAAGAATCAACAAAATTAATGCAATTTTGAGATGCATTTTTTTTTTTTCTTGTTTTTTCTTTTTTTTTATGAAGTATTTAAAGAAGAGGAAATAAAAACCATTAATTAATTGCGAGTATCACCGTATAAGATTTTATTGTTATGTAAGAATGTTGACAAAAATATGAATAAAAAGAAAACAAACAGGAAATCAAAAATATCTAACATGTGGTTTAAGTAATAGGCGTGAATGGAAATAGTAAGAAAAAATGCGTTTTTATAAAATGTAAAGAGAAAAAAAGTGTACCTATGCGAACTTTTAAAATTAAAAGAAAAACTAGTATTCGCCCGCCCCTCGAAATTCGATGTGTTTTAATTAGCAATTACAATACAATATATACAGTATAGTTTCTTTATGATTTTATTTAAAATGTGAAAATACAATTATTATTAAACACGATTATTATTATCTTTTAGAAGTTGCCCTTGATTTATTGAGTATTGGAAACTCAATATATACCTATTATATATGTATATATTATAAGAAGCCTAAGATGATAAATCATTGAGTAAAAGGGTTTTAAATATCTATTTTATACAGATTAAATATTATTATGATATTATGATATGTAAGAATTTATTTCGTTTAAAATATAAAAAAAAAAACAAAAAAAAAAACAGAACTGAATCGAACTTGCAAAATCAAAAAGCAACTATTAATAACCCCACACTCTACCACTGTACTACACACTAAACTGAAATTTTAATCTTTATAATCAGTTATATTGTGAAATTCCTACTCCTACCATACAACCAATATTTTAAAATTTTTAATCGAAAAGAAAAATAAAACAAAAATTTAACGGAATCAAACACCGTCTTTTTTAAAAATGTTTAATATAGGTATAGATTATACATATTATATGATACATATGTATATACTTTACATGGGTTTTTTATAAAAATGGAAAATTATTAATGAAAATTAGAAAATTTTGGAAAAATATTAATTTTGTAAGATGGCTATACTGAATATTTATCATTTAAAAAGAAAAAAAAAAAATGAAAGTTGGTTGGTAAATCATTGAGTAAAATGGTTTTAAATGTCTGTCATTTACAGATTAAATATTATGATATGCAAGAATTTATTTCATATAAAATATTAGAAATAAAAAAAAAAAAAAAAAAATAGAATAGAATCGAACTTGTGAACAGAACACTTCTCAAGTTTAAGAAGCGGCCACTCTACCACTGCACCAAACTCCCCACTGAAGTTTTGACGTTTATATTTTATTGTGAAATTTCTATTTCCCACCATGCAAAATATATTTTAAAATTTTTTTTATGTTTTTAAAAAAAAAACAAAAAGCAAAAACAACAAAACAAAATTTAAAATTCAACGGAATAAAAGAGCGTCGTTTTTGAATATGTATATTATAGGTATAGATTATACATATTATATGGATACATATGTATATACTTTACATGGGTTTTTTATAAAAATGGAAAATTATTAATGAAAATTAGAAAATTTTGGAAAAATATTAATTTTGTAAGATGGCTATACTGAATATTTATCATTTAAAAAGAAAAAAATGAAAGTTGGTTGGTAAATCATTGAGTAAAATGGTTTTAAATGTCTGTCATTTACAGATTAAATATTATGATATGCAAGAATTTATTTCATATAAAATATTAGAAATAAAAAAAAAAAAAAAAAAATAGAATAGAATCGAACTTGTGAACAGAACACTTCTCAAGTTTAAGAAGCGGCCACTCTACCACTGCACCAAACTCCCCACTGAAGTTTTGACGTTTATATTTTATTGTGAAATTTCTATTTCCCACCATGCAAAATATATTTTAAAATTTTTTTTATGTTTTTAGAAAAAAAACAAAAAGCAAAAACAACAAAACAAAATTTAAAATTCAACGGAATAAAAGAGCGTCGTTTTTGAATATGTATATTATAGGTATAGATTATACATATTATATGGATACATATGTATATACTTTACATGGGTTTTTTATAAAAATGGAAAATTATTAATGAAAATTAGAAAATTTTGGAAAAATATTAATTTTGTAAGATGGCTATACTGAATATTTATCATTTAAAAAGAAAAACATGAAAGTTGGTTGGTAAATCATTGAGTAAAATGGTTTTAAATGTCTGTCATTTACAGATTAAATATTATGATATGCAAGAATTTATTTCATATAAAATATTAGAAATAAAAAAAAAAAAAAAAAAATAGAATAGAATCGAACTTGTGAACTGAACACTTCTCAAGTTTAAGAAGCGGCCACTCTACCACTGCACCAAACTCCCCACTGAAGTTTTGACGTTTATATTCAATTTTATTGTGAAATTTCTATTTCCCACCATGCAAAATATATTTTAAAATTTTTTTTATGTTTTTAGAAAAAAAACAAAAAGCAAAAACAACAAAACAAAATTTAAAATTCAACGGAATAAAAGAGCGTCGTTTTTGAATATGTATATTATAGGTATAGATTATACATATTATATGGATACATATGTATATACTTTACATGGGTTTTTTATAAAAATGGAAAATTATTAATGAAAATTAGAAAATTTTGGAAAAATATTAATTTTGTAAGATGGCTATACTGAATATTTATCATTTAAAAAGAAAAAAATGAAAGTTGGTTGGTAAATCATTGAGTAAAATGGTTTTAAATGTCTGTCATTTACAGATTAAATATTATGATATGCAAGAATTTATTTCATATAAAATATTAGAAATAAAAAAAAAAAAAAAAAAATAGAATAGAATCGAACTTGTGAACAGAACACTTCTCAAGTTTAAGAAGCGGCCACTCTACCACTGCACCAAACTCCCCACTGAAGTTTTGACGTTTATATTTTATTGTGAAATTTCTATTTCCCACCATGCAAAATATATTTTAAAATTTTTTTTATGTTTTTAGAAAAAAAACAAAAAGCAAAAACAACAAAACAAAATTTAAAATTCAACGGAATAAAGGAGAGTCGTTTTTGAATATGTATATTATAGGTATAGATTATACATATTATATGGATACATATGTATATACTTTACATGGGTTTTTTATAAAAATGGAAAATTATTAATGAAAATTAGAAAATTTTGGAAAAATATTAATTTTGTAAGATGGCTATACTGAATATTTATCATTTAAAAAGAAAAAAATGAAAGTTGGTTGGTAAATCATTGAGTAAAATGGTTTTAAATGTCTGTCATTTACAGATTAAATATTATGATATGCAAGAATTTATTTCATATAAAATATTAGAAATAAAAAAAAAAAAAAAAAAATAGAATAGAATCGAACTTGTGAACTGAACACTTCTCAAGTTTAAGAAGCGGCCACTCTACCACTGCACCAAACTCCCCACTGAAGTTTTGACGTTTATATTCAATTTTATTGTGAAATTTCTATTTCCCACCATGCAAAATATATTTTAAAATTTTTTTTATATTTTTAGAAAAAAAACAAAAAGCAAAAACAACAAAACAAAATTTAAAATTCAACGGAATAAAAGAGCGTCGTTTTTGAATATGTATATTATAGGTATAGATTATACATATTATATGGATACATATGTATATACTTTACATGGGTTTTTTATAAAAATGGAAAATTATTAATGAAAATTAGAAAATTTTGGAAAAATATTAATTTTGTAAGATGGCTATACTGAATATTTATCATTTAAAAAGAAAAAAATGAAAGTTGGTTGGTAAATCATTGAGTAAAATGGTTTTAAATGTCTGTCATTTACAGATTAAATATTATGATATGCAAGAATTTATTTCATATAAAATATTAGAAATAAAAAAAAAAAAAAAAAAAATAGAATAGAATCGAACTTGTGAACTGAACACTTCTCAAGTTTAAGAAGCGGCCACTCTACCACTGCACCAAACTCCCCACTGAAGTTTTGACGTTTATATTCAATTTTATTGTGAAATTTCTATTTCCCACCATGCAAAATATATTTTAAAATTTTTTTTATGTTTTTAGAAAAAAAACAAAAAGCAAAAACAACAAAACAAAATTTAAAATTCAACGGAATAAAAGAGCGTCGTTTTTGAATATGTATATTATAGGTATAGATTATACATATTATATGGATACATATGTATATACTTTACATGGGTTTTTTATAAAAATGGAAAATTATTAATGAAAATTAGAAAATTTTGGAAAAATATTAATTTTGTAAGATGGCTATACTGAATATTTATCATTTAAAAAGAAAAAAATGAAAGTTGGTTGGTAAATCATTGAGTAAAATGGTTTTAAATGTCTGTCATTTACAGATTAAATATTATGATATGCAAGAATTTATTTCATATAAAATATTAGAAATAAAACAAAAAAAAAAAAAATAGAATAGAATCGAACTTGTGAACTGAACACTTCTCAAGTTTAAGAAGCGGCCACTCTACCACTGCACCAAACTCCCCACTGAAGTTTTGATGTTTATATTCAATTTTATTGTGAAATTTCTATTTCCCACCATGCAAAATATATTTTAAAATTTTTTTTATGTTTTTAGAAAAAAAACAAAAAGCAAAAACAACAAAACAAAATTTAAAATTCAACGGAATAAAAGAGCGTCGTTTTTGAATATGTATATTATAGGTATAGATTATACATATTATATGGATACATATGTATATACTTTACATGGGTTTTTTATAAAAATGGAAAATTATTAATGAAAATTAGAAAATTTTGGAAAAATATTAATTTTGTAAGATGGCTATACTGAATATTTATCATTTAAAAAGAAAAAAATGAAAGTTGGTTGGTAAATCATTGAGTAAAATGGTTTTAAATGTCTGTCATTTACAGATTAAATATTATGATATGCAAGAATTTATTTCATATAAAATATTAGAAATAAAAAAATAAAAATAAAAAATAGAATAGAATCGAACTTGTGAACTGAACACTTCTCAAGTTTAAGAAGCGGCCACTCTACCACTGCACCAAACTCCCCACTGAAGTTTTGACGTTTATATTCAATTTTAATGTGAAATTTCTATTTCCCACCATGCAAAATATATTTTAAAATTTTTTTTATGTTTTTAGAAAAAAAACAAAAAGCAAAAACAACAAAACAAAATTTAAAATTGAGCGGAATAAAAGAGCGTCGTTTTTGAATATGTATATTATAGGTATAGATTATACATATTATATGGATACATATGTATATACTTTACATGGGTTTTTTATAAAAATGGAAAATTATTAATGAAAATTAGAAAATTTTGGAAAAATATTAATTTTGTAAGATGGCTATACTGAATATTTATCATTTAAAAAGAAAAAAATGAAAGTTGGTTGGTAAATCATTGAGTAAAATGGTTTTAAATGTCTGTCATTTACAGATTAAATATTATGATATGCAAGAATTTATTTCATATAAAATATTAGAAATAAAAAAAAAAAAATAAAAAATAGAATAGAATCGAACTTGTGAACTGAACACTTCTCAAGTTTAAGAAGCGGCCACTCTACCACTGCACCAAACTCCCCACTGAAGTTTTGACGTTTATATTCAATTTTAATGTGAAATTTCTATTTCCCACCATGCAAAATATATTTTAAAATTTTTTTTATGTTTTTAGAAAAAAAACAAAAAGCAAAAACAACAAAACAAAATTTAAAATTGAACGGAATAAAAGAGCGTCGTTTTTGAATATGTATATTATAGGTATAGATTATACATATTATATGGATACATATGTATATACTTTACATGGGTTTTTTATAAAAATGGAAAATTATTAATGAAAATTAGAAAATTTTGGAAAAATATTAATTTTGTAAGATGGCTATACTGAATATTTATCATTTAAAAAGAAAAAAATGAAAGTTGGTTGGTAAATCATTGAGTAAAATGGTTTTAAATGTCTGTCATCTACAGATTAAATATTATGATATGCAAGAATTTATTTCATATAAAATATTAGAAATAAAAAAAAAAAAAAAAAATAGAATAGAATCGAACTTGTGAACAGAACACTTCTCAAGTTTAAGAAGCGGCCACTCTACCACTGCACCAAACTCCCCACTGAAGTTTTGACGTTTATATTCAATTTTATTGTGAAATTTCTATTTCCCACCATGCAAAATATATTTTAAAATTTTTTTTATGTTTTTAGAAAAAAAACAAAAAGCAAAAACAACAAAACAAAATTTAAAATTCAACGGAATAAAAGAGCGTCGTTTTTGAATATGTATATTATAGGTATAGATTATACATATTATATGGATACATATGTATATACTTTACATGGGTTTTTTATAAAAATGGAAAATTATTAATGAAAATTAGAAAATTTTGGAAAAATATTAATTTTGTAAGATGGCTATACTGAATATTTATCATTTAAAAAGAAAAAAATGAAAGTTGGTTGGTAAATCATTGAGTAAAATGGTTTTAAATGTCTGTCATTTACAGATTAAATATTATGATATGCAAGAATTTATTTCATATAAAATATTAGAAATAAAAAAAAAAAAAAAAAAAATAGAATAGAATCGAACTTGTGAACTGAACACTTCTCAAGTTTAAGAAGCGGCCACTCTACCACTGCACCAAACTCCCCACTGAAGTTTTGACGTTTATATTCAATTTTATTGTGAAATTTCTATTTCCCACCATGCAAAATATATTTTAAAATTTTTTTTATGTTTTTAGAAAAAAAACAAAAAGCAAAAACAACGAAACAAAATTTAAAATTCAACGGAATAAAAGAGCGTCGTTTTTGAATATGTATATTATAGGTATAGATTATACATATTATATGGATACATATGTATATACTTTACATGGGTTTTTTATAAAAATGGAAAATTATTAATGAAAATTAGAAAATTTTGGAAAAATATTAATTTTGTAAGATGGCTATACTGAATATTTATCATTTAAAAAGAAAAAAATGAAAGTTGGTTGGTAAATCATTGAGTAAAATGGTTTTAAATGTCTGTCATTTACAGATTAAATATTATGATATGCAAGAATTTATTTCATATAAAATATTAGAAATAAAAAAAAAAAAAAAAAAATAGAATAGAATCGAACTTGTGAACTGAACACTTCTCAAGTTTAAGAAGCGGCCACTCTACCACTGCACCAAACTCCCCACTGAAGTTTTGACGTTTATATTCAATTTTATTGTGAAATTTCTATTTCCCACCATGCAAAATATATTTTAAAATTTTTTTTATGTTTTTAGAAAAAAAACAAAAAGCAAAAACATCAAAACAAAATTTAAAATTCAACGGAATAAAAGAGCGTCGTTTTTGAATATGTATATTATAGGTATAGATTATACATATTATATGGATACATATGTATATACTTTACATGGGTTTTTTATAAAAATGGAAAATTATTAATGAAAATTAGAAAATTTTGGAAAAATATTAATTTTGTAAGATGGCTATACTGAATATTTATCATTTAAAAAGAAAAAAATGAAAGTTGGTTGGTAAATCATTGAGTAAAATGGTTTTAAATGTCTGTCGTTTACAGATTAAATATTATGATATGCAAGAATTTATTTCATATAAAATATTAGAAATAAAAAAAAAAAAAAAAAAAATAGAATAGAATCGAACTTGTGAACTGAACACTTCTCAAGTTTAAGAAGCGGCCACTCTACCACTGCGCCAAACTCCCCACTGAAGTTTTGACGTTTATATTCAATTTTATTGTGAAATTTCTATTTCCCACCATGCAAAATATATTTTAAAATTTTTTTTATGTTTTTAGAAAAAAAACAAAAAGCAAAAACAACAAAACAAAATTTAAAATTCAACGGAATAAAAGAGCGTCGTTTTTGAATATGTATATTATAGGTATAGATTATACATATTATATGGATACATATGTATATACTTTACATGGGTTTTTTATAAAAATGGAAAATTATTAATGAAAATTAGAAAATTTTGGAAAAATATTAATTTTGTAAGATGGCTATACTGAATATTTATCATTTAAAAAGAAAAAAATGAAAGTTGGTTGGTAAATCATTGAGTAAAATGGTTTTAAATGTCTGTCATTTACAGATTAAATATTATGATATGCAAGAATTTATTTCATATAAAATATTAGAAATAAAAAAAAAAAAAAAAAAAATAGAATAGAATCGAACTTGTGAACTGAACACTTCTCAAGTTTAAGAAGCGGCCACTCTACCACTGCACCAAACTCCCCACTGAAGTTTTGACGTTTATATTCAATTGTATTGTGAAATTTCTATTTCCCACCATGCAAAATATATTTTAAAATTTTTTTTATGTTTTTAGAAAAAAAACAAAAAGCAAAAACAACAAAACAAAATTTAAAATTCAACGGAATAAAAGAGCGTCGTTTTTGAATATGTATATTATAGGTATAGATTATACATATTATATGGGTACATATGTATATACTTTACATGGGTTTTTTATAAAAATGGAAAATTATTAATGAAAATTAGAAAATTTTGGAAAAATATTAATTTTGTAAGATGGCTATACTGAATATTTATCATTTAAAAAGAAAAAAATGAAAGTTGGTTGGTAAATCATTGAGTAAAATGGTTTTAAATGTCTGTCATTTACAGATTAAATATTATGATATGCAAGAATTTATTTCATATAAAATATTAGAAATAAAAAAAAAAAAATAGAATAGAATCGAACTTGTGAACTGAACACTTCTCAAGTTTAAGAAGCGGCCACTCTACCACTGCACCAAACTCCCCACTGAAGTTTTGACGTTTATATTCAATTTTATTGTGAAATTTCTATTTCCCACCATGCAAAATATATTTTAAAATTTTTTTTATGTTTTTAGAAAAAAAACAAAAAGCAAAAACAACAAAACAAAATTTAAAATTCAACGGAATAAAAGAGCGTCGTTTTTAAATATATATATTATAGGTATAGATTATACATATTATATGGATACATATGTATATACTTTACATGGGTTTTTTATAAAAATGGAAAATTATTAATGAAAATTAGAAAATTTTGGAAAAATATTAATTTTGTAAGATGGCTATACTGAATATTTATCATTTAAAAAGAAAAAAATGAAAGTTGGTTGGTAAATCATTGAGTAAAATGGTTTTAAATGTCTGTCATTTACAGATTAAATATTATGATATGCAAGAATTTATTTCATATAAAATATTAGAAATAAAAAAAAAAAAAAAAAAAAATAGAATAGAATCGAACTTGTGAACTGAACACTTCTCAAGTTTAAGAAGCGGCCACTCTACCACTGCACCAAACTCCCCACTGAAGTTTTGACGTTTATATTCAATTTTATTGTGAAATTTCTATTTCCCACCATGCAAAATATATTTTAAAATTTTTTTTATGTTTTTAGAAAAAAAACAAAAAGCAAAAACAACAAAACAAAATTTAAAATTCAACGGAATAAAAGAGCGTCGTTTTTGAATATGTATATTATAGGTATAGATTATACATATTATATGGATACATATGTATATACTTTACATGGGTTTTTTATAAAAATGGAAAATTATTAATGAAAATTAGAAAATTTTGGAAAAATATTAATTTTGTAAGATGGCTATACTGAATATTTATCATTTAAAAAGAAAAAATTAAAGTTGGTTGGTAAATCATTGAGTAAAATGGTTTTAAATGTCTGTCATTTACAGATTAAATATTATGATATGCAAGAATTTATTTCATATAAAATATTAGAAATAAAAAAAAAAAAAAAAAAAATAGAATAGAATCGAACTTGTGAACTGAACACTTCTCAAGTTTAAGAAGCGGCCACTCTACCACTGCACCAAACTCCCCACTGAAGTTTTGACGTTTATATTCAATTTTATTGTGAAATTTCTATTTCCCACCATGCAAAATATATTTTAAAATTTTTTTTATGTTTTTAGAAAAAAAACAAAAAGCAAAAACAACAAAACAAAATTTAAAATTCAACGGAATAAAAGAGCGTCGTTTTTGAATATGTATATTATAGGTATAGATTATACATATTATATGGATACATATGTATATACTTTACATGGGTTTTTTATAAAAATGGAAAATTATTAATGAAAATTAGAAAATTTTGGAAAAATATTAATTTTGTAAGATGGCTATACTGAATATTTATCATTTAAAAAGAAAAAAATGAAAGTTGGTTGGTAAATCATTGAGTAAAATGGTTTTAAATGTCTGTCATTTACAGATTAAATATTATGATATGCAAGAATTTATTTCATATAAAATATTAGAAATAAAAAAAAAAAAAAAAAAAATAGAATAGAATCGAACTTGTGAACTGAACACTTCTCAAGTTTAAGAAGCGGCCACTCTACCACTGCACCAAACTCCCCACTGAAGTTTTGACGTTTATATTCAATTTTATTGTGAAATTTCTATTTCCCACCATGCAAAATATATTTTAAAATTTTTTTTATGTTTTTAGAAAAAAAACAAAAAGCAAAAACAACAAAACAAAATTTAAAATTCAACGGAATAAAAGAGCGTCGTTTTTGAATATGTATATTATAGGTATAGATTATACATATTATATGGGTACATATGTATATACTTTACATGGGTTTTTTATAAAAATGGAAAATTATTAATGAAAATTAGAAAATTTTGGAAAAATATTAATTTTGTAAGATGGCTATACTGAATATTTATCATTTAAAAAGAAAAAAATGAAAGTTGGTTGGTAAATCATTGAGTAAAATGGTTTTAAATGTCTGTCATTTACAGATTAAATATTATGATATGCAAGAATTTATTTCATATAAAATATTAGAAATAAAAAAAAAAAAATAGAATAGAATCGAACTTGTGAACAGAACACTTCTCAAGTTTAAGAAGCGGCCACTCTACCACTGCACCAAACTCCCCACTGAAGTTTTGACGTTTATATTCAATTTTATTGTGAAATTTCTATTTCCCACCATGCAAAATATATTTTAAAATTTTTTTTATGTTTTTAGAAAAAAAACAAAAAGCAAAAACAACAAAACAAAATTTAAAATTCAACGGAATAAAAGAGCGTCGTTTTTGAATATGTATATTATAGGTATAGATTATACATATTATATGGATACATATGTATATACTTTACATGGGTTTTTTGTAAAAATGGAAAATTATTAATGAAAATTAGAAAATTTTGGAAAAATATTAATTTTGTAAGATGGCTATACTGAATATTTATCATTTAAAAAGAAAAAAATGAAAGTTGGTTGGTAAATCATTGAGTAAAATGGTTTTAAATGTCTGTCATTTACAGATTAAATATTATGATATGCAAGAATTTATTTCATATAAAATATAAGAAATAAAAAAAAAAAAAAAAAAAATAGAATAGAATCGAACTTGTGAACTGAGCACTTCTCAAGTTTAAGAAGCGGCCACTCTACCACTGCACCAAACTCCCCACTGAAGTTTTGACGTTTATATTCAATTTTATTGTGAAATTTCTATTTCCCACCATGCAAAATATATTTTAAAATTTTTTTTATGTTTTTAGAAAAAAAACAAAAAGCAAAAACAACAAAACAAAATTTAAAATTCAACGGAATAAAAGAGCGTCGTTTTTGAATATGTATATTATAGGTATAGATTATACATATTATATGGATACATATGTATATACTTTACATGGGTTTTTTATAAAAATGGAAAATTATTAATGAAAATTAGAAAATTTTGGAAAAATATTAATTTTGTAAGATGGCTATACTGAATATTTATCATTTAAAAAGAAAAAAATGAAAGTTGGTTGGTAAATCATTGAGTAAAATGGTTTTAAATATCTGTCATTTACAGATTAAATATTATGATATGCAAGAATTTATTTCATATAAAATATTAGAAATAAAAAAAAAAAAAAAAAAAATAGAATAGAATCGAACTTGTGAACTGAACACTTCTCAAGTTTAAGAAGCGGCCACTCTACCACTGCACCAAACTCCCCACTGAAGTTTTGACGTTTATATTCAATTTTATTGTGAAATTTCTATTTCCCACCATGCAAAATATATTTTAAAATTTTTTTTATGTTTTTAGAAAAAAAACAAAAAGCAAAATTTAAAATTCAACGGAATAAAAGAGCGTCGTTTTTGAATATGTATATTATAGGTATAGATTATACATATTATATGGAGACATATGTATATACTTTACATGGGTTTTTTATAAAAATGGAAAATTATTAATGAAAATTAGAAAATTTTGGAAAAATATTAATTTTGTAAGATGGCTATACTGAATATTTATCATTTAAAAAGAAAAAAATGAAAGTTGGTTGGTAAATCATTGAGTAAAATGGTTTTAAATGTCTGTCATTTACAGATTAAATATTATGATATGCAAGAATTTATTTCATATAAAATATTAGAAATAAAAAAAAAAAAAAAAAATAGAATAGAATCGAACTTGTGAACTGAACACTTCTCAAGTTTAAGAAGCGGCCACTCTACCACTGCACCAAACTCCCCACTGAAGTTTTGACGTTTATATTCAATTTTATTGTGAAATTTCTATTTCCCACCATGCAAAATATATTTTAAAATTTTTTTTATGTTTTTAGAAAAAAAACAAAAAGCAAAATTTAAAATTCAACGGAATAAAAGAGCGTCGTTTTTGAATATGTATATTATAGGTATAGATTATACATATTATATGGAGACATATGTATATACTTTACATGGGTTTTTTATAAAAATGGAAAATTATTAATGAAAATTAGAAAATTTTGGAAAAATATTAATTTTGTAAGATGGCTATACTGAATATTTATCATTTAAAAAGAAAAAAATGAAAGTTGGTTGGTAAATCATTGAGTAAAATGGTTTTAAATGTCTGTCATTTACAGATTAAATATTATGATATGCAAGAATTTATTTCATATAAAATATTAGAAATAAAAAAAAAAAAAAAAAAATAGAATAGAATCGAACTTGTGAACTGAACACTTCTCAAGTTTAAGAAGCGGCCACTCTACCACTGCACCAAACTCCCCACTGAAGTTTTGACGTTTATATTCAATTTTATTGTGAAATTTCTATTTCCCACCATGCAAAATATATTTTAAAATTTTTTTTATGTTTTTAGAAAAAAAACAAAAAGCAAAAACAACAAAACAAAATTTAAAATTCAACGGAATAAAAGAGCGTCGTTTTTGAATATGTATATTATAGGTATAGATTATACATATTATATGGATACATATGTATATACTTTACATGGGTTTTTTATAAAAATGGAAAATTATTAATGAAAATTAGAAAATTTTGGAAAAATATTAATTTTGTAAGATGGCTATACTGAATATTTATCATTTAAAAAGAAAAAAATGAAAGTTGGTTGGTAAATCATTGAGTAAAATGGTTTTAAATGTCTGTCATTTACAGATTAAATATTATGATATGCAAGAATTTATTTCATATAAAATATTAGAAATAAAAAAAAAAAAAAAAAAAATAGAATAGAATCGAACTTGTGAACTGAACACTTCTCAAGTTTAAGAAGCGGCCACTCTACCACTGCACCAAACTCCCCACTGAAGTTTTGACGTTTATATTCAATTTTATTGTGAAATTTCTATTTCCCACCATGCAAAATATATTTTAAAATTTTTTTTATGTTTTTAGAAAAAAAACAAAAAGCAAAAACAACAAAACAAAATTTAAAATTCAACGGAATAAAAGAGCGTCGTTTTTGAATATGTATATTATAGGTATAGATTATACATATTATATGGATACATATGTATATACTTTACATGGGTTTTTTATAAAAATGGAAAATTATTAATGAAAATTAGAAAATTTTGGAAAAATATTAATTTTGTAAGATGGCTATACTGAATATTTATCATTTAAAAAGAAAAAAATGAAAGTTGGTTGGTAAATCATTGAGTAAAATGGTTTTAAATGTCTGTCTTTTACAGATTAAATATTATGATATGCAAGAATTTATTTCATATAAAATATTAGAAATAAAAAAAAAAAAAAAAAATAGAATAGAATCGAACTTGTGAACAGAACACTTCTCAAGTTTAAGAAGCGGCCACTCTACCACTGCACCAAACTCCCCACTGAAGTTTTGACGTTTATATTTTATTGTGAAATTTCTATTTCCCACCATGCAAAATATATTTTAAAATTTTTTTTATGTTTTTAGAAAAAAAACAAAAAGCAAAAACAACAAAACAAAATTTAAAATTCAACGGAATAAAAGAGCGTCGTTTTTGAATATGTATATTATAGGTATAGATTATACATATTATATGGATACATATGTATATACTTTACATGGGTTTTTTATAAAAATGGAAAATTATTAATGAAAATTAGAAAATTTTGGAAAAATATTAATTTTGTAAGATGGCTATACTGAATATTTATCATTTAAAAAGAAAAAAATGAAAGTTGGTTGGTAAATCATTGAGTAAAATGGTTTTAAATGTCTGTCATTTACAGATTAAATATTATGATATGCAAGAATTTATTTCATATAAAATATTAGAAATAAAAAAAAAAAAAAAAAAAATAGAATAGAATCGAACTTGTGAACTGAACACTTCTCAAGTTTAAGAAGCGGCCACTCTACCACTGCACCAAACTCCCCACTGAAGTTTTGACGTTTATATTCAATTTTATTGTAAAATTTCTATTTCCCACCATGCAAAATATATTTTAAAATTTTTTTTATGTTTTTAGAAAAAAAACAAAAAGCAAAAACAACAAAACAAAATTTAAAATTCAACGGAATAAAAGAGCGTCGTTTTTGAATATGTATATTATAGGTATAGATTATACATATTATATGGATACATATGTATATACTTTACATGGGTTTTTTATAAAAATGGAAAATTATTAATGAAAATTAGAAAATTTTGGAAAAATATTAATTTTGTAAGATGGCTATACTGAATATTTATCATTTAAAAAGAAAAAAATGAAAGTTGGTTGGTAAATCATTGAGTAAAATGGTTTTAAATGTCTGTCATTTACAGATTAAATATTATGATATGCAAGAATTTATTTCATATAAAATATTAGAAATAAAAAAAAAAAAAAAAAAATAGAATAGAATCGAACTTGTGAACTGAACACTTCTCAAGTTTAAGAAGCGGCCACTCTACCACTGCACCAAACTCCCCACTGAAGTTTTGACGTTTATATTCAATTTTATTGTGAAATTTCTATTTCCCACCATGCAAAATATATTTTAAAATTTTTTTTATGTTTTTAGAAAAAAAACAAAAAGCAAAAACAACAAAACAAAATTTAAAATTCAACGGAATAAAAGAGCGTCGTTTTTGAATATGTATATTATAGGTATAGATTATACATATTATATGGATACATATGTATATACTTTACATGGGTTTTTTATAAAAATGGAAAATTATTAATGAAAATTAGAAAATTTTGGAAAAATATTAATTTTGTAAAATGGCTATACTGAATATTTATCATTTAAAAAGAAAAAAATGAAAGTTGGTTGGTAAATCATTGAGTAAAATGGTTTTAAATGTCTGTCATTTACAGATTAAATATTATGATATGCAAGAATTTATTTCATATAAAATATTAGAAATAAAAAAAAAAAAAAAAAAAATAGAATAGAATCGAACTTGTGAACTGAACACTTCTCAAGTTTAAGAAGCGGCCACTCTACCACTGCACCAAACTCCCCACTGAAGTTTTGACGTTTATATTCAATTTTATTGTGAAATTTCTATTTCCCACCATGCAAAATATATTTTAAAATTTTTTTTATGTTTTTAGAAAAAAAACAAAAAGCAAAAACAACAAAACAAAATTTAAAATTCAACGGAATAAAAGAGCGTCGTTTTTGAATATGTATATTATAGGTATAGATTATACATATTATATGGATACATATGTATATACTTTACATGGGTTTTTTATAAAAATGGAAAATTATTAATGAAAATTAGAAAATTTTGGAAAAATATTAATTTTGTAAGATGGCTATACTGAATATTTATCATTTAAAAAGAAAAAAATGAAAGTTGGTTGGTAAATCATTGAGTAAAATGGTTTTAAATGTCTGTCATTTACAGATTAAATATTATGATATGCAAGAATTTATTTCATATAAAATATTAGAAATAAAAAAAAAAAAAAAAAATAGAATAGAATCGAACTTGTGAACAGAACACTTCTCAAGTTTAAGAAGCGGCCACTCTACCACTGCACCAAACTCCCCACTGAAGTTTTGACGTTTATATTTTATTGTGAAATTTCTATTTCCCACCATGCAAAATATATTTTAAAATTTTTTTTATGTTTTTAGAAAAAAAACAAAAAGCAAAAACAACAAAACAAAATTTAAAATTCAACGGAATAAAAGAGCGTCGTTTTTGAATATGTATATTATAGGTATAGATTATACATATTATATGGATACATATGTATATACTTTACATGGGTTTTTTATAAAAATGGAAAATTATTAATGAAAATTAGAAAATTTTGGAAAAATATTAATTTTGTAAGATGGCTATACTGAATATTTATCATTTAAAAAGAAAAAAATGAAAGTTGGTTGGTAAATCATTGAGTAAAATGGTTTTAAATGTCTGTCATTTACAGATTAAATATTATGATATGCAAGAATTTATTTCATATAAAATATTAGAAATAAAAAAAAAAAAAAAAAAAATAGAATAAAATCGAACTTGTGAACTGAACACTTCTCAAGTTTAAGAAGCGGCCACTCTACCACTGCACCAAACTCCCCACTGAAGTTTTGACGTTTATATTCAATTTTATTGTAAAATTTCTATTTCCCACCATGCAAAATATATTTTAAAATTTTTTTTATGTTTTTAGAAAAAAAACAAAAAGCAAAAACAACAAAACAAAATTTAAAATTCAACGGAATAAAAGAGCGTCGTTTTTGAATATGTATATTATAGGTATAGATTATACATATTATATGGATACATATGTATATACTTTACATGGGTTTTTTATAAAAATGGAAAATTATTAATGAAAATTAGAAAATTTTGGAAAAATATTAATTTTGTAAGATGGCTATACTGAATATTTATCATTTAAAAAGAAAAAAATGAAAGTTGGTTGGTAAATCATTGAGTAAAATGGTTTTAAATGTCTGTCATTTACAGATTAAATATTATGATATGCAAGAATTTATTTCATATAAAATATTAGAAATAAAAAAAAAAAAAAAAAAATAGAATAGAATCGAACTTGTGAACTGAACACTTCTCAAGTTTAAGAAGCGGCCACTCTACCACTGCACCAAACTCCCCACTGAAGTTTTGACGTTTATATTCAATTTTATTGTGAAATTTCTATTTCCCACCATGCAAAATATATTTTAAAATTTTTTTTATGTTTTTAGAAAAAAAACAAAAAGCAAAAACAACAAAACAAAATTTAAAATTCAACGGAATAAAAGAGCGTCGTTTTTGAATATGTATATTATAGGTATAGATTATACATATTATATGGATACATATGTATATACTTTACATGGGTTTTTTATAAAAATGGAAAATTATTAATGAAAATTAGAAAATTTTGGAAAAATATTAATTTTGTAAGATGGCTATACTGAATATTTATCATTTAAAAAGAAAAAAATGAAAGTTGGTTGGTAAATCATTGAGTAAAATGGTTTTAAATGTCTGTCATTTACAGATTAAATATTATGATATGCAAGAATTTATTTCATATAAAATATTAGAAATAAAAAAAAAAAAAAAAAAATAGAATAGAATCGAACTTGTGAACAGAACACTTCTCAAGTTTAAGAAGCGGCCACTCTACCACTGCACCAAACTCCCCACTGAAGTTTTGACGTTTATATTTTATTGTGAAATTTCTATTTCCCACCATGCAAAATATATTTTAAAATTTTTTTTATGTTTTTAGAAAAAAAACAAAAAGCAAAAACAACAAAACAAAATTTAAAATTCAACGGAATAAAAGAGCGTCGTTTTTGAATATGTATATTATAGGTATAGATTATACATATTATATGGATACATATGTATATACTTTACATGGGTTTTTTATAAAAATGGAAAATTATTAATGAAAATTAGAAAATTTTGGAAAAATATTAATTTTGTAAGATGGCTATACTGAATATTTATCATTTAAAAAGAAAAAAATGAAAGTTGGTTTGTAAATCATTGAGTAAAATGGTTTTAAATGTCTGTCATTTACAGATTAAATATTATGATATGCAAGAATTTATTTCATATAAAATATTAGAAATAAAAAAAAAAAAAAAAAAAATAGAATAGAATCGAACTTGTGAACTGAACACTTCTCAAGTTTAAGAAGCGGCCACTCTACCACTGCACCAAACTCCCCACTGAAGTTTTGACGTTTATATTCAATTTTATTGTAAAATTTCTATTTCCCACCATGCAAAATATATTTTAAAATTTTTTTTATGTTTTTAGAAAAAAAACAAAAAGCAAAAACAACAAAACAAAATTTAAAATTCAACGGAATAAAAGAGCGTCGTTTTTGAATATGTATATTATAGGTATAGATTATACATATTATATGGATACATATGTATATACTTTACATGGGTTTTTTATAAAAATGGAAAATTATTAATGAAAATTAGAAAATTTTGGAAAAATATTAATTTTGTAAGATGGCTATACTGAATATTTATCATTTAAAAAGAAAAAAATGAAAGTTGGTTGGTAAATCATTGAGTAAAATGGTTTTAAATGTCTGTCATTTACAGATTAAATATTATGATATGCAAGAATTTATTTCATATAAAATATTAGAAATAAAAAAAAAAAAAAAAAAAATAGAATAGAATCGAACTTGTGAACTGAACACTTCTCAAGTTTAAGAAGCGGCCACTCTACCACTGCACCAAACTCCCCACTGAAGTTTTGACGTTTATATTCAATTTTATTGTGAAATTTCTATTTCCCACCATGCAAAATATATTTTAAAATTTTTTTTATGTTTTTAGAAAAAAAATAAAAAGCAAAAACAACAAAACAAAATTTAAAATTCAACGGAATAAAAGAGCGTCGTTTTTGAATATGTATATTATAGGTATAGATTATACATATTATATGGATACATATGTATATACTTTACATGGGTTTTTTATAAAAATGGAAAATTATTAATGAAAATTAGAAAATTTTGGAAAAATATTAATTTTGTAAGATGGCTATACTGAATATTTATCATTTAAAAAGAAAAAAATGAAAGTTGGTTGGTAAATCATTGAGTAAAATGGTTTTAAATGTCTGTCATTTACAGATTAAATATTATGATATGCAAGAATTTATTTCATATAAAATATTAGAAATAAAAAAAAAAAAAAAAAATAGAATAGAATCGAACTTGTGAACAGAACACTTCTCAAGTTTAAGAAGCGGCCACTCTACCACTGCACCAAACTCCCCACTGAAGTTTTGACGTTTATATTCAATTTTATTGTGAAATTTCTATTTCCCACCATGCAAAATATATTTTAAAATTTTTTTTATGTTTTTAGAAAAAAAACAAAAAGCAAAAACAACAAAACAAAATTTAAAATTCAACGGAATAAAAGAGCGTCGTTTTTGAATATGTATATTATAGGTATAGATTATACATATTATATGGATACATATGTATATACTTTACATGGGTTTTTTATAAAAATGGAAAATTATTAATGAAAATTAGAAAATTTTGGAAAAATATTAATTTTGTAAGATGGCTATACTGAATATTTATCATTTAAAAAGAAAAAATGAAAGTTGGTTGGTAAATCATTGAGTAAAATGGTTTTAAATGTCTGTCATTTACAGATTAAATATTATGATATGCAAGAATTTATTTCATATAAAATATTAGAAATAAAAAAAAAAAAAAAAAAAATAGAATAGAATCGAACTTGTGAACTGAACACTTCTCAAGTTTAAGAAGCGGCCACTCTACCACTGCACCAAACTCCCCACTGAAGTTTTGACGTTTATATTCAATTTTATTGTGAAATTTCTATTTCCCACCATGCAAAATATATTTTAAAATTTTTTTTATGTTTTTAGAAAAAAAACAAAAAGCAAAAACAACAAAACAAAATTTAAAATTCAACGGAATAAAAGAGCGTCGTTTTTGAATATGTATATTATAGGTATAGATTATACATATTATATGGATACATATGTATATACTTTACATGGGTTTTTTATAAAAATGGAAAATTATTAATGAAAATTAGAAAATTTTGGAAAAATATTAATTTTGTAAGATGGCTATACTGAATATTTATCATTTAAAAAGAAAAAAATGAAAGTTGGTTGGTAAATCATTGAGTAAAATGGTTTTAAATATCTGTCATTTACAGATTAAATATTATGATATGCAAGAATTTATTTCATATAAAATATTAGAAATAAAAAAAAAAAAAAAAAAAATAGAATAGAATCGAACTTGTGAACTGAACACTTCTCAAGTTTAAGAAGCGGCCACTCTACCACTGCACCAAACTCCCCACTGAAGTTTTGACGTTTATATTCAATTTTATTGTGAAATTTCTATTTCCCACCATGCAAAATATATTTTAAAATTTTTTTTATGTTTTTAGAAAAAAAACAAAAAGCAAAAACAACAAAACAAAATTTAAAATTCAACGGAATAAAAGAGCGTCGTTTTTGAATATGTATATTATAGGTATAGATTATACATATTATATGGATACATATGTATATACTTTACATGGGTTTTTTATAAAAATGGAAAATTATTAATGAAAATTAGAAAATTTTGGAAAAATATTAATTTTGTAAGATGGCTATACTGAATATTTATCATTTAAAAAGAAAAAAATGAAAGTTGGTTGGTAAATCATTGAGTAAAATGGTTTTAAATGTCTGTCATTTACAGATTAAATATTATGATATGCAAGAATTTATTTCATATAAAATATTAGAAATAAAAAAAAAAAAAAAAAAAATAGAATAGAATCGAACTTGTGAACTGAACACTTCTCAAGTTTAAGAAGCGGCCACTCTACCACTGCACCAAACTCCCCACTGAAGCTTTGACGTTTATATTCAATTTTATTGTGAAATTTCTATTTCCCACCATGCAAAATATATTTTAAAATTTTTTTTATGGTTTTAGAAAAAAAACAAAAAGCAAAAACAACAAAACAAAATTTAAAATTCAACGGAATAAAAGAGCGTCGTTTTTGAATATGTATATTATAGGTATAGATTATACATATTATATGGATACATATGTATATACTTTACATGGGTTTTTTATAAAAATGGAAAATTATTAATGAAAATTAGAAAATTTTGGAAAAATATTAATTTTGTAAGATGGCTATACTGAATATTTATCATTTAAAAAGAAAAAAATGAAAGTTGGTTGGTAAATCATTGAGTAAAATGGTTTTAAATGTCTGTCATTTACAGATTAAATATTATGATATGCAAGAATTTATTTCATATAAAATATTAGAAATAAAAAAAAAAAAAAAAAAAATAGAATAGAATCGAACTTGTGAACTGAACACTTCTCAAGTTTAAGAAGCGGCCACTCTACCACTGCACCAAACTCCCCACTGAAGTTTTGACGTTTATATTCAATTTTATTGTGAAATTTCTATTTCCCACCATGCAAAATATATTTTAAAATTTTTTTTATGTTTTTAGAAAAAAAACAAAAAGCAAAAACAACAAAACAAAATTTAAAATTCAACGGAATAAAAGAGCGTCGTTTTTGAATATGTATATTATAGGTATAGATTATACATATTATATGGATACATATGTATATACTTTACATGGGTTTTTTATAAAAATGGAAAATTATTAATGAAAATTAGAAAATTTTGGAAAAATATTAATTTTGTAAGATGGCTATACTGAATATTTATCATTTAAAAAGAAAAAAATGAAAGTTGGTTGGTAAATCATTGAGTAAAATGGTTTTAAATGTCTGTCATTTACAGATTAAATATTATGATATGCAAGAATTTATTTCATATAAAATATTAGAAATAAAAAAAAAAAAAAAAAAATAGAATAGAATCGAACTTGTGAACAGAACACTTCTCAAGTTTAAGAAGCGGCCACTCTACCACTGCACCAAACTCCCCACTGAAGTTTTGACGTTTATATTTTATTGTGAAATTTCTATTTCCCACCATGCAAAATATATTTTAAAATTTTTTTTATGTTTTTAGAAAAAAAACAAAAAGCAAAAACAACAAAACAAAATTTAAAATTCAACGGAATAAAAGAGCGTCGTTTTTGAATATGTATATTATAGGTATAGATTATACATATTATATGGATACATATGTATATACTTTACATGGGTTTTCTATAAAAATGGAAAATTATTAATGAAAATTAGAAAATTTTGGAAAAATATTAATTTTGTAAGATGGCTATACTGAATATTTATCATTTAAAAAGAAAAAAATGAAAGTTGGTTGGTAAATCATTGAGTAAAATGGTTTTAAATGTCTGTCATTTACAGATTAAATATTATGATATGCAAGAATTTATTTCATATAAAATATTAGAAATAAAAAAAAAAAAAAAAAAATAGAATAGAATCGAACTTGTGAACTGAACACTTCTCAAGTTTAAGAAGCGGCCACTCTACCACTGCACCAAACTCCCCACTGAAGTTTTGACGTTTATATTCAATTTTATTGTGAAATTTCTATTTCCCACCATGCAAAATATATTTTAAAATTTTTTTTATGTTTTTAGAAAAATAACAAAAAGCAAAAACAACAAAACAAAATTTAAAATTCAACGGAATAAAAGAGCGTCGTTTTTGAATATGTATATTATAGGTATAGATTATACATATTATATGGATACATATGTATATACTTTACATGGGTTTTTTATAAAAATGGAAAATTATTAATGAAAATTAGAAAATTTTGGAAAAATATTAATTTTGTAAGATGGCTATACTGAATATTTATCATTTAAAAAGAAAAAAATGAAAGTTGGTTGGTAAATCATTGAGTAAAATGGTTTTAAATGTCTGTCATTTACAGATTAAATATTATGATATGCAAGAATTTATTTCATATAAAATATTAGAAATAAAAAAAAAAAAAAAAAATAGAATAGAATCGAACTTGTGAACTGAACACTTCTCAAGTTTAAGAAGCGGCCACTCTACCACTGCACCAAACTCCCCACTGAAGTTTTTACGTTTATATTCAATTTTATTGTGAAATTTCTATTTCCCACCATGCAAAATATATTTTAAAATTTTTTTTATGTTTTTAGAAAAAAAACAAAAAGCAAAAACAACAAAACAAAATTTAAAATTCAACGGAATAAAAGAGCGTCGTTTTTGAATATGTATATTATAGGTATAGATTATACATATTATATGGATACATATGTATATACTTTACATGGGTTTTTTATAAAAATGGAAAATTATTAATGAAAATTAGAAAATTTTGGAAAAATATTAATTTTGTAAGATGGCTATACTGAATATTTATCATTTAAAAAGAAAAAAATGAAAGTTGGTTGGTAAATCATTGAGTAAAATGGTTTTAAATGTCTGTCATTTACAGATTAAATATTATGATATGCAAGAATTTATTTCCTATAAAATATTAGAAATAAAAAAAAAAAAAAAAAAAATAGAATAGAATCGAACTTGTGAACAGAACACTTCTCAAGTTTAAGAAGCGGCCACTCTACCACTGCACCAAACTCCCCACTGAAGTTTTGACGTTTATATTCAATTTTATTGTGAAATTTCTATTTCCCACCATGCAAAATATATTTTAAAATTTTTTTTATGTTTTTAGAAAAAAAACAAAAAGCAAAAACAACAAAACAAAATTTAAAATTCAACGGAATAAAAGAGCGTCGTTTTTGAATATGTATATTATAGGTATAGATTATACATATTATATGGATACATATGTATATACTTTACATGGGTTTTTTATAAAAATGGAAAATTATTAATGAAAATTAGAAAATTTTGGAAAAATATTAATTTTGTAAGATGGCTATACTGAATATTTATCATTTAAAAAGAAAAAAATGAAAGTTGGTTGGTAAATCATTGAGTAAAATGGTTTTAAATGTCTGTCATTTACAGATTAAATATTATGATATGCAAGAATTTATTTCATATAAAATATTAGAAATAAAAAAAAAAAAAAAAAATAGAATAGAATCGAACTTGTGAACAGAACACTTCTCAAGTTTAAGAAGCGGCCACTCTACCACTGCACCAAACTCCCCACTGAAGTTTTGACGTTTATATTCAATTTTATTGTGAAATTTCTATTTCCCACCATGCAAAATATATTTTAAAATTTTTTTTATGTTTTTAGAAAAAAAACAAAAAGCAAAAACAATAAAACAAAATTTAAAATTCAACGGAATAAAAGAGCGTCGTTTTTGAATATGTATATTATAGGTATAGATTATACATATTATATGGATACATATGTATATACTTTACATGGGTTTTTTATAAAAATGGAAAATTATTAATGAAAATTAGAAAATTTTGGAAAAATATTAATTTTGTAAGATGGCTATACTGAATATTTATCATTTAAAAAGAAAAAAATGAAAGTTGGTTGGTAAATCATTGAGTAAAATGGTTTTAAATGTCTGTCATTTACAGATTAAATATTATGATATGCAAGAATTTATTTCATATAAAATATTAGAAATAAAAAAAAAAAAAAAAAAAAATAGAATAGAATCGAACTTGTGAACTGAACACTTCTCAAGTTTAAGAAGCGGCCACTCTACCACTGCACCAAACTCCCCACTGAAGTTTTGACGTTTATATTCAATTTTATTGTGAAATTTCTATTTCCCACCATGCAAAATATATTTTAAAATTTTTTTTATGTTTTTAGAAAAAAAACAAAAAGCAAAAACAACAAAACAAAATTTAAAATTCAACGGAATAAAAGAGCGTCGTTTTTGAATATGTATATTATAGGTATAGATTATACATATTATATGGATACATATGTATATACTTTACATGGGTTTTTTATAAAAATGGAAAATTATTAATGAAAATTAGAAAATTTTGGAAAAATATTAATTTTGTAAGATGGCTATACTGAATATTTATCATTTAAAAAGAAAAAAATGAAAGTTGGTTGGTAAATCATTGAGTAAAATGGTTTTAAATGTCTGTCATTTACAGATTAAATATTATGATATGCAAGAATTTATTTCATATAAAATATTAGAAATAAAAAAATAAAAAAAAAAAATAGAATAGAATCGAACTTGTGAACTGAACACTTCTCAAGTTTAAGAAGCGGCCACTCTACCACTGCACCAAACTCCCCACTGAAGTTTTGACGTTTATATTCAATTTTATTGTGAAATTTCTATTTCCCACCATGCAAAATATATTTTAAAATTTTTTTTATGTTTTTAGAAAAAAAACAAAAAGCAAAAACAACAAAACAAAATTTAAAATTCAACGGAATAAAAGAGCGTCGTTTTTGAATATGTATATTATAGGTATAGATTATACATATTATATGGATACATATGTATATACTTTACATGGGTTTTTTATAAAAATGGAAAATTATTAATGAAAATTAGAAAATTTTGGAAAAATATTAATTTTGTAAGATGGCTATACTGAATATTTATCATTTAAAAAGAAAAAAATGAAAGTTGGTTGGTAAATCATTGAGTAAAATGGTTTTAAATGTCTGTCATTTACAGATTAAATATTATGATATGCAAGAATTTATTTCATATAAAATATTAGAAATAAAAAAAAAAAAAAAAAAAAATAGAATAGAATCGAACTTGTGAACTGAACACTTCTCAAGTTTAAGAAGCGGCCACTCTACCACTGCACCAAACTCCCCACTGAAGTTTTGACGTTTATATTCAATTTTATTGTGAAATTTCTATTTCCCACCATGCAAAATATATTTTAAAATTTTTTTTATGTTTTTAGAAAAAAAACAAAAAGCAAAAACAACAAAACAAAATTTAAAATTCAACGGAATAAAAGAGCGTCGTTTTTGAATATGTATATTATAGGTATAGATTATACATATTATATGGATACATATGTATATACTTTACATGGGTTTTTTATAAAAATGGAAAATTATTAATGAAAATTAGAAAATTTTGGAAAAATATTAATTTTGTAAGATGGCTATACTGAATATTTATCATTTAAAAAGAAAAAAATGAAAGTTGGTTGGTAAATCATTGAGTAAAATGGTTTTAAATGTCTGTCATTTACAGATTAAATATTATGATATGCAAGAATTTATTTCATATAAAATATTAGAAATAAAAAAAAAAAAAAAAATAGAATAGAATCGAACTTGTGAACAGAACACTTCTCAAGTTTAAGAAGCGGCCACTCTACCACTGCACCAAACTCCCCACTGAAGTTTTGACGTTTATATTCAATTTTATTGTGAAATTTCTATTTCCCACCATGCAAAATATATTTTAAAATTTTTTTTATGTTTTTAGAAAAAAAACAAAAAGCAAAAACAACAAAACAAAATTTAAAATTCAACAGAATAAAAGAGCGTCGTTTTTGAATATGTATATTATAGGTATAGATTATACATATTATATGGATACATATGTATATACTTTACATGGGTTTTTTATAAAAATGGAAAATTATTAATGAAAATTAGAAAATTTTGGAAAAATATTAATTTTGTAAGATGGCTATACTGAATATTTATCATTTAAAAAGAAAAAAATGAAAGTTGGTTGGTAAATCATTGAGTAAAATGGTTTTAAATGTCTGTCATTTACAGATTAAATATTATGATGTGCAAGCTGGTTTTTAAATCTGAATCAACCTTGATCAAATTGATATTTTCAGATGCATTTTTTTTTTTCTTTTTTTCTTGTTTTTTCTTTTTTTTATGAAGTATTTAAAGAAGAGGAAATAAAAACCATTAATTAAATGCGAGTATCACCGTATAAGATTTTATTGTTATGTAAGAATGTTGACAAAAATATGAATAAAAAGAAAACAAACAGGAAATCAAAAATATCTAACATGTGGTTTAAGTAATTGGCGTGAATGGAAATAGTAAGAAAAAATGCGTTTTTATAAAATGTAAAGAGAAAAATTTAAACAAATTAAGTGTACCCATGCGAATTTTTAAAATTAAAAGAAAAAAGTGCAAAGCTGGTTTTTAAATCTGAATTTTTTTGTTTTTTTTTTGTTCTGATGAAATATTTAAAGAAGAGGAAAGAAAAAATTAATAGTATTTTTAGATTTTATTGATATGTAAGAATGTAGAACAAAAAAAGATGTATTCTTATGTTGTGTTGAAAAAAAAATAAAACAAATTTATTTATATGTTTGAAATAATTATACCCGTATGAACTATGTTCAAGGGTATAATAAATTTGCCATTACGTTTGTGACACCTTAAAGGAGCCGAGCTAGATATAGTGTCAAAGGTATGGATCGGCTCAGAATCGAATTCTGAGTCGATTAAGCCATGTACGTCCGTCCGTCCGTCCGTCCGTTCGTCCGCACGATAACTCAAAAAATAAAGGAGCTAGGAGGCTGAAATTTTTTTTACGTCACTTTTGCAAAATTGTTAGTTTTGCTATTTAAATCCAACATTTTCGGTCGGCGGGTTCGAGTAGCTGCCATACAACTTCTTTCTTTATATAGAAATAACTCAGTATCTATTCAAGCTAGGGTTTTGAAATTTTGCAAATGATGATCAAGTTTTATGGCAACAACTTCTGTAAAATTTGGTTGTGTTGGTGCGACGGGTTCGGGTAGCTGCCATACAACTTCTCCGTTTAAATGAGAATAACTCAGTGTTTATTTAAGCTAGGAATCTGAAATTTAGTAAAGAGGTGTCGAGTTACATGCCAACAACTTCTGTAAAATTTGGTTGGTCTAGAGCATCCGGTTCAGGCTTCTTGCACCTCTTGGAAGTTAATAAAGCTAGGCGTCTGAAATCTTGCAAATGTTGATCGAGTTTTATGGCAACAACTTTTGCAAAATTTGGTTGTGGTGGTGCGACGGGTTCGGGTAGCTGCCATACAACTTATCCGGTTAAATGAGAATAACTCAGTGTTCATTGAAGCTAGGAATCTGAAATTTAGTAAAGAGGTGTCGAGTTATATGCCAACAACTTTTGTAAAATTTGGTTGGCCTAGAGCAGCCGGTTCAGGCTTCTTGCACCTCTTGGAAGTTAATAAAGCTAGGCGTCTGAAATCTTGCAAATGATGATCAAGTTTTATGGCAACAACTTCTGCAAAATTTGGTTGTGCTGGTGCGACGGGTTCGGGTAGCTGCCATACAAAATATCTTTTTAAATGAAAGGAACTCAGTGTCCGTCCGCACTATAACTCAAAAAATAGAGGAGCTAGGAGGCTGAAAATTTTTTTACGTCACTTTTGTAAAATTGTTAGTTTTGCTATTTAACTCCAGCATTTTCTGTCCCCGGGTTCGGGTAGCTGCCATACAACGTCTTTCTTGAAATAGAAATAACCCAGTGTCTGTTCAATCTAGGTATTTGAAATTTTGCGAATGATGATCAAGTTTTATGGCAACAACTTCTACAAAATTTGGTTGTGGTGGTACGACGGGTTCGGGTAGCTGCCATACAAAATATCTTTTTAAATGAAAAGAACTCAGTGTCCGTCCGCACGATAACTCAAAAAATAGAGGAGCTAGGAGGCTGAAAATTTTTTTACCTCACTTTTGTAAAATTGTTAGTTTTGCTATTTAACTCCAGCATTTTCGGCCCCCGGGTTCGAGTAGCTGCCATACAACGTCTTTCTTTAAATGGAAATAACCCAGTGTCTGTTCAATCTAGGTATCTGAAACTTTGCGAATGATGATCAAGTTTTATGGCAACAACTTCTGAAAAATTTGGTTGTGGTGGTACGACGGGTTCGGGTAGCTGCCATACAAAATATCTTTTTAAATGAAAAGAACTCAGTGTCCGTCCGCACGATAACTCAAAAAATAGAGGAGCTAGAAGGCTGAAAATTTTTTTACGTTACCTTTGTAAAATTGTTAGTTTTGCTATTTAACTCCAGCATTTTCGGCCCCCGGGTTCGAGTAGCTGCCATACAACGTCTTTCTTTAAATGGAAATAACCCAGTGTCTGTTCAATCTAGGTATCTGCAATTTTGCGAATGATGATCAAGTTTTATGGCAACAACTTCTGCAAAATTTGGTTGTGTTGGTGCGACGGGTTCGGCTAGCTGCCATACAACTTCTCTTTTTAAATGAAATTAACTCAGTGTCCGTCCGCACGATAACTCAAAAAATAAAGGAGCTAGAAGGCTGAAAATTTTTTTACGTTACCTTTGTAAAATTGTTAGTTTTGCTATTTAACTCCAGCATTTTCGGCCCCCGGGTTCGAGTAGCTGCCATACAACGTCTTTCTTTAAATGGAAATAACCCAGTGTCTGTTCAATCTAGGTATCTGCAATTTTGCGAATGATGATCAAGTTTTATGGCAACAACTTCTGCAAAATTTGGTTGTGTTGGTGCGACGGGTTCGGCTAGCTGCCATACAACTTCTCTTTTTAAATGAAATTAACTCAGTGTCCGTCCGCACGATAACTCAAAAAATAAAGGAGCTAGAAGGCTGACATTTTGTATACGTCACTTTTGCAAAATTGTTAGTTTTGCTATTTAACTCCAGCATTTTCGGCCGCCGGGTTCTAGTAGCTGCCATACAACTTCTTTCTTTAAATCGAAATAACCCAGTGTATATCCAATCTAGGTATCTGCAATTTTGCGAATGATGATCAAGTTTTATGGCAACAACTTCTGCAAAATTTGGTTGTGTTGGTGCGACGGGTTCGGGTAGCTGCCATACAACTTCTCCTTTTAAATGAAAATAACTCAGTGTCCGTAGGCACGATAACTCAAAAAATAAAGGAGCTAGAAGGCTGACATTTTATATACGTCACTTTTGCAAAATTGTTAGTTTTGCTATTTACCTCCAGCATTTTCGGCCCCCGGGTTCGAGTAGCTGCCATACAAAGTCTTCCTTTAAATGGAAATAACCCAGTGTCTGTTCAATCTAGGTATCTGCAATTTTGCGAATGATGATCAAGTTTTATGGCAACAACTTCTGCAAAAGTTTGTTGTGTTGGTGCGACGGGTTCGGGTAGCTGCCATACAACTTCTCTTTTTAAATGAAAATAACTCAGTGTCCGTCCGCACGATAACTCAAAAAATAAAGGAGCTAAGAGGCTGATATTTTTTTTACGTCACTTTTGCAAAATTGTTAGTTTTGCTATTTAACTCCAGCATTTTCGGCCCCCGGGTTCGAGTAGCTGCCATACAACGTCTTTCTTTAAATGGAAATAACCCAGTGTCTGTTCAATCTAGGTATCTGCAATTTTGCGAATGATGATCAAGTTTTATGGCAACAACTTCTGCAAAATTTGGTTGTGGTGGTGCGACGGGTTCGGGTAGCTGCCATACAAAATATCTTTTTAAAGGAAAAGAACTCAGTGTCCGTCCGCACGATAACTCAAAAAATAGAGGAGCTAGGAGGCTGAAAATTTTTTTACGTTACCTTTGTAAAATTGTTAGTTTTGCTATTTAACTCCAGCATTTTCGGCCCCCGGGTTCGAGTAGCTGCCATACAACGTCTTTCTTTAAATGGAAATAACCCAGTGTCTGTTCAATCTAGGTATCTGCAATTTTGCGAATGATGGTCAAGTTTTATGGCAACAACTTCTGCAAAATTTGGTTGTGTTGGTGCGACGGGTTCGGCTAGCTGCCATACAACTTCTCTTTTTAAATGAAATTAACTCAGTGTCCGTCCGCACGATAACTCAAAAAATAAAGGAGCTAGAAGGCTGACATTTTGTATACGTCACTTTTGCAAAATTGTTAGTTTTGCTATTTAACTCCACCATTTTCGGCCGCCGGGTTCTAGTAGCTGCCATACAACTTCTTTCTTTAAATCGAAATAACCCAGTGTATATCCAATCTAGGTATCTGCAATTTTGCGAATGATGATCAAGTTTTATGGCAACAACTTCTGCAAAATTTGGTTGTGTTGGTGCGACGGGTTCGGGTAGCTGCCATACAACTTCTCTTTTTAAATGAAAATAACTCAGTGTCCGTCCGCACGATAACTCAAAAAATAAAGGAGCTAGAAGGCTGACATTTTATATACGTTACTTTTGCAAAATTGTTAGTTTCGCTATTTACCTCCAGCATTTTCGGCCCCCGGGTTCGAGTAGCTGCCATACAAAGTCTTTCTTTAAATGGAAATAACCCAGTGTCTGTTCAATCTAGGTATCTGCAATTTTGCGAATGATGATCAAGTTTTATGGCAACAACTTCTGCAAAATTTGGTTGTGTTGGTGCGACGGGTTCGGCTAGCTGCCATACAACTTCTCTTTTTAAATGAAAATAACTCAGTGTCCGTCCGCACGATAACTCAAAAAATAAAGGAGCTAAGAGGCTGATATTTTTTTTACGTCACTTTTGCAAAATTGTTAGTTTTGCTATTTAACTCCAGCATTTTCGGCCCCCGGGTTCGAGTAGCTGCCATACAACGTCTTTCTTTAAATGGAAATAACCCAGTGTCTGTTCAATCTAGGTATCTGAAATTTTGCGAATGATGATCAAGTTTTATGGCAACAACTTCTGCAAAATTTGGTTGTGGTGGTGCGACGGGTTCGGGTAGCTGCCATACAAAATATCTTTTTAAATGAAAAGAACTCAGTGTCCGTCCGCACCATAACTCAAAAAATAGAGGACCTAGGAGGCTGAAAATTTTTTTACGTTACCTTTGTAAAATTGTTAGTTTTGCTATTTAACTCCAGCATTTTCGGCCCCCGGGTTCGAGTAGCTGCCATACAACGTCTTTCTTTAAATGGAAATAACCCAGTGTCTGTTTAATCTAGGTATCTGCAATTTTGCGAATGATGATCAAGTTTTATGGCAACAACTTCTGCAAAATTTGGTTGTGTTGGTGCGACGGGTTCGGCTAGCTGCCATACAACTTCTCTTTTTAAATGAAATTACCTCAGTGTCCGTCCGCACGATAACTCAAAAAATAAAGGAGCTAGAAGGCTGATATTTTGTATACGTCACTTTTGCAAAATTGTTAGTTTTGCTATTTAACTCCAGCATTTTCGGCCGCCGGGTTCTAGTAGCTGCCATACAACTTCTTTCTTTAAATCGAAATAACCCAGTGTATATCCAATCTAGGTATCTGCAATTTTGCGAATGATGATCAAGTTTTATGGCAACAACTTCTGCAAAATTTGGTTGTGTTGGTGCGACGGGTTCGGGTAGCTGCCATACAACTTCTCTTTTTAAATGAAAATAACTCAGTGTCCGTCCGCACGATAACTCAAAAAATAAAGGAGCTAGAAGGCTGACATTTTATATAAGTCACTTTTGCAAAATTGTTAGTTTTGCTATTTAAATCCAACATTTTCGGTCGGCGGGTTCGAGTAGCTGCCATACAACTTCTTTCTTTATATAGAAATAACTCAGTATCTATTCAAGCTAAAGTTTTGAAATTTTACAAATGATGATCAAGTTTTATGGCAACAACTTCTGTAAAATTTGGTTGTGTTGGTGCGACGGGTTCGGGTAGCTGCCATACAACTTATCCGTTTAAATGAGAATAACTCAGTGTTTATTTAAGCTAGGAATCTGAAATTTAGTAAAGAGATGTCGAGTTACATGCCAACAACTTTTGTAAAATTTGGTTGGTCTAGAGCATCCGGTTCAGGCTTCTTGCACCTCTTGGAAGTTAATAAAGCTAGGCGTCTGAAATCTTGCAAATGGTGATCAAGTTTTATGGCAACAACTTTTGCAAAATTTGGTTGTGGTGGTGCGACGGGTTCGGGTAGCTGCCATACAACTTATCCGGTTAAATGAGAATAACTCAGTGTTCATTGAAGGTAGGAATCTGAAATTTAGTAAAGAGGTGTCGAGTTATATGCCAACAACTTTTGTAAAATTTGGTTGGCCTAGAGCAGCCGGTTCAGGCTTCTTGCACCTCTTGGAAGTTAATAAAGCTAGGCGTCTGAAATCTTGCAAATGATGATCAAGTTTTATGGCAACAACTTCTGCAAAATTTGGTTGTGCTGGTGCGACGGGTTCGGGTAGCTGCCATACAAAATTTCTTTTTAAATGAAAAGAACTCAGTGTCCGTCCGCACGATAACTCAAAAAATAGAGGAGCTAGGAGGCTGAAAATTTTTTTACGTCACTTTTGTAAAATTGTTAGTTTTGCTATTTAACTCCAGCATTTTCTGTCCCCGGGTTCGGGTAGCTGCCATACAACGTCTTTCTTGAAATAGAAATAACCCAGTGTCTGTTCAATCTAGGTATCTGAAATTTTGCGAATGATGATCAAGTTTTATGGCAACAACTTCTGCAAAATTTGGTTGTGGTGGTGTGACGGGTTCGGGTAGCTGCCATACAAAATCTCTTTTTAAATGAAAAGAACTCAGTGTCCGTCCGCACTATAACTCAAAAAATAGAGGAGCTAGGAGGCTGAAAATTTTTTTACGTTACTTTTGTAAAATTGTTAGTTTTGCTATTTAACTCCAGCATTTTCGGCCCCCGGGTTCTAGTAGCTGCCATACAACGTCTTTCTTGAAATAGAAATAACCCAGTGTCTGTTCAATCTAGGTATCTGAAATTTTGCGAATGATGATCAAGTTTTATGGCAACAACTTTTGCAAAATTTGGTTGTGGTGGTGTGACGGGTTCGGGTAGCTGCCATACAAAATTTCTTTTTAAATGAAAAGAACTCAGTGTCCGTCCGCACGATAACTCAAAAAATAGAGGAGCTAGGAGGCTGAAAATTTTTTTACGTCACTTTTGTAAAATTGTTAGTTTTGCTATTTAACTCCAGCATTTTCTGTCCCCGGGTTCGGGTAGCTGCCATACAACGTCTTTCTTGAAATAGAAATAACCCAGTGTCTGTTCAATCTAGGTATCTGAAATTTTGCGAATGATGATCAAGTTTTATGGCAACAACTTCTGCAAAATTTGGTTGTGGTGGTGTGACGGGTTCGGGTAGCTGCCATACAAAATCTCTTTTTAAATGAAAAGAACTCAGTGTCCGTCCGCACTATAACTCAAAAAATAGAGGAGCTAGGAGGCTGAAATATTTTTTTACGTTACTTTTGTAAAATTGTTAGTTTTGCTATTTAACTCCAGCATTTTCGGCCCCCGGGTTCTAGTAGCTGCCATACAACTTCTTTCTTTAAATCGAAATAACCCAGTGTCTATCCAATCTAGGTATCTGAAATTTTGCGAATGATGATCAAGTTTTATGGCAACAACTTCTGCAAAATTTGGTTGTGGTGGTGTGACGGGTTCGGGTAGCTGCCATACAAAATCTCTTTTTAAATGAAAAGAACTCAGTGTCCGTCCGCACGATAACTCAAAAAATAAAGGAGCTAGAAGGCTGACATTTTGTATACGTCACTTTTGCAAAATTGTTAGTTTTGCTATTTAACTCCAGCATTTTCGGCCGCCGGGTTCTAGTAGCTGCCATACAACTTCTTTCTTTAAATCAAAATAACCCAGTGTCTATCCAATCTAGGTATCTGAAATTTTGGGAATGATGATCAAGTTTTATGGCAACAACTTCTGCAAAATTTGGTTGTGGTGGTGTGACGGGTTCGGGTAGCTGCCATACAAAATCTCTTTTTAAATGAAACGAGGAAGAGTGCAGTAGAGTAGACTGTGTCAACTCTGGGATACCCGTATGAACGTAATATATCCTATTATAAAACTTGATCATCTTTTAAAAACATTCAGATGTTTTAGTACCGAACTACAGAGATATATTTATGTAAATTGTGAAGTTGTATGACAGCTACCCGAATCTATTGCACCTAGCTTCATTAAGTTCCAAGAAATGCAAGAAGCCTAAACCGGCTGCAATAGATCAATCAAATTTTACAAAAGTTTTTGGCATGCAACTCGACACTTTTTCACTAAATTTCAGATAGCTAGATTCAATAGACACTGAGTTATTTTCATTTAAAAAGAGAAGTTGTATGGCAACTACTCGAACCCGGGGGCCGAAAATGCTGGAGTTAAATAGAAAAACTAACAATTTTACAAAAGTAACGTAAAAAAATTTTCAGCCTCCTAGCTCCTCTATTTTTTGAGTTATAGTGCGGACGGACACTGAGTTCTTTTCATTTAAAAAGAGATTTTGTATGGCAGCTACCCGAACCCGTCACACCACCACAACCAAATTTTGCAGAAGTTGTTGCCATAAAACTTGATCATCATTCGCAAAATTTCAGATACCTAGATTGGATAGACACTGGGTTATTTCGATTTAAAGAAAGAAGTTGTATGGCAGCTACTAGAACCCGGCGGCCGAAAATGCTGGAGTTAAATAGCAAAACTAACAATTTTGCAAAAGTGACGTATACAAAATATCAGCCTTCTAGCTCCTTTATTTTTTGAGTTATCGTGCGGACGGACACTGAGTTATTTTCATTTAAAAAGAGAAGTTGTATGGCAGCTACCCGAACCCGTCGCACCAACACAACCAAATTTTGCAGAAGTTGTTGCCATAAAACTTGATCATCATTCGCAAAATTGCAGATACCTAGATTGAACAGACACTGGGTTATTTCCATTTAAAGAAAGACGTTGTATGGCAGCTACTCGAACGCGGCGGCCGAAAATGCTGGAGTTAAATAGCAAAACTAACAATTTTACAAAAGTAACGTAAAAAAATTTTCAGCCTCCTAGCTCCTCTATTTTTTGAGTTATAGTGCGGACGGACACTGAGTTCTTTTCATTTAAAAAGAGATTTTGTATGGCAGCTACCCGAACCCTTCACACCATCACAACCAAATTTTGCAGAAGTTGTTGCCATAAAACTTGATCATCATTCGCAAAATTTCAGATACCTAGATTGGATAGACACTGGGTTATTTTGATTTAAAGAAAGAAGTTGTATGGCAGCTACTAGAACCCGGCGGCCGAAAATGCTGGAGTTAAATAGCAAAACTAACAATTTTGCAAAAGTGACGTATACAAAATGTCAGCCTCCTAGCTCCTCTATTTTTTGAGTTATAGTGCGGACGGACACTGAGTTCTTTTCATTTAAAAAGAAATTTTGTATGGCAGCTACCCGAACCCGTCACACCACCACAACCAAATTTTGCAAAAGTTGTTGCCATAAAACTTGATCATCATTCGCAAAATTTCAGATACCTAGATTGAACAGACACTGGGTTATTTCTATTTCAAGAAAGACGTTGTATGGCAGCTACTAGAACCCGGGGCCGAAAATGCTGGAGTTAAATAGCAAAACTAACAATTTTACAAAAGTAACTTAAAAAAATTTTCAGCCTCCTAGCTCCTCTATTTTTTGAGTTATAGTGCGGACGGACACTGAGTTCTTTTCATTTAAAAAGAGATTTTGTATGGCAGCTACCCGAACCCGTCACACCACCACAACCAAATTTTGCAGAAGTTGTTGCCATAAAACTTGATCATCATTCGCAAAATTTCAGATACCTAGATTGAACAGACACTGGGTTATTTCTATTTCAAGAAAGACGTTGTATGGCAGCTACCCGAACCCGGGGACAGAAAATGCTGGAGTTAAATAGCAAAACTAACAATTTTACAAAAGTGACGTAAAAAAATTTTCAGCCTCCTAGCTCCTCTATTTTTTGAGTTATCGTGCGGACGGACACTGAGTTCTTTTCATTTAAAAAGAAATTTTGTATGGCAGCTACCCGAACCCGTCGTACCAGCACAACCAAATTTTGCAGAAGTTGTTGCCATAAAACTTGATCATCATTTGCAAGATTTCAGACGCCTAGCTTTATTAACTTCCAAGAGGTGCAAGAAGCCTGAACCGGCTGCTCTAGGCCAACCAAATTTTACAAAAGTTGTTGGCATATAACTCGACACCTCTTTACTAAATTTCAGATTCCTAGCTTCAATGAACACTGAGTTATTCTCATTTAACCGGATAAGTTGTATGGCAGCTACCCGAACCCGTCGCACCACCACAACCAAATTTTGCAAAAGTTGTTGCCATAAAACTTGATCACCATTTGCAAGATTTCAGACGCCTAGCTTTATTAACTTCCAAGAGGTGCAAGAAGCCTGAACCGGATGCTCTAGACCAACCAAATTTTACAAAAGTTGTTGGCATGTAACTCGACATCTCTTTACTAAATTTCAGATTCCTAGCTTAAATAAACACTGAGTTATTCTCATTTAAACGGATAAGTTGTATGGCAGCTACCCGAACCCGTCGCACCAACACAACCAAATTTTACAGAAGTTGTTGCCATAAAACTTGATCATCATTTGTAAAATTTCAGAACCCTAGCTTGAATAGATACTGAGTTATTTCTATATAAAGAAAGAAGTTGTATGGCAGCTACTCGAACCCGCCGACCGAAAATGTTGGATTTAAATAGCAAAACTAACAATTTTGCAAAAGTGACGTAAAAAAAATTTCAGTCTCCTAGCTCCTTTATTTTTTGAGTTATCGTGCGGACGGACGGACGGACGGACGGACGGACGTACATGGCTTAATCGACTCAGAATTCGATTCTGAGCCGATCCATACCTTTGACACTATATCTAGCTCGGCTCCTTTAAGGTGTCACAAACGTAATGGCAAATTTATTATACCCTTGAACATAGTTCATACGGGTATAAAGAACTCAGTGTCCGTCCGCACTATAACTCAAAAAATAGAGGAGCTAGGAGGCTGAAAATTTTTTTACGTTACTTTTGTAAAATTGTTAGTTTTGCTATTTAACTCCAGCATTTTCGGCCGCCGGGTTCGAGTAGCTGCCATACAACGTCTTTCTTTAAATGGAAATAACCCAGTGTCTGTTCAATCTAGGTATCTGCAATTTTGCGAATGATGATCAAGTTTTATGGCAACAACTTCTGCAAAATTTGGTTGTGTTGGTGCGACGGGTTCGGGTAGCTGCCATACAACTTCTCTTTTTAAATGAAAATAACTCAGTGTCCGTCCGCACGATAACTCAAAAAATAAAGGAGCTAGAAGGCTGATATTTTGTATACGTCACTTTTGCAAAATTGTTAGTTTTGCTATTTAACTCCAGCATTTTCGGCCGCCGGGTTCTAGTAGCTGCCATACAACTTCTTTCTTTAAATCGAAATAACCCAGTGTCTATCCAATCTAGGTATCTGAAATTTTGCGAATGATGATCAAGTTTTATGGCAACAACTTCTGCAAAATTTGGTTGTGGTGGTGTGACGGGTTCGGGTAGCTGCCATACAAAATCTCTTTTAAAATGAAAAGAACTCAGTGTCCGTCCGCACTATAACTCAAAAAATAGAGGAGCTAGGAGGCTGAAAATTTTTTTACGTTACTTTTGTAAAATTGTTAGTTTTGCTATTTAACTCCAGCATTTTCGGCCCCCGGGTTCGAGTAGTTGCCATACAACTTCTCTTTTTAAATGAAAATAACTCAGTGTCTATTGAATCTAGCTATCTGAAATTTAGTGAAAAAGTGTCGAGTTGCATGCCAAAAACTTTTGTAAAATTTGATTGATCTATTGCAGCCGGTTTAGGCTTCTTGCATTTCTTGGAACTTAATGAAGCTAGGTGCAATAGATTCGGGTAGCTGTCATACAACTTCACAATTTACATAAATATATCTCTGTAGTTCGGTACTAAAACATCTGAATGTTTTTAAAAGATGATCAAGTTTTATAATAGGATATATTACGTTCATACGGGTATCCCAGAGTTGACACAGTCTACTCTACTGCACTCTTCCTCGTTTTAAATGAGAATAACTCAGTGTCTATTGAATCTAGCTATCTGAAATTTAGTGAAAAAGTGTCGAGTTGCATGCCAAAAACTTTTGTAAAATTTGATTGATCTATTGCAGCCGGTTTAGGCTTCTTGCATTTCTTGGAACTTAATGAAGCTAGGCGCAATAGATTCGGGTAGCTGTCATACAACTCCACAATTTACATAAATATATCTCTGTAGTTCGGTACTAAAACATCTGAATGTTTTTAAAAGATGATCAAGTTTTATAATAGGATATATTACGTTCATACGGGTATCCCAGAGTTGACACAGTCTACTCTACTGCACTCTTCCTCGTTTTTTATTTGAAAATATTTTACAATTTTATAGAAATCTGTGCTGTCTTAATCTAACATTTTTTCTTTTAAAAGATACATATATACATTATAACAATTTTGCAACAGCACATCTGAAATTGTTGTTTAATAAGTGTATAGGACAATTTGATTTAAAGTTATCAATCTTTTGTAATGACGGCAAGTTTCTGCTTAAATCTTCTATTTTATCACTGTCAATGTACTTTTGAAGGAATAGTTTTTTTTGTTCTCCTTTAACATAAATTTTTTCAGCTGACTCTAAATAGTGTTTTAATATACATTTTACATCTAAATATTCAACTAGACCGTTATTCCATTTAAGTCCATTTATTTTATTTTCGCAATACTGGTTATTATAACCAGTATTACAATTATAAAGTAACCCTATATTATTAAAAAAAGTTGTTATAAGAGTATAATGTTGAACCTTTAATTTTTATGTATTACTTCAAAAAAATTTTAACAGGTGTTCAAGTTACAGGTGTTTAAAAACAGGAAATTTTCAGTTTTTGACCCCTTATAGCTCCTAAAAATATACAAATACAAAAAAAATTTCTGAAATGAGTCATACTTATTTTCAAAGATCTAACTTCTGTAAAAATTTCAAGTTTCCAACTTAAACCGTTTAGAAGATAGAAGGGTTAAAGGATTTTGTAAAATTTTAGTTTCGCATAACGGTAAATTACGACACCGTATGCCACAAATATATATTTATTGTATATATTTTTTTAAAGCTAATAAAAGTAGTAATCGTTTGGAGTTTTCAAAATGAAGATATACCTTATACAACTTGTGCTATAACAATTTAAATATAGAGCTTTTTTGAACTTTTGTGGGGCTGTAGCTCCGTAACGGGTGGGGCTATAAAAAAAAGTTATTAAAAATAAAATTATTTTTTTTGTAAGATCTATCAGCAGTTAAAATTTCATAGCTCTATTTCAAAAAAATGTGGGGATCTAAAAGTTAGGTGTTCGAACCTACAAATTACTCCCAGAATATTTTGTGTAAATGTCAAGACTGTAGCTTTCTTAGTTTTTGAGTTAGCGTGCTGACGGAAGGACGGACGGACATGGCGCAATCGTCTTAGAATTTTTTTCTGATCCGATCCATACCTTTGAAGGTGTATCTAGCTCGCTTATTTCGAGGTGTTACAAACGGAGGAGTAATTTTATTATAACCGATCCTATCGTACGGGTATAAAGAGAACAAAAAATGTTACTTTGATTGTTTTTAAGTATTTTTAAAGTTTATTTCTTATGTATATATATGTGCAGATCTGATATTTACCCAAATAACAGATAGAAAAAAAGAACTATTAAAATGTTATGATTTTAAAAGAAAGTAACATACGTTTGATATTTCCGTACATAACAGATAAAAAAAAATATTAAAATGTTATGTTATGAAAAGAAAGAAAAAACAAGGCAGTGTATGAATCAAAGTTTTTAAAGGGTCGCATTTTAAGTGGAAATAAAGAACATTATAAAATTGCAATATTTTTATTTAAATTTTGAATTTAGCTATGCAACGTTTTCTTAATTTTTTAAAAATTTTGCCGCATTATGATATAATGCAACAGTGAGAAGTTCAGCTCATAATATAGATACATATGTATATGAATGAATATATGGCTATTTATGTATGTAGTTATAGATTTATTATTTTTTAATATGTAGGCAACAGTTATATTTATATGAATGGACGGTAAACATAAACGAACAAAAAAAAATTTAGAATGTTCTATATGTTATAATTTATATTTTTTAAATAGAATTTTTTTTTTTTTTTTTGTTTTAGTTTTTAATTACTTTTATTTTTTGTTATAATTTTACAGTCTTATGAATATTTTAACCTACAAAACAAAGTTAACAAAAAAGGTTTAATTATTTTAATTTTTTAACATTTAAAAATATTTTAATTTTTTATGTTAAATTTAATATCTAATAAATTAAAATTTATTTTAATTGTTTGATTTACAGTATGTTGTATTATTAATATTTATTTATCATTGTAAAATTTAAAAAAAGCAATGTTTAATATTTTTGTTTGTATAAAACTTAACTAACTTAACCTAGCTAAACCTAACTTAAATTTATCTAAAACTAATCTTATAAGCTAAAATAACAGAAGTGTTTTTAGGTGATATATTAATATGTATTTAACCACCAATAATCTTTTCTTATTATTTTATCTTTTTCTGTTATGCACATATCAAATCTTATATTATCTCCATTAATGTTGCCTGGGATATATTCGATTTTTTTGCATGTAGCCCGTCTACTATAATGAAATAGTATAGGGACATAATCTTGGTTTTGAATATATCCATATTTGTCTAAGAAGATGAAATGCTCAGGAGCTATAAAACCCGTGAGCAAGGTCTTCTTAATGTACTCCTCATTGTGGCAAAATATATGTGATATTAAACCATTCTCTGGAGTATTTAGTGCTCTATCATAATGACTTCTGATTAATTTTATCATAAAATTATCTATTCTCATGATTTTTGCTTCCTTGTACAAGTATTTATTGGAATAAAAATGATTGTATTCGGACTCAGGCTTTCTATGTTTATTAATACAAACCCTTATGCACTTTCTTTCGGATTTACGTATTTTTTCCATTAAGCTTGCACTAATGTTGCACACCATAGACAAGATTTGGCCTTATTAATGTCTGGTAGCATATTATTTTAACTCTATTGCTAATATTTTTGTTGTAAAAGAGTTTTTTAGCTGCCATAAAGGATTTATTGCCTTTATCTATTGCGTATCTTACATGATTAATGAAGTTCAAGTTTCGATGTAACTGAACTCCAAGATATTTAACTAATTTTTTGTTTGCGAGAGTTGGCATAGGCGATTTAACTTTAAATTGTTTCCAATTTTTTCTAATGTCTGAACTAGTTTTGTCAACCGTATTACGGAATAATATGGTTTCACATTTACTGAAGTTCATTTTTAATATCCATATCTTGCAATAATCCTGAACAATGTTAAACATTTTTTGTACATCGTGTTGAATACTATTTACCGTGTCATTCGCAGAGTATATTATAATATTATCCGCGAATGCTAGAGCGTAGTTATTTCCTTTTACTCGATCTAGCATGAATAAAAGATCTGCTATATACATGGTAGAAAGGATAGGTGCATTAACAACACCTTGCTGAAGGCCATTTTCAATTACGAATGATTTGTCAGACTTGTTATTTTTGCTATATACTAAAAAATTGTTGTTATACAACATATTTTTAATGAGTATAATTAAGCGTGGTGGAAAATTATATTTTATTAATTTGTAGATTAATCCATCCAACCAAACTGAGTTAAAAGCCTTCTCAAAGTCAATCAAGCAGGCCCCAACGCCGTAATTCTTATTTAGAAACCAGCAGATATCTGTTTCCAACTTAAACCGTAATTCTTATTTAGATCTAATTTAGAAATTTAATATCTAATAAATTAAAATTTATTTTAATTGTTTGATTTACAGTATGTTGTATTATTAATATTTATTTATCATTGTAAAATTTAAAAAAAGCAATGTTTAATATTTTTGTTTGTATAAAACTTAACTAACTTAACCTAGCTAAACCTAACTTAAATTTATCTAAAACTAATCTTATAAGCTAAAATAACAGAAGTGTTTTTAGGTGATATATTAATATGTATTTAACCACCAATAATCTTTTCTTATTATTTTATCTTTTTCTGTTATGCACATATCAAATCTTATATTATCTCCATTAATGTTGCCTGGGATATATTCGATTTTTTTGCATGTAGCCCGTCTACTATAATGAAATAGTATAGGGACATAATCTTGGTTTTGAATATATCCATATTTGTCTAAGAAGATGAAATGCTCAGGAGCTATAAAACCCGTGAGCAAGGTCTTCTTAATGTACTCCTCATTGTGGCAAAATATATGTGATATTAAACCATTCTCTGGAGTATTTAGTGCTCTATCATAATGACTTCTGATTAATTTTATCATAAAATTATCTATTCTCATGATTTTTGCTTCCTTGTACAAGTATTTATTGGAATAAAAATGATTGTATTCGGACTCAGGCTTTCTATGTTTATTAATACAAACCCTTATACACTTTCTTTCGGATTTACGTATTTTTTCCATTAAGCTTGCACTAATGTTGCACACCATAGACAAGATTTGGCCTTATTAATGTCTGGTAGCATATTATTTTAACTCTATTGCTAATATTTTTGTTGTAAAAGAGTTTTTTAGCTGCCATAAAGGATTTATTGCCTTTATCTATTGCGTATCTTACATGATCAATGAAGTTCAAGTTTCGATGTAACTGAACTCCAAGATATTTAACTAATTTTTTGTTTGCGAGAGTTGGCATAGGCGATTTAACTTTAAATTGTTTCCAATTTTTTCTAATGTCTGAACTAGTTTTGTCAACCGTATTACGGAATAATATGGTTTCACATTTACTGAAGTTCATTTTTAATATCCATATCTTGCAATAATCCTGAACAATGTTAAACATTTTTTGTACATCGTGTTGAATACTATTTACCGTGTCATTCGCAGAGTATATTATAATATCATCCGCGAATGCTAGAGCGTAGTTATTTCCTTTTACTCGATCTAGCATGAATAAAAGATCTGCTATATACATGGTAGAAAGGATAGGTGCATTAACAACACCTTGCTGAAGGCCATTTTCAATTACGAATGATTTGTCAGACTTGTTATTTTTGCTATATACTAAAAATTTGTTGTTATACAACATATTTTTAATGAGTATAATTAAGCGTGGTGGAAAATTATATTTTATTAATTTGTAGATTAATCCATCCAACCAAACTGAGTTAAAAGCCTTCTCAAAGTCAATCAAGCAGGCCCCAACGCCGTAATTCTTATTTAGAAACCAGCAGATATCTGTTTCCAACTTAAACCGTCCAACAACTTAAACCGTTTAGAAGATAGAAGGGTTAAAGGATTTTGTAAAATTTTAGTTTCGCATAACGGTAAATTACGACACCGTATGCCACAAATATATATTTATTGTATATATTTTTTTAAAGCTAATAAAAGTAGTAATCGTTTGGAGTTTTCAAAATGAAGATATACCTTATACAACTTGTGCTATAACAATTTAAATATAGAGCTTTTTTGAACTTTTGTGGGGCTGTAGCTCCGTAACGGGTGGGGCTATAAAAAAAAGTTATTAAAAATAAAATTATTTTTTTTGTAAGATCTATCAGCAGTTAAAATTTCATAGCTCTATTTCAAAAAAATGTGGGGATCTAAAAGTTAGGTGTTCGAACCTACAAATTACTCCCAGAATATTTTGTGTAAATGTCAAGACTGTAGCTTTCTTAGTTTTTGAGTTAGCGTGCTGACGGAAGGACGGACGGACATGGCGCAATCGTCTTAGAATTTTTTTCTGATCCGATCCATACCTTTGAAGGTGTATCTAGCTCGCTTATTTCGAGGTGTTACAAACGGAGGAGTAATTTTATTATAACCGATCCTATCGTACGGGTATAAAGAGAACAAAAAATGTTACTTTGATTGTTTTTAAGTATTTTTAAAGTTTATTTCTTATGTATATATATGTGCAGATCTGATATTTACCCAAATAACAGATAGAAAAAAAGAACTATTAAAATGTTATGATTTTAAAAGAAAGTAACATACGTTTGATATTTCCGTACATAACAGATAAAAAAAAATATTAAAATGTTATGTTATGAAAAGAAAGAAAAAACAAGGCAGTGTATGAATCAAAGTTTTTAAAGGGTCGCATTTTAAGTGGAAATAAAGAACATTATAAAATGGCAATATTTTTATTTAAATTTTGAATTTAGCTATGCAACGTTTTCTTAATTTTTTAAAAATTTTGCCGCATTATGATATAATGCAACAGTGAGAAGTTCAGCTCATAATATAGATACATATGTATATGAATGAATATATGGCTATTTATGTATGTAGTTATAGATTTATTATTTTTTAATATGTAGGCAACAGTTATATTTATATGAATGGACGGTAAACATAAACGAACAAAAAAAAATTTAGAATGTTCTATATGTTATAATTTATATTTTTTAAATAGAATTTTTTTTTTTTTTTTTGTTTTAGTTTTTAATTACTTTTATTTTTTGTTATAATTTTACAGTCTTATGAATATTTTAACCTACAAAACAAAGTTAACAAAAAAGGTTTAATTATTTTAATTTTTTAACATTTAAAAATATTTTAATTTTTTATGTTAAATTTAATATCTAATAAATTAAAATTTATTTTAATTGTTTGATTTACAGTATGTTGTATTATTAATATTTATTTATCATTGTAAAATTTAAAAAAAGCAATGTTTAATATTTTTGTTTGTATAAAACTTAACTAACTTAACCTAGCTAAACCTAACTTAAATTTATCTAAAACTAATCTTATAAGCTAAAATAACAGAAGTGTTTTTAGGTGATATATTAATATGTATTTAACCACCAATAATCTTTTCTTATTATTTTATCTTTTTCTGTTATGCACATATCAAATCTTATATTATCTCCATTAATGTTGCCTGGGATATATTCGATTTTTTTGCATGTAGCCCGTCTACTATAATGAAATAGTATAGGGACATAATCTTGGTTTTGAATATATCCATATTTGTCTAAGAAGATGAAATGCTCAGGAGCTATAAAACCCGTGAGCAAGGTCTTCTTAATGTACTCCTCATTGTGGCAAAATATATGTGATATTAAACCATTCTCTGGAGTATTTAGTGCTCTATCATAATGACTTCTGATTAATTTTATCATAAAATTATCTATTCTCATGATTTTTGCTTCCTTGTACAAGTATTTATTGGAATAAAAATGATTGTATTCGGACTCAGGCTTTCTATGTTTATTAATACAAACCCTTATGCACTTTCTTTCGGATTTACGTATTTTTTCCATTAAGCTTGCACTAATGTTGCACACCATAGACAAGATTTGGCCTTATTAATGTCTGGTAGCATATTATTTTAACTCTATTGCTAATATTTTTGTTGTAAAAGAGTTTTTTAGCTGCCATAAAGGATTTATTGCCTTTATCTATTGCGTATCTTACATGATTAATGAAGTTCAAGTTTCGATGTAACTGAACTCCAAGATATTTAACTAATTTTTTGTTTGCGAGAGTTGGCATAGGCGATTTAACTTTAAATTGTTTCCAATTTTTTCTAATGTCTGAACTAGTTTTGTCAACCGTATTACGGAATAATATGGTTTCACATTTACTGAAGTTCATTTTTAATATCCATATCTTGCAATAATCCTGAACAATGTTAAACATTTTTTGTACATCGTGTTGAATACTATTTACCGTGTCATTCGCAGAGTATATTATAATATTATCCGCGAATGCTAGAGCGTAGTTATTTCCTTTTACTCGATCTAGCATGAATAAAAGATCTGCTATATACATGGTAGAAAGGATAGGTGCATTAACAACACCTTGCTGAAGGCCATTTTCAATTACGAATGATTTGTCAGACTTGTTATTTTTGCTATATACTAAAAAATTGTTGTTATACAACATATTTTTAATGAGTATAATTAAGCGTGGTGGAAAATTATATTTTATTAATTTGTAGATTAATCCATCCAACCAAACTGAGTTAAAAGCCTTCTCAAAGTCAATCAAGCAGGCCCCAACGCCGTAATTCTTATTTAGAAACCAGCAGATATCTGTTTCCAACTTAAACCGTAATTCTTATTTAGATCTAATTTAGAAATTTAATATCTAATAAATTAAAATTTATTTTAATTGTTTGATTTACAGTATGTTGTATTATTAATATTTATTTATCATTGTAAAATTTAAAAAAAGCAATGTTTAATATTTTTGTTTGTATAAAACTTAACTAACTTAACCTAGCTAAACCTAACTTAAATTTATCTAAAACTAATCTTATAAGCTAAAATAACAGAAGTGTTTTTAGGTGATATATTAATATGTATTTAACCACCAATAATCTTTTCTTATTATTTTATCTTTTTCTGTTATGCACATATCAAATCTTATATTATCTCCATTAATGTTGCCTGGGATATATTCGATTTTTTTGCATGTAGCCCGTCTACTATAATGAAATAGTATAGGGACATAATCTTGGTTTTGAATATATCCATATTTGTCTAAGAAGATGAAATGCTCAGGAGCTATAAAACCCGTGAGCAAGGTCTTCTTAATGTACTCCTCATTGTGGCAAAATATATGTGATATTAAACCATTCTCTGGAGTATTTAGTGCTCTATCATAATGACTTCTGATTAATTTTATCATAAAATTATCTATTCTCATGATTTTTGCTTCCTTGTACAAGTATTTATTGGAATAAAAATGATTGTATTCGGACTCAGGCTTTCTATGTTTATTAATACAAACCCTTATACACTTTCTTTCGGATTTACGTATTTTTTCCATTAAGCTTGCACTAATGTTGCACACCATAGACAAGATTTGGCCTTATTAATGTCTGGTAGCATATTATTTTAACTCTATTGCTAATATTTTTGTTGTAAAAGAGTTTTTTAGCTGCCATAAAGGATTTATTGCCTTTATCTATTGCGTATCTTACATGATCAATGAAGTTCAAGTTTCGATGTAACTGAACGCCAAGATATTTAACTAATTTTTTGTTTGCGAGAGTTGGCATAGGCGATTTAACTTTAAATTGTTTCCAATTTTTTCTAATGTCTGAACTAGTTTTGTCAACCGTATTACGGAATAATATGGTTTCACATTTACTGAAGTTCATTTTTAATATCCATATCTTGCAATAATCCTGAACAATGTTAAACATTTTTTGTACATCGTGTTGAATACTATTTACCGTGTCATTCGCAGAGTATATTATAATATCATCCGCGAATGCTAGAGCGTAGTTATTTCCTTTTACTCGATCTAGCATGAATAAAAGATCTGCTATATACATGGTAGAAAGGATAGGTGCATTAACAACACCTTGCTGAAGGCCATTTTCAATTACGAATGATTTGTCAGACTTGTTATTTTTGCTATATACTAAAAATTTGTTGTTATACAACATATTTTTAATGAGTATAATTAAGCGTGGTGGAAAATTATATTTTATTAATTTGTAGATTAATCCATCCAACCAAACTGAGTTAAAAGCCTTCTCAAAGTCAATCAAGCAGGCCCCAACGCCGTAATTCTTATTTAGAAACCAGCAGATATCTGTTTCCAACTTAAACCGTCCAACAACTTAAACCGTTTAGAAGATAGAAGGGTTAAAGGATTTTGTAAAATTTTAGTTTCGCATAACGGTAAATTAAGACACCGTATGCCACAAATATATATTTATTGTATATATATTTTTAAAGCTAATAAAAGTAGTAATCGTTTGGAGTTTTCAAAATGAAGATATACCTTATACAACTTGTGCTATAACAATTTAAATATAGAGCTTTTTTGAACTTTTGTGGAGCTGTAGCTCCGTAACGGGTGGGGCTATAAAAAAAAGTTATTAAAAATAAAATTATTTTTTTTGTAAGATCTATCAGCAGTTAAAATTTCATAGCTCTATTTCAAAAAAATGTGGGGATCTAAAAGTTAGGTGTTCGAACCTACAAATTACTCCCAGAATATTTTGTGTAAATGTCAAGACTGTAGCTTTCTTAGTTTTTGAGTTAGCGTGCTGACGGAAGGACGGACGGACATGGCGCAATCGTCTTAGAATTTTTTTCTGATCCGATCCATACCTTTGAAGGTGTATCTAGCTCGCTTATTTCGAGGTGTTACAAACGGAGGAGTAATTTTATTATAACCGATCCTATCGTACGGGTATAAAGAGAACAAAAAATGTTACTTTGATTGTTTTTAAGTATTTTTAAAGTTTATTTCTTATGTATATATATGTGCAGATCTGATATTTACCCAAATAACAGATAGAAAAAAAGAACTATTAAAATGTTATGATTTTAAAAGAAAGTAACATACGTTTGATATTTCCGTACATAACAGATAAAAAAAAATATTAAAATGTTATGTTATGAAAAGAAAGAAAAAACAAGGCAGTGTATGAATCAAAGTTTTTAAAGGGTCGCATTTTAAGTGGAAATAAAGAACATTATAAAATTGCAATATTTTTATTTAAATTTTGAATTTAGCTATGCAACGTTTTCTTAATTTTTTAAAAATTTTGCCGCATTATGATATAATGCAACAGTGAGAAGTTCAGCTCATAATATAGATACATATGTATATGAATGAATATATGGCTATTTATGTATGTAGTTATAGATTTATTATTTTTTAATATGTAGGCAACAGTTATATTTATATGAATGGACGGTAAACATAAACGAACAAAAAAAAATTTAGAATGTTCTATATGTTATAATTTATATTTTTTAAATAGAATTTTTTTTTTTTTTTTTGTTTTAGTTTTTAATTACTTTTATTTTTTGTTATAATTTTACAGTCTTATGAATATTTTAACCTACAAAACAAAGTTAACAAAAAAGGTTTAATTATTTTAATTTTTTAACATTTAAAAATATTTTAATTTTTTATGTTAAATTTAATATCTAATAAATTAAAATTTATTTTAATTGTTTGATTTACAGTATGTTGTATTATTAATATTTATTTATCATTGTAAAATTTAAAAAAAGCAATGTTTAATATTTTTGTTTGTATAAAACTTAACTAACTTAACCTAGCTAAACCTAACTTAAATTTATCTAAAACTAATCTTATAAGCTAAAATAACAGAAGTGTTTTTAGGTGATATATTAATATGTATTTAACCACCAATAATCTTTTCTTATTATTTTATCTTTTTCTGTTATGCACATATCAAATCTTATATTATCTCCATTAATGTTGCCTGGGATATATTCGATTTTTTTGCATGTAGCCCGTCTACTATAATGAAATAGTATAGGGACATAATCTTGGTTTTGAATATATCCATATTTGTCTAAGACGATGAAATGCTCAGGAGCTATAAAACCCGTGAGCAAGGTCTTCTTAATGTACTCCTCATTGTGGCAAAATATATGTGATATTAAACCATTCTCTGGAGTATTTAGTGCTCTATCATAATGACTTCTGATTAATTTTATCATAAAATTATCTATTCTCATGATTTTTGCTTCCTTGTACAAGTATTTATTGGAATAAAAATGATTGTATTCGGACTCAGGCTTTCTATGTTTATTAATACAAACCCTTATGCACTTTCTTTCGGATTTACGTATTTTTTCCATTAAGCTTGCACTAATGTTGCACACCATAGACAAGATTTGGCCTTATTAATGTCTGGTAGCATATTATTTTAACTCTATTGCTAATATTTTTGTTGTAAAAGAGTTTTTTAGCTGCCATAAAGGATTTATTGCCTTTATCTATTGCGTATCTTACATGATCAATGAAGTTCAAGTTTCGATGTAACTGAACTCCAAGATATTTAACTAATTTTTTGTTTGCGAGAGTTGGCATAGGCGATTTAACTTTAAATTGTTTCCAATTTTTTCTAATGTCTGAACTAGTTTTGTCAACCGTATTACGGAATAATATGGTTTCACATTTACTGAAGTTCATTTTTAATATCCATATCTTGCAATAATCCTGAACAATGTTAAACATTTTTTGTACATCGTGTTGAATACTATTTACCGTGTCATTCGCAGAGTATATTATAATATCATCCGCGAATGCTAGAGCGTAGTTATTTCCTTTTACTCGATCTAGCATGAATAAAAGATCTGCTATATACATGGTAGAAAGGATAGGTGCATTAACAACACCTTGCTGAAGGCCATTTTCAATTACGAATGATTTGTCAGACTTGTTATTTTTGCTATATACTAAAAATTTGTTGTTATACAACATATTTTTAATGAGTATAATTAAGCGTGTTGGAAAATTATATTTTATTAATTTGTAGATTAATCCATCCAACCAAACTGAGTTAAAAGCCTTCTCAAAGTCAATCAAGCAGGCCCCAACGCCGTAATTCTTATTTAGAAACCAGCAGATATCTGATGTTAATTTGGTTATAGTATTAACGGTACCATGTTTGTGCCTAAACCCAAACTGGTTTTCTGGAATAAGATTGATTGACTTTGCAAAATGTGAAATTTTATCATTTATTATGGTTTCGAATACTTTACTAATGTTTGGCAATAAACTTATCGGTCGATAATTGCTAGGGTTGGTTGGATCTTTGCCAGGTTTCTTTAGCAATATAGTTTTCGATGTTTTCCAAATATGCGGAAAATACGAATTATTTATTGCATTATTGAATAGGATAACATATTTCGAAATTATTACACCACTTAAATTTTTTAAAACTATGTTTGGGATATTATCGATACCAGAAGAAACTTTATTTTTTAAAGCTTTAAACTTTGAAGAAAGCTCTGACTGGTTCGTGAATTCCCTATTTTCACTTCTTTGATCAGAAGATTTGTTTGTGTTGGAGAAATTACTCAGAGTTGTGTTAAAATTTATTGTTCGAGAATAATTATTTAATTGTGCTATTTTGTTTATGATTTTGTTATGTATTCTGCTATTTGTTGGTATATTGATTTTGTGAGTGTTTTCAATGTATAAGCCAAGTACATTGTAAATTTGTGATTGATCTTTTATTATAAATTTATTTGTGGTGGTTTTATTTAATTTGCTAAAGTCTATGTTATTTTGAGAAAGCAAAGTAATATAATTTTGGTCTATATGTAGGTTTGAAATTTGATTGTATTTATTTTTACGGAATATTTTATTGATTTCGGGGAACATGTTTGAATTATTTGTTGGAGTTATTTTTTGGAGACGAAATTGCCAGTATTTATTAATTTCTATTTTAATTTGTTGTTTAATTAGTGTATTGATGTTATTTAAGAGGCTTTTGAGTAATTGGATTTGTTGATTAGAAAAATTTATTCTTTGCTTTCTGATCTTATGTATATCGCTCATGAGGCTGTGTTTTTTATTTAAAAGAATTTTTAACTTTACTGAGTAGAATTTTTTTTAAATTATTTTGATTTTTAATTTTTGGTATAACTTCATAATAGTTTTAAAAATTATTTCGTTCAATTGTAAAACGTGATAATCTACATTTTGGTTAGACAAATTGCAGTTATCGAAAATTTTATTGCAATTGTTGGAGTTGTATTTAGAAAAATAGTTTGAATTTAATTTACTTTGGAATTTGCTCCAGTTTACTTTTGAAAATATGAATTTATTACTATGACTTGGTAAGTCTTGCAATAAAAGCTCTTCATTATTGAGTGACGTTGGAATGTAAATAGCAATATAGTCACTATCGTATGGGAGGGTGGTGAGTTTGTTTTGATTTGTTTCAAAACAAATTTTTATTCTAATATCTGTTATCACTAAATCAATGTAAGAATTTGGACGCGGAAGTGTTGGTGCATCAGTTAAAAGTAAGTTACTCTTGTATAAGATTTTGTTGTCTTGTAACCATTTGTATAATTGATTGCCTCGAGTATTGTTAACACAGTTTAACCAAGAAGTATGTTTGGCATTAAAGTCGCCAGTTAATATATGAAAATTATTGAGATTCGAAAGATTTAAAATTTCGAATATTTTTTCTAGTTCTGTTATAAAATTATGTTAATTTCTATTTGATGCATAAATAGAAATTATAAATAATTTTTTTCTTTGCTGTAATTGTAATGAAATGATGCACGGTTCGATACATAAGAATTCATCGAAAATGCTATTTTTTACAATTTCATAGCGAAAACCTTTCTTTATGTCTATGGCAACACCTCCACCATCGACATCTGTACTTCTATCTCTTCTTATCAAATTAAAGTTATCAATCGCCATATGATCATTTGGTTTGAGTTTTGTTTCATTCATGCAAATTATGTCAGGCCTATTATTTTCGAGAAAGTGTATAAGAGCTAATATTTCATTGTAGGAGACAAGAGAATTTACATTAATAGAAATTATTTTGTAGATGTTTGTAAAATTATTCATATTGGTGGTTAGAATGTACATTCATATAATCAAATAATATGATTACTCTTTTTGTATTGTTACTGATTTTTTCCTCGACATTATTAATTTTTTTTTGCAATTCTGTAATACATTTACGTATTTCTAATGAAATGTTAGTATTCTCATTATTAATATTATTGATGTAACTTAAACTATTGCTATTGTTAGTGCTTAAATTATTCTAATTATTACTAATACTATTTCTACTACTTACAATATTTGCAAATGAGACATTTGGCTGTGTGAAGTTCCTGACCATGAGGTGTTTATTTTCAATTTGCCGTTTTTTTATTTCATTTACTTCATCACATTGTTTCAATCTGGTTTGGTATTCTATACAACCTTTATATGATGCTGGGTGTTCATCTTTATCACAAAGTGTGCAATGAAGTTTTTCTTTTGGATCATCCAGCTTTACTGTACATTGTCCAGGTAAGTGGTTATTTCCGCATTTAACGCATCTGAATTCCATTTTGCAGTTGGCTGAAGAGTGCCCAAAACGTTGGCAGCGTGTACATTGTAATATTTTGGGTTTGTGAATTCGTTCCCATCGGACTATTTGGTGATCTAGTTATTTGATTTTGAGTATTTCATTAACAGGTGATTTTGCTGATGCCTGTACTATGAAGTGAGGTAGAAACCTATTTTTGTATGCGGAAAATTTAGTGGTGAGATTTGTAACTTTTCCGAAAGGTATTGTACCGTTTTCTTTTGTTTTTAGGATATTGAGCACTTCATCGCAGGAATATACTCCACTCAAAACTTTTAATACTAGTGTCACTTTTTTTCTTCTTTTGGTGTGAAGGTGTAATAATTTATGTCTGATTTTTCCAATAAATCACGTGCTTTTTTATAATCATCAATATTGAATGTATATTAAACATTATTTTTTTCGCTGGAATGCTTAATAAGGAAATCTTTAATTTTAAGTGTGTTTTGTAGCAAATTCTTCATCATCTTGTCGTCTGTGTCGCCAAAAAAAATGGGTGGCATTTTTTTATTGGTTGATTGACGGGGCTCGCTTGGTTTTCTTGTGAATCAGACTTGTTTGACTTTTCGGCATGTTTTTTTTCTTTTATTTTAGTATTTTTTCTTTCTTTTGTTTTGTGGGCCAGCTCACGGATACCTATTTCCAAGGCGTTTCCATAAGAGTGGCATAATAGTTATTTGACACACGTGGTTGTTCTAGTACGTGAATATTCTCGAAGTTACTGACTTTGATGTGGCTTTCCTCGACATAATTCTTGTCAGCGTTATATTGCTCTATTATTTTTTGCAATCTGCGGTTATCTTCAGTTAATTTGGCCAGCTGCTTTTTTAGCTCTTCAACCTCGTTGAGATCTACAGTTTTTACTTTAGGCATGGCGTCTTCGTGTACAAGTTCAACTTCCGGGTTAGTACCAGTTTTTCGTTTTGTATTCAATTGAATCAACTTTGAATTGATTGATTCTTTTAGCGCATTACTGCTTGTACCAGCCTCATCCTGCATGACCGCTGTCCTTTTGATAAAAGGATGCTGCCAGATGCGGTGCTGCAAATCAGTGCTATGTGATAACTGTTACTTATTTAACCAATAAAATTGAATTTCTTCTTCAAAAGTTCTATGTGAACTCTTCTTGAACTCGCGCCATTATGAGTTAATGAAAAATAAATTTTAAATTTTTATTATTAATTGTTTTTTAATTTTCCAAAAAAATATATTTTTTTTTTAATAATTTTCCACTTTTTTTGTTTAACCGTACCGATTAAAAAATCATGGCAAACTCTTTTTAAATAGAATGCATGTATAAATTAAACATTTAAAAAAAAAAAAAAGAAATACTTAGCGTACCTAAATAACAGAAAACAAAAAAAAAGGAAAATGTAATACTGGCAGAAAATAAAAACAAATAGAAAAAAAGAGAACAAAAAATGTTACTTTGATTGTTTTTAAATATTTTTAAAGTCTATTTCTTATGTATATATTGTGCACATCTGATATTTACCCACATAACAGATAGAAAAAAAGAACTATTAAAATGTTATGATTTTAAAAGAAAGAAACATACGTTTGATATTAAATATCTGTACATAATAGATAAAAAAAAAAAATATTAAAATGTTATGTTATGAAAAGGAAGAAAAAACAAGGCAGTGTATGAATCAAAGTTTTTAAAGGGTCGCATTTTTAAGTGGAAATAAAGAACATTATAAAATTGCAATAACAATTTTATTTAAATTTTTAATTTTGCTATGCAATGTTTCCTTAATATTTTAAAAATCTTGGCACAATATATAATACAATATAACAATCAGAAGTTCAGATCATTATATAGTACCCATACTACTATAATATGTATATGAATGAATATATCAGTATGTATGTGTGTAGTTATAGATTCATTATTTTTTAATACCAACAATTATATTTATATGAATGGACGGTAAACATAAACGAAAACAAAAAAAAATTCAGAATGTTCTATAGCTAATAATTTCTGTTTTTTAAATAGACTGTATGCATAAATTTAATATTAAAAAAAAAAAAATAAGTTCTTAGCGTACCTAAATAACAGAAAATAAAAAAGTAAAATGTAATACTGGAAGAAAAATAAAAACGAATAGAAAAAAAAGAGAACAAAAAATGTTACTTTGATTGTTTTTAAATATTTTTAAAGGCCATTTCTTATTTATATGTGCACATCTGATATTTACACACATAACAGATAGAAAAAAAGAAATATTAAAATGTCATGCTATAAATAAAGGAAAGAAAAAACAAGGCAGTATATAAATCAAAGTTTTCAAAGGGTCGCATTTTTAAGTGGAAATAAAGAACATTATAAAATTGCAATATTTTTATTTAAATTTTGAATTTAGCTATGCATTGTTTTCTTAATGTTTTAAAAATTTTGCCACAATAAATTAATAATAAAAAAATTCAATATATTCTATATTATAACAGGTAAAAATATAATTATAGACTGTAAGGGCAACTGTAAAAATTCAAAATTAAGCAAGGAAAAAAAAAATATCAATATAATACTTATATTTGTCGTTACTAAAAAGAATAAAATAAAATAAATAAAAAAATTTTTAAAAAAACAGCTTTTTTGAACTAAAAAGTAGAAAATAAATTTTTAATAGCAAATTTTTGTGTAATTTTCTAAACTACATTGTTATAATCGAGATTTCTTTGAAAAAGTTTATTTCAATATGTCAATATAAGTATATTTCAATATAAGTCAATTTAAGTTTATTTCAATATAAGTATATATAAGTTTTAAAGTTTGTGAAATTAAAATAAAAGCTGGAGGCAACAAACGCATTACTATAAATTTATATTTTTAAATTTTGCCTCCAGCTTTTATATTAATTTCACAGACTTTAAAACTTACTAGTATTCGCCCGCCCCTCGAAATTCGAGGTGTTTTAATTACCAATTACAATACAGTATATACAGTATAGTTTCTTTATGATTTTATTTAAAATGTAAAAATACAATTTTCAATAATTAATGCCTTTATGAATTTAACATTTCTTTACAATTGATATTTTTTGTAAAAACACGATTATTATTATCTTTTAGAAGTTGCCCTTGATTTATTGAGTATTGGAAACTCAATATATACCTATTATATATGTATAAATTATAAGAAGCCTAAGATGGTAAATCATTGGGCAAAAGGGTTTTAAATGTCTATCAATACAGATTAAATATTATGATGATATTATGATATGTAAGAACTTTCGTTTAAAATATAAAAAAAAAAACAAAAAAAAAATAAAATAAAACAGAACTGAATCGAACTTGAAAAATCAAAAAGCAACTATTAACAACCCCACACTCTACCTGTGTACTAAACACTAAACTAAAATCGCAATGTTTATATTCAGTTATATTGTGAAATTCCTACTCCTACCATACAATCAATATTTTAAAATTTTTAATCGAAAAGAAAAATAAAACAAAAATTTAACGGAATCAAAGAGCTTCTTTTTTTAATATCTATAATATAGGTATAGATTATGTACTTTACATATGTACTTTACATGGGTTTTTTATAAAAATGGAAAATTATTAATGAAAATCAGAAAATTTTGGAAAAATATTAATTTTGTAAGATGGCTGTACTGAATATTTATCATTTAAAAAAATTGAAAGTTGGTTGGTAAATCATTGAGTAAAAGGGTTTTAAATGTATAATAAATCAATAAATCACGTGCTTTTTTATAATCATCAATATTGAATGTATATTAAACATTATTTTTTTCGCTGGAATGCTTAATAAGGAAATCTTTAATTTTAAGTGTGTTTTGTAGCAAATTCTTCATCATCTTGTCGTCTGTGTCGCCAAAAAAAATGGGTGGCATTTTTTTATTGGTTGATTGACGGGGCTCGCTTGGTTTTCTTGTGAATCAGACTTGTTTGACTTTTCGGCATGTTTTTTTTCTTTTATTTTATTATTTTTTCTTTCTTTTGTTTTGTGGGCCAGCTCACGGATACCTATTTCCAAGGCTTCATTGACAGCCTCTTTTCCGGGCTCATTGTTCGTTTCCATAAGAGTGGCATAATAGTTATTTGACACACGTGGTTGTTCTAGTACGTGAATATTCTCGAAGTTACTGACTTTGATGTGGCTTTCCTCGACATAATTCTTGTCAGCGTTATATTGCTCTATTATTTTTTGCAATCTGCGGTTATCTTCAGTTAATTTGGCCAGCTGCTTTTTTAGCTCTTCAACCTCGTTGAGATCTACAGTTTTTACTTTAGGCATGGCGTCTTCGTGTACAAGTTCAACTTCCGGGTTAGTACCAGTTTTTCGTTTTGTATTCAATTGAATCAACTTTGAATTGATTGATTCTTTTAGCGCATTACTGCTTGTACCAGCCTCATCCTGCATGACCGCTGTCCTTTTGATAAAAGGATGCTGCCAGATGCGGTGCTGCAAATCAGTGCTATGTGATAACTGTTACTTATTTAACCAATAAAATTGAATTTCTTCTTCAAAAGTTCTATGTGAACTCTTCTTGAACTCGCGCCATTATGAGTTAATGAAAAATAAATTTTAAATTTTTATTATTAATTGTTTTTTAATTTTCCAAAAAAATATATTTTTTTTTTAATAATTTTCCACTTTTTTTGTTTAACCGTACCGATTAAAAAATCATGGCAAACTCTTTTTAAATAGAATGCATGTATAAATTAAACATTTAAAAAAAAAAAAAAGAAATACTTAGCGTACCTAAATAACAGAAAACAAAAAAAAAGGAAAATGTAATACTGGCAGAAAATAAAAACAAATAGAAAAAAAGAGAACAAAAAATGTTACTTTGATTGTTTTTAAATATTTTTAAAGTCTATTTCTTATGTATATATTGTGCACATCTGATATTTACCCACATAACAGATAGAAAAAAAGAACTATTAAAATGTTATGATTTTAAAAGAAAGAAACATACGTTTGATAATAAATATCTGTACATAATAGATAAAAAAAAAAAATATTAAAATGTTATGTTATGAAAAGAAAGAAAAAACAAGGCAGTGTATGAATCAAAGTTTTTAAAGGGTCGCATTTTTAAGTGGAAATAAAGAACATTATAAAATTGCAATAACAATTTTATTTAAATTTTTAATTTTGCTATGCAATGTTTCCTTAATATTTTAAAAATCTTGGCACAATATATAATACAATATAACAATCAGAAGTTCAGATCATTATATAGTACCCATACTACTATAATATGTATATGAATGAATATATCAGTATGTATGTGTGTAGTTATAGATTCATTATTTTTTAATACCAACAATTATATTTATATGAATGGACGGTAAACATAAACGAAAACAAAAAAAAATTCAGAATGTTCTATAGCTAATAATTTCTGTTTTTTAAATAGACTGTATGCATAAATTTAATATTAAAAAAAAAAAAATAAGTTCTTAGCGTACCTAAATAACAGAAAATAAAAAAGTAAAATGTAATACTGGAAGAAAAATAAAAACGAATAGAAAAAAAAGAGAACAAAAAATGTTACTTTGATTGTTTTTAAATATTTTTAAAGGCCATTTCTTATTTATATGTGCACATCTGATATTTACACACATAACAGATAGAAAAAAAGAAATATTAAAATGTCATGCTATAAATAAAGGAAAGAAAAAACAAGGCAGTATATAAATCAAAGTTTTCAAAGGGTCGCATTTTTAAGTGGAAATAAAGAACATTATAAAATTGCAATATTTTTATTTAAATTTTGAATTTAGCTATGCATTGTTTTCTTAATGTTTTAAAAATTTTGCCACAATAAATTAATAATAAAAAAATTCAATATATTCTATATTATAACAGGTAAAAATATAATTATAGACTGTAAGGGCAACTGTAAAAATTCAAAATTAAGCAAGGAAAAAAAAAATATCAATATAATACTTATATTTGTCGTTACTAAAAAGAATAAAATAAAATAAATAAAAAAATTTTTAAAAAAACAGCTTTTTTGAACTAAAAAGTAGAAAATAAATTTTTAATAGCAAATTTTTGTGTAATTTTCTAAACTACATTGTTATAATCGAGATTTCTTTGAAAAAGTTTATTTCAATATGTCAATATAAGTATATTTCAATATAAGTCAATTTAAGTTTATTTCAATATAAGTATATATAAGTTTTAAAGTTTGTGAAATTAAAATAAAAGCTGGAGGCAACAAACGCATTACTATAAATTTATATTTTTAAATTTTGCCTCCAGCTTTTATATTAATTTCACAGACTTTAAAACTTACTAGTATTCGCCCGCCCCTCGAAATTCGAGGTGTTTTAATTACCAATTACAATACAGTATATACAGTATAGTTTCTTTATGATTTTATTTAAAATGTAAAAATACAATTTTCAATAATTAATGCCTTTATGAATTTAACATTTCTTTACAATTGATATTTTTTGTAAAAACACGATTATTATTATCTTTTAGAAGTTGCCCTTGATTTATTGAGTATTGGAAACTCAATATATACCTATTATATATGTATAAATTATAAGAAGCCTAAGATGGTAAATCATTGGGCAAAAGGGTTTTAAATGTCTATCAATACAGATTAAATATTATGATGATATTATGATATGTAAGAACTTTCGTTTAAAATATAAAAAAAAAAACAAAAAAAAAATAAAATAAAACAGAACTGAATCGAACTTGAAAAATCAAAAAGCAACTATTAACAACCCCACACTCTACCTGTGTACTAAACACTAAACTAAAATCGCAATGTTTATATTCAGTTATATTGTGAAATTCCTACTCCTACCATACAACCAATATTTTAAAATTTTTAATCGAAAAGAAAAATAAAACAAAAATTTAACGGAATCAAAGAGCTTCTTTTTTTAATATCTATAATATAGGTATAGATTATGTACTTTACATATGTACTTTACATGGGTTTTTTATAAAAATGGAAAATTATTAATGAAAATCAGAAAATTTTGGAAAAATATTAATTTTGTAAGATGGCTGTACTGAATATTTATCATTTAAAAAAATTGAAAGTTGGTTGGTAAATCATTGAGTAAAAGGGTTTTAAATGTCTGTCATTTTCAGATTAAATATTATGATATATACTTATATTTATATATATATTTGATATATTAAAATAAACTTTTTCAAAGAAATCTGGATTGTAACAATATAGTTTAGAAAATTACAGAAACATTTTCCTCTATTTTCTATTTTTATTTCAAAAAAGCTGTTTTTTAAAAAATTTTTTTATTTATTTTATTTTTAACTAGCAGAGTACCCGGCGTTGCCCGGAATATTTTATTGGCTTTATGAAATAAAAATTATTAACTTTTGTTTCTGCGTTAATATAATTTAATTAATATAGTTAACTTATTACTATGCATTTACAGATGCTGGTAGTTTATATTCTATTTTTTATTAGATTTAGTTAAATTGAATAAACAGAGCCAAGAAGACAATTCTTAGAGACAATTCTTCTACAAAAAATTTTTAAAGGAATCAATAATCTATTGAGTACACAATTACGGCGAAGTGAATTTTCACAATATATTCTTTAATGCCGAGACATAAAATCGTATTTAAATTATGAAAGACCATAATGTAATCAATTTTTTTTTTGTAAGTAATGTCACTTCATGTTTTGGTGAATTATCCTTTTAAGCACATTTTGAAAAATTTGTTATTAAGTTCGCTCTGTCCCTCCGTCTGTTAAAACTTATATACTGTTTAATAAAGAGCAATGAAATATTAACTATGCTTAGGTCTCTTCAAAGAGTAATGTTGTAGAACAACTTTTTTATGTACCCTTACCGTTGGAGATCCTACAGCACCGAAAGCTCTTCAAATTTTGAAAAAACTTCTTTTTAAATGCGTACATTTCAGGTTCTGTTTAACATATTTTCAATATAAAAAATACATGATTGTTTTTTACCTTTATAAATCAACCAGAATATTTTTACCTTTAGTTTTTCTAATTATGTTTCCAAATTGATTGGCTAAAAATATGTGTAAAAATTGTATATGGATAAGAATGTAAGGTTTTCTGTTCTTTAAATATGTATGTACTCATTTTTGATTAAATGCTGTACAGAAATGTGAATATGTTTTCTAATTTAATTGATTAAGTTTATAGTATTTTTAAATATACAGATATTATACATACTATATGTACATATTTCAATTATATTTTATTTTATTTGTTATACACATGCATATTATTTAGGTAGACCACATGTAAAGAGCACATGTAAGTAATGCATTTTTGAATGATGACATGATGATTGTCTAATGTAGGAGATAGTTTCTGTTTTTTAACAACGGCCGAAAATGTTATGTTGTTAAGACTTAAAAACAGTATTCTTAAGATACTTAATAAGGTTACTTTAATTACTGTTCTATATTAGAAATTTGCATTGAAAGGTTTTTATGGAATATTAGAAACAGTATAGATAAAAGTAAAGAGTGTTGGAAATATCTTTTTAATAATAATAACAATACACAAAATTAGGCAAAATATTATTAATAAGTACTCGTGCGGAAATGGGTTAACAAACGTTAACAAACATTTTTTCACAGGCTTAATTTAGAACCATAAATTCATCCTGCCAAATTAGACAGAAATTAGAAACGAATTTTTTTTTTTGACAATCTATCGTGTCGAAAAGTGTTAATGTATCATAACAAAATTTATTGAATGAGTTTGTGTGTCAAAGTTCAATACTTGTGCAAATTTTCAATGGGTCAAATCGTTTAAGCACAACAACAAAAAATGAGAATTTCATGTCCTGAAGCCTGAAGGGTTAATGTATCGTAAACAAATCAACTCAGAAAGCTTTTGTTATAAAGACCTACACTTTTGTAAATTTTCAACTCAATTGGTAAAACCGTTTAAGAGCGACAGCAAAGAAATTAAAAAATGTTATTGAGCCCTGGTGCCGAAACGGGTTAATGGATCGTAACCAAATCACCTCAGTGAGCTCCTGTGGTAAAGAGCTACACATTTGTAAATTTTCAATTTAATTGGCAAAACCGTTTAAGCGCGACAACAAAGAAATTGAAAAATTTCATTGAGTCCTGGTGCCGAAACGGGTTAATGGATCGTAACCAATTCAACTCAGTAAGCTCCTGTTGTAAAGAGCTACACTTTGATAAATTTTTAACTCAATTGGTCGAACAGTTTAAGTGCGACAATTAAGTAAATTAAAAAACTTCATTGAGACATGGTGCCGAAACGGGTCAATGGATCATAACCAAATTAACTTAGTGGACTTTTAAGCTACAGAGCAACAGTTTTGCAAGTTTTCAAATCAATTGATTGAACCGTTTAAGCAGGACAACAAAAACATTTAATGAACTTCGTTCGGCTCTCGTACCCAAACGGGTTACCGGATCTTCATAAAAATTTGTCACAGGTTTTTTTTCAGACCATAAAACCACCATACAAAATTGGACATAAATCGGAAACAAAAAATTTTTTTGAAGCCCGCCGGGCCGAATCCGGGTAACATAATGAATCCACATTTCTTCGGTACCCGTCCAATGATAAGAAGAATATTTGTCCAAATTTTCAACTCAATCGATCAAACCGTTTAGGCAGGACAACGAAAAAACGAAACGGCTTTAAATGACTCTCGGGCCGCAATAGGTTAATAAACCGAAACACGATATAGCCTATAACACTTTTCAGGGTCATAGGAACGTTCCTGCAAAATTTGGTTGCAATCGGACTGGTGGTTTTTACGTGAAAGGGCACAAACAAACAAACAAACAAACAGAATTTCTTCCTTATTTATTAGACTAGCAGAGTACCCGGCGTTGCCCGGAGTATTTTATTGGCTTTATGAAATAAAAATTATTAACTTTTGTTTCTGCGTTAATATAATTTAATTAATATAGTTCATGTATTACTATGCATTTACAGATGCTGGTAGTTTATATTCTATTTTTTATTAGATTTAGTTAAATTGAATAAACAGAGCCAAGAATTAGAGACAATTCTTCTACAAAAATTTTTTAAAGGAATCAATAATCTATTGACTACACTACACAATGACGGCGAAATGAATTTCCACAATATATTCTTTAATACCGAGACAAAAATCGCATTTCAATTATGACCATAATGTAGTACATTTTTTTTCGTAAGTAATATCACTTCATGTTTTTGTGAATTATTCTTTTAAGCACATTTTGAAAAATTTGCTATTAGGTTCGCTCTGTCCCACCGTCTGCTTTCAAGACTTATATATCCGTTAATATTCGTTAATACCGAAACATAAAATCGTATTTAAATTATAAAAGACCATAATGTAATCAATTTTTTTTTGTAAGAAATGTCACTTCATGTTTTGGTGAATTATCCTTTTAAGCACATTTTGAAAAATTTGTTATTAAGTTCGCTCTGTCCCTCCGTCTGTTAAAACTTATATACTGCTTAATAAAGAGCAATGAAATATTAACTATGCATAGGTCTCTTAAAAGGGTAATGTTGTAGAACAACGTTTTTATGTACCCTTACCGTTGGAGATCCTACAGCACCGACAGCTCTTCAAAATTTGAAAAAACTTCTTTTTAAATGCGTACATTTCAGGTTCTGTTTAACATATTTTCAATATAAACGAGGAAGAATACAGTTGACTTTGTCAACTCTTAGATACCCGTACGAACCGTTAGTATGTTCACAGCCTGTCACTCTGTTTACAATATTATTTTTTTAAAATTTAAGTATTTTAAAATAATTTGGGTGAATTTTATAATTTCTAGAACTATGGGTTGTACATATATTCAAACTATATGTTTATATGTACATTCTTCAAAAGCAAATTTTAACCTTCCACATAACGATTATCAATCCAAAACTTTTTCAAATATTCTATAGTACCATTTAATACTAAGCGGTAAATGTATATTAAATTTACTTAGTACAAAATAGTAAATATAAATTTAAATATTATATTATATTATATTTAAATATTCCATTGACAGAATAATTTCTTATAAGTACAATAAAATACATATATGTATGTAAATACGGCGCTATATAATATACATATATACTCGTATCATTCATTCACTAGTGACATATACGATATGTAAATAAACATGATATTATATAAGTATGTATATATATCAATATCATATAAATAAAAATTCTTCAAGCAACTGTTATGTTGTTTATTCATTTACATTTGTTTGTACTACGCATTATATCCTCAACAATTTCAAATTATCGAGTAAAACAAATGCAAAAAATTTGTTGAAGAAATTTGTTAGAAAATTTGAAAAAATCAAGTAACACTTTCGTCAATTATAAAGTAACCCTATATTATTAAAAAAAAGTTGTTAACAGAAATAAAAGTATAATGTTGGAGTTTTAATTTTTATGTATTACTTCAAAAAAATTTTAACAGGTGTTCAAGTTACAGGTGTTTCAAAATAGGAAATTTTCAGTTTTTGACCCCTTACAGCTCCTAAACTCTGGGTGATACAAAAAAAATTTTTGAAATGATTCATACTAATTTTCAAAGATCTAACTTCTGTCAAAATTTCAAGTTTCCAATTTTAACCATTTAGAAGATAGAAGGGTTAAAGAATTTTGCAAAATTTGAGTTTCGCATAACGGTAAATTAAGACACCGTATCCCAAAATTATATATTTATTGTATATGTGCTTTTAAGGCTAATGAAAGTAGTAATCATTTGGCGTTTTCAAAATGAAGATATACCTTATACAACTTGCGCTATAACAATTTAAATATAGAGCTTTTTTGAACCTTTGGGGAGCTGTAGCTCCGTAAAGGGTGGGGGTACAAAAAAAAGTTATTAAAAATAAAATTAATATTTTTGTGAGATGTATCAGTAGTTAAAATTTCATAGCTCTATTGCAAAAAAAATGTGGGGATCTAAAAGTTAGGTGTTCGAGAGCTACCCTAAGGCTTGGTCCAAACTCAACCAAAACAAATAGGGAACCTACAAATTACTCCCAAAATATTTTGTGTAAATTTCAAGATTCTAGCTTTCTTAGTTTTTGAGTTAGCGTGCTGACGGACGGACGGACGGACATGGCTCAATCGTCTTAGAATTTTTTTCTGATCCGATCCATACCTTTGAAGGTATATCTAGCTCGCTTATTTCGAGGTGTTACAAACGGAGGAGTAATTTTATTATACCCGATCCTATCGTACGGGTATAAAAATACATGATTGTTTTTTACCTTTATAAATCAACCAGAATTTTTTTTTCGTTTAGTTTTTCAAATTATGTTTCCATATTGATTGGCTAAAAATATGTGTAAAAATTGTATATGGATAAAAATGTTAGGTTTTCTGTTCTTTAAATATGTATGTACTCATTTTTGATTAAATGATGTACAGAAATGTGAATATGTTTTCTAATTTAATTGATTAAGTTTATAGTATTTTTAAATATACAGATATTATACATACTATATGTACATATTTCAATGATATTTTATGGGAAACATGTTATACACATGCATCTTATATAGGTAGACCACATGTAAAGACCACATTTAAGTAATGCATTTCTGAATGATGACATGATGATTGTCTAATGTAGGAGATTGTTTCTGTTTTTAACAACGGCCGAAAATGTTATGTTGTTAAGACTTAAAAACAGTATTCTTAAGATACTTAATAAGGTTACTTTAATTACTGTTCTATATTAGAAATTTGCATTGAAAGGTTTTTATGGAATATTAGAAACAGTATAGATAAAAGTAAAGAGTGTTGGAAATATCTTTTTAATAATAATAACAATACACAAAATTAGGTAGAATATTATTTATAAGTGCTCGTGCAGAAATGGGTTAATAAACGTTAACAAACATTTTTTCACAGGCTTTATTTAGAACCATAAATTCATCCTTCCAAATTAGACCGAAATTAGAAACAAAATTTTTTTTTGACAGTTTATCGTGTCGAAATGTGTTAATGTATCACAACAAAATTTATTGAATGAGTTTGTGTGCCAAAGTGCAATACTTGTGCAAATTTTCAATTGGTCAAATCGTTTAAGCACAACAACAAAAAATGAGACAATTCATGGCCTGCAGCCTGATGGGTTAATATATCGTAACCAAATCAACTCAGAAAGCTTTTGTTATAAAGACCTACACTTTTGTAAATTTTCAACTCAATTGGTAAAACGGTTTAAGTGCGACAACAAAGAAATTAAAAATTTTTATTGAGCCCTGGTGCCGAAACGGGTTAATGGATCGTAACCAAATCTCCTCAGTGAGGTCCTGTGGTAAAGAGCTACACTTTTGTAAATTTTCAAATCAATTGGCAAAACCGTTTAAGCGCGACAACAAAGAAATTGAAAAACTTCATTGAGTCCTGGTGTCGAAACGGGTTAATGGATCGTAACCAAATCAACTCAGTGAGCTCCTGCGGTAAAGAGCTACACTTTGATAAATTTTTAACTCAATTGGTCGAACAGTTTAAGTGCGACAACTAAGTAAATTACAAAACTTCACTGACCCCTGGTGCCGAAACGGGTTAATGGATCGAAACCAAATCAACTCAGTGAGCTCCTGTGGTAAAGAGCTACACTATTGTAAATTTTAAACTCAATTGGTCCAACCGTTTTAGCAGGACAACAGAAAAATTTAATGAACTTTGTTCGGCTCTCGTGCCCAAACGGGTTACCGGATCTTCATAAAAATTTGTAACAGGGTTTTTTTCAGACCATAAAACCACCATACAAAATTGGACATAAATCGGAAACAAAAATTTTTTTGGAAGCCCGCGGGGCCGAATTCGGGTATCATATTGAATCCAAATTTCTTCGGTACCCGTCCATTGATAAGAAGAATATTTGTCCAAATTTTCAACTCAATCGATCAAACCGTTTAGGCAGGACAACGAAAAAACGAAACGGCTTTAAATGGCTCTCGGGCCGCAATGGGTTAATGAACCGAAACACGATATAGCCTATAACACTTTCCGGGGTCATAGGAACGTTCCTGCAAAATTTGGTTGCAATCTGACTGGTGGTTTTTACGTGAAAAGGGCACAAACAAACAAACAAACAGAATTTCTTCCTTATTTATTAGACTAGCAGAGTACCCGGCGTTGCCCGGAGTATTTTATTGGCTTTATGAAATAAAAATTATTAACTTTTGTTTCTGCGTTAATATAATTTAATTAATATAGTTCATGTATTACTATGCATTTACAGATGCTGGTAGTTTATATTCTATTTTTTATTAGATTTAGTTAAATTGAATAAACAGAGCCAAGAATTAGAGACAATTCTTCTACAAAAATTTTTTAAAGGAATCAATAATCTATTGACTACACTACACAATGACGGCGAAATGAATTTCCACAATATATTCTTTAATACCGAGACAAAAATCGCATTTCAATTATGACCATAATGTAGTACATTTTTTTTCGTAAGTAATGTCACTTCATGTTTTTGTGAATTATTCTTTTAAGCACATTTTGAAAAATTTGCTATTAGGTTCGCTCTGTCCCACCGTCTGTTTTCAAGACTTATATATCCGTTAATATTCGTTAATACCGAAACATAAAATCGTATTTAAATTATAAAAGACCATAATGTAATCAATTTTTTTTTGTAAGAAATGTCACTTCATGTTTTGGTGAATTATCCTTTTAAGCACATTTTGAAAAATTTATTATTAAGTTCGCTCTGTCCCTCCGTCTGTTAAAACTTATATACTGTTTAATAAAGAGCAATGAAATATTAACTATGCATAGGTCTCTTAAAAGGGTAATGTTGTAGAACAACGTTTTTATGTACCCTTACCGTTGGAGATCCTACAGCACCGACAGCTCTTCAAATTTTGAAAAAACTTCTTTTTAAATGCGTACATTTCAGGTTCTGTTTAACATATTTTCAATATAAAAAATACATGATTGTTTTTTACCTTTATAAATCAACCAGAATTTTTTTTTCGTTTAGTTTTTCAAATTATGTTTCCAAATTGATTGGCTAAAAATATGTGTAAAAATTGTATATGGATAAAAATGTTAGGTTTTCTGTTCTTTAAATATGTATGTACTCATTTTTGATTAAATGATGTACAGAAATGTGAATATGTTTTCTAATTTAATTGATTAAGTTTATAGTATTTTTAAATATACGGATATTATACATACTATATGTACATATTTCAATGATATTTTATGGGAAACATGTTATACACATGCATCTTATATAGGTAGACCACATGTAAAGACCACATTTAAGTAATGCATTTCTGAATGATGACATGATGATTGTCTAATGTAGGAGATTGTTTCTGTTTTTAACAACGGCCGAAAATGTTATGTTGTTAAGACTTAAAAACAGTATTCTTAAGATACTTAATAAGGTTACTTTAATTACTGTTCTATATTAGAAATTTGCATTGAAAGGTTTTTATGGAATATTAGAAACAGTATAGATAAAAGTAAAGAGTGTTGGAAATATCTTTTTAATAATAATAACAATACACAAAATTAGGTAGAATATTATTTATAAGTGCTCGTGCGGAAATGGGTTAATAAACGTTAACAAACATTTTGTCACAGGCTTTATTTAGAACCATAAATTCATCCTCCCAAATTAGACCGAAATTAGAAACAAAATTTTTTTTTGACAGTTTATCGTGTCGAAATGTGTTAATGTATCACAACAAAATTTATTGAATGAGTTTGTGTGCCAAAGTGCAATACTTGTGCAAATTTTCAATTGGTCAAATCGTTTAAGCACAACAACAAAAAATGAGACAATTCATGGCCTGCAGCCTGATGGGTTAATATATCGTAACCAAATCAACTCAGAAAGCTTTTGTTATAAAGACCTACACTTTTGTAAATTTTCAACTCAATTGGTAAAACGGTTTAAGTGCGACAACAAAGAAATTAAAAATTTTTATTGAGCCCTGGTGCCGAAACGGGTTAATGGATCGTAACCAAATCTCCTCAGTGAGGTCCTGTGGTAAAGAGCTACACTTTTGTAAATTTTCAAATCAATTGGCAAAACCGTTTAAGCGCGACAACAAAGAAATTGAAAAACTTCATTGAGTCCTGGTGTCGAAACGGGTTAATGGATCGTAACCAAATCAACTCAGTGAGCTCCTGCGGTAAAGAGCTACACTTTGATAAATTTTTAACTCAATTGGTCGAACAGTTTAAGTGCGACAACTAAGTAAATTACAAAACTTCACTGACCCCTGGTGCCGAAACGGGTTAATGGATCGAAACCAAATCAACTCAGTGAGCTCCTGTGGTAAAGAGCTACACTATTGTAAATTTTAAACTCAATTGGTCCAACCGTTTTAGCAGGACAACAGAAAAATTTAATGAACTTTGTTCGGCTCTCGTGCCCAAACGGGTTACCGGATCTTCATAAAAATTTGTAACAGGGTTTTTTTCAGACCATAAAACCACCGTACAAAATTGGACATAAATCGGAAACAAAAATTTTTTTGGAAGCCCGCCGGGCCGAATCCGGGTATCATATTGAATCCAAATTTCTTCGGTACCCGTCCAATGATAAGAAGAATATTTGTCCAAATTTTCAACTCAATCGATCAAACCGTTTAGGCAGGACAACGAAAAAACGAAACGGCTTTAAATGACTCTCGGGCCGCAATAGGTTAATAAACCGAAACACGATATAGCCTATAACACTTTTCAGGGTCATAGGAACGTTCCTGCAAAATTTGGTTGCAATCGGACTGGTGGTTTTTACGTGAAAAGGGCACAAACAAACAAACAAACAGAATTTCTTCCTTATTTATTAGACTAGCAGAGTACCCGGCGTTGCCCGGAGTATTTTATTGGCTTTATGAAATAAAAATTATTAACTTTTGTTTCTGCGTTAATATAATTTAATTAATATAGTTCATGTATTACTATGCATTTACAGATGCTGGTAGTTTATATTCTATTTTTTATTAGATTTAGTTAAATTGAATAAACAGAGCCAAGAATTAGAGACAATTCTTCTACAAAAATTTTTTAAAGGAATCAATAATCTATTGACTACACAATGACGGCGAAATGAATTTCCACAATATATTCTTTAATACCGAGACAAAAATCGCATTTCAATTATGACCATAATGTAGTACATTTTTTTTCGTAAGTAATGTCACTTCATGTTTTTGTGAATTATTCTTTTAAGCACATTTTGAAAAATTTGCTATTAGGTTCGCTCTGTCCCACCGTCTGTTTTCAAGACTTATATATCCGTTAATATTCGTTAATACCGAAACATAAAATCGTATTTAAATTATAAAATACCATAATGTAATCAATTTTTTTTTGTAAGAAATGTCACTTCATGTTTTGGTGAATTATCCTTTTAAGCACATTTTGAAAAATTTGTTATTAAGTTCGCTCTGTCCCTCCGTCTGTTAAAACTTATATACTGTTTAATAAAGAGCAATGAAATATTAACTATGCATAGGTCTCTTAAAAGAGTAATGTTGTAGAACAACGTTTTTATGTACCCTTACCCTTGGAGATCCTACAGCACCGACAGCTCTTCAAATTTTGAAAAAACTTCTTTTTAAATGCGTACATTTCAGGTTCTGTTTAACATATTTTCAATATAAACGAGGAAGAGTGCAGTAGAGTAGACTGTGTCAACTCTGGGATACCCGTATGAACGTAATATATCCTATTATAAAACTTGATCATCTTTTAAAAACATTCAGATGTTTTAGTACCGAACTACAGAGATATATTTATGTAAATTGTGGAGTTGTATGACAGCTACCCGAATCTATTGCGCCTAGCTTCATTAAGTTCCAAGAAATGCAAGAACCCTAAACCGGCTGCAATAGATCAATCAAATTTTACAAAAGTTTTTGGCATGCAACTCGACACTTTTTCACTAAATTTCAGATAGCTAGATTCAATAGACACTGAGTTATTCTCATTTAAAAAGAGAAGTTGTATGGCAACTACTCGAACCCGGCGGCCGAAAATGCTGGAGGTAAATAGCAAAACTAACAATTTTGCAAAAGTGACGTATATAAAATGTCAGCCTTCTAGCTCCTTTATTTTTTGAGTTATCGTGCGGACGGACACTGAGTTATTTTCATTTAAAAAGAGAAGTTGTATGGCAGCTACCCGAACCCGTCGCACCAACACAACCAAATTTTGCAGAAGTTGTTGCCATAAAACTTGATCATCATTCGCAGAATTGCAGATACCTAGATTGGATATACACTGGGTTATTTCGATTTAAAGAAAGAAGTTGTATGGCAGCTACTAGAACCCGGCGGCCGAAAATGCTGGAGTTAAATAGCAAAACTAACAATTTTGCAAAAGTGACGTATACAAAATGTCAGCCTCCTAGCTCCTCTATTTTTTGAGTTATCGTGCGGACGGACACTGAGTTCTTTTCATTTAAAAAGATATTTTGTATGGCAGCTACCCGAACCCGTCGCACCACCACAACCAAATTTTGCAGAAGTTGTTGCCATAAAACTTGATCATCATTCGCAAAATTTCAGATACCTAGATTGAACAGACACTGGGTTATTTCCATTTAAAGAAAGACTTTGTATGGCAGCTACTCGAACCCGGGGGCTGAAAATGCTGGAGGTAAATAGCAAAACTAACAATTTTGCAAAAGTGACGTAAAAAAAATATCAGCCTCTTAGCTCCTTTATTTTTTGAGTTATCGTGCGGACGGACACTGAGTTATTTTCATTTAAAAAGAGAAGTTGTATGGCAGCTACCCGAACCCGTCGCACCAACACAACCAAATTTTGCAGAAGTTGTTGCCATAAAACTTGATCATCATTCGCAAAATTGCAGATACCTAGATTGAACAGACACTGGGTTATTTCCATTTAAAGAAAGACTTTGTATGGCAGCTACTCGAACCCGGGGGCTGAAAATGCTGGAGGTAAATAGCAAAACTAACAATTTTGCAAAAGTGACGTATATAAAATGTCAGCCTTCTAGCTCCTTTATTTTTTGAGTTATCGTGCGGACGGACACTGAGTTATTTTCATTTAAAAAGAGAAGTTGTATGGCAGCTACCCGAACCCGTCGCACCAACACAACCAAATTTTGCAGAAGTTGTTGCCATAAAACTTGATCATCATTCGCAAAATTGCAGATACCTAGGTTTTAATATACACTGGGTTATTTCGATTTAAAGAAAGAAGTTGTATGGCAGCTACTAGAACCCGGCGGCCGAAAACGCTGGAGTTAAATAGCAAAACTAACAATTTTGCAAAAGTGACGTATACAAAATGTCAGCCTTCTAGCTCCTTTATTTTTTGAGTTATCGTGCGGACGGACACTGAGTTCTTTTCATTTAAAAAGAGAAGTTGTATGGCAGCTAGCCGAACCCGTCGCACCAACACAACCAAATTTTGCAGAAGTTGTTGCCATAAAACTTGATCATCATTCGCAAAATTGCAGATACCTAGATTGAACAGACACTGGGTTATTTCCATTTAAAGAAAGACGTTGTATGGCAACTACTAGAACCCGGGGGCCGAAAATGCTGGAGGTAAATAGCAAAACTAACAATTTTACAAAGGTAACGTAAAAAAATTTTCAGCCTCCTAGCTCCTCTATTTTTTGAGTTATCGTGCGGACGGACACTGAGTTCTTTTCATTTAAAAAGATATTTTGTATGGCAGCTACTCGAACCCGGCGGCCGAAAATGCTGGAGTTAAATAGCAAAACTAACAATTTTACAAAGGTAACGTAAAAAAATTTTCAGCCTCCTAGCTCCTCTATTTTTTGAGTTATCGTGCGGACGGACACTGAGTTCTTTTCATTTAAAAAGATATTTTGTATGGCAGCTACCCGAACCCGTCGTACCACCACAACCAAATTTTGTAGAAGTTGTTGCCATAAAACTTGATCATCATTCGCTAAATTTCAAATACCTAGATTGAACAGACACTGGGTTATTTCTATTTCAAGAAAGACGTTGTATGGCAGCTACTCGAACCCGGGGACAGAAAATGCTGGAGTTAAATAGCAAAACTAACTATTTTACAAAAGTGACGTAAAAAAATTTTCAGCCTCCTAGCTCCTCTATTTTTTGAGTTATCGTGCGGACGGACACTGAGTTCTTTTCATTTAAAAAGATATTTTGTATGGCAGCTACCCGAACCCGTCGCACCAGCACAACCAAATTTTGCAGAAGTTGTTGCCATAAAACTTGATCATCATTTGCAAGATTTCAGACGCCTAGCTTTATTAACTTCCAAGAGGTGCAAGAAGCCTGAACCGGCTGCTCTAGGCCAACCAAATTTTACAAAAGTTGTTGGCATATAACTCGACACCTCTTTACTAAATTTCAGATTCCTAGCTTCAATGAACACTGAGTTATTCTCATTTAACCGGATAAGTTGTATGGCAGCTACCCGAACCCGTCGCACCACCACAACCAAATTTTGCAAAAGTTGTTGCCATAAAACTTGATCAACATTTGCAAGATTTCAGACGCCTAGCTTTATTAACTTCCAAGAGGTGCAAGAAGCCTGAACCGGATGCTCTAGACCAACCAAATTTTACAGAAGTTGTTGGCATGTAACTCGACACCTCTTTACTAAATTTCAGATTCCTAGCTTAAATAAACACTGAGTTATTCTCATTTAAACGGAGAAGTTGTATGGCAGCTACCCGAACCCGTCGCACCAACACAACCAAATTTTACAGAAGTTGTTGCCATAAAACTTGATCATCATTTGCAAAATTTCAAAACCCTAGCTTGAATAGATACTGAGTTATTTCTATATAAAGAAAGAAGTTGTATGGCAGCTACTCGAACCCGCCGACCGAAAATGTTGGATTTAAATAGCAAAACTAACAATTTTGCAAAAGTGACGTAAAAAAAATTTCAGCCTCCTAGCTCCTTTATTTTTTGAGTTATCGTGCGGACGGACGGACGGACGGACGGCCGGACGTACATGGCTTAATCGACTCAGAATTCGATTCTGAGCCGATCCATACCTTTGACACTATATCTAGCTCGGCTCCTTTAAGGTGTCACAAACGTAATGGCAAATTTATTATACCCTTGAACATAGTTCATACGGGTATAAAAATACATGATTGTTTTTTCAACCAGAATTTTTTTTTCGTTTAGTTTTTCAAATTATGTTTCCAAATTGATTGGCTAAAAATATGTGTAAAAATTGTATATGGATAAAAATGTTAGGTTTTCTGTTCTTTAAATATGTATGTACTCATTTTTGATTAAATGATGTACAGAAATGTGAATATGTTTTCTAATTTAATTGATTAAGTTTATAGTATTTTTAAATATACGGATATTATACATACTATATGTACATATTTCAATGATATTTTATGGGAAACATGTTATACACATGCATCTTATATAGGTAGACCACATGTAAAGACCACATTTAAGTAATGCATTTCTGAATGATGACATGATGATTGTCTAATGTAGGAGATTGTTTCTGTTTTTAACAACGGCCGAAAATGTTATGTTGTTAAGACTTAAAAACAGTATTCTTAAGATACTTAATAAGGTTACTTTAATTACTGTTCTATATTAGAAATTTGCATTGAAAGGTTTTTATGGAATATTAGAAACAGTATAGATAAAAGTAAAGAGTGTTGGAAATATCTTTTTAATAATAATAACAATACACAAAATTAGGTAGAATATTATTTATAAGTGCTCGTGCGGAAATGGGTTAATAAACGTTAACAAACATTTTGTCACAGGCTTTATTTAGAACCATAAATTCATCCTCCCAAATTAGACCGAAATTAGAAACAAAATTTTTTTTTGACAGTTTATCGTGTCGAAATGTGTTAATGTATCACAACAAAATTTATTGAATGAGTTTGTGTGCCAAAGTGCAATACTTGTGCAAATTTTCAATTGGTCAAATCGTTTAAGCACAACAACAAAAAATGAGACAATTCATGGCCTGCAGCCTGATGGGTTAATATATCGTAACCAAATCAACTCAGAAAGCTTTTGTTATAAAGACCTACACTTTTGTAAATTTTCAACTCAATTGGTAAAACGGTTTAAGTGCGACAACAAAGAAATTAAAAATTTTTATTGAGCCCTGGTGCCGAAACGGGTTAATGGATCGTAACCAAATCTCCTCAGTGAGGTTCTGTGGTAAAGAGCTACACTTTTGTAAATTTTCAAATCAATTGGCAAAACCGTTTAAGCGCGACAACAAAGAAATTGAAAAACTTCATTGAGTCCTGGTGCCGAAACGGGTTAATGGATCGTAACCAAATCAACTCAGTGAGCTCCTGTGGTAAAGAGCTACACTATTGTAAATTTTAAACTCAATTGGTCCAACCGTTTTAGCAGGACAATAGAAAAATTTAATGAATTTTGTTCGGCTCTCGTGCCCAAACGGGTTACCGGATCTTCATAAAAATTTGTAACAGGGTTTTTTTCAGACCATAAAACCACCATACAAAATTGGACATAAATCGGAAACAAAAATTTTTTTGGAAGCCCGCCGGGCCGAATCCGGGTATCATATTGAATCCAAATTTCTTCGGTACCCGTCCAATAATAAGAAGAATATTTGTACAAATTTTCAACTCCATCGATCAAACCGTTTAGGCAGGACAACGAAAAAACGAAACGGCTTTAAATGGCTCTCGGGCCGCAATGGGTTAATGAACCGAAACACGATATAGCCTATAACACTTTCCGGGGTCGTAGGAACGTTCCTACAAAATTTGGTTGCAATCGGACTGGTAGTTTTTACGTGAAAAGGGCACAAACAAACAAACAAACAGAATTTCTTCCTTATTTATTAGACTAGCAGAGTACCCGGCGTTGCCCGGAGTATTTGATCGGCTTTATGAAATAAAAATTATTAACTTTTGCTTTTGAGTTAATATAATTTAATTAATATAGTTCACGTATTACTATGCATTTTCAGATATTGGTAGTTAATATTCTATTTTTTATTACATTTAGTTAAATTGAATAAACAGCGAAAATTTAGAGATAATTTGTCTACAAAAAATCTTTAAAGGAATCAATAATCTATTGAATACACAATTACGGCGAAGTGAGTTTTCACAATATATTCGTTAATACCGAAACATAAAATCGTATTTAAATTATAAAATTCCATAATGTAATAAATTTTTTTTTGTAAGTAATGTCACTTCATGTTTCGGTGAATTATCCTTTTAAGCACATTTTGAAATTTAAGTTTTGTAATTTTGTTATTAAGTTCGCTCTGTCCCTTCGTCTGTTAAAACTTATATACTGTTTAATGAAAGAGCAATGAAATATTAACTATGCATATGTCTCTTAAAAGAGTAATGTTGTAGAACAACTTTTTTATGTACCCTCATCGTTGGAGATCCTACAGCACCGACAGCTCTTCAAATTTTGAAAAAACTTCTTTTTAAATGCGTACATTTCAGGTTCTGTTTAACATATTTTCAATATAAAAATACATAGTTGTTTTTTACCTTTATAAATCAACCATTTTTTTTAAAACCATATTTTTACGTTTAGTTTTTCTAATTATGTTTCCAAATTGATTGGCTAAAAATATGTGTAAAAATTGTATATGGATAAGAATGTAAGGTTTTCTGTTCTTTAAATATGTATGTACTCATTATACCCGTATGAACTATGTTCAAGGGTATAATAAATTTGCCATTACGTTTGTGACACCTTAAAGGAGCCGAGCTAGATATAGTGTCAAAGGTATGGATCGGCTCAGAATCGAATTCTGAGTCGATTAAGCCATATACGTCCGTCCGTCCGTTCGTCCGCACGATAACTCAAAAAATAAAGGAGCTAGGAGGCTGAAATTTTTTTTACGTCACTTTTGCAAAATTGTTAGTTTTGCTATTTAAATCCAACATTTTCGGTCGGCGGGTTCGAGTAGCTGCCATACAACTTCTTTCTTTATATAGAAATAACTCAGTATCTATTCAAGCTAGGGTTTTGAAATTTTGCAAATGATGATCAAGTTTTATGGCAACAACTTCTGTAAAATTTGGTTGTGTTGGTGCGACGGGTTCGGGTAGCTGCCATACAACTTCTCCGTTTAAATGAGAATAACTCAGTGTTTATTTAAGCTAGGAATCTGAAATTTAGTAAAGAGGTGTCGAGTTACATGCCAACAACTTCTGTAAAATTTGGTTGGTCTAGAGCATCCGGTTCAGGCTTCTTGCACCTCTTGGAAGTTAATAAAGCTAGGCGTCTGAAATCTTGCAAATGTTGATCAAGTTTTATGGCAACAACTTTTGCAAAATTTGGTTGTGGTGGTGCGACGGGTTCGGGTAGCTGCCATACAACTTATCCGGTTAAATGAGAATAACTCAGTGTTCATTGAAGCTAGGAATCTGAAATTTAGTAAAGAGGTGTCGAGTTATATGCCAACAACTTTTGTAAAATTTGGTTGGCCTAGAGCAGCCGGTTCAGGCTTCTTGCACCTCTTGGAAGTTAATAAAGCTAGGCGTCTGAAATCTTGCAAATGATGATCAAGTTTTATGGCAACAACTTCTGCAAAATTTGGTTGTGCTGGTGCGACGGGTTCGGGTAGCTGCCATACAAAATATCTTTTTAAATGAAAAGAACTCAGTGTCCGTCCGCACGATAACTCAAAAAATAGAGGAGCTAGGAGGCTGAAAATTTTTTTACGTCACTTTTGTAAAATTGTTAGTTTTGCTATTTAACTCCAGCATTTTCTGTCCCCGGGTTCGGGTAGCTGCCATACAACGTCTTTCTTGAAATAGAAATAACCCAGTGTCTGTTCAATCTAGGTATTTGAAATTTTGCGAATGATGATCAAGTTTTATGGCAACAACTTCTACAAAATTTGGTTGTGGTGGTACGACGGGTTCGGGTAGCTGCCATACAAAATATCTTTTTAAATGAAAAGAACTCAGTGTCCGTCCGCACGATAACTCAAAAAATAGAGGAACTAGGAGGCTGAAAATTTTTTTACGTTACCTTTGTAAAATTGTTAGTTTTGCTATTTAACTCCAGCATTTTCGGCCCCCGGGTTCGAGTAGCTGCCATACAACGTCTTTCTTTAAATGGAAATAACCCAGTGTCTGTTCAATCTAGGTATCTGCAATTTTGCGAATGATGATCAAGTTTTATGGCAACAACTTCTGCAAAATTTGGTTGTGTTGGTGCGACGGGTTCGGCTAGCTGCCATACAACTTCTCTTTTTAAATGAAAAGAACTCAGTGTCCGTCCGCACGATAACTCAAAAAATAGAGGAGCTAGAAGGCTGACATTTTGTATACGTCACTTTTGCAAAATTGTTAGTTTTGCTATTTAACTCCAGCATTTTCGGCAGCGGGTTCTAGTAGCTGCCGTACAACTTTTTTCTTTAAATCGAAATAACCCAGTGTATATCCAATCTAGGTATCTGCAATTTTGCGAATGATGATCAAGTTTTATGGCAACAACTTCTGCAAAATTTGGTTGTGTTGGTGCGACGGGTTCGGGTAGCTGCCATACAACTTCTCTTTTTAAATGAAAATAACTCAGTGTCCGTCCGCACGATAACTCAAAAAATAAAGGAGCTAGAAGGCTGACATTTTATATACGTCACTTTTGCAAAATTGTTAGTTTTGCTATTTACCTCCAGCATTTTCGGCCCCCGGGTTCGAGTAGCTGCCATACAAAGTCTTTCTTTAAATGGAAATAACCCAGTGTCTGTTCAATCTAGGTATCTGAAATTTTGCGAATGATGATCAAGTTTTATGGCAACAACTTCTGCAAAATTTGGTTGTGGTGGTGCGACGGGTTCGGGTAGCTGCCATACAAAATATCTTTTTAAATGAAAAGAACTCAGTGTCCGTCCGCACGATAACTCAAAAAATAGAGGAGCTAGGAGGCTGAAAATTTTTTTACGTTACCTTTGTAAAATTGTTAGTTTTGCTATTTAACTCCAGCATTTTCGGCCCCCGGGTTCGAGTAGCTGCCATACAACGTCTTTCTTTAAATGGAAATAACCCAGTGTCTGTTCAATCTAGGTATCTGCAATTTTGCGAATGATGATCAAGTTTTATGGCAACAACTTCTGCAAAATTTGGTTGTGTTGGTGCGACGGGTTCGGCTAGCTGCCATACAACTTCTCTTTTTAAATGAAATTAACTCAGTGTCCGTCCGCACGATAACTCAAAAAATAAAGGAGCTAAGAGGCTGATATTTTTTTTACGTCACTTTTGCAAAATTGTTAGTTTTGCTATTTAACTCCAGCATTTTCGGCCGCCGGGTTCGAGTAGTTGCCATACAACTTCTCTTTTTAAATGAGAATAACTCAGTGTCTATTGAATCTAGCTATCTGAAATTTAGTGAAAAAGTGTCGAGTTGCATGCCAAAAACTTTTGTAAAATTTGATTGATCTATTGCAGCCGGTTTAGGGTTCTTGCATTTCTTGGAACTTAATGAAGCTAGGCGCAATAGATTCGGGTAGCTGTCTTACAACTCCACAATTTACATAAATATATCTCTGTAGTTCGGTACTAAAACATCTGAATGTTTTTAAAAGATGATCAAGTTTTATAATAGGATATATTACGTTCATACGGGTATCCCAGAGTTGACACAGTCTACTCTACTGCACTCTTCCTCGTTTTTGATTAAATACGATACAGAAATGTGAATATGTTTTCTAATTTAATTGATTAAGTTTATAGTATTTTTAAATATACGGATATTATATATACTATATGTACATATTTCAATGATATTTTATGGGAAACATGTTATACACATGCATCTTATATAGGTAGATCACTTGTAAAGACCACATGTAAGTAATGCATTTCTGAATGATGGCATGATGATTGTCTAATGTAGGAGATTGTTTCTGTTTTTTAACAACAGCCGAAAATTTTATGTTGTTAAGACTTAAACACAGTATTCTTAAGATACTTAATAAGGTTAGTTTAATTACTGTTCTATATTAGAAATTTGCATTGAAAGATTTTTATGGAATATTAGAAACATATAGATAAAAGTAAAGAGTGTTGGAAATATCTTTTTAATAATAATAATAACAATACACAAAATTAGGCAAAATATTATTAATAAGTGCTCGTGCGGAAATGGGTTAACAAACGTTAACAAACATTTTATCACAGGCTTAATTTAGAACCATAAATTCATCCTGCCAAATTAGACAGAAATAAGAAACAAAAATTTACAGTCTATCGTGTCGAAATGTGTTAATGTATCACAACAAAATTTATTGAATGAGTTTGTGTGCCAAAGTGCAATACTTGTGCAAATTTTCAATTGGTCAAATCGTTTAAGCACAACAACAAAGAATGAGAATTTCATGGCCTGAGGTCTGATGGGTTAATGTATCGTAACCAAATCAACTCAGAAAGCTTTTGTTATAAAGACCTACACTTTTGTAAATTTTCAACTCAATTGGTAAAACCGTTTAGGTGCGACAGCAAAGAAATTAAAAAATGTTATTGAGTCCTGGTGCCGAAACGGGTTAATGGATCATAACCAAATCACCTCACTGAGCTGCTTTGGTAAAGAGCTACACTTTTGTAAATTTTCAATTCAATTGGCAAAACCGTTTAAGCGCGACAACAAAGAAATTGAAAAACTTCATTGAGTCCTGGTGCCGAAACGGGTTAATGGATCGTAACCAAATCAACTCAGTGAGTTCCTGTGATAAAGAGCTACACTATTGTAAATTTTCAACTAAATTGGTCAAACCGTTTAAGCAGGACAACAGAATATTTAATGAAATTCGTTCGGCTCTCCTGCCCAAAAGGGTTAACGGAACTTCATAAATATTTGTCACAGGCTTTTTTTCGAACCATAAAACCACCATACAAAATTGGACATAAATCGGAAACAAAATTTTTTTGGAAACCCGCCTTGCCGAATCCGGGTAACGTATTGAATCCAAATTTCTTCGGTACCCGTCCAATGATATGAAGAATATTTGTCCAATTTTTCAACTCAATCGATCGAACCGTTTAGGCAGGACAACGAAAAAACGAAACGGCTTTAAATGGCTCTCGGGCCGCAATGGGTTAATGAACCGAAACGCGATATAGCCTATAACACTTTCCGGGGTCGTAGGAACGTTCCTGCAAAATTTGGTTGCAATCGGACTGGTGGTTTTTACGTGAAAAGGGCACAAACAAACAAACAAAAAAATAAACAGAATTTCTTCCTTATTTATTAGACTAGCAGAGTACCCGGCGTTGCCCGGAGTATTTTATTGGCTTTATGAAATAAAAATTATTAACTTTTGTTTCTGCGTTAATATAATTTAATTAATATAGTTCATGTATTACTATGCATTTACAGATGCTGGTAGTTTATATTCTATTTTTTATTAGATTTAGTTAAATTGAATAAACAGAGCCAAGAATTAGAGACAATTCTTCTACAAAAATTTTTTAAAGGAATCAATAATCTATTGACTACACAATGACGGCGAAATGAATTTCCACAATATATTCTTTAATACCGAGACAAAAATCGCATTTCAATTATGACCATAATGTAGTACATTTTTTTTCGTAAGTAATGTCACTTCATGTTTTTGTGAATTATTCTTTTAAGCACATTTTGAAAAATTTGCTATTAGGTTCGCTCTGTCCCACCGTCTGTTTTCAAGACTTATATATCCGTTAATATTCGTTAATACCGAAACATAAAATCGTATTTAAATTATAAAAGACCATAATGTAATCAATTTTTTTTTGTAAGAAATGTCACTTCATGTTTTGGTGAATTATCCTTTTAAGCACATTTTGAAAAATTTGTTATTAAGTTCGCTCTGTCCCTCCGTCTGTTAAAACTTATATACTGTTTAATAAAGAGCAATGAAATATTAACTATGCATAGGTCTCTTAAAAGGGTAATGTTGTAGAACAACGTTTTTATGTACCCTTACCGTTGGAGATCCTACAGCACCGACAGCTCTTCAAATTTTGAAAAAACTTCTTTTTAAATGCGTACATTTCAGGTTCTGTTTAACATATTTTCAATATAAAAAATACATCATTGTTTTTTACCTTTATAAATCAACCAGAATTTTTTTTTTTCGTTTAGTTTTTCAAATTATGTTTCCAAATTGATTGGCTAAAAATATGTGTAAAAATTGTATATGGATAAAAATGTTAGGTTTTCTGTTCTTTAAATATGTATGTACTCATTTTTGATTAAATGATGTACAGAAATGTGAATATGTTTTCTAATTTAATTGATTAAGTTTATAGTATTTTTAAATATACGGATATTATACATACTATATGTACATATTTCAATGATATTTTATGGGAAACATGTTATACACATGCATCTTATATAGGTAGACCACATGTAAAGACCACATTTAAGTAATGCATTTCTGAATGATGACATGATGATTGTCTAATGTAGGAGATTGTTTCTGTTTTTAACAACGGCCGAAAATGTTATGTTGTTAAGACTTAAAAACAGTATTCTTAAGATACTTAATAAGGTTACTTTAATTACTGTTCTATATTAGAAATTTGCATTGAAAGGTTTTTATGGAATATTAGAAACAGTATAGATAAAAGTAAAGAGTGTTGGAAATATCTTTTTAATAATAATAACAATACACAAAATTTGGTAGAATATTATTTATAAGTGCTCGTGCGGAAATGGGTTAATAAACGTTAACAAACATTTTGTCACAGGCTTTATTTAGAACCATAAATTCATCCTCCCAAATTAGACCGAAATTAGAAACAAAATTTTTTTTTGACAGTTTATCGTGTCGAAATGTGTTAATGTATCACAACAAAATTTATTGAATGAGTTTGTGTTCCAAAGTGCAATACTTGTGCAAATTTTCAATTGGTCAAATCGTTTAAGCACAACAACAAAAAATGAGACAATTCATGGCCTGCAGCCTGATGGGTTAATATATCGTAACCAAATCAACTCAGAAAGCTTTTTTTATAAAGACCTACACTTTTGTAAATTTTCAACTCAATTGGTAAAACGGTTTAAGTGCGACAACAAAGAAATTAAAAATTTTTATTGAGCCCTGGTGCCGAAACGGGTTAATGGATCGTAACCAAATCTCCTCAGTGAGGTCCTGTGGTAAAGAGCTACACTTTTGTAAATTTTCAAATCAATTGGCAAAACCGTTTAAGCGCGACAACAAAGAAATTGAAAAACTTCATTGAGTTCTGGTGCCGAAACGGGTTAATGGATTGTAACCAAATCAACTCAGTGAGCTCCTGCGGTAAAGAGCTACACTTTGATAAATTTTTAACTCAATTGGTCGAACAGTTTAAGTGCGACAACTAAGTAAATTACAAAACTTCACTGACCCCTGGTGCCGAAACGGGTTAATGGATCGAAACCAAATCAACTCAGTGAGCTCATGTGGTAAAGAGCTACACTATTGTAAATTTTAAACTCAATTGGTCCAACCGTTTTAGCAGGACAACAGAAAAATTTAATGAACTTTGTTCGGCTCTCGTGCCCAAACGGGTTGCCGGATCTTCATAAAAATTTGTAACAGGGTTTTTTTCAGACTATAAAACCACCATACAAAATTGGACATAAATCGGAAACAAAAATTTTTTTGGAAGCCCGCCGGGCCGAATCCGGGTATCATATTGAATCCAAATTTCTTCGGTACCCGTCCAATGATAAGAAGAATATTTGTCCAAATTTTCAACTCAATCGATCAAACCGTTTAGGCAGGACAACGAAAAAACGAAACGGCTTTAAATGGCTCTCGGGCCGCAATGGGTTAATGAACCGAAACACGATATAGCCTATAACACTTTCCGGGGTCGTAGGAACGTTCCTACAAAATTTGGTTGCAATCGGACTGGTAGTTTTTACGTGAAAAGGGCACAAACAAACAAACAAACAGAATTTCTTCCTTATTTATTAGACTAGCAGAGTACCCGGCGTTGCCCGGAGTATTTGATCGGCTTTATGAAATAAAAATTATTAACTTTTGCTTTTGAGTTAATATAATTTAATTAATATAGTTCACGTTTTACTATGCATTTTCAGATATTGGTAGTTAATATTCTATTTTTTATTACATTTAGTTAAATTGAATAAACAGCGAAAATTTAGAGATAATTTGTCTACAAAAAATCTTTAAAGGAATCAATAATCTATTGAATACACAATTACGGCGAAGTGAGTTTTCACAATATATTCGTTAATACCGAAACATAAAATCGTATTTAAATTATAAAAGGCCATAATGTAATAAATGTTTTTTTGTAAGTAATGTCACTTCATGTTTCGGTGAATTATCCTTTTAAGCACATTTTGAAATTTAAGTTTTGTAATTTTGTTATTAAGTTCGCTCTGTCCCTTCGTCTGTTAAAACTTATATACTGTTTAATGAAAGAGCAATGAAATATTAACTATGCATATGTCTCTTAAAAGAGTAATGTTGTAGAACAACTTTTTTATGTACCCTCATCGTTGGAGATCCTACAGCACCGACAGCTCTTCAAATTTTGAAAAAACTTCTTTTTAAATGCGTACATTTCAGGTTCTGTTTAACATATTTTCAATATAAAAAATACATGATTGTTTTTTACCTTTATAAATCAACAACCATTTTGTTTAAAACCATATTTTTACGTTTAGTTTTTCTAATTATGTTTCCAAATTGATTGGCTAAAAATATGTGTAAAAATTGTATATGGATAAGAATGTAAGGTTTTCTGTTCTTTAAATATGTATGTACTCATTTTTGATTAAATACGATACAGAAATGTGAATATGTTTTCTAATTTAATTGATTAAGTTTATAGTAGTTTTAAATGTACGGATATTATATATACTATATGTACATATTTCAATGATATTTTATGGGAAACATGTTATACACATGCATCTTATATAGGTAGATCACTTGTAAAGACCACATGTAAGTAATGCATTTCTGAATGATGGCATGATGATTGTCTAATGTAGGAGATTGTTTCTGTTTTTTAACAACAGCCGAAAATTTTATGTTGTTAAGACTTAAACACAGTATTCTTAAGATACTTAATAAGGTTAGTTTAATTACTGTTCTATATTAGAAATTTGCATTGAAAGATTTTTATGGAATATTAGAAACATATAGATAAAAGTAAAGAGTGTTGGAAATATCTTTTTAATAATAATAACAATACACAAAATTAGGCAAAATATTATTAATAAGTGCTCGTGCGGAAATGGGTTAACAAACGTTAACAAACATTTTATCACAGGCTTAATTTAGAACCATAAATTCATCCTGCCAAATTAGACAGAAATAAGAAACAAAAATTTACAGTCTATCGTGTCGAAATGTGTTAATGTATCACAACAAAATTTATTGAATGAGTTTGTGTGCCAAAGTGCAATACTTGTGCAAATTTTCAATTGGTCAAATCGTTTAAGTACAACAACAAAGAATGAGAATTTCATGGCCTGAAGTCTGATGGGTTAATGTATCGTAACCAAATCAACTCAGAAAGCTTTTGTTATAAAGACCTACACTTTTGTAAATTTTCAACTCAATTGGTAAAACCGTTTAGGTGCGACAGCAAAGAAATTAAAAAATGTTATTGAGTCCTGATGCCGAAACGGGTTAATGGATCATAACCAAATCACCTCAGTGAGCTGCTTTGGTAAAGAGCTACACTATTGTAAATTTTCAACTCAATTGGTCAAACCGTTTAAGCAGGACAACAGAATATTTAATGAAATTCGTTCGGCTCTCCTGCCCAAAAGGGTTAACGGAACTTCATAAATATTTGTCACAGGCTTTTTTTCGAACCATAAAACCACCATACAAAATTGGACATAAATCGGAAACAAAAATTTTTTGGAAACCCGCCTTGCCGAATCCGGGTAACGTATTGAATCCAAATTTCTTCGGTACCCGTCCAATGATAAGAAGAATATTTGTCCAATTTTTCAACTCAATCGATCGAACCGTTTAGGCAGGACAACGAAAAAACGAAACGGCTTTAAATGGCTCTCGGGCCGCAATGGGTTAATGAACCGAAACGCGATATAGCCTATAACACTTTCCGTGGTCGTAGGAACGTTCCTGCAAAATTTGGTTGCAATCGGACTGGTGGTTTTTACGTGAAAAGGGCACAAACAAACAAACAAACAAACAAATAAACAAACAAACAGAATTTCTTCCTTATTTATTAGATTTTACTTCTACGTAATAATAAGATATTTATTTACATTTTTTTACATAAATTGTTAAATTGATTGTCATTATATGTATGTACATATCTGTACAAATATCATATTTAATTTTTTTTGTTAAAATAAAGTTGTTATTGTAGTTTAAATAAAAAATTAATGATAACAATAATAATAATAAATTAACTTTTTTTATGATTTAAGTTATTATAAATTTAGTTTTAAGTCATTGTTTTGTTTAATTTTAATTATAAGCATTAATTTAAGAATTTTTTTGTAACGACCTTGTTTTGGTTTTGTTTAATAAAATAAAATAAAAATAAAAAATAAATTTGCTTCACGCAATTTGGTTAAGATTTTTTTTATTGAAACTAAGTGTTCTTCGAACGATGACGAGAAGATTAAGATGTCGTCCAAGTAGACGACGCATATTTTATTGATAAATTCGCTTAGTACATGGTTCATTAATCTTTGAAAGGTGGAGGGTGAGTTTTTTAAGCAGAAGGGCATACGACTAAACTCATAGTGGCCACTTCTAGTTGAGAATGCTGTTTTGCATCGGTCATCTGGGTGGACTTCAATCTGATGAAACCCTTTCGCCAGATCTAACGTGCTGAAATAGCGACAATTTCCCAATTTCCCAAAAAGTATTTCGATGTTGGGCATTGCAAATTTTTTATCGATTGTGTTATCATTAAGTCGACGATAATCAATAACAATTCTCCACTTTTGTTTGTTAGAATTGTCCATTTTCTTAGGAACAATCCTCCAATCGTCTCTATGGATTTCAGGGTATCGGTATCCTTTTGAATAAACTGGTATATCATTTTTTGTTATTATTTTGTGTTTGATTGCACTTGTGAAAGTGAGTTTTTCATTCTCTTGATGAAAAATGTTCGTAAAGTAATTTAAGATCGATTTAATTTGTGCAATATTTTTTTTATTTAGGTGAGATGGAAAATTAAAGTTAAGTTCGTTATCAGAGTCGCACTGGTTGAAGCTGAAAACATTTCCTATTGAAAACCGTAAGTGGGACAGGTTTAATTACGGTTTTCCATTTAGGATTACAGAGATTGGTATTAATGATACTGTACTCTGCACCAGTATCGATAATGAATCTAAGTATTTGGTTTTTTCCCTTAATTATTATATAGGGTATAGGTTGTTTGAGGCGTTGTCGCAAAAATTTTTTGGATCAGTATTTGTTTCATTATTTGAGTTCATAGAGATGTCCATTGGTTCTATATTTAGATTTCGCTTATTTCGTAAATATTTCCCGGATTGTGTATTGCCATAATTCGTTAATATTGGGGTTGTGTATTGCCATAATTGTTTCAATAGTTATTTGTTCTATTGAACCTAGAAGAATTTTGTGATTTAGATGGACGATTGTCTGATTGAGAATCATAATAACTATTATACCTACCTATTTTGATTTGAATAATTATGATAAACTAGTTGTGAGTTTCGTCTATTGAAACTATTACTGTGATAATTGTTTTTGAAATTGGTTTGTTGTTGATTATTATTAAAGTTATAATTTTTCCTTAGAAAATTATTAATATTTTTTTTGTTGATTTCGATTATCGTTAATCAAATAGTTATTTGTTTATAGTTGAAGTATAAGTAGTCGTTTTGTGCTATGATCTCGTAAGCGTCAAATATCATTGTGGGGTTTCTATTAACAATAATTCCCCTGACCGGTTCGGATAAATTATCTTTAAATGTAATTTAAATAGAGCAATTCTTTTGTTTGCTTCTATTCCTTCTTTATTGTCTCCTCCCTGGAGCGAGTACGCGTTGTTGATACGTGTTAGTTTAGAATTAATTTCATCATAGAAATCTTTTATTGTAGAGGTACACCTAACTAATATTAGGTTGTGCACAAGACGTGAGACTGGGACGGTATCTCCATTATCTTTTATTAGTATAGATTTTAATTCGGCCGATGTTTCGACTGGCCTGTGAGAAAGTAAGATTTTTTTAACTTTTCCTATTATTTTATCTTGGATATGTCCGAAAAGAAGTTTTTTAAACCGAGGTCCCGCTAGATCTTCTATAAGTGGGATAAAGGATTTTATGCTTTGTATACAGCTAGTTAGATCGCGTTGATCGCCAATAGAAATCTTTTATTGTAGAGGTACACCTAACTAATATTAGGTTGTGCACAAGACGTGAGACTGGGACGGTGTATCCATTATTTTTTATTAGTATAGATTTTAATTCGGCCGATGTTTCGACTGGCCTGTGAGAAAGTAAGATTTTTTTAACTTTTCCTATTATTTTATCTTGGATATGTCCGAAAAGAAGTTTTTTAAACCGAGGTCCCGCTAGATCTTCTATAAGTGGGATAAAGGATTTTATGCTTTGTATAGAGCTAGTTAGATCGCGTTGATCGCCAACAAAGAGTGGCAATTAAGTAATGCAATTCACAATTAGATTGATGTTAGGAATTTCGCTTTCATTTGCGTTAGACATTTTTAAAACTTGTTTATTTAAAAAAAATTCAAAATAGCTACGTAGAATTTTAAGGATTTATTTGAACTTGTGAGACAAAAGTTTATTGTTAGTTTTTTTTCTCTTTTTTTTTTATAGAAAGGATTTAAAAAGAGATTTATAAATTTTAATTAAAACAAAATTATAAAAAGATTCACAATTAAAACAAAATTACAAAAAGATTTTTAATTATTTAAACAAAATTATAAAAAGATTTATAATTAGAACAAAATTGTAAAAAGATTATAAATTGTAAAGGAACAAATAATAATTCAAAAAAATGTAAATAGAAATGAAACGTATGAAAACAAAATTATATGTGGAAAAATTAACGAAGATTTATAAATTATAATTGAATCAAAGTTACAAAACGTAATATCCTATTTAGTAGTAGGATAAAATTAAATTATAAAAATATTCACTCAAGCTTCAAAATTTAACAATTCTAAAAAGAATTCACAATTAAACTTAAATTGAACTAGAATTATAGAATGGAAGATTGAACTCAAATATAAAAGAATTATAATTGAATCCGAATCATTAAAATTTTATTATAGAAAGATTTATTATTACTTTTTCTTGTAATAGTAAAATATTTAAAAATAAAATTTAAGAATTTTTTTTCTTATTTTATATAAAAAAATTTTTTTGATAAGATGAAAACGATAAGTTGATTTATAATAGTAATTAATTTTTGTTTCTTTTGTTTTTTTTTTTTAATGCATTTCTCTGCCACATAAATGTGAACAGGAAATTACTCACTCTTTCCTGTTCAGGCGTGACTGTAAATGTCGTAAGGGGGAATAACTCTTACGACGTGTGTGGGATTCGAACCCACACTGCCTCGGTGCTTACAGCGTATTTTATACGCTCTTACCCACTAGGCCTAATTTTTTTTTTTTATAAAATTTGTTTAACAGATAAAATTTAAAAAAATTTTATTTTAGAGATTTTAGTAGTAAATTAAAATGTTACTTAACTTTTATTTTGTTTATTTATTTTAGAGATTTTAATAGTAAAAAAAATTTAAATTTTACTTAATTTCTATTTTATTAATTTATTTTAGAGATTTTAATAGTAAAAATTAAAATATTACTTAACTTTAATTTTATAGGTTTCGTTACAAATGTTGCTGCTGCTGTTGTTGCAATTTGTTGTAAATTCAGATGTAGATTTTGTTGTAAGTGTTGTTATATATGTTGTAACTATTATAGCTGTTATTATTGATGTTGTTACAGATGTTTTGATATTGTTAGAGATGTTGTAATTGTTATAGCTATTTTTATAGATGTTGTTATAGATGTTTTGATGTTGTTAGAGATGTTGTAATTGTTATAGCTCTTGGTATAGATGTTGTTTGGCACTTTTTTTCCTTTTTGTAATAGGTTTTTTTTTTTTTGTTTTTTTTTATTTATTTATTTATTTTTGTTTTTTAATAAATTTTGTTAGCTTTTTTTTTTATTTCGTTAAAATAACAACACTTTTAATTATAATTTTATACCTTAACATTTATATCCTACCGACTGCGCCAGTTTTATCAATGAATAACACTTCTTATTTATATTCAAAGAATAATTTTAAAGATAAAAAAAACTCTTGTCTTTTATATTACCATCTTTATTCGTTGAGTTGTTCTTACAGATTGAACTTAAAATTATTTACAGCTATTAAAATAAAAATATGCTACGCAAGCAATCTGCATATTGGCATACTATTGCAACGTGACGTGATGCATGCCAAAAATAATAAATATAAATATAAAACACGATTATACGATTATAATCGAGTTGTTTTTGCAATTCAGCGTTTATGAAATTTGATAGTTAAATAGTATAAAATAAGTTTGATAGTATAAAATAATAAAGTACAGTTTGTACAATTAATAAAAGAATCTAATTATGCAATTTGCTTATGTAACAATATAAATAAAGAAATGCAAAATTGATTTTTAAAACTAGTTAGATGGTGTAAAAATCATGTAAAGATCTCAAATTGTAAAAGAAATACATAGACCAGACCAAAGGTATCTTAGAAGGAAAGTCAAGCAGAAAGGAGTAAATGATACGTGGCAAATTTATCTAGTGGAAATGATTATGGAACAAAGGTTTCAAATATATGTTAACCGTTATAGATATATTTTCTAAATATGCTTATGCTGAACCAATTAAAACGAAAACCGGTAGTATAATATTTTAAATGCTTTAAAGAAAATTATAAAACGAGCTAAAAACTTACCTAAAACTATTCATTCAGATCAAGGTAAAGAATTTTTCAATTCGATATTCCTAAATTTTGTTGTAATTAATACTTAATCTGAAATGATTATGGGTATTAATACTTACTCTGAAATGAAAGCATCTATTGTAGAACGCTCTAATCGAACTTTGAAAAATTTAATGTGGAAAATATTTAGTTTACAAGGAAACTACAAATGGAGTAATATATTGCAATCTTTATTAAACACCTATAATTCCATTAAAAATAGAACAACTAAATTACCACCTGGAAAAATTTCTAAGAAAAACGAAAAATTTATTTTAAAAAATGTTTACATGCAACCTAAAATTTCTCTAAAAGCTAAATATAAATTTTTGAAATTATCAAAGTAAACAGAACCTATCCAATCACATATCAGCTGATTGATTATAAAAATGATTCAATATTTGGTGGAATTTATGAGAAGGAACTCACATCTGTTAAACACCCAAACTTATTTCTTGTCGAGAAAATTTTAAAGAAAAAAGAAAGTAAAGTTTTTGTTAAATGGCTTGAGTTTGACGAAAAACATAATACATGGATAAATTAAACAAATATTGTTTAATATCTGTAAATTAAAACTTTAATTAGGATCTGAAAACCTTGATAACACCTGAAAAATAAAATAAAATCTTAACACCTGAAAAATAAAATAAATCCTAACATCTGAAAAATGAAAATAAATTTAGAACAGTACAAAATTTATTTGAAATAAAATTTTTTTTGAACAAATTCTTTATATAAAATTCTTAATATAAAAAACATAATTTATCTATTTATTTATTTATATTCAGGTACCGTGGTACATAAATGTGGCAGGTAGCTATAACCCCTGTTTCCTGGTAGTAATGTGGGGTGTACGTGATATTATGATATATAAAGTATTGATATATTGCGATATATGAATATTTTTTTTTTTTATATTAGAATTATTGTACCCAGCCGAAAACATAATTCTTAATATATAATAATTTATTTTAAAGTTTTTTTTTTTTTGAATTAAATAATTCCACCAGTTTTCTTTTTTTTGGTGGAATTTGATGTTGTTTCCTGATATGCAAAATGCTGCGCCGGCAAATGTTCGATTTATTCTGGAGGCTGATAACATGGATTTTTGTTGACGTTGTTGCTCTTGTTGATAATGTTGCTGCTGTTGTTGTTGCTGTTGTTGCTGATCATGATAAAGTGGCACTTTCCCCATCTTCTTCTTTTTTGTAGGAATTTGAGCCTGAATGGTTACATCATTCAACACGTAAATCTTGTCGAATTCCTGTGCCATTCTGCTTGTTTCAAATCAAACTGATATTTTTATAAAATCTCGATATATTTATATACAAATTTCAAATAATATTAAAACAAAATAAAAACTTTAGAACTAGTTATATTTATTTTCTAAGTGGAAAGGGTAAAATCTATGAAAAAAGTCAGTTGATTACAATGCTGCTAATATTTTTTACTAGCAGAGTACCCGGCGTTGCCCGGAGTATTTTATTGGCTTTATGAAATAAAAATTATTAACTTTTGTTTCTGTGTTAATATAATTTAATTAATACAGTTAACTTATTACTATGCATTTACAGATGCTGGTAGTTTATATTCTATTTTTTATTAGATTTAGTTAAATTGAATAAACAGAGCCAAGAAGACAATTCTTAGAGACAATTCTTCTACAAAAAATTTTTAAAGGAATCAATAATCTATTGAGTACACAATTACGGCGAAGTGAATTTCCACAATATATTCTTTAATGCCGAGACATAAAATCGTATTTAAATTATGAAAGACCATAATGTAATCAATTTTTTTTTTGTAAGTAATGTCACTTCATGTTTTGGTGAATTATTCTTTTAAGCACATTTTGAAAAATTTGTTATTAAGTTCGCTCTGTCTCTCCGTCTGTTAAAACTTATATACTGTTTAATAAAGAGCAATAAAATATTAACTATGCTTAGGTCTCTTCAAAGAGTAATGTTGTAGAACAACTTTTTTATGTACCCTCACCGTTGGAGATCCTACAGCACCGACAGCTCTTCAAATTTTGAAAAAACTTCTTTTTAAATGTGTACATTTCAAGTTCTGTTTAACATATTTTCAATATAAAAAATACATGATTGTTTTTTACCTTTATAAATCAACCAGAATATTTTTACCTTTAGTTTTTCTAATTATGTTTCCAAATTGATTGGCTAAACATATGTGTAAAAATTGTATATGGATAAGAATGTAAGGTTTTCTGTTCTTTAAATATGTATGTACTCATTTTTGATTAAATGCTGTACAGAAATGTGAATATGTTTTCTAATTTAATTGATTAAGTTTATAGTATTTTTAAATATACGGATATTATACATACTACATGTACATATTTCAATGATATTTTATGGGAAACATGTTATACACATGCATCTTATATAGATAAACCACATGTAAAGACCGCATGTAAATAATGCATTTCTGAATGATGACATGATGATTGTCTAATGTAAGAGATTGTTTCTTTTTTTAACAACTGCCGAAATTGTTATGTTGTTAAAACTTAAACACAGTATTTTTAAGATACTTAATAAGGTTACTTTAATCACTGTTCTATATTAGAAATTTGAATTGAAAAGTTTTTATGGAATATTAGAAACAGTATAGATAAGAGTAAAGAGTGCTGGAATTATCTTTTTAATAATAATAACAATACACAAAATTAGGCAAAATATTATTAATAAATGCTCGTGCGGAAATGCGTTAACAAACGTTAACAAACATTTTGTCACAGGCTTAATTTAGAACCATAAATTCATCCTGCCAAATCAGACCGAAATTAGAAACAAAATTTTTTTTTGACAGTTTATCGTGTCGAAATGTGTTAATGTATCACAACAAAATTTATTGAATGAGTTTGTGTGCCAAAGTGCAATACTTGTGCAAATTTTCAATTGGTCAAATCGTTTAAGCACAACAACAAAAAATGAGACAATTCATGGCCTGCAGCCTGATGGGTTAATATATCGTAACCAAATCAACTCAGAAAGCTTTTGTTATAAAGACCTACACTTTTGTAAATTTTCAACTCAATTGGTAAAACGGTTTAAGTGCGACAACAAAGAAATTAAAAAATGTTATTGAGCCCTGGTGCCGAAACGGGTTAATGGATCGTAACCAAATCTCCTCAGTGAGGTCCTGTGGTAAAGAGCTACACTTTTGTAAATTTTCAAATCAATTGGCAAAACCGTTTAAGCGCGACAACAAAGAAATTGAAAAACTTCATTGAGTTCTGGTGCCGAAACGGGTTAATGGATTGTAACCAAATCAACTCAGTGAGCTCCTGCGGTAAAGAGCTACACTTTGATAAATTTTTAACTCAATTGGTCGAACAGTTTAAGTGCGACAACTAAGTAAATTACAAAACTTCACTGACCCCTGGTGCCGAAACGGGTTAATGGATCGAAACCAAATCAACTCAGTGAGCTCATGTGGTAAAGAGCTACACTATTGTAAATTTTAAACTCAATTGGTCCAACCGTTTTAGCAGGACAACAGAAAAATTTAATGAACTTTGTTCGGCTCTCGTGCCCAAACGGGTTGCCGGATCTTCATAAAAATTTGTAACAGGGTTTTTTTCAGACTATAAAACCACCATACAAAATTGGACATAAATCGGAAACAAAAATTTTTTTGGAAGCCCGCCGGGCCGAATCCGGGTATCATATTAAATCCAAATTTCTTCGGTACCCGTCCAATGATAAGAAGAATATTTGTCCAAATTTTCAACTCAATCGATCAAACCGTTTAGGCAGGACAACGAAAAAACGAAACGGCTTTAAATGGCTCTCGGGCCGCAATGGGTTAATGAACCGAAACACGATATAGCCTATAACACTTTCCGGGGTCGTAGGAACGTTCCTACAAAATTTGGTTGCAATCGGACTGGTAGTTTTTACGTGAAAAGGGCACAAACAAACAAACAAACAGAATTTCTTCCTTATTTATTAGACTAGCAGAGTACCCGGCGTTGCCCGGAGTATTTGATCGGCTTTATGAAATAAAAATTATTAACTTTTGCTTTTGAGTTAATATAATTTAATTAATATAGTTCACGTTTTACTATGCATTTTCAGATATTGGTAGTTAATATTCTATTTTTTATTACATTTAGTTAAATTGAATAAACAGCGAAAATTTAGAGATAATTTGTCTACAAAAAATCTTTAAAGGAATCAATAATCTATTGAATACACAATTACGGCGAAGTGAGTTTTCACAATATATTCGTTAATACCGAAACATAAAATCGTATTTAAATTATAAAAGGCCATAATGTAATAAATTTTTTTTTGTAAGTAATGTCACTTCATGTTTCGGTGAATTATCCTTTTAAGCACATTTTGAAATTTAAGTTTTGTAATTTTGTTATTAAGTTCGCTCTGTCCCTTCGTCTGTTAAAACTTATATACTGTTTAATGAAAGAGCAATGAAATATTAACTATGCATATGTCTCTTAAAAGAGTAATGTTGTAGAACAACTTTTTTATGTACCCTCATCGTTGGAGATCCTACAGCACCGACAGCTCTTCAAATTTTGAAAAAACTTCTTTTTAAATGCGTACATTTCAGGTTCTGTTTAACATATTTTCAATATAAAAAATACATGATTGTTTTTTACCTTTATAAATCAACAACCATTTTGTTTAAAACCATATTTTTACGTTTAGTTTTTCTAATTATGTTTCCAAATTGATTGGCTAAACATATGTGTAAAAATTGTATATGGATAAGAATGTAAGGTTTTCTGTTCTTTAAATATGTATGTACTCATTTTTGATTAAATGCTGTACAGAAATGTGAATATGTTTTCTAATTTAATTGATTAAGTTTATAGTATTTTTAAATATACGGATATTATACATACTACATGTACATATTTCAATGATATTTTATGGGAAACATGTTATACACATGCATCTTATATAGATAAACCACATGTAAAGACCGCATGTAAATAATGCATTTCTGAATGATGACATGATGATTGTCTAATGTAAGAGATTGTTTCTTTTTTTAACAACTGCCGAAATTGTTATGTTGTTAAAACTTAAACACAGTATTTTTAAGATACTTAATAAGGTTACTTTAATCACTGTTCTATATTAGAAATTTGAATTGAAAAGTTTTTATGGAATATTAGAAACAGTATAGATAAGAGTCAAGAGTGCTGGAATTATCTTTTTAATAATAATAACAATACACAAAATTAGGCAAAATATTATTAATAAGTGCTCGTGCGGAAATGGGTTAACAAACATTTTGTCACAGGTTTAATTTAGAACCATAAATTCATCCTGCCAAATTAGACAGAAATTAGAAACAAAAATTTTTTTTTGACAGTCTATCGTGTCGAAATGTGTTAATGTATCACAACAAAATTTATTGAATGAGTTTGTCTGCCAAAATGCAATACTTGTGCAAATTTTCAATGGGTCAAATCGTTTAAGCACAACAACAAACGAGGAAGAGTGCAGTAGAGTAGACTGTGTCAACTCTGGGATACCCGTATGAAGGTAATATATCCTATTATAAAACTTGATCATCTTTTAAAAACATTCAGATGTTTTAGTACCGAACTACAGAGATATATTTATGTAAATTGTGGAGTTGTATGACAGCTACCCGAATCTATTTCGCCTAGCTTCATTAAGTTCCAAGAAATGCAAGAAGCCTAAACCGGCTGCAATAGATCAATCAAATTTTACAAAAGTTTTTGGCATGCAACTCGACACTTTTTCACTAAATTTCAGATAGCTAGATTCAATAGACACTGAGTTATTCTCATTTAAAAAGAGAAGTTGTATGGCAACTACTCGAACCCGGCGGCCGAAAATGCTGGAGTTAAATAGCAAAACTAACAATTTTGCAAAAGTGACGTAAAAAAAATATCAGCCTCTTAGCTCCTTTATTTTTTGAGTTATCGTGCGGACGGACACTGAGTTATTTTCATTTAAAAAGAGAAGTTGTATGGCAGCTACCCGAACCCGTCGCACCAACACAACCAAATTTTGCAGAAGTTGTTGCCATAAAACTTGATCATCATTCGCAAAATTGCAGATACCTAGATTGAACAGACACTGGGTTATTTCCATTTAAAGAAAGACTTTGTATGGCAGCTACTCGAACCCGGGGGCCGAAAATGCTGGAGGTAAATAGCAAAACTAACAATTTTGCAAAAGTGACGTATATAAAATGTCAGCCTTCTAGCTCCTTTATTTTTTGAGTTATCGTGCGGACGGACACTGAGTTATTTTCATTTAAAAAGAGAAGTTGTATGGCAGCTACCCGAACCCGTCGCACCAACACAACCAAATTTTGCAGAAGTTGTTGCCATAAAACTTGATCATCATTCGCAAAATTGCAGATACCTAGATTGGATATACACTGGGTTATTTCGATTTAAAGAAAGAAGTTGTATGGCAGCTACTAGAACCCGGCGGCCGAAAATGCTGGAGTTAAATAGCAAAACTAACAATTTTGCAAAAGTGACGTATACAAAATGTCAGCCTTCTAACTCCTTCATTTTTTGAGTTATCGTGCGGACGGACACTGAGTTAATTTTATTTAAAAAGAGAAGTTGTATGGCAGCTAGCCGAACCCGTCGCACCAACACAACCAAATTTTGCAGAAGTTGTTGCCATAAAACTTGATCATCATTCGCAAAATTGCAGATACCTAGATTGAACAGACACTGGGTTATTTCCATTTAAAGAAAGACGTTGTATGGCAGCTACTCGAACCCGGGGGCCGAAAATGCTGGAGTTAAATACCAAAACTAACAATTTTACAAAGGTAACGTAAAAAAATTTTCAGCCTCCTAGCTCCTCTATTTTTTGAGTTATCGTGCGGACGGACACTGAGTTCTTTTCATTTAAAAAGATATTTTGTATGGCAGCTACCCGAACCCGTCGCAGCACCACAACCAAATTTTGCAGAAGTTGTTGCCATAAAACTTGATCATCATTCGCAAAATTTCAGATACCTAGATTGAACAGACACTGGGTTATTTCCATTTAAAGAAAGACGTTGTATGGCAGCTACTCGAACCCGGGGGCCGAAAATGCTGGAGTTAAATAGCAAAACTAACAATTTTGCAAAAGTGACGTAAAAAAAATATCAGCCTCTTAGCTCCTTTATTTTTTGAGTTATCGTGCGGACGGACACTGAGTTATTTTCATTTAAAAAGAGAAGTTGTATGGCAGCTACCCGAACCCGTCGCACCAACACAACCAAATTTTGCAGAAGTTGTTGCCATAAAACTTGATCATCATTCGCAAAATTGCAGATACCTAGATTGAACAGACACTGGGTTATTTCCATTTAAAGAAAGACTTTGTATGGCAGCTACTCGAACCCGGGGGCCGAAAATGCTGGAGGTAAATAGCAAAACTAACAATTTTGCAAAAGTGACGTATATAAAATGTCAGCCTTCTAGCTCCTTTATTTTTTGAGTTATCGTGCGGACGGACACTGAGTTATTTTCATTTAAAAAGAGAAGTTGTATGGCAGCTACCCGAACCCGTCGCACCAACACAACCAAATTTTGCAGAAGTTGTTGCCATAAAACTTGATCATCATTCGCAAAATTGCAGATACCTAGATTGGATATACACTGGGTTATTTCGATTTAAAGAAAGAAGTTGTATGGCAGCTACTAGAACCCGGCGGCCGAAAATGCTGGAGTTAAATAGCAAAACTAACAATTTTGCAAAAGTGACGTATACAAAATGTCAGCCTTCTAGCTCCTTTATTTTTTGAGTTATCGTGCGGACGGACACTGAGTTAATTTAGTTTAAAAAGAGAAGTTGTATGGCAGCTAGCCGAACCCGTCACACCAACACAACCAAATTTTGCAGAAGTTGTTGCCATAAAACTTGATCATCATTCGCAAAATTGCAGATACCTAGATTGAACAGACACTGGGTTATTTCCATTTAAAGAAAGACGTTGTATGGCAGCTACTCGAACCCGGGGGCCGAAAATGCTGGAGTTAAATACCAAAACTAACAATTTTACAAAGGTAACGTAAAAAAATTTTCAGCCTTCTAGCTCCACTATTTTTTGAGTTATCGTGCGGACGGACACTGAGTTCTTTTCATTTAAAAAGATATTTTGTATGGCAGCTACCCGAACCCGTCGCACCACCACAACCAAATTTTGCAGAAGTTGTTGCCATAAAACTTGATCATCATTCGCAAAATTTCAGATACCTAGATTGAACAGACACTGGGTTATTTCCATTTAAAGAAAGACGTTGTATGGCAGCTACTCGAACCCGGGGGCCGAAAATGCTGGAGTTAAATAGCAAAACTAACAATTTTACAAAAGTGACGTAAAAAAATTTTCAGCCTCCTAGCTCCTCTATTTTTTGAGTTATCGTGCGGACGGACACTGAGTTCTTTTCATTTAAAAAGATATTTTGTATGGCAGCTACCCGAACCCGTCGCACCACCACTACCAAATTTTGTAGAAGTTGTTGCCATAAAACTTGATCATCATTCGCAAAATTTCAAATACCTAGATTGAACAGACACTGGGTTATTTCTATTTCAAGAAAGACGTTGTATGGCAGCTACCCGAACCCGGGGACAGAAAATGCTGGAGTTAAATAGCAAAACTAACTATTTTACAAAAGTGACGTAAAAAAATTTTCAGCCTCCTAGCTCCTCTATTTTTTGAGTTATCGTGCGGACGGACACTGAGTTCTTTTCATTTAAAAAGATATTTTGTATGGCAGCTACCCGAACCCGTCGCACCAGCACAACCAAATTTTGCAGAAGTTGTTGCCATAAAACTTGATCATCATTTGCAAGATTTCAGACGCCTAGCTTTATTAAATTCCAAGAGGTGCAAGAAGCCTGAACCGGCTGCTCTAGGCCAACCAAATTTTACAAAAGTGGTTGGCATATAACTCGACACCTCTTTACTAAATTTCAGATTCCTAGCTTCAATGAACACTGAGTTATTCTCATTTAACCGGATAAATTGTATGGCAGCTACCCGAACCCGTCGCACCACCACAACCAAATTTTGCAAAAGTTGTTGCCATAAAACTTTATCAACATTTGCAATATTTCAGACGCCTAGCTTTATTAACTTCCAAGAGGTGCAAGAAGCCTGAACCGGATGCTCTAGACCAACCAAATTTTACAGAAGTTGTTGGCATGTAACTCGACACCTCTTTACTAAATTTCAGATTCCTAGCTTAAATAAACACTGAGTTATTCTCATTTAAACGGAGAAGTTGTATGGCAGCTACCCGAACCCGTCGCACCAACACAACCAAATTTTACAGAAGTTGTTGCCATAAAACTTGATCATCATTTGCAAAATTTCAAAACCCTAGCTTGAATAGATACTGAGTTATTTCTATATAAAGAAAGAAGTTGTATGGCAGCTACTCGAACCCGCCGACCGAAAATGTTGGATTTAAATAGCAAAACTAACAATTTTGCAAAATTGACGTAAAAAAAATTTCAGCCTCCTAGCTCCTTTATTTTTTGAGTTATCGTGCGGACGGACGGACGGACGGACGGACGGACGTACATGGCTTAATCGACTCAGAATTCGATTCTGAGCCGATCCATACCTTTGACACTATATCTAGCTCGGCTCCTTTAAGGTGTCACAAACGTAATGGCAAATTTATTATACCCTTGAACATAGTTCATACGGGTATAAAAATGAGACAATTCATGGCCTGAAGCCTGATGGGTTAATGTATCGTAACGAAATCAACTCAGAAAGCTTTTGTTATAAAGACCTACCCTTTTGTAAATTTTCAACTCAATTGGTAAAACCGTTCAAGTGCGAGAACAAAGAAATTAAAAAATTTTATTGAGCGCTGGTGCCGAAACGGGTTAATGGATCGTAACCAAATCAACTCAGTAAGCTCCTGTTGTACAGAGCTACACTTTGATCAATTTTTAACTCAATTGGTCAAACGGTTTAAGTGCGACAACTTATTAAATTACAAAACTTCACTGACCCCTAGTGCCGAAACGGGTTAATGGATCGTAACCAAATCAATTCAATGAGCTCCTGTGGTAAAGAGCTACACTTTGATAAATTTTTAACTCAATTGGTCAAACAGTTTAAGTGTGACAACTAAGTAAATTACAAAACTTCACTGACCCCTGGGGCCGAAACGGGTTAATGGATCATAACCAAATCATCTCAGTGAGCTCCTGTGGTAAAGAACTACACTATTGTAAATTTTCAACTAAATTGATCAAACCGTCTACGCAGGACAACAAAAACATTTAATGAATTTCTTTCGGCTCTCGTGCCCAAACGGGTTACCGGATCTTCATAAAAATTTGTCACAGGTTTTTTTTCAGACCATAAAACCACCATACAAAATTGGACATAAATCTGAAACAAAAAATTTTTTGGAAGCCCGCCGGGCCGAATCCGGGTAACATATTGAATCCAAATTTCTTCGGTACCCGTCCAATGATGAGAAGAATATTTGTCCAAGTTTTCAACTCTATCGATCAAACCGTTTAGGCAGGACAACGAAAAACCGAAACGGCTTTAAATGGCTCTCGGGCCGCAATGGGTTAATGAACCGAAACACGATATAGCCTATAACACTTTCCGGGGTCGTAGGAACGTTCCTACAAAATTTGGTTGCAATCGGACTGGTAGTTTTTACGTGAAAAGGGCACAAACAAACAAACAAACAGAATTTCTTCCTTATTTATTAGACTAGCAGAGTACCCGGCGTTGCCCGGAGTATTGTATTGGCTTTATTAAATAAAAATTAATAACTTTTGTTTCTGCGTTAGTATAATTTAATTAATATAGTTAACTTATTACTATGCATTTACAGATGCTGGTAGTTTATATTCTATTTTTAATTAGATTTAGTTAAATTGAATAAACAGAGCCAAGAAGACAATTCTTAGAGACAATTCTTCTTCAAAAAATTTTTAAAGGAATCAATAATCTATTGAGTACACAATTACGGCGAAGTGAATTTCCACAATATATTCTTTAATGCCGAGACATAAAATCGTATTTAAATTATGAAAGACCATAATGTAATCAATTTTTTTTTTGTAAGTAATGTCACTTCATGTTTTGGTGAATTATTCTTTTAAGCACATTTTGAAAAATTTGTTATTAAGTTCGCTCTGTCCCTCCGTCTGTTAAAACTTATATACTGTTTAATAAAGAGCAATGAAATATTAACTATGCTTAGGTCTCTTAAAAGAGTAATGTTGTAGAACAACTTTTTTATGTACCCTCACCGTTGGAGATCCTACAGCACCGACAGCTCTTCAAATTTTGAAAAAACTTCTTTTTAAATGCGTACATTTCAGGTTCTGTTTAACATATTTTCAATATAAAAAATACATGATTGTTTTTTACCTTTATAAATCAACCAGAATATTTTTACCTTTAGTTTTTCTAATTATGTTTCCAAATTGATTGGCTAAAAATATGTGTAAAAATTGTATATGGATAAGAATGTAAGGTTTTCTGTTCTTTAAATATGTATGCACTCATTTTTGATTAAATGCTGTACAGAAATGTGAATATGTTTTCTAATTTAATTGATTAAGTTTATATTATTTTTAAATATACGGATATTATACATACTATATGTACATATTTCAATTATATTTTATTTTATTTGTTATACACATGCATATTATTTAGGTAGACCACATATAAAGAGCACATGTAAGTAATGCATTTCTGAATGATGACATGATGATTGTCTAATGTAGGAGATAGTTTCTGTTTTTTAACAACGGCCGAAAATGTTATGTTGTTAAGACTTAAACACAGTATTCTTAAGATACTTAATAAGGTTACTTTAATTACTGTTCTATATTACAAATTTGCATTGAAAGGTTTTTATGGAATATTAGAAACAGTATAGATAAAAGTAAAGAGTGTTGGAAATATCTTTTTAATAATAATAACAATACACAAAATTAGGCAAAATATTATTAATAAGTACTCGTGCGGAAATGGGTTAACAAACGTTAACAAACATTTTTTCACAGGCTTAATTTAGAACCATAAATTCATCCTGCCAAATTAGACAGAAATTAGAAACGAATTTTTTTTTTTGACAATCTATCGTGTCGAAATGTGTTAATGTATCACAACAAAATTTATTGAATGAGTTTGTGTGTCAAAGTTCAATACTTGTGTAAATTTTCAATGGGTCAAATCGTTTAAGCACAACAACAAAAAATGAGAATTTCATGTCCTGAAACCTGAAGGATTAATGTATCGTAAACAAATCAACTCAGAAAGCTTTTGTTATAAAGACCTACACTTTTGTAAATTTTCAACTCAATTGGTAAAACCGTTTAAGAGCGACAGCAAAGAAATTAAAAAATGTTATTGAGCCCTGGTGCCGAAACGGGTTAATGGATCGTAACCAAATCACCTCAGTGAGCTCCTGTGGTAAAGAGCTACACTTTTGTAAATTTTTAATTCAATTGGCAAAACCGTTTAAGCGCGACAACAAAGAAATTGAAAAATTTCATTGAGTCCTGGTGCCGAAACGGGTTAATGGATCGTAACCAAATCAACTCAGTAAGCTCCTGTTGTAAACAGCTACACTTTGATAAATTTTTAACTCAATTGGTCGAACAGTTTAAGTGCGACAATTAAGTAAATTAAAAAACTTCATTGAGACATGGTGCCGAAACGGGTTAATGGATCATAACCAAATTAACTTAGTGGACTTTTAAGCTACAGAGCAACAGTTTTGCAAGTTTTCAAATCAATTGATTGAACCGTTTAAGCAGGACAACAAAAACATTTAATGAACTTCGTTTGGCTCTCGTACCCAAACGGGTTACCGGATCTTCATAAAAATTTGTCACAGGTTTTTTTTCAGACCATAAAACCACCATACAAAATTGGACATAAATCGGAAACAAAAAATTTTTTGAAAGCCCGCCGGGCCGAATCCGGATAACATATTGAATTCACATTTCTTCGGTACCCGTCCAATGATAAGAAGAATATTTGTCCAAATTTTCAACTCAATCGATCAAACCGTTTAGGCAGGACAACGAAAAAACGAAACGGCTTTAAATGGCTCTCGGGCCGCAATGGGTTAATGAACCGAAACACGATATAGCCTATAACACTTTCCGGGGTCGTAGGAACGTTCCTGCAAAATTTGGTTGCAATCGGACTGGTGGTTTTTACGTGAAAAGGGCACAAACAAACAAAATAACAAACAAACAGAATTTCTTCCTTATTTATTAGATTCGGAAAAAGGGTAATTTATTAAAGTGCCGTTTGATGAAAAAGTGTTGTAATGCTGTTTTCTATTTAAAATACGTATAAGATCAGAATCTAATTATTAATGAAATATAATTTATTATAGTGTCATTTGATTACAATTTATATCTTTACGATAAGCTTTAAATTAAATTGTAATTTGAAAATTACAATGTTTCATAGAATTTAGTATTTACATCTTAAGATAGGATTAAGATGGGATTCTAATTAAAACAACTACACTTTATTAAAGTGTCATTTGAATTTAAGAGAATTAATATTTATTGAAAATTTAATATTATTCTGTTATTCAAGCATTTAACATTTGAAATTCGTATAAAGAAAATGTCGAAAAAAATGATTTTACAAAGTTTTCTTACCGAAACTATAACGCCTTACATAATGGAAAGTGAGAATTCGACATTTGCTAAACGGTTCATTATGAACGGTCATAAAATAAAATTTGTAATTAAATCCGCACCTGAAAATAGGGAACCCATTAGTTGAATAAAGGATGTATACACATCATCTAATCAGGATTGCTGTGAAAGATGTGAATTCCACTGATAAGATTGGGTTAACATTTTGTGGAGAAAGCTTTGAACATCAAGGTCCTGCGTATCTCATTTTTAGATCCGTTCATGAACTTAAATTTAGCGACCGTCCGTCCGTTACCCGTGTTAGATTACCGACTGGTAGAGGTAGAAATAATACATATTCAAATTATAAAGAGGAATTCTTAAAAAGGAAAGGAATAATAACAATAAAAAAAAACAGCGATAATTTATGTCTACCATATGTGCACTGTTGTTTCAATAGCTAAAATTGAACAATTTATTGAATATAAAAAAATTCGAAAAAATATAGGACAACTTCAAACTTTAACAGCTTTAAAATTATTAAAAACATCAAAAATAACAATTCCATCTGAAGGTTGCGGAATTCGTGAATTGAATCAATTTCAAAAATTTTTACATAAACACAAAATTGTTGTATATAAATATGGACCAAGGGGTGCAGAAGCAATATTTGAAGGATTTAATAATGGAAAAAAAGTTAACTTGCATAACATAACATTACATAATAATCATTACAATGTAATAATTTCACTCACAGCTGCATTTTGCACAGCATTTTATTATGAAGAATGTCATATTCCGTATTTTAAGAAAAATTAACAAGGGTGTTCAAAAAGTTGCCCTTGCTGTCAAACCTCACTTGTTCAATTAATCTTAAAAATAATTTATGTATGCAGTGCAATCGCGCATTTCATGGTCAATTATGTTTTGAAAATCATAAGGCTTCCAGTTCAAAAAGAAGCATCTGTGAAGAAATTCATAAAAGTTGTAGGACTCATATATGTGGAGATGACAAAACAAAAGTAAATTTTGAAAACTGCATTTACGTATTTTATGATTTAGGAACAAGACAAGAAGAACTTAACTCTACAAAAATTAAAGAACATGTTCCAAGTTTATGTGTGGCTCAACTGAGATGCTTTATAAATTATAAACATTGATTTTCTATACTTCTGTGAAAAATGTAAATTAAGAGAAAGAATTTTTAAAACGAAAAATGTGATAGAGGATTTCATGGAATTTATTTTAAAATAAAGAAAGACTAAAGAAATATTTGAATTGTACGGTTGCTATTATCATGGACATCCAAAATGTTTAACAAACCAGAGGGATATACCATTATATGATAACTCTGGCGATACTTTGAATCTACGATATGAAAAAACATTAATGAGATCAGAGTTTATAAAATCATGTGGATATAAAATTATTGAGATGTGCAAATGTGAATTCCAGGAGCTAATAAGACACAATAAAAATATGAGATATTTAGAAAATCATTCATTAATTAATTTAGTTTCTTTAAATCCTCGTGATGCATTTTATGGCGGAAGAACAGGAAATACTTACGCATATTATAAATGTAAACAATGAGAAAAAATTAAATACATAGATGTATATTCGCAAACGAGGGAAATTTCACATAAACCATCCCAAGATTTATGTTGGAGAAGATGCCTGGTCCAAGTTAAACAGAATGACTATTGACGGTATTATTATATGTAAAATCTTACCACCAACAGATCTATTACACCCCGTGTTACCTGTCAAACAAAATAATAAATTGATATTCTCACTATGTAACATTTGTAGTGAACAAAAATACGAAAATACTGTGAACATACAGACGATGAAAGAGCATTAGTAGGAGCTTGGGTAATTGATAAAATTAAAAAGGCAATTGAAAAAGGGTATAAACTTTTAAATATTTATGAAGTTTGGGAATACGAAACAAGCAGTAATACATATATGACAATTACAATGGTATTGATGGTTTATTCACTAAAATGATGAAGAAATTTATAAAAATTAAACAAGAAGCTTCTTGGTGGCCAATAAAATGTCAAACTCAAAAAAGGAAAGAATATATTGATAGTTTTTTTGAAAAGGAAGAAATTAAATTAGAATACAATAAAGTAGTTAATAACCCTGGTTTAAGATCTTTTGCTAAGATTATTTTAAACTCATTCTAGGAAATATTTGGGTAAATGAAGAAAACATAGTGGTTAGCAGGAAATATAAAGAAGAAGCAGTAACTTCTTTATCTACCGTCAATGTAAGTATCACTGCTTATACAACAACACATGCTCGTCTTCAACTTTACAGTTATCTAGAGAAGCTGGATAGTAGTGTATTATATTATGACACCGATTCAGTGTTGTATATTGGCCGAGAAGGAGAATATGAACCAGAAATAGGCGAATTTATTGGAGACATGACTGATGAATTAGAATGTTATGGTATAGGAAGTTATATTACAGAATTTGTAAGTGGTGGTCCTAAGAACTACGCCTACAAAAGATAATACAGGAAAAATTGTTTGTAAAGTTAAAGGATTCTCTCTTAGTTATGAAGCTTCTCTAAAAATTAATTTGAATAGCATAGAGGAAGCAGTTTTAAATTCATTGAATAGTGCAGACACATACGTTATTTCAGAAAATATTCGTCTAAATAAAAATCATGATGTACTTACAATTCCTGAAATAAAAAAAAATCAACCAAAATCGGAAAAACAAAAATTTAATGAAGATGGTAGTTCTTCGCCGTATGGATATATCAAAAAAAAGTACCTGGTAATAAGTTAATCAAAATAGTATTTATTTATTTATTTTCAACAATTTATGCCTAAAAGAGATAAATCTCATCATAGTATTCATTCAAATTTGTACATTTAGGGGCTTCGGTAGCCTAGTGGGTAGGCGTGTGGCGTATTAACAGAAGGAGTGTGAGTTCGATCCCTGCACAGGTCATAAGAGTTTTTTTCTTTACATACCCCCCTTACGACCAAATATAATGTAAATATATAGTATATAATATAAACAAAATAAATAATATTAGTATATAATTAATAATAGTATAAAAACCTATAATGGCCTTGGTAGCCGATGGTTCCATAATATTGCATTACATTTATGTATGTAATATTAATATAAATAAATAAATAAATAAATAAATTTGTACATTTTTATTTTTATTGTAAAAATATTTCTTTGTATATTGATTTAAAATTTTTAAGAATGTAATAAAGATTTAAGCAAATAAAAAAACATTCTACATGTAAAAGTAGACGTTATTGACATATAATATATACTAAGTATATACAGTTCTATACTTTCGATTTCTTTTATGATCATTACATTTTTTAGAATCTTAATAAATTCACAAAAAATTCTTAACATAAACTTGTTATTACTTGAATATTGTAATTTTTTAAAACCAGGAACTATACTATCAAAGAATCATTCAACTTTTACATTATATTCTTTTTATTTCAATTCCTTGCTTTGATTAGATTACTAGTGTATACTCGTATATTATTTTAACAATAACAAAAACAAGTCTTAATTTTGTTTTAGTTTAAAACTAGAAATTTTTTAATTATTTTTTATTCCATACAAAAACAAAAAAATAAACATAAATGCATATCAGAGTATATCTTTAGTTTAATCAGTTCCATGTTTTCGATTTGCTGTTTGTTTTCTTTGTATTCGTATTTTTTGAACATTCTTACTTAAAAATAAAAAACATATCTTACACGGCATGCAGTCAGTTAATTAATGACTTTCGTTTTCTCTTTTCTTCTAATTAATTCTTAAAGTAGAAAAACACAAATATATGTCTATTCAGAAGATACCACATTTTTATGTAAGCAAAAAAAATCTATATCTTACTTTACTTTTTTTTTATGCTAACAAAGAAAAACAAAAACAAGATAACACTTTTTCTTTTCAATTTTAAAGATGCTCTGTATAATCAATTCATACTCTCATCATAAGTATCATGTATGATGAGAGTAAATCTACATATTGTTTAGGTAGTATTTTTCTTAGTTTATAAATTAAACCTTAATGCCAAACTTTATCGAATGCCTGAGCTACATCTAGAAAGATTGTAGAGCATATTTGCTTTCTTGTAGAGCTTTTTCAATTATATCTGTAATTCTATGCACTTGATCTATAGTGGAATGGTTTTTTTTAAATCCAAACTGATAGTTTGAAATTATATTCCTACTTTCTATGAACTGTTTCATTCTTTTTAATAATAATTTCTCAAAAAGCTTTCACACCATAGGTAAGAGAGAAATTGATCTATAAGATTTTGATTCATTTAGAGGCGTTCCAGGCTTAAATATCATGATTATTTCTGCCATCTTCCAAACATTAAGTACATAATTTAGTCTTAATATAACATTCATTATGTTAGACATTTTTCGGAAGTTTTTTTAATACTTCTGGCATTATTCAATCAAAACATGATGTTTTTTTCAACTTGAGGCTTTTAATTTCGTCAACCAATTCCATGTGGGATATTGGTGCAATGACATTCTCTTTCTGTTTATCGTCAATTTTCAATGTAGATATCTGAGTCTATTTCCTTCTGCCGGAGGAATTCTTCCAGATAATCTGCGAATGTTTCGGCCTTTTCCTTATTGTTTCTCGCCCTTTTACTATCTTTGTTCTTGATTGATGGAACTTGCAAGATAGATTTAGACTCTTTATTGCTTTCCAGAATAATTATTTTTCTTTTTTAACTGATAATCCCAAACATATTTGGGCACATAATTTTTATAATTATTACTCTTTATTTCCAAAATTTTTCTTTTTAGATTTTGAATTATTCTATTTATTATTGAGTTTGTCTATTTTATTTTCCACCTCTTGTTTAAAACTTGCACAATTTGTTGATTTATCTTTTCAATCAGGTTCAATCTTTTCGCTCAGGTTCAGTGCCACAGCAGATTGGTCTGAGTCGAAATCTTGATATATTCTATACTAATGAAGTTTGGCGATATTTTTTTTGTTATAAGAAAAGGCAGTAGATCTGGAATTTTATTTGTATCAGCAGGTCAATAAGTTGGTTTGCCCGTTGAATGAAAATGAAAACCCAACCCTCTAATAGCTTTTCTTAGCTCTCTTCCTCTTATTGAGGTTAATCTAGAATCCCAGTCGGCATGTTTGGCCATAAAGTCACCTCCCAAAATGAACTTATCCCCACGTACGTAAAGGAGATATTTGAAAGAACAGGAGATTCTTTATTTTGCCTTTAGGAGGTCAATTTAAAGCACCAACATTAAGATTTTGTTTAAGGGACTTGATTCGTATTACAGAGAGTTAAAACTTATCAGTTTGTATATTACATTCTTTATGGTATAATATAGTATTTTTTAATAAAATTGCACTGCCTCATCTCTGTAGATTGCTTTGAATACTGCTACATAGCATGTGCAGCATAATCTTTAACTCTGAGTGTCTTGTCATATGAGCTTCTGATAATAGACACAAGTCGATATTTTGAGCTTTTGAAAATATTTCTAGCGCAGGCGTTTTTTAAGTATGCCATTTACATTCCACGCATCAATATTAAATTTGTTTTCGACCATTGTTTCTTAGTTTTTCTTTGGTGTATTTATGTTTTCAAGCTTATTTAAATCTTGTCGAGATTTCGTCCATTGAATTTAACATATTTTCCATCATTTGCATTATAACATTATTATCAGCTAATTTTTGTATTAGTAAGTAAAGGGTCGGTTGAGCTTGGGAAAAAAAACCGGTTTAGGCGTGTCAGGAAGGCACGTGCCATTAAGGTGAGTTATGGTTTATGATAAAATGAATATTAAAATTAATTATAGGTAAATGTAAAATACATGTTTATTTCCTGATTAACTTGGTTGTTAGGTAGTGGGTGTATGTTAAGAGATTAAGACAATTTATTGGGGGCAATGACTCCTTCCCATGATTTTATTATTTTTTGGGACCAGTGCCTTTCTTCTCATGTTTTTTTATTGTTTGGGGCCATTCACCTTTTCACATATTTTTATTACTGTTTAGGATCATGCCCTCCTCCCCATTCTCTAAAAGGCAATCTAGTTTAAATACTTTTTTCTGTTTGTTATAACAGGCAGTAATGAAAGCAGAAGGAAATTTTTTATAAAATTTTTATCATATTTAAATTTCAACAAGCATAAAGAAAAAATTATAGGTATGTTTAATAGTACGCCATGTAGGTATTGATTGAAATGGAAAAAGATTTTTTTTTAAAATATAACTTGTTTGTCAAATAATTACTACAAATTTTAAAGTTAAATGCAAAATACCTTTTCTTTTTTTAAGTACAAATTTTTTTTTTAAATATGTATAACTTTTGCCAAATAATTAAAATGAAAAAAAATCTGTATGACGCATTATATTAAGTTAGTTTAATAAAAAAAAAAAAAAAAAGTAAAAAGTAGTAGTTAAGATCAAGTTTAAGATAATATTTTTGAACAATGCATTTAAACTTATAAACTGAAATGTTTAATCTTTTTTCCGGTAGGTTATTGATTGAAAGAGAAAAAGATTTTGTCAATAAATTTTAAAGCAGTAAAAATAACAAAAATAAATGGGACAATAGATTAAATTATAATATGTATATTATATATTTTAATAAAAAATAAAAAAATAAATAATAACAAAAGTGAAAAAAAGTAGTTTAAAATTCTAGTTAAAATTAAATGTAAAATCGAAAGTTTGTTTACATTTTTGTTTTTACTTTATCTTTGTGAAATTTTGATTATGCATAAAAAATTTCTTTTTAGTAGATATTTAAAAAACAAGCATAAAAATAAATAGTAGGTACGTTTAATAATACAGGGTTTGTTTAAGTTTTTAAAATTATAAAAACGATTGGAAAAATTGGAAAGTTAAGTTTAAAATTGGAAAAAGACAATAACAAAAATCATTAGTTATTTAATTTACGTATTATGCAGAATCGATGCAGTATCTGTAAAAATGAGTGAAAAAAAAAATTGTATGAAAAATTCAATATGATTTGCTGAAAATTTATGGAAATTTACATAAAAACATAATTCGAACAGTATATACATAGGGTTCGTTTGATCTTTCAGTGATTTAATAAACCTGAATTAAACTAAAGAGATAATTTTTTTATAAATATTACATACGCCTATATTTTTACAATATTAGTATTGTGATAGCACTCGTGTACTCATTGAAAAAATTGAATCAAAAAACACAAATAATATATAAATAAAACAGATATGGCTAAAAAAATTATTATGTCAAAGTTTTTAAAATCTCCCGCAGTGCCCGTCTGGTTTAAGAGCGTACGATTCGTTGACGCGATACATCGTAAAAGAAAATGTCGTAACACGAGTTAAACGGTTCAATATACTCGGTAAAAAAATTACATTTGAAGTATTACCGGTTGCTAATGAAATTGAACCAGTGACTTGGATAAAAGATGCTGTTAGAGAAGTAGTAGCAGAAGAAACAAGGGAATTAGAAGTGGAGCAGGTATTAACGAGAGGCTCCCTGGATGGATAAATTATAAAAAGCATTCTGACCTCACCTTTGAAGATATATAGGAAATGATTAGTAAAATTTTCCAAAGAAATTCCGAAGGTTTGAGAACTGATACGTTTTGTATTGGTATAACATCGGTAAGACTCCCTCAGGGGCGCGGAAATCTTCGAAGAAGTGGTTTTATCTATTCCAACAAGGAATATAAAAAACGGAGAGGAATTGTTACGATAAAGAATGATGACAATTTGTGTCTACCAAGGGCACTTGTAGTTGCCAGAGCCAATGTAGATAAGAATCCTGAATATACAGGAACAATACTGATAAACTTCAAACAAGAATGACTCATGAATTCATAAGTAATGCACAAGTACAAATTCTTTTAGAGATATGTAGGTTACCAGAGCTTCAACAGTTTCAGCAATATCTGAAAGAATACAAGAGTACTGTATTTCTATACGCAACTAAAGGAAGAGATACTGTATTTGTAGGATGTGGTGATGGTAAAGGTCTCTATTTATTGTATTATGAATGGCATTACAACGTCATAACTTCACTGACTGCTGCTTTTTGTTCATCTTATTATTGTGAGCTTTGTCATGTTCCTTACAAAAATAAATATGATCATAGATGTATTGAGACTTGTCCTTAATGACTACAATGGCCCGTTTGCCCATCAAACGTTTGCAATATATTATTTAAAGATTGCAATCGAAAATTTAGAGGTCAACAGTGTTTTGATAATCACATTGCTTCCAGTTCAGTAATGAGAAAAAATCTTTGCGAACAAATAAAGAAATGTTCTTACTACTACAAATATTTTTGCAAATTTTGCAATAAGCATGTGTCGCACGATCATTTATGTTATATTCAACAAGATCTAAGACAGTCCAAATTGAAGGATTTTTTATATATCATTTATGATTTGGAGACATAACAAGAAATAAAAATTTGGAGAAAAAATTATAAAAGAAAATCGAAAAGAAATCAAACTACATGAGCCAAACTTGTGGGTTTTTGAGCAAGGATGTGATTTATGTATTAACGATATTTCCCTACATTTTTGCCAAAAATGTAAATTTAGACTAACTGTAATTAAAAAAGGGAATATTATAAAACAGTTTCTTTCACACACATTGGAGTAAGAAAAAAATTTAAAAGCGTTGTTGTGATTGCTCACAATGGCCAATCTTTTGACCATCAATTTATATTAAATTTTTTATTGGAACAAACAGATATAAAAATAAAATTAATTATGCGTGGTACTAAAATATTTATGATGGTGATGTTGAACGTCAAATTTATAGATTCAATCAAGTTCTTTCGAATGGGGCTATTAAAACTTCCAAAAGCATTTGGTCTACCATCTATTTTTAAAAAGGGATACTTTCCACATTTATTTAATACAACTAAAAATAAAGAATATGTTGGACCATTACCTGCTATTGAATATTACAACCTATTCATAAAAGCTATGAAGAAAAAAAGGATAATACATTCGATATGCAGCATGACATAGTAGATTATTGTATTAGTGAAATACAAGTATTAACTCAATCATGTTTATCATTTAGAAAGGTATTTCTTGAACAATGTCACGTTGAGCCATTCTTAGAAGCAACAACTGTAGCTTCCAGCTTATAATCTAGTTTTTATTTTATTTTTATTTTTTATTTTATTAATCAAAAACAAAACAAGGTCGTTACAAAAAATTCTTAAATTAATGCTTATATTTAAAATTATACAAAACAATGACTTATAACTGAACTTTTAATACTTAAATCTAAAAAAAAAGTTGAATTAAGTTAATTTATTATTGTTATTATTCATTATCAAGCTACATTTCCAAATTTATTTTACATACATATGAATCACTCAGATCAAAAAAAGTATTAAGTATTAACAAAAAAATTAAAATGATATCTGTACATTTTATACATATAGTAACAAGCAATTTAACATTTTGAATATTAATTTTTGTAACATATAAAATGTAATTGGATATCTTATTATTAAGTAGTGGTAAAATTGTAAATGAATTTTTTCCTTTAACATTACTTAAAAGCATTTAATTACAATTTATAAAATGTACAAAAATAAAAAAAATTATCTAAATAAAAAAAACATAAACCGATTAATGTATTACAATAAGTGTGTTATGTTTAAATTATGTTTAAATTATGTCATAACTAAAAAAAATAAATAAATAATTGCCTAGGTAAGAATTAATTGTCTGAGGTCATTAAAGTGGAAAAATGTTGTTGTAAAATGTGTTTGAAAGTAATTCTGGAGATGCATGTAGAATAAAGATAACTAATTTTGTTAAAAGTAGTACAACATCTATTGATGGGATCATTTCTTCCGTACTCTGTATTGTGTTTGTAATCCATTAAAAATTTAGTATTTCTAGTTTGCCTAACACTATTGTTAAGTCTAAACTTGTTAGTAAAAGTTTGGATAGAAATACTATTATTCAAAATATCAAAAGTAAAACATGAAGACAATAATTACTATCTATATCCACGTAAAGATAACGAAAGCATGTTTAATGAATTAAGTCTTGTAGTGTAACTAGGTAGATTAGCAAAATCAAAAGGGTTATATTGATTCCTTAATCCAAATAAAATAAATTGCTTTTGAACTGATTCGATTCTATTGGAATGAACTGCAAAGGCTGGATCCCAATCAATGTTACCGTATTCTAAGATAGATCGAACTAGCGAACAATAGAGAGATTTAGTCACAATTTAGAACAATTTAGAGATTTATGTCACTGAATTCTTTAGCTCTTCTCTTAATGAAACCTAACATTTTATTAGCCTTTGAAACTAATTGGTCATAGTGAAGATTAAAATTAAGTTTATTATCGAGAAGAATTCCTAAATCAGTAATGCTAAAAACCCTTTCCAAAGTTACGTTATCTATTTTGTAGTCGTACATCAAAGAATATCGTTTTCGCGTAAAGCTTATAACCTTACATTTCCGTATGTTGAGTTCCAATTTATTTGAGATGCACCAAGTTTGTAACACTGATAAGCTTGATTGAAGTATAGCTGCATCAGAATTATCTTTAATAACTTGATGTATTTTTAGGTCATCAGCAATCGAAATGTGAGGTATATTGCATAGATATTCTGAAAGATCTGAAATAAATACGTCTAAATAGCTTCTTTGTGGAACACCGTAAGTAACTCCGATTGTGTTGGATAATACACCATGAAATTTAATATTTTGAGTTCTTTCTGAAAGATAAGAGTTAAGCCATACAAAAAATGAACCCGAAATGCCAAAAGTTGATAATTTGTTTAGCAAGGTGAAGTGATATACACGACTTCAACTTGGTATCCTTTCTCCATTTGATTCAGGATTTCAGATGTGTAAACTGTAAGGTTCGTTGTAGTGAAACGACCTTTTCTGAAACCATGTTGTTGTTCATTGAGTTTTGCATTTATGATAGGAGTAATTCTATCAACGACAATTTTTTCAAATAATTTCGGTATAGTCGAAAGGATTGCTATACCTCGATACTTTTCCACTTTTTAAAGATATGGATTAAGTAAGACGATTTCCACTCTTGTGGGAAAATCCCAATTGAAAGTGCCTTTTTGAAAATAAAATGAAAAGGGAAAATTAGACTGTGATAACAATTATATAGAAAAATTGGAGGAATTAAATCCGCACCAGCACCCTTCGGCTTTTTGTTTAAATTCGATAGAAAGTTGCTTATAGATATTCAAGAAGGCGTCGCATGGTGCTTGATATTGTTTAAGTTTCTTGTATATTTTATTGCGCCGATTTCTCACGTTCCTAAGATCTCTATCTAACCATGGTTCCGTTGTTTTATGTTTTTTGCGAATTTTAGGAACAAAGGCGTCTATAATTTGAAACAGATTTAATTAAAAGAAAGAAATTACTGAATTGATATTCTGCTGTACTAACAATTCGTCCCACATGATTAATGACAAAGCATTATTAATACTTTGATAGTCAGCGTTAAAAAAATCATATACAATTTCATTATTGTAAGATGTGGCCGAAAGTGGAATAGAAGTGGAGAACTCAAAAATGAGTGCGTTATGATGAGTAAGTAGTGTTAGTAAATAGATTATCTGCATCATCAGCGAGTTTAACCATCACTCTATCATATGCATTCGAAAATGCAAGATTTAACCACTTGTTATTACTATTAGGATAACAAATTTTTTGCTGTAGATCGTTAACATAGAATTCACTAATTAAACCAAAGTCAATTTCGTCCTCAAAATTAAATGGTAATAACAAATTATCCGTATCGTCTATAATAAAAAAGGGGAATCACGGTTGAAATCGCCAAAGACAAAAAAATGAAATCGCCTCATGCATATCGGAAATAATATTATGATATACACTATAAAATTCAGAATATCAGGAATTATCAGAATTCGGTGGAAAGTAAACAATACCTAGGTATAAATTATTCGTACCTAAGTTTATTTTAATAAATTGGTGATCGAAAGATTGATATGTATCAGTAAATATTATCAGTTATTATTGTTCGAGAAATCAGTAGAGTTATTAAAAGAAGGTAGTAAAGAATGCTTTTTATATAGTGGTGATACGGAACGTAAAATTCTCGTTAGATAAAATTGAATTATTTAAATCAGTATTACTATTATGTGAACTTAATAATGTGTGTGTTTTGGTACTAGTTTGTGTTTTTTTAATTGATTTAGTAAAGCTAACCTGTTTATTATTATCTGTTTTATTATTTTGATTAAATTTCATATTATTATTTTTACTAATATTTTTACTACTACTGTTATTATTTTTTTTCATTTTACTACTTTTAATTACATTCTTATTGTTATTATTTTTCATTTTACTAATACTACTATTATTAATTTTATTAATTTTCTTATTTTTCTTATTCTTATTAAAATTTATAATTCTATTTTTAATATTTTTATTATTTATTTTAGTTTTATTACTTAGAGTTTTCCTACTAAAATCTTTAAAATCTGCCACTATCGTACCAGGTTTCCACACGGTAGAATTCTTGATTTCTTTAGTTACAAATGCTGGGACACTAATTTTGAAATTAAAATATTTTCGATTGAATTTTAACCAACGTGGAGTAATTTTTTTACAATAAACGTCATCACAATTAAATTTTTTTTTTATAAAATCAGTTAAAAACTTTTCTGCAATATTAATGTGTAAATTTGAAATTCTTAAATTGAAATTTGGTTGATATACTGCACAGAGTGCTTCATTCTGTATATCGCCAGAATTCAAAGAAGCATCAATGACCTCAGAAACAGCGATTTTATTTTTGTTAAGTACAGAATTGTCCAAGGTATCTGCTATCCTTAATTCTTCAAATAAAGACTCCCTTTTAGCAGGCTGTTCATTGGAATTATTAATTTTGCAGTTATCCTGAAATAACTCTAATTTAGATTTAACAATATCTAAATCTGCTAAAACAACGTCTCTGAAACTCATTGATAGATTCAAACTAACTGTAATATTTTCTTTAAGTGATGAATACTGTTTATTCAAATTATTCGTCACATTTTTTAATTCATCCAAATTTCTATTAATATTATTATTGTTGTTATTTGGAGTTGACAAAGGCTCAGCAAGAGCTCTAATTGATGAGATTTCTCTTTCAAACCTATCATCTGTTCACTAATAAATTTCTTGACGTCACCTGGAAAACATGTATATTCATTGCTTTTGCAAACAAAGTACATTGTTTCAAAAGTTTTTTCCATTTCTTGGAATTTAGCTACCGTTCCCAGCTGATCAAGCTTCACAACATCAATTACCTCAAAAATTTTATTGTAGAACTGTTCAAATGTTTTATTTTGCTTTAAACAATTATCGCAAACAATATGCTTGGCAAGAAACAAACTATACCAATTTCTTGGAGCATTGATACAAGCGCCATGAAATTTAAGATGACAAAAACCTCTACAGGAAACAGTTTCAGTTTTTGCATCATTAATCAAACAAATTTTAGCACTGTGTTTGAATTCCATATTGTATAATTATTTAATTAAATTTATTTCACAATTTGATAATATTTATTAAAAAATTTTAATTGGGTTAGGTCAACTCAAAAAACTTTTAGCAAAATTGACAAAAAAAACAAAAAAAAATTATTTTTAAATTTAAAAAGTTTAAGTATATTGATATTATATTTTAATTATTGAATAATTTGCTGACAGCTACAAATTACATATTAAAATTAAAAAATTTAAAATTTAAAAAAGTTAATCGTAACAAAAATCACTTATTTATACAGTGAAGACTGATTGAACAATGACGTTTTTTCGACGTAATTTTTAAAACCAGACACTATTAGTTTGATTCCTAAAAAAGGATATCGCTATACTGACATCCAATCAAAAGAAGCTATTAAATGGTTAGTTTTTGAAGAGCAAAAATGAAATATAAATATCCAACATGCGGCTAAAGGAAAAGAAGCAGTTATTGCAGGAGTTAAAATAGACGGATATTGTGTAATCACTAACGAAATTTTCGAATTCCATGAATGTTATTTTCACCGACATCCCCTTTGTTTACAGCATAGACGTGATGAATCATTATATGACGATGTGAATGATACATTAAATACATGATATGAGAGAACTATAGCTAAATGTGAAAGATTGAAAAGTCTAGGATATGACGTAATTGAAATATGGGCTTGCGAATTTGAAAAGCATTTAAAGAATCAAAATATGCAGTACTTAGAAAAACTAATAAATAACTTATCATTAAATCCACGTGATGCTCTTTATGGTCGTCGAACTGGAAATGTATACAACTATTATAAATGGAACTCAAATGAAAAAAATAAATATATAGATGTATGTTAGATGGTCTTATAAAATGTAAAATTTTACCACCAGAATATTTGGTTCATCCTGTATTACCGTTAAAAGAAAATAATAAATAAACTAATGTTTTCATTATGTTATACTTGCGCTGATAATAAAAAGCAAGAAGAATTGTGCGATCATTCAGGTGATAAACAAGCTTGAGTTTGTACCTGGATATTAGATGAAGTTGTTAAAGCTGTGGAAAAGGGGTGCAGGATACTGGAAATCTATGAAATATGGGAGTACAATGTAACACAGTATAATAAAATAACAAAAGTAGCTGGGCTGTTTTCAAATATGATGAATAAATTTATACAAATGAAACAGGAGGCATCTGATTGGCCAAGCAAATGTACAAATGAAAATGAAAAGGAAATATACATTAAAGATTTTTTTGAAAATGAAGGTGTAAAATTGAAATTTTCAAGTATTTGTAATAATCCTGGAAGATCTCTTGCTAAATTAATTCTCAACTCATTTTGGGGAAAGTTTGGTCAGAGACAAAATCAGCAAAAAACATCTATCATAAGTTCACCAGCAGAATTCAACGAGCTCCTAACAAATTCAGAAGTTAATCACATTCTTCCAATTAATGATAAAATATTGTTGTAAATTGGCCGTACAAAGAAGAGACCGCTGACTCCTTATCAACAACTAATATGTGTATTGCTGCATTACTACGACACAAGCGCGACTAAAGCTATATAGCTATTTAGAAAAACTGGGAAAACGAATTTTATATTACGATACAGATTCAGTTGTTTACGTAAGTCGTGAAGGAGAATTCGATCCACCAACCGGTGATTTTATTGGTGATATGATAGATGAATTGGAAAGATATGGCGTTGATAGTTATATTACTGAATTTGTTAGTGGTGAGCCTAAAAATTATGTATATAAATTACATTGTACAAAAGATAATTCAGAAAAAATTGTATGTAAAGTTAAAGGTATCTCCTTAAATTATACTGCAGCTAAACAAGTTGATTTTGAGACAATTAAAAATGCTGTTTTAAACCATCAAGATGGAGAAGATATTTTAGTGATTTCTCAAAATATTAGACGAACTAATTATGAATATTTCAGATGACCAATTAGCTTGATAACCTTTTTCGAAATGACCTTTATATTTACTTATTCTTAAAAAATCTCCAACCTTATATTTATTTTTTTGAAAAATGTTAGGCTCAGTATACACATTTTTAAGTATATTTTTTTCGTTTCTCTTTGTGATTTTTTTCAGGTGGAAGTCTTGTTGTACTATGATTTGTAGAATTATATTCCTGTATTAGTGTTTGTATAATAGACAACCATTTATAATTTCCGTTTAAACTAAATTTTTTCCACATCGCATTTTTCAACGTGCGGTTGAATCGCTCAACAATTGATGCTTTTAATTCACTAAATGTATGATATTGATTAATTGATTTTTCTTTCATATAATTTTGAAATGAGGAATTAAAAAATTCCTTTCCTTGATCAGAATGAATACTCTTAGGTATTATTTTGGTCTGTTTAAAATTTTTTTTTAGAGCATTTAAAACATTATAAGCACTTTTTTTTTGACTGGTTCCGCATAAGCATATTTGGAAAACGTATCAATTACAGTTAATAAATATTTATGTCCTTGTTAAATTTTACATACGGAGTCATTTCAACAAGGTCAATTTGCCAGGTGCCATTAATCCCTTTTTGAATAAATTTTCTTCTACGAAATTTTCTTTTGGTTGGTCTATGTATTTCTTCAACAATTTGTTCTTATACCACTTTACTAATGTATCTATTTCAGCTTTATATTTTGCTATAAAATGGCAATCGCAAGTACCAGGGTCAGACATAGTGCTATTAAAGGACCATGGGCAAATAGTGAAGTGATTTCCATAAATAGAAATAGCCCTGTGTAATTTTTTCTCAAACTTATATAATTCGTTCCTTATGTTCATCTAAGAGTACTGAATCATATGCATTTAGATGCAATCATATACAATATCCATTATTGAATGATGACGTTACAACAAGTTTCTATATTTATTTAGAGTAGTAGTAATAGTAGCGCTTTGGCATGGGAAAATAATTATGCAAATTAGGTCAAAGTAATAGTAGCGCTTTGGCATGGGAAAATAATTATGCAAATTAGGTCAATGACCTTGGGCGTTTACTTTGTTGTTGAGAGCTTTTTTAAGGAATGTTGTAGTGTAAAAAAACAGGTAGCAAATTAGATGTCGTGATTGGCGTTTGCATAATTAGTTTCCGGAAAAGTGTTTGTAAATAATATAGAAGGTCAACTAGATAATGTGGAACAAGTAGATAGTGCAATGACCTAAACAGGTGTTGTACTATAATAACATAGACTATATAAATAATATGCAAGAATTTATTTTATTTTTTAATAAAAAGCTTTTACTAAGTGTGTTTGGAAATAATATTGAAAGGTAAACTAAATAATGTAGAACAAGTAAGTGCAATGATCTAAACAGGTGTTATAATATCTAGTATTTGTTACCGGTTGCATAATTAGTTTCCGGAAAAAGCGTTTGTAAATAATATAGAAGGTAAACGAGATAATGTAGGATAAGTAAGTGCAATGATCTTGTTATGATAGTATAGTAACATATAGGTTATTTTAAATAATAAAAATGTATCTTATTTTTTCAATAAAAAGCTTTCACGGTCAACCAGGTATTGTAACATAATATTAGCGCAAAAAATACAGTTGTTATTTATGAGATAAATAAAATGCAGATATTGAACTTGTTATTGTATCTTAGTTTTTATTTTAATCTGAACGATATAAAAAAAAAAAAAAAAAAAAACAAAAAATAATTTATAGTATAGGTTGTATGTATAAAATCGAGAGAAAAAATTTGTATTTAGTGAGTAATTGTTATGTTTTATAAAAAAAAAATAAGAAAAAATTTAATATAGAACAAGATTTATTATAGATTCTTGTAAATTACTTTCTATTATGCAAATTTGAGATATGTTATTAATAACAACTATGTATTATGCAAATAATTTAATAATGAATTGTAAAACGAAAAACACGTAAATTAATTTTTATATAATATGAATTAATATAATTGAAATATAATTTGAAAAATTTTTATAATATATAACAAGAGTTATTATGTTCTAGGAAATTACTAGTATTATGCAAATTTGAGTTGTAAAATTTAAACAAGCTGTAATGTGGAGTGGCAATGTTAATTTTATTGTCTATTTGATTCATTTCCTAGTTTTTAAAAATATGTATGGAAAATTTCCTATCCCTTTTAATATTGGTATAAAAACATGGTTAATTAGTTATATATTATCATTAACAAAAAAAAAGTCGTATAAACATACCAAATCAATACTGAGAAAAATGGCCAAGAAACAAATATTAGAGAAATATTTAGAGGAGTCTTCCAAATTCATAATTATAGAAGAAAAAAGTCAGTTTTTGAAAAAGTTTGGAGTTATGTCGAGAAAAATTACATTCAAAATAAGAAAAGCTCCAAATGAAGAAGATATATTGGCATATACTAAAGAAGCCATTAATCAAATAGTTATATATTCGGTGGAAAACGTTGAACCGAATGATCTCATTGGTATAGTATTTTTTGCTGATAACTTTCAACAGAGAACTCCAGGTTGGATGAATTTTAAGCTTGCTGGTTCAGTGAAGTTTGAAGATATTTGGGAACTAATAAGTAAAATATTCCAAAGTAATTCGGAGGGCCTGAATACTGATTCTTTTCAACTAACAGCTACAACTGTACGGTTGCCTTCTGGAAGTGGACGAGGGAGAAATTATTTTACTTTCAATGAAGAAAGTTTAAAACGAAAAGGCATTGTTGTCATTAAAAATAATGATAATCTTTGCTTACTCCGAGCTATTGTAGTAGGAAAAGCTTTTATAGATGGTGACATGAATTATAAAAAAATTCGCCAAGATACACAGAAGATGCAGAAAAATCTAGCATTAGAGCTGATGGTAAAAACAAAATTAAATATAACGCAAAGTGCAGGAATATCTGAACTTAAAAAAATACAGGATTATTATGGGGATGAATATAACATCGTTGTTTACGATTATGCTAATAACAAAAATATAATTTTTGAAGGTAAAAACGATGGCAAAAGAATTAATTTATTATATTACGAAAATCACTTTAACGTTATTATTTCGCTGACAGCGGTTTTTTGCATTAACCATTACTGTAAAAAATGTAATGTAGGTTACGCAAATTATCATAATTGTGAAGGTATCTGTATTTGTTGTCGACAGTCTCCTGCATGTAATAATATACCTACAACTATTACATGCAACTATTGCAAACGATCATTCCGAGGTGGAAAATGTTTTGAAAATCATAAAACAGTTACTACATGTCAAAAATTTCACAAATGCTTAATTTGTTTTAAAACATATTTTAGAAAGATTGATTCACCACATAAATGTGATACTGTTTTTTGTAAAAATTGTAACAAAAGTGTAGAAAAAAATCATTTTTGTTATATTATTGTAGATAAGAGCAAACCAAAAATTAATGATTTTGTGTTTATCTTTTACGATCTAGAAACAATGCAAGAAAAAATGCTAGTTAAAAACAATAATGAAGATATTAAACTACATGAACCTAATTTATGTGTTCTTAGTATAAGATGTCATCATTGCATAAAAGAAGAGAAGTTACATTTTTGTTCTAAATGTGGTTTTAGAACAACAGTTTTTGACACAAATGTAATTCCAAATTTAGTTGATTACATTTTTAAAATGGCTAAAAAATTTAAACAAGTTGTTGTAATAGCTCATAATGGACAAAGTTTTGATCACCAGTTTATTTTAAATGAATTGCTGCATAAAAGTGAGATAGAGCCAAAATTAATCATGAGGGGTACAAAAATTATTCAGATGCAGATTAAAAATATAAGGTTTTTAGATTCTATGAATTATTTTGCAATGCCACTATCACAACTTCCTAAAGCTTTCGATTTATCAACTGATTTAAAAAAAGGTTATTTTCCTCATTTGTTCAATACATCAGAAAATATAAATTATGTTGGGCCAATACCACTTATGCACTACTATAGTCCTGATACAATGACAGAAGAAAATCGAAAAATGTTTATTGATTGGTATGAACAAAGCAAAAATACCGAGTTCAATATGAAACGTGATTTGATAGAATATTGCAAAAATGATGTACATATTTTAACTGAAGCCTGCATTAAATTTAGAAAACTCCTATTGGAAGAAAATAATGTATGTCCTTTCACTGAGGCTACAACCATTGCTTCAGCATGCAATTTAGTTTTTCGAAGAAATTTTTTGAAACCGGAAACTATAGGATTGATACCTAAAAAAGGTTACAGATTTGCAGACAATCAATCAAAAATTGCTCTTCAATGGCTAATTTGGGAAGAGGATCAAAGAAAGATTAATATTCAACATGCAGCAAAGAAAAAAGAAGCAATTATAAAAAATATAAAAGTAGATGGTTTTTGTTCAGAAACAAAACAAATTTTTCAATTCCATGGGTGCTATTTTCATGGCCATCCAAAATGTTTTCCATATAAGAGGAATGAATCAATACAAGGGAACAAACATGATACTCTTGATATCAGATTTGAAAATACCATAACAAGAACAGAACGATTAAAATCATTTGGATATCAAGTGATCGAAATGTGGGAATGTGATTTTAGAGAACAATTGATAGAAAAAGAAGATGAGATGTCATATCTTATAAATCACCCCCTTTTAAAAAACGTTCCTTTAGAACCACGAGATGCTTTTTATGGAGGTAGAACTGGAAACACTTTTATGTATTACAAAGCAAAAGAAAATGAAAAAATAAAATACATAGATATTTGCTCATTATATCCCTATGTGTGCAAATATGGGAAATTTCCAGTAGGACATCCTGAAGTTTTAGTGGGCCATGAAATATGTTCTAAAGTTGACTTAGAAAATACTAATGGTTTAATAAAATGTGATATTCTTCCACCAACTGATTTGATTCAGCCTGTTCTTCCAATAAAACAAAATAATAAATTAATGTTTACGCTTTGTTTCACTTGCAGCCTTGAAACATATCAAGATGAATGCCTTCATTCTGATAAAGAAAGAACTCTGACAGGAACTTGGGTTATAGACGAAGTAGTAAAAGCTGTAAAAAAGGGGTATAAAATATTTGAATTTCATGAAATTTGGCGTTATAAGGTACAACAATATAACAAAGACAACTGTGAACCTGGATTATTTACAGAGATGATGGACAAATTTCTTAAAACTAAACAGGAAGCTTCTGGATGGCCTAAAGATTGCAACACAGAAGAATTAAAACAAAATTATTTGGAACAATTTTTCCAACAAGAAAATATTAAACTTGATACAGAAAATATTTACAAAAACCCTGGAAAAAGATCATACAGTAAGCTTATATTGAACTCTTTCTGGGGAAAATTTGGTCAACGAGAAAATCAGACAAAAACGCAAATAATAAAAAGTCCAGCTACTTTTTATTCTATATTGACAAATCCAAGCAAAGATGTATTGCACATAATGATTATCAATTCTGACACGGTTTTAGTTAACTGGAAATATAAAAATGAAGATTTAGATTCATTGCGTACAGTGAACGTATGTATTGCAAGTTATACAACTGCACAGGCTCGTTTAAAATTGTATGAATATTTGGAAAATTTACAAGAACGAGTTTTATATTATGACACTGATTCCGTCATATATGTGTCAAAAGAAGGTGAATATGAACCTGTCATAGGCAATTTTATCGGAGATATGACTAATGAACTAGAATCATTTGGATCTGACAGCTACATAAAAGAATTCGTTAGCGGTGGACCAAAAAATTATGCATATAAAGCATTTTCTTCTGACAAACAAAGCGATGCAGTAGTTTGTAAAGTAAAAGGAATTAAACTAGATTATAATAATTCAAAACTAGTCAATTTTGAAAAAATTAAGGAAATGGTTTTATTGAACGATAAAGCCGGTGTAAATATTCTGTACAAAAATTTTCGAAGAACAAATGATCATAGGGTAATTACAGTTCCAGAAACAAAGATATACAGGTTAAAAGCAGAAAAACGAAGGTTTTATGAAAATTATAGTTCTGTACCATTTGGATTTAAAAGAAAAAAATAAAGTTTTTTTTAAAAAGAAGTTTAATCAATTTTTTATTATTTTTAATTTTATAAAGGAACACAAGTTTTTATTTTGCCCGAATTTTATAGTAAATGTATGTAACCGTAAACTTGAACTTTCCATCAGCGTCTTTGTCTTTTCCCAGCCATCTGCACTTTTTTCTCAATTCTTCTATGGTGACATCACTCTTTAGGTATGGACAATAGAAAATTATATTTTCTATGTCCATTCGAGCACATAAATATTTATAATGACTGTATTGAAATTGTCCAGAGTTTATCCATTTTGCTAATGCCACTGATTTTAACGTTGGTGGGTTCATGTTGTTTTGCTTCTAAATTAAAACATTTTGAGCATGTATTTTTATATCACTAAATGTTTATTAGACAAAGGAATTAATTTAGAAGAATTAGTTAATTTAAGGAGTGTTCTAGGAAATGATTTTATGTTAAATTTATTTTAAAATTTCCTGGTAGAAGAAAGAGATTTATTCTTCTAACAAAGGAATTTAGGAGTGTTTTAAATTTCCTTATATGTTTAGTTCCTTGTTAAATAGTTAATGGAATTTATTATTGAAAAGAGCTTTTGAGTTGTTTAAAAAAAGATTTATTATTCTAACAAAGGAATTTGAATGGAAATAAATTCCGTCGTGCCAAAAAGTCATGTTCTAACAAAACAATTTAGGAGCGTTTAAATTTCCTCATATGTTTAGTTCCTTGTTAAATAATTTGATGGTATTTATTAAAGTAATTTAAACTATCGTAGTAAAAAAGTATAAAAGAAAAGACAAAACTTTTATTTCTATCAATTGAGTTCTACACAAAACTTAGTTTAAATAACAGTACTAGTAGCAGTACCAAAAGAAATAATGGTAAGTAATTTTTAAATTTTAAAAAAATTTAATCTTTTTTTTCAAAATTTTTCAAAATTATCCTATATATTTTTTATATTTTATTTTCATTTAGGAATTTGTAGACAATCTCATAAAAATCGGAAAAGGGGAACAAGAGAGCTACAAAACGATAGATGCTCTGGTGAAGGATGTGATGTACGAGGTAGAAGAATGGAAATTCCTAAAGACCAAAAGAGGTCAGCGGGTGGTTCTATGTAAAGTAACATGCCCAATGGAAGATTCAACTAACAGCATTACTTTTTTTATGCCGGAGCGGTTCTCCAAAAAAGTTGTGTCGGAGAAAGAACTAAATCAACTGAACAGCAAGGGCTTTAATTTCAAATTTTTTGGACGGGATCCTAATAGGTGGAATATGGCTCTGTTTGAGTTAATTCCAAAAACGAGTATAGACTCGCAAGAAAAATAGTATAAATAAAAAAAAGTTAAATAAAAAATTTACAAATGAAATATTTTCTTTTTTTTATTTAAATTTTTCAACTTTTCAGATTTTAAGTTAAATAAAAAATTTACAAATGAAATATTTTCTTTATTTTCTTTTTTTTATTTAAATTTTTCAACTTTTCAGATTTTAAGTTAAATAAAAAATTTACAAATTAAATATTTTCTTTTTTTTATTTAAATTTTTCAACTTTTCAGATTTTATTTAATTAAATTTATAAAATTTTTAATTTCTTCCAGATCACCTTTTTTTTCAGATTACCTTTTTTATTATTATTTTAATTTTAGGTCGGTCTCAGCAGGCATCTTCTCCTTGCAAATAAGTCTGGTAAGCACATCCAAGTCGTGCTCACTTGGCATCTTTTCTGTACATAACAATTTTGAGCCATTATCACTGCTACTTGCTGCTCCTCTATAAAGGTCCTTAAATTCAATTTCGTAATTGAATGTTAATGTTCTTTCTAATTGGAAAATATCGCATTTTCCAATTATTTCTTCAAACGGCTCCTGTACTTCCATTATTAATTAAAAATAATTTAAAAACTTAAATCAATTTATACTTTTTATGCAACATACATAATATTTTGCATCATACATAATACTTTCTAAAATATTCAAATTATATTTTTGCATTTTCATTAATAATTAATGACTGTATATTCTCTAAACTATGTCTAAGATTTAAAATACTTTGTAGCTACCAATATAAAAATCACTATGTAGAGGAGTTAAAATATTAGTCAGCAAGATTTTTGTAACTCTTTGCACGTTTTTTTTTTTTTTCCAGGTTAATCCATTTAAATCAACCCTTGTTTCAGGAGAGTCGATATCCGGTCCCCTGAGGTTCGGTCCCTTTAAAGCGGGGCCTGAATCAGGCGCCCCTTTCTTGATTCTGGATGGGGCCCCGGATGTCCGGTATCTGTCTTTGAGGGTCCGGTATCGGTTTATGCTACTGCTAAAGGCTCCCTTCCCCTTTTTTTTTCCACTCTTTTTAAATCGTATTAGTTATAAATTATAGGATTTCAAGCTATTTTAAAATAGTCAGGTACAAAATGAGCAGCAGGAAGGCAGTAGCAGATTTACAATTTACTGTTGGAAATAAAAAGCAATATTTCTTGAAGGAATTTGCTTTGATAGCTGATGGGTCACTGATACCAATGCTATTTATGTTTAAAGCACCTTATTCGTTCGAAGAGTTAAATACTGATGTTAAACAGCAAAATGAATTCAATAAAACACAAATAAATGGTCTTGACTGGGATGATGGCTTTATAGAATATTCAGCAATTAAAAATACCTTAAAGGAACATTTAAATTCATTCGACGTCGTTTACGTAAAGGGGTACCAGAAAAAGGAATTTTTAGATAAATTTGTTTCGAGTTCAGTAGAAGTTATCAACTTAGATAATGACATTCCATCTCTTCAGAAACTAAAGAATTTCACAACCATTTGCCTTCACCATAACATTACTGAAAATTTAAAAAGATGTGCTGTAAAAATTTGTATGAATTTATATATGTATTTAATAAAAGAAAATAATTGGTTTTAAAAAATATTTGTTTTATTTATTGTTGACCAAGATAATTTTTCTGACAAAAACATAGGTATTTCATAAAATAGTCTGGAATAATTACACTGAGCTATGTGTAAATTCATTGGAATGTAGAAATCTTCTTGTTCCAATCTTAGTTTATTCTTTTCAATACATCTCTCAAAATATTTGAATACATATTCTCTTATATTAAGTTCAGCTCCGTTGTTATATGACATCACTGCTTGTATAAAGTCTAACATAAGACAAAAGCGGGTGTACTCATCTAACTGCAATGTAATTTTTTTAGTTTTCCCGGTATGATTAAATGTTAGCGCAAATCCTTTTGAATTTAATTTATGTTGGTTGTTAGTAAAATCTTGATAAAAGGCATACCACGCCAAATAATTCATCTCACAAATGACTTTTTGATGACGTTGGAAAATTATTGTTGCAGCAAAATTTTCAACATTAAATCCAATTTGTATTTTTGTTGTTTGTTTTTTATCCAAATAATAGATATAGCTTAACAAAAGATTTTGCGGAGGTTCACTTTTTTGTTTTTCAATGACTTCCGAATTTGTTGATTGCTCCATTTTTCTTGTTTTAACTGATGAATTCTATTTTAGAATTTTGTATTTATATTTTTTCTCCCTCATTTTTAAAAAATTTTTCGAAATATTCTTTGTATTTTTTTATCGTTTTTAAGTGGGGATGATGTGTCGAATAAATTAAGAAAATATTTTATGCTTTTACAGGAACTTCGCATCCATAGATATACACAACAATAATGTCCGCAAACAGATGTTAAATTACTTTGTAAACGCTTATTGTTGAAAACAAAACATGTTGATTGATTTTGTAGAAATTTTATAATCTCATTGTGAAACGGGGGATTTCCAAATGAATCAAAATATTCTGCACACCCTTGAACTGGAACAAATATTGCTAACCAATGTGTTCCCTTTTCATTAGAATTATCGGTATTTACCACCAAAATACTAGGTTTTGAAACTTGTTTTGGTAATTTATCAAGAGCATAAACGCCTCTAAATATTTTATGTGTTAACTTATTACATTTCAGAACCTTTGAAATCTGAAGTGTATTCATTTTCTTGCAAACGGGAAATATCAATTAGTCGAGTATTTCCTCGTATAAATGTTGTCAAAAATTCTGCTTTAAGTTCTCCATTTGTTAAGACTATATCGAATTTTTCAAGCAAATTTATTAAGTTATTAGTTACTTTTTCGTTATCGATATGTCCAAAAGAGTAATTCTCAATATCTGTTTTTTTCAAATCTCTGACAGGAAATTTATACTTTAATTCTTTTACAATAGTTTTACATTTTTCTTTAATACCAGCCACAGCAATATTTTTTACAAATATTGTATTGTTATCGTCCGTACAGAACGATAAATCTACTAGAGCACATGTCATTGTGAAATGAATAGAGATGGTTCGCTAAACTTCCTTTTATATGTTCACGTAGACGTTACGATTTTTATCAATTTCGATATTAGCATCGAATTCTGCAAATACAATACAAGTTAATGTTGAAGTTAATGGAGAGCTAAGTCTTGCTTCAATCTTTACTACTCCCTGGTTTAATAAACTCTGACATGTATCTGTTCCCGAGCCGTCTGGTGATAAATCAAAAGCCAGTATTGTATAACCTTTTGAAAATAATTCTTTTGAAATTTGATGTCCTCTATCAGAATGATGTATACCTGTTCCGCTAAATAATGTTAAATATGCTCGAGAATTACAAGAATTATTCGGTGTAAAACTTGTTTCAATTGCAGAGTTTGGTGTAGGCGCTCCATTCACATATAATTGAAATTGTATGAGATTTTGATGGTCGAAATGGTATGGATTTTTTGATCTCTTACCATTGAAGTTTTCATTATTAACCATACAAAATACTAGAGCTTTTGGTATTTGCCCTATAAATATATTATCCAATGATATGTTAGATGTGTTAGCTGGAATTGTAAATGTTTTGATTTCACTTCTGGTATAAAAATATTTCGCGTTAGCCTTTTCCAATACAGTATTATGTGCTATCAATATACTAGGATTAATTGTTAAATGTTTCATGTATAACGTAGCTTCGAGAATTTTTAAATAGCTTTCATCGGCATCGTTAAAGAAAATAAAAAAATCCTGTTTTTCTAGGGCTAAAGCAATTCGAATGTCAACATTATTTAAAAGTAATTTAGGAGTATTGAAGAAATCTACATGTAATTTTCCCATTAATTCTACTACAGTAGAATTGTTGTATGATTTTTGTCTTGATTTAGAACCAGAATTACTAAAATCATTTACATTTGGTTTATCCAATTCCCAACCAGATGCTTCCAAATGTGTTTGACTGGAATCTGTACCATAATTTAGTAAAGTAGTTAAGTATGCTTTATAATGGTATAAGGAGTCTGAAGGAGTGATGTTTTTTCCGTTTAGAGTTACATTACATTGTTTAATTAAAGAGTGTAATAAATTATTTACAACACTGGGCTGCGGAGCTGGTCTTGCTTCAGTTCCGGTTCCTACTTTATCATTTGCACTCCAAACTGATCCATCTTTTTTTAATATTTGAACTTTAAATTTTATATAGGTGGAGGATAAATCTCGATATGTATCTCCATTTCCAAGGGAAACAAATTCAATAGTTGACGGTGATGCCTCTAAAGAAGCTAAAGGATTGTATGCTACCTCTTCTGAACGCAAAATACTTGTTTGTACGGGTAATGACGCAAAAAGATCAAGTTCAGATTTCATACATTCCATTTTTAGTTGAATATGTCGGATGTTTTACTTTGCTTTTTTCGTCGTTTCGACTTCAAATGTGTCTTTTTAGAAACTGTTTGTCTTTTAATAGCTCTTTGTCTTTTTATAGTTCTTTGTCTTCCACCATACATCGAATGCAGTTGGTTAACTACTGATTTCCGTAAATTTTTGATACCGCCTTTGCTTTGATCAATTACAGCTTCTTTTATGTTTGCACCAGATGCTATATCATTAAAAATATTTTTACTTGTGTTTACAGCCTCTTTTTTAATTAAGTCCCAACCTGATGTAAAAACTGGCTTTAAGTAACGAATTAAACTTCCGAATATATTTCCAAAACCACGACCTTTTTGTATAGCTGGATAAAATTGTAATAAAGGCCCAATATCGTTGATTCCCCCTCCTACCTGAGAGGAATAATATCTCACGTAAGCGCTTTCCATGTTTGATAGGATATCATATTTGAGTAGTAGTATTTATATTGTTTTTGGGGAATCAATGCTTTTTAAAGTGTAATACAATTTTTGTTGGATAGTAACTGGAAACAAAATTTATTCCATCACCGTATTGATTGCAAATTTTAATTGCTATTGTTTCAAAAATATTTTTTTCTATAGGTATGTAATGGACGTTTTTAAATTCAGTATTTGTAGGTATTCTACAATTTTCTATGTTGATAGCTCTCAACGCCCGAACTTTGCTACTTCCAAAAACAGAAGATTGAACTATATCTGAATAAATCAACACCATTCCATTCAATTCATCTTTATTTTTAGCAACAGCTAATTTGAATAGTTCAAGTAATTTTGTTTTGAAATTTTTTATATTTTTTTTCTGTTGAAATAATTCAGTTAATAATGTTTTTACATTATAACTCTGATTAACTTTTATATAAAAACTATCTTCATCAAAAGTCTGCGATATTCGAATTAAGTCCCCTCGGTTAGATTCTGACACTTTTTTAAATGTTACATCATCATAATTTTTAGGATTAGAAATATATGTCAAAACTTCATTAAAAAATTCAGTAAAAACTTGGTTTCGAGTAAATCCGGGATTAGGAGTTATATTTTTAATAAGCGTTGGCAAAAAATTAAACTTCCAATCATCTAAATGTAATTCCGAATCGTTATATGAATAATATGTGTAGCCTATAGATTTGGTTACTTTGATTTTTTCAAGAGGTTTTTCAATGTTTCTTACATAAACATTATACTGTCCAATATTAATAAAAGCACAATTCTCTTTGTTAAATTGTTCTGTTTGTAGGAAATCGTTCAGATAAATTTCTGAAAGACCAACTTTCCAATTACCATTTCTTAAATCAAAGTGAATAGGTAATTTATTTTCGAATGAAGCTAAAGTGTTGTCTGGAAACAGTTTTAGATTATCATTACTAAACAATGTTACATAGAAGTCATCTTGACTATCCATCTTTGTTAACTTCTTCTAAAACATAAAATGTTGTACTATTTATATGTTGTCCACTCCGGTGTTGATGAAGTTCTTAGTTTTGGACTTCTTAGTAAAGGTTTTAGTTTTCGTTTTTTTGTTTCAGGAAACTGTGAAAGTATAGTTGAGGAAATTGAACTACCAGCCGATCTTAGTGTCTTCTTTTTTTCAGGAGATGGTACAGCAACGGTAATTACATCACCACTTGGTGTTTCAAACATTCGATAATCAGAGCTTAGAGATGGTCTTTCGACTAATTTTTCATCTTTCAACATTTCAGTTTGAGCTAATTTTTTAAATGAATTTTCATCATCTAAATTGTAATTTGTTAAATCAACATCCATATTTGAATGTTCTTTTTTAGGGTCATATTCAAACACATCATCAGTAACTAATGGTAAAAATTTAGTTTGTGTTGACGTTGATTTGTATTTAGGTAATTCAGTTTCTGTATATGCATTTCGCTTAGAAAAGAATTTTGTTTGAGTACCTGTATTAAATGTAACATTATTTAACTTTTCTGGTAATTTTTTTGTATGCCTTTTGTTAATTCCGTATTTAATGAGATTTTGACGATATAAATACCATTTTTGCAATGGTTTTAATTTTTTATCATATAAAACTTTTTTCATTTTTTGATCCAATAAATCTAAGTTTTTATCATCTTGAAATAATTTGCTAAATTTTGAAAATATTTCTGGTGACATAACAATCATTCGCTGCATTATGTCTTACTGAGAAGTTTTCCTATTATACCAGATAATATAGTACCAATTAATGTAGGTAAAAATCCTCCATGTTGAATTAACATTTTTCGTTTAGCTTTTATACCTTTTTGTGGACACGCTAAGAGTCTTAATTGTTTTTTATATTTTTTTAGTTTTGTTTTTTGTGATGGTGATATTTTATTGTTCCCGTTTAACACATTAATTGCAATTTCAGCAATAGTTTTTATTATATCATCATCACAATATTTTAGAATATTTTTACGAAAATTCTTGTTGTTGCATTTTTCTAGTACATGTAACATATGTCGGTTTTTCTTCAACCGTTTCATATTTTAAGCAATTGTTTAAATCTTTGGTAGCACAAAAACAAACGCAATATTCCTCTGAGAATATGTTGGTTCTAATTCGAAACAAATCGCTAATGTCTTGTGTTAAATCTAATACAATATAACCATGTGGGTTTGATGTTGATTCATTATATACCCCCAGGAAGCCTTTTATATTTTCCGGATATAGTTGTCTAGCTAGAGGAAAAATCTGTGATTTATCTCGAGGGTTTTTAAAAAGTACCAAATATTTACAATTTAATGAAATATCTCGTGAGAATTTCCCCTGATGAAAAATGTTTTGCGTTAATAATATAATAGACAAATTACGGTGGTGCGAACCTTTAGTAAAAAGTTCACATACTTGTTTGTTTGCTGAATCTAACATTAAATCATCTAAAACAATTAAAGTAGATTTATTTTCATTTTCACTAAGCTTTTCCGGAATGCCGGCATAAAAATCTATATCAGGGAAATCTATATTTCTTGGAACCGCAGAAATTTCTGGGTTACACCATTTTATTTTTTCAATTTTGGGATGTATCAATCTAGTAATATTTTTGATCAAGTTGCAAACAAATGTTGTTTTCCCACATCCAGATGGTCCCGCCACCATCATTGTAAATGGATGATTAAAATATATCATTATTGGTTCGCGTTTTAAAAGTCATTGAAAGGTAATTAGATTTGCTCTTCAAATATATAAAAGCAAAAACGTGTATAACTTATTCTCAATTTAAAAGATGGAGGTAAAAGAAGTGGAAGAGTTTTTAAAATCATATTCCTCTGTGTTATTAAATGAGCATAAACAACGTATTTTTCACATGTATAAATACATTAAAGAATTTTCAATAACAGAAAAATTTACGTCAATATACGGAACTCATTTTGCTCTTTGTCCTTGGGCTTACGACAACTCGTCATCTGGACCGGATACATGTAACTGTTGCTCTATAGAAAATTATAAAATAGAATTGGAAAATTTGATTAAATGGTACAAGTATAATGTCACGGGCACAAATAGTATCGGAAATACATAGACCAGCCAGACGAAACTTTCGTCGAAGAAAATTGAATCAGAAAGGTTTAAACGATACATGGCAAATTGATTTAGTAGAAATGATTCCATATGCAAAGTATAACAAAGGAAATAAATATTTATTAATTGTAATAGACATCTTTTCGAAATATGCTTATGCTGAACCAATTAAAACTAAAAATGCTAATAACGTTTTACTTGGTATGCAAAACATTTTCAAACGTGCTGGAACACTCCCAAAAAATATTCAATCTGATCAAGGTAAAGAATTTTTTAACAAAGAATTTAGAAAACTTATGGAAAGAAAAAAAATTAATCATTATCATACATATTCTGAAATGAAAGCATCCATAGTAGAACGTTTTAACCGTACTTTAAAAAATTCAATGTGGAAGCAGTTTAGTTTTCAGGGTAATTATAAATGGATATCTATTTTACCCTCACTTATTGAGAAATACAACTCAACATATCATCGGACAATTAAACTTCAACCTAAAAAAGTTACAAAAGCAAACGAGAAATATATTTTGAAGAACATTTACATGCAACCGAAATTTTATCAGAAAGCAAAATATAAAGTTGGAGATTACGTACGCATAAGTAAATACAAAAGAAACTTTGCAAAAGGTTATCAACCAAACTGGTCAACAGAAATATTTACAATTAAAGAAGTAAAACGCACAGATCCAATTACTTACAACTTACTTGATTATACAAAAACACCGATTTCAGGTTCTTTTTACGAGTATGAACTTACTCACGTCAAAAATCCTGACACTTTTCTTGTTGAAAAAATATTGAAAAGAAAAGGAAATCAGGTTTTTGTTAAATGGTTAGGTTTTGATAAAGATCACAATTCTTGGGTAAATAAAAACGATATTATATGAAACTAATTTGCTTTTTTATTTTTAATTTTTTTTTTTTTTTTTTTGCACATTTATAGCTAGCCCTAACTCACTTCAAATTTGCAATGTAAAAATACTAATAGTTGACGTTTATTTATTCGCAAAATACAAAGTAGTTAATATAATAATTCAATTAACATTAACATAAATTCATATCAAACACCTGCATTTTTTCTTTAAAAATTTTTTCTGCAACACAATAAATCTATTTGATTTTATAATGCTTTAATTTGTATCTACAATAACAGAAAATTTAATTTACTTATACAAAGTAGCAAAAAATTTAAGAATAACTGACTTTTTTATTTGCAAAATACAAAGTAGTTAATATAATAAATCAATTAACATTAACATAAATTTTTCTCAAACACCTGGATTTTTTCTTTAAAAATTTTTTCTGCAATAAACACAACAATTAATCAATAAATACATTTTTTTTAAATTACTTTAAAAATAAGATACAATATCAAGGTCAATATCTGCATTTTATTTATCTCATAAATAACAACTGCATTCTTGTGTTAAAATAACTGATTGACCGTGAAAGCTTTTTATTAAAAAATAAAATAAATTCTTATTATTTACAATAATCTATGTTACTATATACTATCACAACAAGATCATTGCACTTACTTGTATTATTTACAAAAGCTTTTTCCGGAAACTAATCATGCAACCGGTAGAAATACTACATACCTGTTTAGGTCATTGCACTATCTACTTGTTCCACATTATCTAGTTGACCTTCTATATTATTTACAAACACTTTTCCGGAAACTAATTATGCAAACGCCAATCACGACATCTAATTTGCTACCTGTTTTTTTACACTACAACATTCCTTAAAAAAGCTCTCAACAACAAAGTAAACGCCCAAGGTCATTGACCTAATTTGCATAATTATTTTCCCATGCCAAAGCGCTACTATTACTTTGACCTAATTTGCATAATTATTTTCCCATGCCAAAGCGCTACTATTACTACTTAGAGTACATAATTTTTAATTTTTAGGTATAAAATGACGTTTTAGCTTTTTAATTTTTAGGTATAAAATGACGTTTGAGTTTCACTTTTTGATCATTTTCACTTAATTTTTTTATAAATATTTTCAATGGCTGATTCAACTACCTTTCCATTCAATGTAGAAACAACTTATCAAAGTAGGAATAGCAATGAACATCCAATTCAAGTTAATGAATTAACATCAACTGTAGATGATGAAGAGTTAGTGCTAACCCAGGAATTTATTCCACCAGAGGGTTAAGTTACAAATGACGAAAACATAATGCTGCAAGAGCAAATTTGGGAAGTGAATAACTAAGAAGGGGATCTAGATTATTTTAATAATGTCAATTTTATTAAATGTACTTATATATAAAAACACTAAAATATTTCAAAAATTTCAATGTTATATGTTTTTATTATTATATTATTTTGTATAAATTATTTAAACAAAACTGATAAAAAAAGTTGTTAGAAAATAAAAAACAAGTTGTACCTATAATTAATATTAAATCTGAAATATAAGAATTTAAAATAAAAATAAAAAATTGTTTAATTTATAGTTAATATTTTTATTTATTCTAAAAATTAATCATGCATTAATCAAAGCAAGAGTATAATTGGTAGAATCTTCAACTATTTTTCAATTATTGATGTATCTGTTGTTGAAAATAAATCATATCACTCAAATTGGAAAACCCTGTACATGTAAATGTTTAGACAATTCTTCACAGCACATCTAAAGTTATGATTAGTATTATGAGCAGGAATAGGAATAGTTATGATTAGAATTATGAGCAGGAATAGGAATAGCAGGAAAGATTTGAAACATGGTATTTTTTGCAGTGACGGTATTTCATCATTTAAATCAAACATTTTACTGCTAGTAATGTATTTTTCCAAAAATATTTTTTTATGAGCTCCTTTTACATAGATTTTATCAGTTGATTCCAAAAAATGTTTAAGAATATTACGTACGTAAGTCCTTTGATTTTGTCTTCTCAAAATTGAATGTTACCAGAGGTTCACATCACAGACATATATCTGTAATTTTTATAGCTCAAAATGTGTTTCATCAATTTCATTATTTGAAACAGCTACAGGAGATATTATAACGGTTCCTTTAGACAGTCCCAGTCCACCTTCGAAAAAAGAAAAAATATAAGTAGTGAAAACTTGAAAAGTTCTTCAAAACGTGTTTTACGATCAGCTAAAACACGTGATAGGAAAACACAGCTTAATTTTCCAATTCGAATAACTAAATCAACTAGCACATGGACAACATACAAGTAAATGATGATTTTTATGTTACTTTACTTAGTGATTCATCTATGAATTATTACCCTGAAAATACGTTATCCTAATAAAATGAATCAACGTATGTGTAATTATAATTGGCAAATTGGTGTTTCCGAAAAATATATAAATGACTTTATTCCAAATGTACACGGAGAAAAATGGGAACAAAGTACTAAAATATTTATTAAAGGTAGAAAAACAAATTCAATTGTAGGAACTTCATACATTCCATACAATAAAGAGCAAATGATATGTGATTGGAAAGTTTTCTTATTTCCAACATTATTTTTAATTTTAAAACCCTTGTTGGGGAATTCAAGAAAAGAGGTTGAAAGGCACTTTATGTAGGATAATTTTATAAATGATGATGCAAATTATGTTCAACCAAATAAAGCTGAAGATTTACCTTCAAATTTAAATTATAATATTATAATATTGTTAGTAAACCGAAAATTGAAATAAAATTAAGAGCAAATTTTACTTATACTTTGGAGACTCTTTTAAAAATTTGTTTTAATCTGATTGCAATGCATGAAAAAGAATTTAAAAAGAATAAAACTTGTATGATTGAAGCTTATAATAAATATTTTGAAAGTTTATCATAATTTTCAATTGTTAAACATGATATGTTTTTTATATATACTGATATAATTGAACCCCAAAATATTGGTGGTAAAGAAGTTAGATGTCTAAGAGCAGTTAATATATCAAATTCTTTGAATCATACGGTTAAAGAGTTTAAAAATATTCAGTATTGCGATGTAGAAAAATCTTTTGATAGTATTTCCGTACTTTTATGTGATAAATATGGCTATAAAATAACATTCTCAGATAGTAGAGTTCCTACAAAAATTCTATTGCATTTCAAAAAAGTATATAAAATAAACAATACATTAATAAGATTATATTATTCAGCATGGAACGGATATACAATAAGTATTATTTAGTTCAATCAGGAAAATGTTTTGAGGAAATCGGTTCCTTATTATATTCAACCGTACCATATCAAAGAGGTCGCGGGTTGGGAAGTTGGAGGTCTTTTTAGATATTTAAAACCGGAGCAAACCGGAGATAATTGTATCCGGAGCAAATTTATTTAAAAAATAAGTAATTAATTCTGGTATAAATGCACTTTCAGATTTAGCACCTGGAGGAAATGTAAAAAACGTTTTTCAAGATCGGGGAAAAGAAATTATTAAAAATGTAAGGCGAGGAACTGTTAACTGAACTGGAATAAGAAAGAGAAAAGCCACAAAAAGACTTTTTAAAAAAAATTTAAATTATTCTGTCGCAAAACGACCTAAAGTTAAAAGCAGGAAAAGTAAGAAAATAAGTAAGTGAAAGATATTTTTGATTCAAATGACTGAGTGTATGAAATCAGAGCTAGATATTTTTAGAGTACCACCTATTCAATCTAGTATTTTACGATCCGAAGAAGTTTCTTATATGTTTTCAGATTTTTACATTTTTTCAGATGACAATGATGAGTCTCAATTAAAAATTTTAGAAGCAAATCTATTAATGAGACATGTCACTATAAATCCAAGCATATTATTAGCACATAATGCTGTTTTAGAAAAAACTACATCTAAATATTTATACAAAAGGTTTGAGGTAAAAACATTTACAAATTTTCAAAATACTCAAAGTATTCTCTTGGATAATTACCAAATACACAAATAATTTGCATGACTGAACATACAGGTTATTCGGTAAGCAGTTTGATATTTCGCAATTTTTACTGTACGTTAATGGAGTTCATATTCCAATTACAGCTATTGAAATAAGTTTTTCTGATGCAAACAACTACAACACAAGAGCATACCATACACTTTTTCCGGCACTGGAATATATCACAACGATAAAGGTCATCAAATAACAAAAAGTATGTTTAACAATGGATTTTTTATGTTAACATTTGACTTAACACCAGATGGTTCTGGTATTGAAGTGTGTCAAGGTATTCTCAATCTAGGGACAATAAAAATTTAAACAAAACTTTTAAAACCTCTTCCTTCAACAGTTACAGAATTCTTTATGGCGAATTTGATGCTAATGTGCAAATAGATAAAAACCGTAAAGTGTTTACAAATCTATAAATAGATAGCTTTTAATATGACATCCTATTATTTTGCAATAAATGTAGTACGCACAATCTTTTGTTGCAACAATAACAATATATTATTAACAAAAAAAAAAAAGAAGAATTAAAATAATCAACATTTTAAAGAATTACGTTAAAAAAACCACTAAAATATGTAATTTCTGATTTGTGTTAATGAATTCATTAAATATATTGGAAATTTTAAAATATAATAGAATCACCAATAAATTTTTTAAAGGGGTTTTTGCGTTAGATAAAATATCTTTAATAACGGAAAAGCCAACTTTTTTTATTGTAAATACTGATAAAGCAAAAGATTCAGGGACTCATTGGTTAGCGATCTATATACCTATAAATGGTTGTGCAGAATATTTTGATTCTCATGGTAGAAAACCATGTAAAGCTGAAATATTAAAAATTTTGGAACATAAATGTGTTATTTATAATAACAAACAATTACAAGGCAATTTTTCAGATGTGTGTGGACAATATTTTTGCGTTTACTCATGGTATGGATGTAACGGTCTTAGTATGAAAAATTCAGAAAAAGTCTTGGATAAATTCAATAAAGTGGATCATATAAAAAACTATAAATTAATTCTAAAAACATTCCAAAAATTATTTGGAAAATATAACTTCCTGTAATCTTGCAATCCAAAAGCAATAAAACATTTTAAATAATCTATTAAAGAACTAGTTGATTTACTTTGACGGAGGCACACGTAGTTTCTTTATGATTGTGTTATACATATTTTCTAAATAAAAGTCACACTCTAAACATTTCAGTTGATTTCGGTCTAAATTTATTTGAACCTACAGTGATATTTCATCGTGTTGGAAAAAAATCACTTTCTTTAACATATAATGAATGGAATAAATTCAATAATCTGTACAATAAATTGTTATGTAAACAAGCAATTAAGAACAGAAAACTATGTTTGCAAGTGGGTTTACGATCTACTGTAGGTCAATGTCTAAGTATCAACAAAGACGGAGCTGAGGTATTCAACGACATAATTGATTTTCTTCATGTGGTAACTATTTACAACAAAACTGCAGAATAATGTGTAAAAGAATATGTTAACAGGTACACTAACCTTTGTGAAAAAAACAACTGATAAAGTCACAAGAAGAAATTTACATTCCAATGCAGCGATATACCGTACAATGTAACTTTTCAAGGTTGTTTTTTGAAATACCTATTATTTTGAAAGAAAAGATATATAATATTTTAAATGAACAAACATCACTAGAAAACGAAGTTGTAATAAATTAAAATTCACTGTATACTGTTAGTTGTAATTCAAACACATTTGAACGGCAGAATTAAACTTTTGCATGAAAATAAATTATATTAACAAGGAAAAATTTGTGAACTATAAAAGTATTCCAATAAATAAAAAATATTATTAACTGTTCATAAAAAACTAGTTTCATTTTAAGTTCATTTTATTTAAATTTTTTTTTAGTTTTTAAAAAATATTTATTCAATTTGTTTTATTAGGTATTTTCTTCTGTTTTCGTTTAGGTTAACAGGTTTTAATTATTTGCATCGACCTCATGCTCATTTTAAAAGTAAAAGTAAAAAAATAAAAAAGAAATTGTATTTTGCATTTAACTTAAATTTGGGAAACTTCAATACTTTGTTAAACGTAATATGATACGTCATTCGGATTTTTTCATTATCAAAATTTGTGTTATATTTAAAAAAAAAAAAAAAGGTATTTTGCATTTAACTTTAAAATTAGTTATTTGAGAAACAAGTTATTTTTTTAAAAAATCTTTTTCTCTTTCAATCAATACCTACATGACGTATTATTAAACATACCTATAATTATTTTTTCTTTATGAGTCTTGAAATTTAAATATGAAAGAAATAAAATGCACGCAATTTCTTTTTATAAAAAATTTCCTTCTGCTTTCATTACTGCCTGTTACAATAAACACAAAAAAGCATTTAAACTAGATCCCTTTTAGGGAATGGGGAGGGGGCATTGATCCTAAACAATAATAAAAACATGTAAAAAGGTGAATGGCCCCAAACAATAATAAAAACATGGGAAAAACATTGCCCCCAACAAGTTGTCTTAACTTTTTAACATACTCCCACTACTCAACAACCAAGTTAATCAGGAAATAAACATGTATTTTACATTTACCTATAATTAATTTTAACCTTCACCTTATCATAAACCATTTACTATCTTAATAACACGTGCCTTTCTGATACGCCTAAACCGGTTTTTTTTTCCCGTGCTCATCGGATCCTTTACCTACTTGCATTGTCATGTTACTATGTTTGTATTATTTCCTTTTAATATATTAGTCCTATTTTCAGCACTATATTGTGCTATTTGGGCAAACGATAAACCCTTAGTAACCTTACGAGATTCAAAAATTCTGGGCCTTCTTGGATTTAACTCACGTACCTTACTTTGCTTTGGATTAATTTTTAAATTTTTTCTCTTTTGTAATTTATTTGTAACAAAGCGTCCCCTAAAGTTGGCAAGCTGAGCTTCAAAGCAGTTAGCACATTTTGAGTCACATTTTTTTCTTTGCCACATTTTGCTGATAAATTTATGCCAGCTCATTTTACGCATTGAGCTAGACGTTGGCAGAATTTTTGTGTATGGCCATATCTTTGGCACTTTTTACACTGAGGAATCAGATTGTTTTTTCAAAGACTTTTTTAGTATTTTCAAATGTTAACATAAATAAAGGTAATTTAACTACGTTTTTCTATTATTTTTTTTGTTTCTTTAATTTTATTAAGGACTTTGAAATCCCTGCTTTTAAGTTCGTTTTTTATATCTTCAAATTGGCATGGTCAACGTAACTTTGATTGGTCTGGTCAACTTATTTTCATATGTGTGCCATTCTAATTTAGTGGCAGTAGATAGGTAGGCACTTGGGCCAGATAGGTCAGTAGGTCAAGGTCACCCAGAAGTAGGTCAAGCCCACCTGGAAGGCCAGACAGGAAGTATGTCAAGGTCATTTTAAAAGTAGGTCAGACTGGCGGCGATCGTCAGTTGTTTATAAAGATTGTATACTTGGTTTAAGTAATAGGTATGCAGGAAAATAGTAGGAAAAAAAATGCTTTTTCATACAATGTAAAGAGAAAAGAAAATGTACATATACGTTTCTTTAAAATTAAAAAAAAGTGCAAACTGGTTTTTTTAAATCTTAGATAAAGAATCAACAAAATTAATGCAATTTTGAGATGCATTTTTTTTTTTTTCTTGTTTTTTCTTTTTTTTTATGAAGTATTTAAAGAAGAGGAAATAAAAACCATTAATTAATTGTGAGTATCACCGTATAAGATCTTATTGTTTTGTAAGAATGTTGACAAAAATATGAATAAAAAGAAAACAAACAGGAAATCAAAAATATCTAACATATAGTTTAAGTAATAGGCGTGAATGGAAATAGTAAGAAAAAATGCGTTTTTATAAAATGTAAAGAGAAAAAAAGTGTACCTATGCGAGCTTTTAAAATTAAAAGAAAAAAGTGCAAAGCTGGTTTTTAAATCTGAATCAACCTTGATCAAATTGATATTTTCAGATGCATTTTTTTTTTTATCTTTTTTTCTTGTTTTTTCTTTTTTTTATGAAGTATTTAAAGAAGAGGAAATAAAAACCATTAATTAATTGCGAGTTCACCGTGTAAGATTTTATTGTTATGTAAGAATGTTGACAAAAATATGAATAAAAAGAAAACAAACAGGAAATCAAAAATATCTAACATGTGGTTTAAGTAATAGGCGTCAATGGAAATAGTAAGAAAAATGCGTTTTTATAAAATGTAAAGAGAAAAATTTAAACAAATTAAGTGTACCTATGCGAATTTTTAAAATTAAAAGAAAAAAGTGCAAAGTTGGTTTTTAAATCTGAATTTTTTTGTTTTCTTTTTTGTTCTGATGAAATATTTAAAGAAGAGGAAAGAAAAAATTATTAGTATTTTTAGATTTTATTGATATGTAAGAATGTAGAACAAAAAAGATGTATTCTTATGTTGTGTTAAAAAAAAAATAAAACAAATTTATTTATATGTTTGAAATAATTTTTTATTTGAAAATATTTTACAATTTTATAGAAATCTGTGCTGTCTTAATCTAACATTTTTTCTTTTAAAAGATACATATATACATTATAACAATTTTGCAACAGCACATCTGAAATTGTTGTTTAATAAGTGTATAGGACAATTTGATTTAAAGTTATCAATCTTTTGTAATGACGGCAAGTTTCTGGTTAAATCTTCTATTTTATCACTGTCAATGTACTTTTGAAGGAATAGTTTTTTTTGTTCTCCTTTAACATAAATTTTTTCAGCTGACTCTAAATAGTGTTTTAATATACATTTTACATCTAAATATTCAACTAGACCGTTATTCCATTTAAGTCCATTTATTTTATTTTCGCAATACTGGTTATTATATTTCATATCCGGACTAAGTTCCTCTGAGGGGTATGGTGCTTTGAAGTGATAGACAGTTGGAATTAAACTTCCTTTTTCAAGTATGGCTAATTCTTTTAGGAAATATTGCTTTTCATTTCCTTGTAAAAATTGTAGGTCAACTATGAGAACTCGTTTAACCATGTCGACGGTTTGTGTAAGAATACTCATTAGAATAAATAAATTTACATTTATATTCACTTCGGCAAAAGAGCTTTTCATATAAATATAGGTTAACAGTGCTGTTTTTAACTAATACAACTATGCTATTTCATCCATTTACAATGATGGTACCGGGGCCATCATGCTGTGGTAAAACCACTTTTATTCATAATTTAATAAAGTATAAAAAAGAAAATATACAACCACATATTAATAGAATTATTTGGTGTAATCCAGACAAAAATGCGGTTCCAAAATATTTAAAAGATGTGGTTGTATATAGTGTTACTAATTCCGGACTAGTGTTACTAATTCCGGATTTTAATGACAATCAAGAACTTTGTTAATTATTATCGATGATATGATGTTAAATTCCCATGATAAGTATGTATGTGATTTATTTACTAGAGGATCACACCATAGAAATTTATCTGTAATATTTGTAACACAAAATGTTTTTCACCAGGGTAAATTTTCAAGAGATATTTTGCTTAACTGTAAATATCTAGTACTTTTCAAAAATCCAAAAGATAAATCGCAGATATTACCTCTAGCTCGCCAAATATATCCCAATCAAATCAAAGCATTTGAAAAAGTATATAATGAAGTGACGTCAGAACCATACGGGTATATATTAATAGATCTTACTCAAGACGTTAATGATATATTTCGATTAAGAAGTGATATATTTGGAAAAGTTTTGTGTTTTTGTACAAGAGATCAATTAGAACAATTTGCGGAGGAATATGAAACGTTTGAAAACCAATCGTCATATATTGCACCTATTAAAAAGCTCTAAACCTAAATTTCAGAAAGTAATTATAAAACATTGTGACCCTGAAGTAATCAAAACATTTTGTGAAATTGCTTTAAATATTTTAAAAGGTAATTGTAATCTAAGTAAAAAATCAACAACCCAATTACGAAAGTATACCAAGGAAATGAGATCCCTCATTCGCCGCCAAAAATCTAGAAATAGTAAAAGAAAAATCATTATTCAACGTGGTGGATTTTTACCTACGCTTCTTGGTGCAGTACTATCAGGGATAATCGGAAATTTTATAAAATGAATAATACAACATTTAACAAAATGATTATACTAAAACCCGAGATTTGGAATAAAATCTAGACCTTGAATTAAATGAGTTGGATAAAAATATGAAAAAAATATTGTTAAATAAATATCTAACAGACACTCAAAAATGGTATTTATACAGACAAAATTTATTTAAAATAAGAAACAAAAATAGAGTACTTCCTAGAAATAAAGAACAGAAAGTAAAACTTATATATCGCATAATTCGCATTTTCCTGAATATAAGAATGTTGGAATACAAGTTGTTCCTGAAGAAGAAGAAGTATATGAAAAAGAAGCTGATGACGAAGTATTTGATGATGAAATTAAGAAAAATGTTTTAACAAAAGCATTATCAGCTGCTTCAGTTGGATAACGTCTTAGAAAAAGAAAATCAATTAGAAATCAAAATGTACAAATTTTTGAAACTGATACAGAAGACATTATAACTGTTCCTTTAGATAGCCCAAACCCACCAACGAAAAAAGAAAAAACTATAAATAGCAAAGAGTTGAATAATTCATCAAGACGTGTTTTAAGATCAGCAGTAGGTAATACTCAAACAGAACTTAATTTTGCAATTCGTAAGAATAAATCCGCAAGCTCATGAACAACATACAAGTAAATGATGAATTTTATGTCACTTTACTCAGTGATTCATCTATCAACTATTATCCAGAAAATTCGTTATCATCTTTTACAAATAAAATGAATAAATACATATGTGATTCAAGGTGGAAAGTCGGTATTTCAGAAATGTATGTTAATGATTTCGTTCCAAATGTGTATGGTGAAGAATGGGAAAAAAGTACTCAAATATTTATTAAAGGTATGCAGAAAGATATGATAGGAGTTGGAACATCATATATTCCATACATAGAAAAACAAATGATATGCGACTGGAAAGTTTTTCTACTACCAACACTAATTCAAAATATACGCCCACTTAATAGGTTTACAAGAAAAGAAGTTGAACGACAGTTGATTTGGGGAATTTTTAATTTTATAAACGATGAAGTTCATTATACACAACCAACAAAAGCTGAGGAGATGCCTAAAAATTTAAGTTACACCACAATATGTGTTACTAAGCCTAAAATAATATAAAAATAAGAGCAAATTACCCTTATACCCTCGAAGAACTTTTGACAACATGTTTCAATCAAGTATCGTTTAAAGTTACAGATTTTAAAATATAAATCACGTGTAATAGAAGCTTTCAAAACTTTTATAGATAGTGTACAATTGATTCCCATTAATAAACCAGATATGTTTTTTATATACACAGACATAATTGAACCGCAAAAAATAGGTGATAAAGATATAAGATGTTTAAGATCTGTTAACATACAAAATTTTTTCACTGATACTGTAAAAGAATTCAGTAATATTCAATATTTCAATGTGGAGAAATCATTTAATAACATTTCATTACTTTTATGTGATAAATATGGATACAAAATAAACTTTTCCAATAGTTCAATTCCAACAAAAATTGTATTACATTTTAAAAAAGTATAAATAAAAGCGATTTTACAAAACTATATATTATTTTATTTTATTCATTATGGAGAGAGCGTACTACAAATATTATTTAGTTCAATCAGGAAAAGGTCTTGAGGATATTGGTCCTTTGTTACACTCATTTGTACCTTACCAAAGGAACGAGGATTAGGGAGCTTTTTCGGTGGTCTTTTTAGATATTTAAAACCAATATTTACGTCTGAAGCTAATATGTTAAAAAAAGAGGTTATTAACTCTGGTATTAATGCATTATCTGATATTGCCACAGGTGCAAATGTAAAAGAAGTGGTTCAAGATCGAAGTAAAGAGATAATGAAAAATGTAAGACGAGGTGCAGTTCGAAAACTCAATGAAATGTATGGACAAGGCAAAAGAAAACGAAGAAAACCTATAAAAAGACCTCTCATTAATAATATAAATTATTTTACGTCGAAGCGACGCAAAGTTAATAACAAAAATAAACAAAAAGATATTTTTGAATAATTATGATTGAATGTATGAAATCAGAGCTTGATATTTTTAAAACACAGCCTATTCAGTCAAGTATTTTACGATCTGAAGAAGTTTCCTATAACACTATTGCTTCTTTAGATAATCCATCTGTTATAGAATTTGTTTCACTAGGGCACGGTGATACATATAGAGACTTGTCTTCGACATATCTAAAATTAAAAGTACAAATTTTAAAAAAAGATGGAACTCAATGGAATAAAGATAAAAAAACTGATGGAACACCTATACAACAACCAAGTGTGGTTAATAATATGTTACATTCATTAATAAAACAATGCAATGTTCAACTAAATGGAAAGAATATATCTCCATCAGATGGCAATTATCATTACAGAGCTTATATTGAATCATTGTTAAATTATGGTACGGATGCCGCTACAACGCATTTGGAGTGTGGTGGATGGATATTAGATAAGCCAAATATAGCAAAAACAGATAATAGTGGTTCAAAAGAAAGTCAAAAATTATACCAAAATAGCAATGTAGTGGAACTTATGGGGAAACTACATTTAGATATGTTTAACCAACCTACATTTCTCATAACCAATGTCGATGTTCGAGTTATCCTACCATTAGAAAAACCAGATTTTTACCTCTTTGCAGATGATACTGATGAATCTCAACTGAAAATTTTAGAAGCCACTTTATTTATGAGACATGTAACAATTAATCCTAGTGTGCTATTAGCACATAATGCTGTATTGGAAAAAACTAGTGCCAAATACAATTACAAACGGGTAGAGGTAAAAACTTTTACCATTCCACAGAATAGTTCATCAATATCACTTGATAATGTTTTTATTGGACAGTTGCCAACCACAATCATTTTTTGCATGACAGAAAATACAGGTTACTCTGGAAAAAGGTCAAAAAACCCATACAATTTTAAACTTTTTGATATTTGACAATTTGTGTTAAACGTAAGGTGTTCAAATACCTAATTCAGCAATTGAAACCAGTTTTTCAGATGAAAATAATTGCTGTACAAGAGCATACAGTACACTTTTTTCAGGAACTGGAATTTACTATAATGATAAAGATCATCAGATAACAAAAACCATGTTTAGTAATGGGTTTTTCATTCTAGCTTTTGATTTAACTCCAGATGCATCAGGAAATGAAGTGTGTCAAGGTCTACTAAATCAAGGTACAGTTAGAATTGAGGCAAGGCTATCAAAACCACTTACATCTACACTGACTGCTATTGTTTATGGAGAATGTGATGCAAGTTTACAAATTGATAAAAACCGAAATATATTCTCAAACCTATAAGTAGCATACATAAAAGTAAATTTGAATATTTGACAAAATGTCACTGTCTTGTGCACTTCTGGATGTAACATTTTATAGTGATGATAATAATACCTTGTTTGCGAAAGATATTTGTATAGTTGGTTTAAAAAATCTTGTAAAAACTTTGTAAAAGAGCTCAAGTATAAATTTCCAACTAGGGATTTTATAAATTATAATTTTGATAATTACTCTTTTGGAACTGTGTACAACGATATAATAAATAAAGAGCTCTGTCAAATACTAGAAAAATTTGATGTTATTATAACAACTAAAAAAATCAAAAAAGAATTTTTATCAAATTATATTAAAGAAACAACTAAAGTATATGAATTGAGTCAATTTGATTGATGAATACTCTAGAGATAAGTGACGTATTAAGATGTAACAAACACACACGTAGATTTTTTAAAGGAGTTTTTGCTCTGGATCAACTCCCCAGAATAATTGAAAAACAAACTTTTTTAATTGTAAACACTGATAAATCAAAAGATCCGGGAACACATTGGTTAGCTATTTTTAAGCCAAAGAATGGCTGTGTTGAATATTTTGATTCGTTTGGTAGAAAACCAAATAAATTAGAAATTTTAAGTTACTTAAAATATCAATGTATAATTTACAATAAGAAACAGTTACAAAGTAACTATTCAGATGTTTGTGGGTAATATTGTTGTGTTTATACGTGGTATAGATGTTGCGGTTATAGTATGAACGCTTTTTTAAAACAATTTAATAAAGAAAATCATATAGAAAATGACAAAAATATAATGAATACTTTTCACCATATATTTGAAAATTATAATATTTCTCAATCATGTCTTCCTAAGAGATATAACATTTAATAATAAACTTTAGTGTAATTAAAATAATGGAAGAGCAAGGTCCTAGCATTAATTTGTTGCTGAGTTATACATATTTTCTCAACAAAAGTCACACACTAAAAATAGTTGTCGGATTTGACACAGATTTTTTTAAAGTTGCAAGTGTTTTTCATTGGATTGGAATGAAACCAATTATTTTAAAATATCATGAATGGTGTAAATTTTATGACCTATTTCATAAAAAATTTTCCAAGCAGTCAATTAAAAATTCAAAATTATATTTACAAAGTGGATTAAAATCTACAGTAGGACAGAATCTTAGCATTAACAAAGAGGAAGCTTACGAGTTTTACAGTTTGATTGATTTCCTACATGCAGTAATTGCATATAATAAAACTGCAGGACCAAGTGCAAAGGAATATGTTAAAAAATACATAAAGACCTGTGAAGAAAAGAATGCTGCAAAGTTGAAATAAGAGATTTATATTCCGGTTCAAAAATTTAATATACGATGTAATTTTCTCGACTCTTTTATGAAATACCTGTATTTTTACAAAAAACGAGGAAGAGTGCAGTAGAGTAGACCATGTCAACTCTGGGATACCCGTATGAACGTAATATATCCTGTTTCTATAAAACTTGATCATCTTTTAAAAACATTCAGATGTTTTAGTACCGAACTACAGAGATATATTTATGTAAATTGTGGAGTTGTATGACAGCTACCTGAATCTATTGCGCCTAGCTTCATTAAGTTCCAAGAGGTGCAAGAAGCCTGAACCGCCTGCTCTAGACCAACCAAATTTTACAAAAGTTGTTGGCCTATAACTCGACACCTCTTTCCTAAATTTCAGGTTCCTAGCTTCAATAGATACTGAGTTATTTTCATTTAAAAAGAGAAGTTGTATGGCAGCTACCCGAACCCGTCGCACCACCACAACCAAATTTTGCAAAAGTGGTTGCCATAAAACTTGATCATCATTTGCAAGATTTCAGACGCCTAGCTTCATTAAGTTCCAAGAGGTGCAAGAAGCCTGAACCGGCTGCTCTAGACCAACCAAATTTTACAAAAGTTGTTGGCCTATAACTCGACACCTTTTTACTAAATTGCAGGTTCCTAGCTTTAATAGACACTGAGTTATTCTCATTTAAACGGATAAGTTGTATGGCAGCTACCCGAACCCGTCGCACCACCACAACCAAATTTTGCAAAAGTGGTTGCCATAAAACTTGATCATCATTTGCAAAATTTCAGAAACCTAGCTTGAATTGATACTGAGTTATTTCTATATAAAGATAGAAGTTGTATGGCAGCTACTCGAACCCGCCAACCGAAAATGTTGGATTTAAATAGCAAAACTAACAATTTTGCAAAAGTGCCGTAAAAAAAAATTCAGCCTCCTAGCTCCTTTATTTTTTGAGTTATCGTGCGGACGGACGGACGGACGTACATGGCTTAATCGAGTCAGAATTCGATGCTGAGCCGATCCATACCTTTGACACTATATCTAGCTCGACTCCTTTAAGGTGTCACAAACGTAATGGCAAATTTATTATACCCTTGAACATAGTTCATACGGGTATAAAGATATTAAATAAAACAATTTTGTAACTATGTAATTTGTTATTTATTTCATTATTTATAAATTAGGTATAATTTGTTATTTATAAATTTGGTATAATTTCTAAATAATCTGGATCTCCTTCTTCATCATTAATATCCCAAATTCCTGGAATACCTTCTTGGTTATTTATTTCCCAAACTTGTTCTAAATAATCTGGATCTCCTTCTTCATCACTGGTATCCCAAATTCCAGGAATACTTTCTTGGTTATTTATTTCCCAAACTTGTTGCTCCTCTGCATCTTCTTCTAAGATTTGAAATTCTGTCTTCTATGAATTCTTCAGTTTCAATTAATTCCTCATCATCTATAGTGGATGTAATTTCATCAACCTGAATCTCATTTGGTATACTGATTATTGCAGTTCCCTCAGTAAATGAAAATGTTGTTGAATCAGCGTCCATTTTTTCTTTTAAATTCTTTCTGTCGAGTTTTGTTAAGAATGAATGAAAAACAAATTAAAACCCAATATTTATACGAAGTTGTTGAGATATGGAGGACTTTTTAATGTAATGCAGAATAGGACAGTCAAAGAAGCAATTCAAACTAATTTTCATTAATACATGTAATTTTAATTTTTATAAACCTGAATCTGAAAAAATAAATAAAAAGAAAATTTATTTGAATATGAAAAAATAAAGAAGCTAAATAAATAAAAAGAAAATTTTTTTTAAACCTGAATCTGAAAAATAAATAAAAAGAAAATTTATTTGAATCTGAAAAAATAAAGAAACTAAATAAATAAAAAAGAAAATTTTTTTTTTAAAATTTTATGTTTATTTATATTATTTTAAACCTGAATCTGAAAAATTAAGAAACTGTATAAATAAAAAGAAAATTTATAATTTGATATAGAGCATCTTGCTCCATCTCTTTTATTTTAAACCTGAATCTGAAAAAATTTTAAACCTGAATCTGAAAAATTAAGAAACTGTATAAATAAAAAGAAAAATTTATTTTTTAAATTTTATGTTTATTTATTAATTTTATTAGTTTTATAACTTAAGTTCTAGCTTAGATTATGAAACAAATTACATAATTTATTGGTAATTTGCATATATTTTTCCAAAAGACTCAGATAAGTCTATTATATTTAAATTTTGGTTTTTATCTTTAGTTAAAAAATGTTCTTTTTCTTTTATTTCTAATAAAAAATTTTCATCATCAAAAGTATCTGAATGTTTTTGTGGTATAAAAATTATTAAATTTCGAGTCTCAAAGACCCACTTAAGACCATAAATGGTCTTAATTTGTTTAATGTTTAAAATTTGATACAAAGCATCTTGCTCCATCTCTTTAATTTTAAAAAATTTTTTTTTGCTTTCAATATTTTTTTTATTGAAAGCTTCTTTGAAGGACCTTTTTGTTGGTATTTCTTCTTCTTCCTGAAGACAAATAATTTCCTGTTCCTGTTCTTGTTGTTGTTGTTGAAGTTGTTGTTGTTGAATCTGTTGTTGTTGTTGATCAACATGTTGATGTTGTTGTTGTTGCTGTTGCTGTTGGTGATGAGGATGATGTTGTTGTGGATGGAGCGGCTGCTCTTGTTGACTTCTTCCTCTTTTTCGCTTATTTTGATTAGAAGACAACTCTTGTGTTGGTCCCATCCCATACGAATACATTTCTGATTTGGTGTTTTCCATCTGAACTATTTCTTTGAATTGATATATCTTTAGAAAGATCGTACTTTATTTATACTAATTTTTTCTTCTAAATAATTGTGTAAAAATCAAAAGACTTAAGAAAATTTTTAAAAACAAAAAGTTGTAAAGTAAATTATTTATTAATATAATAAATTCTAAGTGATAATAATGAAACTTAATTTTTTAAATAGCATTTTTTGTAACATTGTTGCATTTAACAGGGCTCAGTGTTAAAAAAATCTGTTACATAAATTCTAATTATAAATTTTATGAAAGAATATTATTTTTTATTTTTTTTACCTATTCCTAAATTATTTATTTTTATTAGGGAATATTTTTCTATTAGCATTTTTGCAACATTGTTGCTTTTAACAGTGCTCGAAAGTTAAGAAAAATCTTTTACATAAATTCTAATTATACTTTTTATCAAAAAATATTATTTTTTATATTTTACCTATTCCTAAATTATTAATTTTCATTAGTAAATATTTTTCTATTAGCATTTTTACAACATTGTTGCATTTAATAAAAAAAATGTTTTACATAAATTCAATTATTATACTTTTTTATGGAACAATATCATATTTACTTATGCATTGGTTATGACTATTATCAAAGCCTAAATATTTCACATATACTTTATTACCTTTTCGTTTTAAAATTTTTTCAATTAAATAAGCATTGGGGTCTTTGACACTAGTTAATTCCTGTTCATAGAAGCCACCACGAACTAAATTATTTTTATAATCTTTTAAACTATATGTAATCGGATCTGTCTTGTTTTTGAAATGTATTTTCAATACCTCAGTTGAATAGTTAAGTTCATAACCTTTTTAAAAAGTACCTTTAGATCTTGCAATTCTAACAAAATCACCAACATTAAATTTTCCCTTATTAAATATTTTAGGATAATTGTAAATTGAACGAAAAATTTGTTTTTCATTTTGTGATGTTACTTGATTTGGTTTTAACTTAATTGTACTATGTTTTGTGTTATTATATTTTTCAATTAGTTTTGGTAAAAGTTCAATCCATTTAAAATTTCTTTGTAAACTAAATTGTTTCCACATAATTGATTTTAATGTTCTGTTAAATCTTTCATAAACACTAGCCTTTATTTCTGAATAAGTATGATAGTGATTTATTTTATAGATTTTCATTAAATTTTGGAATTTTTTGTTGAAAAATTCTTTTCCCTGATCAGAATGAATATTTTTTGGAGACTTCGCTTCTCTTTTAAAAATCCTTTCCATACTTCTTACTACGTCATCTGCTGCCTTTGCTTTAACTTTTTCCGCATATGCATATTTTGAAAATATATCGATAACAGTTAAGAGGAACTTGTATCCATTATTTACTTTTTGATAGGCCGACATATCTACAAGATCAATTTCCCATGTATCATTTAACCCTCTTTGAGATATTTTTCGTCTTCGAAATGTACGTCTAACTGGACGATGAATTTCAGAGACTATTTGTGCTTTTGACATTATTATTGAAAAGTTAAACTGCAACTGTGAATTTGAATAAAATCAGTATATTAAAAAGATCTTTTTTTTTTTGAAAAATACTATAATTTAATAGTTTAATACAAAATTTTTACAATATGTTAACAATAATTATTAAATTTTTTTCTTTTTGAAGCCATAAGGAACTGAAGTATAATCATCTGCAAAAACTCGTTTTCTGGAATTTATTCGATATGTCTTTAATTCAGGAACAGTGATGAATCTGTGATCGTATGTTCGACGAATACTAGGAAATGTTATATTTATTTCCTGAAGATTGTTTAATTTTTTAACTAATTGTTTCATAGAGCCGAAATTTATTTCTTGTGAAGCGTTATAATTTAAACGAATACCTTTGACTTTGCAAACAGTTTTTTCGCATTTGGATTTGGTACTATAAATTTTGTATGCATAGTTCTTTGCGCTGACAAATTCTAACTTCCAATTCCATATTCTTCCAGCTCATCTGTCATATCTCCTATGAAAACTCCAGTTGGAGGGTTATATTCTCCTTCACGTGCTACATATATTATTGAATCAGTGTCGTAATACAAAACTCGTTCTTTTAAATTGTTTAGGTAAGAATACAATTTTAAACGAGCTTGTGTGGTAGTGTAAGCAGCTATACAAACGTTAACTGTTAATAATGATTCAGCTGTTTCTTCTTTGTATTCCCAATTTATCAAAAGTGTTTTTTCATTTATTGGAGTTATTTGGTTCATATTTTTGGAAGGATCAATAAGAAGAGGAAATAATTCAAAAGGCTCATTTATGATTTCAGTTTTTGATTGATTTTCTCTCTGCCCAAATTTACCCCAGAAAGCGTTTAACATAAATTTAGCTAATGATCTTAATCCCGGATTTTTTTCTATTTCGTTAAACTGTAAATTTATGTATTCCACTTTGGAAAATTTTTCTAAATATTTACACTTTTCCTTTCGTGTTTTACAAAAGCTAGGCCAGCCTGAAGCTTCTTGTTTAATTTTAAGGAACTTGTTCATCATTTCAGTAAAAATCCCCTTTTGTGATGTAAGGGGATTAAATTGTTTAACAGTATACTCCCATACTTCGTATATTTGCAAAATTTTGTATCCCTGTTTAACAGCTTCTCTTACTTCATCTATAACCCATGTTCCTAAAATTGACCTACGGCGATCGTCATGAGAGCAGTCATCATTATTCATTTCCATGCTACATGTTCGACAACAGGAAAACATTAGCTTATTATTTTGATTTATGGGCAAAACCGGGTGGTAGAGTTTTTCTGGAGGAAGTATCAATGCTTTTATTAATCCTTCAGTATTATTTAAATTTAATTTGTTGCACTCAATTTGTACAACATGGACTTTTGGATGCCCCACTGGAAATTTTCGTATTTACACACCCAAGGATATAGTGAACATATATCTATGTACATTATTTTCTCACCAGGTGCACATTTATAATATGTTCTTGTGTTTCCTGTTCTACCGCCATAAAACTTATCACGTGGTTTTAGTGGTATCAAACTTTGGGTCTCCAATTTTGAGAAAAATGCTATATATTCTTTTGATCTCATTTCTTTTTGAAATTCACACTCCCACTTTTCAATTACTTGATAACCTAAAGATCGTAATTTATTGACTTTGGATAGTGTAGCCTCATAACGTGTTTCATATTTTTTATCATTGTTATTTTTGCAACATTTTGGATGACCAGGGTAATAACAACCATAAAACTCAAATATTTGTTTTGTGTCTGTACAATATCCGTCAACACGGAGACCAAAAATAACTTTTTCTTTTCCATTACCACTGTGCTGAATACTTATTTTTCTTTGTTTTTCTTCCCACATTAACCATTTTATGGCAATAATTGATTGATTTTCTGATAAGCGATAACCTTGTTTAGGTATAAGTCCAATTGTATACGGATTTAAAAAATTCCTTCTAAAAACCAAATTACACGCTGATTTCTTTTAAAAATAAATTTCTGAATTTAATACAGGCTGCTGTTAAAATTTTTACGTCATTCAAACAATATTCTACAAGTTCATTTTGAAGGTTAAAGGACTTGTTTTTATTTTCTTCATACCATTCAAGAAATATTTTTCTTTCCGACGCACCCATTGAATTATAACAGTAATATTTAGGATCGGGCAGCTTTCCATTATAATTTATATTGTTTTTACGATTAAACATATGAGAAAAATATCCTTTTCTCAAATTTATGTCTAAATCAAACGCTTTCGGTAAACTAGACACCGGCATTGGAAAATAGTTTAATGAATCAATAAATTTCACGTTATCTAGAAGCATTAAAATTATCTTTGTTCCTCTCATAATTAATTTTGATTTTATGATTATTTTCTCTAAGATATAGTTTAATAAAAACTGATTATCAAATGCTTGCACATTATGTGCAATAACTATAACTTTATCAAATATTTTTCTTTGGTTGAGTATATATTCTAAAAATATTTGTATTGGATTCTGTTTTAACACATGTTGACGAAGTCCGCAAAAATTGCATCTTTCAACAATAGATAATGTACAATGGGTGCAACGTTGTTCAAAAATACATAAATCAGGCTGATGTTCAATTATATCTCCTATTGCAACACCTTCATGAAGTTTCTCCCCGATAATATCATCTTGAGTTGTTTCGAGATCGTAGAAAATATATAATATATTCTTCAGTTCAGCTAATTCTTTACATGGTGTAATAAAGCATTGGTGATCTGAAGATATATTTGTATTACAATTTTTACACAAATGTCCATAGCATATAAGATTTACATCAGCTGTGTATACTTTAAAGCATTTTTTACAGGAATTTATAAGAGTACAAATAGATTTTTTATTTGTAGATGATGTTGCTTTATGATTATCAAAACAAGTTTGACCTTTAAAAATTCGATTACATACATCACATTTAATGTTTGGAAAATTTACGTCACACGCCGGAGATGATTTACAGAAGAAACATGACTGTGCACATCGGTGAGACAATCTATTGTTATATGGAACATTGCATGTTTGGCAAAAGTAATCACAACTAAATGCTGCTGTTAGTGATGTAATTACATTGAAGTGACCTTCATTGTATATCAAATTTAATCTTTTTTCCTTAGGTTCTTCACCTTGAAAAATAATCGTTTTTCCTTTTCCTCTGAAATCAAAAACTACAATTTGATATTTTGAGAGGTAAAGTTAAAGCTCATTGATACTAGCTCCTTTTGCTGGAATACATACATTTGAATTTCTTAATAGTTGTAACGCCCCTTTCAATTGAAGTTGACCTATATCTTTTCGAATTTTACAGTAGTCAATTTCTTTTTCTATGAAAGAGATAGCAACAACTAACGCACGTGGTAAGCATAAATTATCATTGTTTTAATTGTAATTATGCCTCTTCTTTTATTACATTCCTCTTCAAAATTGTTGTATCTTTTTCCTATACCTCTTCCTGCTGGAAGTCGCACATACGTTACATTTATACAGAATGTATCTGTAGATAATCCTTCGGAGTTACTTTGAAAAATTTTTGAAATGACGTCCCAAATTTCCGAAATGTCAAGATCTTTTGCATCTTTAAAATTGGTTCAGGCTGGACCACGTTCATGAAAACTTTGGCATCCAAAAGTAACTCCAATTTTATCACTAGCATCAACATTTTCAAGTAAATTGTTAAATAATTCTTCAATACCAGTTTTAATCCAATCTATTGGATCTTTGTTGTCTGGTACTGAATTTATTGCAAACTCCAATTTTTTTCCAAAAATGTTGAATCTTTTTACATTCACTGATTTAATTGATATAATATTGAATTTTTCTGTATTCATTTTTGTATTTTTAATTAAATATTTATTAATTATTATTATAATTTTATATTTTTCAATTTTTATTTTGAAAGAACCGACTGCGAACGTTTCTAATCTTCGAATTTTTCTCTATTAACAATTTTTTTACATTTTACAATTACTTATACTATATAATCCTTAATCAATGCTTATACATAATAAGAAAAAAATATTTCAAACATATAAATAAATTTGTTTTGATTTTTTTTTTTTCTTTTAATTTTAAAAATTCGCATAGATACACTTAATTTGTTTAAATTTTTCTCTTTACATTTTATAAAAACGCATTTTTCTTACTATTTCCATTCAAGTCAATTACTTAAACCACATGTTAGATATTTTTGATTTCCTGTTTGTTTTCTTTTTATTCATATTTTTGTCAACATTCTTATATAACAATAAAATCTTATACGGTGTTACTCGCAATTAATTAATGGTTTTTATTTCCTCTTCTTTAAATACTTCATAAAAAAAAAAGAAAAAACAAGAAAAAAAAAAAAATGCATCTCAAAATTGCATTAATTTTGTTGATTCTTTATCTAAGATTTAAAAAACCAGTTTGCATTTTTTTTTAATTTTAAAGAAACGTATAAGTACATTTTTTTTTCTCTTTACATTGTAGGAAAAAGCATTTTTTTTTTCCTACTATTTTCCTGCATACCTATTACTTAAACCAAATATGCAATCTTTATAAACAACTGACGATCGCCGCCAGTCTGACCCACTTGTAAAATGACCTTGACATACTTCCTGTCTGGCCTTCCGGGTGGCCTTGACCTACTTGTGGGTGACCTTGACCTACTGACCTGTCTGGCCCAAGTGCCTACCTATCTACTAGTCTCATTTTTAAGTTTTGTCAACTCTCTGTATTCTCCTTCTTTATTAACATTAATTTTTAATTGATGATTGTTGATCATGTTGACTTTATAGTTAATATTCACTTCTTTGAGCATTTTATTAACTTTGGGGTATTCTACAATATTACTTGATTTAACCGAAGGAGGTTTTATTTTCTAGTAAAGTTGGCGTTTTCGGTAGTTAGTAACCCTTTATTCTCTTTTTTACTTTATTCATTTAATTGGGGTATTAAAGTGGATTCACAGAGTTTTCTGGGCTTATTTCTGCTTTTCGTTTTTTGAATTTTCTTTTCAGAATCCAGTCGGTTTTCTTCATCTGTACACTAGTGGCATTAGTCTGGATTTCCACTAAGACACTGCATTGACTTTGAACTGCTGGTAGTGGCCTGGGGAATTCGCCCTTTTTAAATGCGTCATTTACGTAAAAACTGCTGACTTTCTTTAACACAACTTTCTTTACAAAAAACTAAGGAATTGTTTTCGATTTCATGTAACATCTTTGTTGAATGACACATAAATGTGACTCATGTTGTTTTATTTCTGTTGGCGCAAATTTTTCTTGCCTAATCTCTACATCGTGAAATATGTATAGGAAACTTTCTTTTATTTTCACTTTCATATTTTAGATTTTTCTTTTTATTATTTTAAAAAAACTATTGCATTTGTAATCAACGGAGTAAAATTAAAAATTAAACTTAAAGTGCTGTTATTTGATCAAATAGTTTTCAGGTTTTTATTTTCAGATTTACATTTTCATGGATTCTTTTACAAATGAAAAACAGAAGCAATGTTTAACTTTGTACAATCTTTAGAATACACAGCACTTTGTTATTACTATCATCATTTATAAGTTTTAAATTGTTTGAAAGAACCAAACTGGTTTTTACATTTATTTTACAGCAGGTAAATCGAAATTAAAAGAATGCAAAATATTTTTAAAGTTTATGTGTACTTACTTAATATACTTAAGCCTTATGGAGTACCGAGGGCGAGTTATATCGCGATTAGAATCTGGTGTAGAAGAGTTATCAACAAGCAAAATTCCGTGCACTGTAGATGATCAAGAAGGCGACATTTGCATCTTCCTAGAAACAGCAAATCCTTTTGGACCTTTTCTAAGAGCCTTAATGGTGAAAGTCGAAATTATATCCGACCCTAAAGAAAAAGCATTGCCCAGTGAACGCAGAGACTCTTACCGTGGTTAACTACTCCTTAGGAAAAATTTCCTTCAGGACTCTTACTGTTCTTAAAGCTCTTAAGAATTTCCATACAAAAAAGTCAGTCGATCCAGATGGCATTACCGCCGCAGTTCTTAACAATAGTTTTTCTACTATTGCGAAACCATTGCGCAACTCCTTCTATTTATCCCTCTCATCCGGTAGATATTCTACGCAGTGGACAACAGCGCACATAGATCGCATTCCCAAAAACGGGCACTAAAGCGATCCCTCAAACTACAGCCCTATTCCCATCACTTTGGTCCTGTCTAAAATAATGGAAAATTTAATAAATAGAAAGTCTCTGAAATATATACATAACACAGAATTAATTGATGATCGTCTATATGGATTCCGAACGTATAGGTCAACAAGTGATCTCATGACATGTCTTTGTGAAACACTCAGCATCAACCACCAATATTCGGAGGAATCGGATTTTGTCACTTATATATTATATAAGCGATATTTATAAAGCTTTTGATCAAGTTAAGCTAAATCCAAATCTAATTTACTTGATTGCATAACAGAGAAAACGTGGAAACTCTACAGTGGAAAGGGGTGCTTATAAAATTAACTTGAAAGAGATAAAATAATTGATTAGGAAATCCTAGAGTGATACTTGGAAGCTGTTCTGTGTAGGAAACTTCCACAATTAAGATAATTCTTACCAAGAATCTCGTCTTTCCTTAATATCTTATAAAACCTGACAACTCTTGACCAGATACAACATTTCAGTCGTTCAATTTGCTAGTTTCCACTCACTTTCTCGATTGTATTACAACAAACCGAACTTTAATCACTGATAGGCTTCAATCAGTGGTGAATTCCTGAGAATGGGGTTGTTCTCTAATAAATAGCGACTTGGGTAAATGAGCTGTAGATAATTTTGACCCATTTAATTCAGCGGTATCGAATGGTATTTTAACTAAAATGTAATAGAGCTACAATGAGTTTATTAAAGATTGGCTTATCCATATTTATAGAAACTCTTGAAGAATGAGGTAAATACGAAAGAGCTGGAAACTAGAATAATTTTCGTTCTAAGGCACTTACAATTGAAAAAGTTAAAAACTTTATTGCAATTAATACCGCACGAAAATCGAGGAGAAGCAAATTGCAGGCAACAAATCAATGAAGCAACAGAAAAATTACGAAAGCTATTTATGACAGAGCTGGAAAGAAAAGTTCTGAAAACATTATTCACATCATTAGCTTTAAAAACCAATGCTTGAACTAGGGTTCAAATACTTAGCGTTATTATTACTGTGAAATTACTTATCTACCTATTAAAAATTGAGCAAAAGCGAAATGTTAACTAAAACTTGATTTGAAACAATATTTGTATTTACTATTTAATTCTTATTTGCTATTAAAAAAAACTTAAATTGATTAATCTTATATATTTAGACACTTTTACATAATATTACTGATTTCTACAAATTATTTCTAATTATTTATTAATCACAATATTTCCAATTATTATTTGTATTATGATTGAATATGCTTAAAAATTTTGATATTTTCTTATAAATATATATGCTTATCTACAAATAATTAAATTTATAACCGACAGTATAAAATATCTTATGTTTACTATAAATGCTTGTTTTTTAAATTTAAATTGAGACACAAATAAAATGAAATATAAAATGAAGAAATTCTAGTATTTATTAAATTGAACATTTTTGTAATTTTTTTAAGTTACTAATTAATTTCATTATCTAATATTTTATCTTTTCATTTTTACAAATTAGTTATTTTCAATTAGTTAATTTAATTTTCGTAGTGTTTCTACATTAACAATTTATGTTTACAATTTTATGGCTAATATAAATATGAATATGTATAATATACAGGGTGTTCCGACTCGATGGTCTTCCTTGAAATGGGTGATCGGATATGTCGAGATGAACAAAAAATTGAATTTAGGGGGAAGGGGGTGCTCTATTCTGGACCCTTTTTGAGATCTGAGGGGTTGAAGATATTTTAGCGACTTTTCATAAAAAAATTTATAACTTTTGAACGGAACAGTTAAAAACAATTAGATATAGAGAAGAAGTTATTAGTTACAAATTATAGGGCTTAAAAAGCTGTTTCGAAATATTCTATAAAAAGTACCCCAAATACAGGGTGTTTCAAAAGAAAATTAAGTTTGAAACATAATTTTTTCATTTTAAATCATTTTGAACCTTCATAACTTTGTAACTGTTATGATTTGGGAATTATTAGTACACAAAAATTGAAGCTGACATTTTCCATTACAAAATGAATTTTTCTTATCTCTCTATAGCAAGGCCGTTCAAAAGTTATAAATTTTTTTATGAAAAGTCGCTAAAACATCTTCAGCCCCACATATCTCGAAAAGGGTCCAGAATAGACTCTCTCCCCCTCCTCCCATACAATTTTTGTTCGTCCCGACATGCCCGATCACCAATTTCAAGGAATATTATCGAGTTGGAAACACTCTGTATAATTGTTTTTGTTAAATATTATGTTAATGAATATTGAAATTTTGAAAAAAGAAAGTCGTTGCCGTTTTACCAGAGAGCATATTTACTCAGGTGTACTTAAAAAGAACAGCTTAGGCTATTTCGCTCATATTTAACTCTCAACCATTAAGTTTTGATTTATCTGAAAAGAAATAATTTTTATCAACTCAATATTCAAAAATTTTCAACCGCAAAAACCTGTTACTAAAAATTTTAAATTAGGGCATTCAATACACCCTAATAATTAGTTTAAAATTTTACTCTATAACCGGAGAGCGTTTCATAAAATAAGTTATCAAATCAATAGGTAATGGAAAAACGATTGTTGAATTTTTTTCTGCTGAAATTGTATTCAAAGTCTATTAAATAAATGAATATTAAACATTTTTATATTAATTTCGACTTATATGAAAAAATATGTTTTACTTGTAAATATCGAAGTTGAAGTGCAGCTGGCGAATCTCCAATAACTTCTGATGCTTCTCTCAAAGCTCTTGAAGCTTTTTGTTCACCTTCTGCGGCAATCACTTTGGCTCTTTCAAATAAAATTTTTATGAAATTGTTTTTTATATTGAGTTAAATGAAAAGAGAAAAATACCTTGCTTCCCTCGCTGCTTCAGCTTCAGCAGCCATGGCTCTTTGCAGTTGTACTGGCAATCGTACATCTTTCCTGAAATTTAAATATTAATATGAATATTTGTTAAAAAAAATTAATAGATTAATTTTACATCTCAACTCTTTCCACTTTAATACCCCAAGCTTCTGTAGCCTCATCTAGTTGTATCTTAAATACGAATTTTTTGTTATTTATTTATATTTAAAAGCTTAATTTGATATTATACTTGCATAGCACCAGATATTGTCATTCTTTCACTTAAAATTTCATGCAGATGCCTGGTTCCCATCGTGTTTCTAAGAGTTGTTTGAGCAAGTAAGCGTGTTGAATGATGTGCGTTTTCAACATTCGCGATTGATATAGTTGCATTTGACACTCGATAATATACTACTGCATCAACAGACACTGTTACACTATCTTTTGTTAAAACCTAATAAAAATATAACAATTATTTAAATTAAATATTATTTCTAAAACTTTGATTTAATAATTGTCCAAAATATAATTGGCAATGTTCATTACTTCCTGGGGCGGAACATCATACGTTCGAGTTCGTAAATCTACTCTTGCGTATGCATCAATGCATGGTAGTATAAAAAAAATTCCTAAAATTTAACTAATTATCATTGATTAATTTACGGTAAATTATATGATACCAGGTCCTTTTGCACCACCTTGCATTAGTCTACCAAGCCTGAATATTACAGCTCGTTCATATTCTTGAACAACCTAAACATGAAATTAATATTAACATACTGCATGAATAGAATACATTTTTTTGAACCTTAAAACAAATAAATAAGCTGAATGGCATCGTTATAACTACCAGAAACCAAGACAAAAATATAAGTAATTTTCCAAAAGATGATTTGTCAGTATTTGAATTTTCTTCATCTATAAGAAAAATATGTAATTCAAAATATGTACATAGTTACTTATATCAAAAAACATAAGAATATTTTAAATATTATAAAATTATAAGATAAACTTATAAATGTTACTTGTACACTGTACATCACTGTACACATTTGTAAATTTATAGAGTCAGTTGTTTTTCGTGAGACATTATAGCGTAGGCATTTATATTTTGTAGCTTTCCAATTTCGCAATGGAAAAAAAAAAATTTCGCATTCGCATAATGTGGAATGTTTATTTAAAAAAATTCTTATTAAACTCTACAACTTTTATTAAATAATTGCGTATCTCTCTAACCACTTTTTTATTTTTTTATTGCAGACTCAATTTTCCTTTCAGGCAGTAATTGATTTTTTAAAGGTTTTGAGTTAAATTCCTCTTTCTTCACTTTAATTTTTGTCTTTTAGTTTTGCTGATCATACAAATTTTAGTAAATTTTCGCGATTGTGATTTAATTCGTGATTTAATAAGAAGCTCGAATAATAACAAATACTATATTATAAGTTTTTTAACTCTAACAGTGGAATTTCAGAGGTCACTAGAGTTAGAAACGAAACTCGACACTAGGTTTCATTATGTGTTGCACAAAACAGTTTATTGATCATTGATTAACAAAGATTATTCATTGCCAACATCAAGTCAACACTTCAATTTTCAAGTCAGCTGTTGTTGCTTCGTCGCTTCGAATTTTGGAAGTGTTAAACTCTACTCTGTTTGGGTTAGCCCTATCAGCCATTTTGGATAGAGCATAATTAACTTAGCTAGTCATAATCTTTTTCTTGATTTCTATAGAAATAATTTTGTTTTAATATTTTTGTTATTGCTTATTTTTAATTTAACAAAATATATATAGCTACTTATTCTAAAGAAATAAGAAAAACATAGTAAAGGGTTTTCCAATTTGGGTGATATGATTTCTAAGTGACGTTTCGGCAATTTATAGTATGTCATGATCTGTCATTTTTTCAGTAATGTTTACAATTTCATAATGGACCACCGTAAACGTTTTGAATTTGCTGATTTTGTCTTGGAACAACTTGAAAACGATAACTTTTTTTTTTAAGAAAATCATCTTCTCCGATGAGACTCGATGAGACATCTTCTCCGATCAGACTTCATCTGAGTGGTGCCGTAAATAAACAAAACTGTCGATTTTGATGCGAAGAAAATCCACAAATTATGAACAACCATTACATTCACCAAAATTGATAGTTTGGTTTGGTTTTTGGTCTGGTGGAATCATCGGTCCGTACTTCTTTCGAAATGAAGCTGGTAATAATTGAAATGAAGCATATAATTTTTTTTAAATAAAATAGAAAGCGAGAAAATGGCACAAACATTTGCCCAAAAGTAAAAAAGGAAATTAGAAGAAAATAACTACTATTCCTGGAGCATACAAATGAAAAGCGTACTAATAAATAGTGACCTTTGGTGTTACATTGAAGGAGAAATAAGTGCAAAACCTAAATAAAGTGAGGAGAGTTTCAATGACTTAAGCACGTGGTTGCAGAAAGATCAGAAGGCGTTAGCGAATATATTTTTATCAATGAAACCATCCGAACTCAATCACGTGAAGAATTGTAATAAAAAAGTTAAAGAATTATTTCAACCAAAAGGCGCGGCCAAAAAGGTGAGTCCAGTAACTTTTTCCACTAACCTCCAATATATAAAGATGAATGAAGGGCAAAAAATGTGTGACCATATTAGAAATTTTTCAGATTTGGTGGTAAAATTGAACGAAGTAGATATTCTTGGTGAAAAAAAATGAACTTCACAGCATAATTTAATTGACTAGTCTACCAAAAATGTACGAAAATTTGGTAATAGCAATTGAAGCGAGGGATAAGTTACCAGAGCGTGGCTTTTTAAAAAATAAATTACTTGAAGAAGGTGGAACAAGAGAAGAAGAGAACATAACATCAGCAGAAAAAAAAGTTCATATAAGTCATGTTACACAAAACCAGTGAACAATAAAATGTGCTACAATTGCGGTAAATGTGATCATATAGCATCAGTATGTCAGCAACGAAGAAAATCAGAGTTTAATAATTATTCAAATATAAATAAAAAATGTACATATTCAGCGGCACCTGATTCATCAATAAAAAATAACCAGCTTGACAAAAACACGTGGGTTTTGGATAGCGGTGCAACATGTCACATGTGTTGTGATCAAGAAGCTTTTCTAAAATTAAAACTGCATAAAGACAAAAATCATCTTGCAGCGAATAATTTTATTAAGTGAGCTGGAGAAGCCGTACTACAAAAACCATTTTCAAATACAGCATTAAAAAATTTATTATATGTACCTAAATTAAAACAAAATTATATTTCAGTATCCAAAGTAAACGAAATGGATTAAGTATATTATTTACTAAGAAAAAGCAGAAATTAAAACGAAGAATGGAAATATTTTACTAATTGCTGAATTAAAGGGAAATTTGTATATTAATGTTCAAGATTAAAAACAAAAATATCGTAGACGGTCTGAAATTTGAAATGAAAATTTGACACAGTGGTGTAAAACTTGCGCGCAAAAAGTAAAGTTATTAAAAAACCGTTTAATGTGATAAATGAAATAAAAGTAAAGATATTTTGGAGCTCATACATACTGATATATGTGGACCCATGCGCATAACATCCAATGGTGGGTCAAAATTTTTCGCCCCTTTTATTGATGATTTTTCTAAAAAAGATTTTGTATATTTTCTGAAATAGAAATCAGAAGAATTCGAAGCATTTAAGGATTTCAGAGCTAGAGTAGAAACAAGCACTGTAGTGAATACGTAAGTAATTTTTTTAAGGATTTCGAAGACAAAGGCTAACCGCATCCTCTACACCTCAACAGAACGGGGTTTTAGAGCGAGCAAATCGCACTTTAGTGAAAACAGCAAGGTCTATGTTACTAGGCTCAGAATTATGACAGAATTTCTGCTCTGAAGCAGAAGGGCTTAGTTGTGGGCTGAAGTAATCAACACGGTAGTCTATTTGAAAAATTGATTCCCATTAAAATTAATTGTTCAAAGTAAAGTAATTGTTCACAAGAATAGATAAGAATAGATCAAAACATAAGAATAGATCAAAATTTAAACCAAAAGATGTTGAAACGTTTTTGTAAGTTATTGCAAAGACACTAAAGTTATTGCGAAGATAAAAAAACATAATATTGGCAACGAGGTGAACAAATATAAATAAATAATAAATTTTATATAGTGAAATGAATCCAATATGGCGAAAACAATATTTATGGGAAGTATAGAATATTACAAACTTAGTGACCATTTTCTTCATTATTTAAAAAGAATTGGAACTCATTACCAGTGTATGCATTTAACTCATCAAATCAAGCAATTTATGAAAAAAAACAACATGGTGAACAAACTAACAAAAATAGAGGTAAAATCTGTACAGTGTTTATTTTGTAAAAATTTTGGTAAATGGTAAAAATATTATAATAAAAAAAATAATAAAAATTTTACTAATAAAAATAGAATAAGAATTTAAGTCATAATAGAAATACATATATAGAAAAATTTTAATAATTTAAGCGATATTAATGTTACAAAATCAGATGTAGGGTTTTTAATGCCTCTGTATATTCATTATCGAAAAGTTATAAATAATATATTATCATCTTTATATAAAAAAATGTTAGTTAACAAAAAAATAATTGAATTTGAAATTGATTCCACATTGTGAAACCGTAATAAATAAATATACTTTCGAGAAATATTTTGCGAACGTAACTTTAAATAAAATTCACAAAGTATTCAATGTAATTAATGGTAATAAAGTTAATGTGGTTAGTGTTGCTAAAGTTTCAGTGTCGGATATTGAAAATAAGAAATGGTTCAATTTAAACTTATATGCCTTAAATTCGGAAATAGATTTTTTCGACTTTTAGGTAGATCTTGGTTACATGTTTTATTTCCTAGTTGGAAAATCAAGATGTGCCATAACGATTTAAGACAACTTAAAGAAAACATTATTTATCAGATTGTGTTCAGAAAATTAAAGAAGATTTTGCTGATATTTTTGATGGAAATTTGGTTATTCCCATTAAAAATTTTAAACTGGGACTGGATTTAGTGAAATATTATTTGGACGATATTTTGGTTGGTGATAGAATGTTTTAGGAATTCCAAGAGAATTTGATAAATGTACTATGTAAATTAAAAGAATATTATGTCAATATTATGAATATTAGATCAATGGTGATAAAGGGTAATTTTTTGTAAGAAAAATAGAATATTTAAGTCACAAAATTTCAGTTGATGTTATAGCTCCTAGCTCTAAAAAGCTCGATACGGTGAAAAACGCAACGATGCCTGAACATTGAACGCAATCACGTTATTTTCTTGGTCTAGTTAATTATTATTCTCAAAGAACTCCGAAACCTTCGTGGGAATTAAAAGATTTATATGATTTAACAAAAAAAGATGTTAAATTTGATTGGCATGAGAAACATGAAAAGGCGTTTTTTAATACAAAAAAATTGATTTTACAAAATTAGACCTTATCTCATTATGATCCTGAAAAAGAAATAGTTCTCTATTGCGATGCCAGTCCATGTGGAGTTGCTCGAATACTATGCCACATAATTGATGGTATCGATCGTCCTGTTTTATTTACATCGTGTATATTAAATAAAACAGAACAAAATTATCCACAACTACATACGAAGGCATTGGCAATAGTGTATTCGGTAAAAAAATTTGTATGGCAGAAAATTTAGAATTTTTAGTGATCATCAGCCACTTCGAAAAATTTATAATGATAAAAGGAAGGCTGCTCCTGTAGCAGCTTTGAGGATTCATGGCCTATTTTTTGTGCTCGTTTCTTTTTTTGAAAATATAGGATTGTACGATTGGGTATAAGAAAGCGTCAAAAATGACACATGCCGATGGTTTGTTAAGACTTTCATTAACGAGCAAAACTGAAGTGAAAGCTGATATTCGTGGAAATATTAACAATTTCTATTAAGGACATTTCCTATTCTACATTTGAAGATCATGTTTTAAAATTAGTGTATAACTTTGTTAAAAATGGTTGGCCCAATCCATTACCCGAAGAAGTTAAAATATATTTTAAGAAAAGATTTTCCGTAGGGTCTGCGGATGGTTGTTTATTTTACACAAATAGAAATGTAATTCTAACTAAAAATCAAAAAAAAATTTTGGAATTAATACATAGCACTCATGACAGCATTGTTAAAATGAAATCAGTAGCAGAACTTATGTATGGCGGCCAAATATTAGTATAAGTTTTTTATTTTTATTATTATTAGTATTTATTAAAATTTACTTAGATATACAAGAATATGTTTTTTTTTTCTTAAGCTATCAATATTTTTTTTTTTAACTGTAATATAAATAAAATTTATGGATTTGGTATAAAACATTATAGATAGTTCCTAATTTAATTAACAAAGTAATTATTTAAATTTAAAGATATTTATACATATTGTTACATAAGACTATAAAACAAGTGCATGGTAATCATGAGCAAAGCACATGATTATCATACACTTGCAAATCGTAACATGAATCCAAAACCTAATTACTTTTCTTTTCTTTAAATTAATAAATTAACTTCAAATGAAAAAATCGTAACTGTACTTTTAACGCTAACAAAAATTCTTTTCATAAATTCATTTTTAAATAAAAAAAAAACATAATCATCTTTTCCCAAAAGCGTGTAATTTGACTCTCGACTATTTCTAAACTTTTAATAAAAAAATAAAAGATCACTTGATTAAGAAAATTCAATAAGTCCAGTCGCAATAATTTTAAATGTAAAATAGAATAAAATAAATAAAAAAAGGAATTTGTATTTAAAATCAATAAGTTTAAACCTAAAATAGAATGAAAATAAAATAAAAGGAATTTGTACTAAATAAAAAAAATAAGTTAACAGTGTGTAAAAGATCTAAAATAAAATAAAAACTTAGAAATTAATTAACAAAATAAAATAAAAAGGATTTTAAAAAATAATAGATTTATATGATTTTATAAAATAAAAAAAAAACAAATTTAATAATAAATCAACAATAAACTTATTATTATAAAACTGGCGCAGTAGAAATTACCGTCATAAGGTAACAAACGAACCTCAACCAAAGGGAACAATAACGAAATTACCGTCATAAGGTAACAAAGGAACCTCAATCAATAATAACAAGGGAACAATAATGACAGCAAAAATTTCAACACCTGAAGAAAAATTTCAAGAATTGAACAATTTAACAGCTCAAGCAAGCAACTCAAAAAAAAATTACATCTACAAAATTAAGTATAATACTTTTAAAATTAAATTAAATAATTAATAAATTAATTAAATAATTTGAAAAAATCTAAAAAAAAAAAAAAAAATTTTTTTTTTTAATATTAAGATAAATTAAGTAAAGCAAAGTGAATAAGTAAAGTAAAATAAAATGAAAAAGAATCCAGTATTTTAAAACAAATTAAATTAAATAAACCAAATATTACTTTTTTTTTATTTTTAAATAAATAAATTTTTATTGAAAATTAAACAATAAGCAAAATATTTTTTCAAAAAAAAATATAAGAAAATGAGATTGGTGTAACCTGTACTTTTGTCTATAAAAAATAATAACTATACAATTTAATTCAAAATCTATTATAATTTTGTTATAAAATTTTTTTTCTAATTAACAAATCCAAAATTTTATTACAAATCTTGTTATAAATTTTTTTTTTCTAAAGGTTAATTTAAAATTTTATTACAGGCTTTGTTATAAAAAAATAATTTTTTTGTTAATAATTTACAAATTCAAAATCTTATTACAAATTTGATTTATTAATTAAAATTATAATAACTTTATATTTTTTTTTATTCAAATTTTGTGTATTAATTAAAATTAATAATTTAGAATTAAATTCAAAATCATATTATAAATTTTGTTTATTGATTAAAACTAAATACCTTACACGTAAATCCATCATTTTGTTACAAATTGTGTCGATTAACTGACGAATACTTAAAATGAAAAATTTAAGAGAATCAGAAAAATTTAATACCTTAATAAAGTGTATTGCCAATATTTCACCTTTCTCGAGGAAAACAAACGACTTAGTTAACTTTTTACAAAGAGTGGAAGAACTCATCCCCATAATTGACACTATTCCTAATAATTACAAAAGTATATTATTAGAAAGTATTTAATTTAGAAATTAAAGTATTTAATTTAGAAATTACAAAAGTATATTATTAGGAAGCATTAAAGATAAAATTATCGGAAACCCGAGAACTGCCCTATTTTCCAACAGATCTACGAACATGGTTGAACGTTAAAGAAGCTTCAATAAGAGAAATTTGCAAGCCAACAGCTATTACCGAAATTTTAGACCAACTAACCCTATGTCGTTGTACCACACAATTGAGAAATTTCATGACAGCTTGGTTTAAATACAAAATTATTTAAGTTTAAACTTAATATAATATTTTTCTGAAACATTTAAAAAAAATGTTTAAAGTTGGGGTTGAATTCAAAGTTTATAAAGCTCATTCGTTTTGTTTGAAAATTAATTTAACTGTCATTTTAAAGTTGAAAGTCATGGAGACTTTTTATTTGATTGTGAACTTGACTAAAAAAGTTTTTAAACTTATAATAACAAGCTTGAACTAGTATAAATTAAGTTTTCTGTTTCTGTGAAAATATGAGTTTATACTTAAAAATTTTTTATAAGAAATGAAGTAAGTATTTTATATTAAAAGTTTTAAAAGCTTGTTTTAAATATAAAATTATTAAAGTTCAAACTTAATTTAATATGTTTCTGAAAAATTAAAAACAAATTAAAAACAATTTTGAAAGTTGGGTTTGAATTCAAAGTTTATAAAGCTGGTCCGTTATATTTGAAAATTAAGCTCTACTGCATTTTAAGGTTGAAAAGCTTATAATAACAAGCTTAAACTAGTATAAACTAAGTTTTCTGTTTCTTTGAAAATATGAGTTTATACTTAAATATTTTTTATAAGAAATGAAGGAAGTATTTTATATTAAAAGTTTTAAAACTTTCAAAGTCCGGTATCGGACACTTAAGCATCTCAACTTCTAGAACCGGGCAGCCGCAACTCGCGGGCCCCCTGGATATGAAACCGGTTCCGGTATACTCTTGGTCCTTCAAGGTCCGCCTCCGGTCTTTTAAGGTCTGGCTGTAGTCCTTTAAGGTCCAGTTCCAGTCCTTTAAAGTCTGGTTCCGGTATCGGTCGTGTAAAGTTCAGTAACGGTCGTGTATAGTTATAGGTATATAGTTTTAAACCAAGTTTTTAAAACTTTTAATATGAAATACTTAATTCATTTCTTATAAAAATTTTATACTTAGTTCAAGAATAAGCCGTGATCATGAAATACAAATTGCAAACGTGAAAAAATAAAAAACTTGGGTTTGAAAAGTTGTTTTTAATATTAAATAGCACAATTGGTTTTTTTTTTACTAAAAGTTTAAAAATTATTATTCATTAAATAATCTCTTGTTTTTTATCTAAGCAAAGCCACCTGACCAAAACTTGATTTCCTTTTTTTCTTATTATTTTTTCTAATTAAGATTTAAATATAATTTAATATTTATATTTTAAATTTGTAAAATCACGTAAAATAAAAAAGTGTATATTTTATATTTTCTACTTTAAAAAAGAAAAGTACAACAAGTTATGTTTTAAATCAAATGCAACTTTGTTAATATTTTTATTAATATAAAATTACTTAACAAAGTTGCATTATTATCATTTTCTGATGATTGACAGTATATTTTATTTTAGTTGCTATTAAATTATAACTTAGCAAATCATTTATATAAATTGAAAATGATAACTTTTGACATTTTGTAATTTTTATTATTAATAGAAAAATACTATAATTAAAATTGAAAAGGTTAAAAATAGATCAAATCTTACTAAATAAATAAAAAATTGTGTAATAAAATTAATCAAAAAGATGCATTATATTAAGAAAGTTTAACATTGAGTAAAAGTTATGTTTTAAATCAAATGAAACTTTGTTAATGAAATTCCTAACAAAAGTATAATACAGTTGCATTACATTGTTACACTCAGCTTTTAATACGAACTAACAAAACAAGAATTGATAAATATTTCTTTGTTTTGCATTTGCATTATACAAAGTATTTTACTGCCCAGTTCACTATTTTTGAACATTTTTTATATATAAGTAGCTAATACAAATATTATATAGTTCTGTTATAGTTCGGTTATAGTTCTGTGTTAAGTTGTTATCGAGTTAAAAAGGAAAAACACAAAAATGGAATTGAGCTTCTGTAATAAGTGCAATGTAAGAGTTTCAAATCGGAATGGACATGTACGTTCGTTTTTGCATAAACAAAATGCAGCAAAAGAACTTGCAGAAAATGTGAAATTAATAGAAACAACTTTGAAGGGGCGAGTAAAAACATTTTTATTCGAAAACAAGGATGAGTCACTTATAAATCTCTTAGAGTTTCTGTTAACTAAATATTCCAACATTTCCACACTATTGGAAGATTGCTTGATAGAACATGAACGTTATAAGATGAACGCTGATTATTTATTAGCTGAGTATATAAAAATGAATGGAAATGAAAATGATGTACAGATATCTATTAAATCATTTCATACACCGATGGTTCCTGTGTTGAGTATTGAGGATTTACAAAATACATTAGAGAATATCATTTTAAAAATACAGGAACGTGCAGAAGATTTGCAAGAGAAAGATAGTGGTTGGGCACTATTAAAAATAATTGGATTACAAATAAATGTTAATGAATATCAACCTCTTATAGGATTAGGTTATATTAAGCTTCTTGCGCTTAGAGATCAAGAGAGATAGAAATTAAAAAAGCTTGCATAAATATTAAAAATGCTAATATTTATTGATTTAAATGGACTTTAATATCAGCATTTTAGTCACCAAAAAATAATGTCTCAATACCTGGATAAAATAAAAAATATTCATTAAACCAAAATAAAATTAAATAGAGGTGCAGTTTCAGTTTTAAACTTTGAGGGAATTGAGTTTCCAGTTAAGCTTACACAAACAAAAATATTTGAGAACCAAAATAAGAATAAATGTTTTTGGAGTTGAAAATAATAAATTAATAGGACCGTATTACTTATCAAAAAATCAAAAAGAACATCATGTCAATTTAATACTTCTCGAACAAAAAGGAAAAGCGCATTATGTTTTTATAAAAAGTTTGTCAAAGTTACTTCATGTTAATTTAACTCAACATAAATCAAAATTTTTTTTGATATATGCCCCCCCTTTTATGATATATGCAGATAGTGAAAGTATATTAAAACCAATTTTAACATGTCAACCAGATACAGAAAAACCATTTACAACAAATATTCAAGAACATGTTCCTGCGGCGTTTTCATATTTCATAAAATGTTCCTTTGATGCATCTTTAAATAACTATGTAGAGTGCATTGGACCAACTATTCGTTTTTTTTTATTTCTAATTTTGCATTTTTTACAGATTAACAAAAGACTGTACAATTATTTATTTAAAACATTTTCAAAATTTAAAACCGATGGCCAAAATTACTTTAGATGAAGAACTAAGACAATTAACAGAACCCACATGTCACATTTGCAGTAAGTTTTTAGATTTTACTAATCGAGTAAGGGATCATTGCCATTTTAGTGGTCAATATAGAGGTCCTGCACATCTTAGTTGTAATATTTTATATAGAAAACCTTCATATTTCCCTGTATCTGTATCATAATTTCTCGGCATATCATTGCCATCTCTTATTTAAGTCATTAAACGTAATACCAGGTAACATATCGGTTATTCCTTTGAATAAGGTAAAATATATATCCTTAACTAAAAAAATGATAGTTGCTGAAGAAAACTGTTCTTTTGTTATTGGATTTTTAGATAGTTTTCGTTTTATGGCCGCTAGTTTAGATAGTCTTACTAAAGATATAGATAAAAATAATATGGAAAACATTTTGTATTCTTTTGATAATAATTCTGATCTAATGCTTAGAAAAGGAGTTTTTCCATATAATTATTTGAACAGCTGGGAAAAACTAGAAGAAGAAAATTTACCGCCACAAACAGAATTTTACAATAAAATTACGAACACTCCTTGTTCGATGGAAGATTATGATCATGCTATTACTGTATGGAATTCTTTGAATTGGCAAAATTTATTAGATTATCTTAAATTGTATTTAAAAACAGATGTTTTAATTTTAGCCGACGTTTTTGAAAATTTTAAAAAAAAATATGTAAAAATATTTATAATTTAGGCCCTGCAAATTTTTACACTGCTCCAGGTCTGTCTTGGCAAGCAATGCTTAAATACAGAGAAATAGAGCTACAATTATTTACAGATATAAACATGTAAATTTTATAAAGTCAGGAATATGTGGAGGACTCAGTCAATATTCTTTGCGCCATTCTGTAGCTAATAATAAATATATGAAAGAAAAATTCAATGTAAATAATACATCCAAATAGATAATTTATCAAAACGCAAATAATTTGTACGGTTGGGCTATGTCCCAAAGTATATACCATATAAAGATTTTAAGTGGGTTAATAACTCAATAAACGTTTTAGAAATAGCTGATAATTCAGATGTTGGTTATATATTGGAAGTAGATTTAGACTACCCAGAGAATCTTCACAACCTCCACAATGATTTACCTTTTGCCCTGAAAATAGTATTCTTCCGACAGGAAAAGCAAGAAAATTGTTAACTAATTTAAATAACAAGAGACAATATGTAATCCATTACAGAAATCTCAAGCAATGTCTTGAAAACGGGTTAGTTTTAAAAAAAATACACAGAATATTGAAATTTAAACAGGGTAAATATATTGATTTAAATACTGAATATAGAAAAATTGCTAAAAATACCTTTGAAAAAAACTTTTTTAAATTAATGTTTGGTAAAACAATGGAAAATGTTGAAAATAGAAGAATAATTAAAATAGCTAATTCATGGGAAAGCAAAGGAAAATATTTAGGAGCTAGAGCTCTAATAACAAAACCTAATTTTAATAGTGTCTCAGTTTATAGGTCTAGCCTAGTGGCTGTAGAGTTACGAAAAACTATAATACATTATAACAAACCGATTTATATAGGATTAACAATTTTAGACCAATATAAAATTTTCACTATAATTATATGAAACCAAAGTTTCAAAATAATTTAACTCTTAATTATATAGATACTGATAGTTTTATATACACAATAATAACGGAAGATTTTTATAATGACATAAAACCAGATCTGAATCAATACTTTGATACGTCAGATTATGCAAAAGATAACCCATATAATTTCCCTCAGCTAAATAATAAAGTGTTAGGTTTTCTTAAAGATGAAATGGTTACAAAAATAATTACCGAATTTATAGGTTTAAGGTCAAAAATGTATTTTCTTCAGACTTTAGAAAATGAAAGTATTAAAAAAGCAAAAGGATTACAAAAGTTCTTTATTTCATGATTTGAATATATATAAAAAATAGCTAACAAATAGCTTAACAAAATAGCTTTAAATAGTTCAAATGAAAAAAGATATATATTGAATGATAATGTGAATACTTATGCTTGGGGACACTATGCTTTAAAGGAAATGTAATGTAGATAATATTTTTTTTAATATGTGTTTGATATCACACTTAAGATTGTGAAATTATTTATATATGTTATTATTCCTAACTACCTATATATATATTAATTTATATGAAAATAATCTCTATATAATAAAGTTTTAATAAACACAGAAAATATACACTTTTTTATTCTAGATCATTTTACAAATTTAAAATATAAATATTAATTAGAAAAAATAATAAGAAGAAAAGGAAATCAAGTTTTGGTTAGGTGGCTTTGCTTAAATAAAACACAAGATATTATTTAATGAAAAATAATTTTTAAACTTTTAGTAAAAAAAAAGCAATGCTGTTATTTAATATTAAAAACAACTTTTCAAACCCAAGTTTTTTATTTTTTCACGTTTGCAATTTGTATTTCATGATCACGAATTATACTTGAATTAAGTACAAAATTTTTAAAAGAAATGAAGTAAGTATTTTATATTAAAAGTTTTAAAAATTTGGTTTAAAACTATATACCTATAAGAACTAAAAAATGAAAATCTTGATTTAATACTTTTATGGAGAATTATTTATGAGAAGTTAAATTAAAAGTAAAAAACAAGTTTTATGCAAACAGCGAAGCTTTTAAACCGTAAAGTACAAATAAAAAGATTTGTGTCTTTGATATTTTAAATTTGTGAAATGATCTGCTATTCAGGCTAAAAGTTTAAAGTTTGGTTTAAATACGAAATAATTAACCTTTAAACTTAATTTAATATTTTTTAAAGTTGGGTTTGAATTCAAAGCTCACAAAAGCTGGCCCGTTATGTTTGAAAATTAAGCTGCCAACTGCCATTTTACAGTTGAAAAGCTTAAAAAAGCCATGGAGATTTTTTATTTGATTGTGAACTTGATTAAAAAAGTTTTGAAAGAAATAATAACAAGCTTGAACTAGTTCGATTTAACTACAAAATTATTAAAGTTTGAACTTAATTTAATATTTATTATAAGCTTTTCAACCTTAAAATGCAGTAGAGCTTAATTTTCAAATATAACGGACCAGCTTTATAAACTTTGAATTCAAACCCAACTTTCAAAATTGTTTTTAATTTTTTTTAATTTTTCAGAAAAATATTAAATTAAGTTTAAACTTTAATAATTTTATATTTAAAACAAGCTTTTAAAACTTTTAATATAAAATACTTACTTCATTTCTTATAAAAAATTTTTAAGTATAAACTCATATTTTCACAGAAACAGAAAACTTAATTTATACTAGTTCAAGCTTGTTATTATAAGTTTATAAACTTTTTTAGTCAAGTTCACAATCAAATAAAAAGTCTACATGACTTTCAACTTTAAAATTACAGTTGAACTTAATTTTCAAATATAACGAACGTGCTTTATAAGCTTTAGAGCTTTTTATCCAGAAAACCCATATCTATATGGGTTATGGGTTTTATGGATACTACTGACGTTTCTATTTATACAAAAAGTTATCGATACCCCCAAATACATCGAGAAGAGGTAGACCGACAAATCAAGGAAATAAGTCCAACAAGAGGACAGAGAAATCAGATCGAAGTCCAACAAGAGGACAGATGGAAAACTACCTTCTTAACGGCAAATGGTCACTATGAGTTTACCAGAATGCCGTTTAGGTTAAAAAATTCTCCATCAACCTTCCAGAGGTTGATGAACTACGTATTACGAGACTTCGTGAACAACATTTGTGTTGTCTATTTACACGATATTCTAATTTTTTCGGCTTCATTAGACGAGCACTTATTATATTTGAAAAAAAATCTCCAATGTTTAAGAGAAGCAATTTTAAAAATACAAATGGACAAGTGCAACATCGCGCAAATCTCTACTAACTACTTAGGACACATTATAACAGATGGTGGTATAAAACCTGGCCTCAAAAAAGTACTGTGCATCCAAAAAAATAAATGACCACCCACACAGAAAGAAATTAAATCTTTGCTGGGGATAATAGGATACTACAGGAAATTCATAAAAGACTACGCTAGTATCACCTACCCTCTTATAAAATGCTTAAAAAAGAACGCAAAAAACGACAAACAAAACTCTGAATACAAAGAATCATTCGAAAAATTAAAAATGACTTACCTCTGATCCTGTTTTAATTAACCCAAATTTTGAAAAAAACATTTATAGTAACAGCCGATGCCTCAATTTTTGCAATCGGTGCCGTTCTAAGCAAAAACGGTCACCCAATCTACTACGCATCTCGTACGCTAAACCAAAGCACTTCCATACTTACCTGTACGGTAGAAAATTTATAGTACAAACCGACCACAGACCCTTGGTCAACAATTTGAAAGAGCCTAACATGAAGCTGCGACGTTGGAAAATTCAACTTAATGAGTACGATTTTTCAATAAATTACGTAAGAGGCAAAGATAACCATGTTGCCGACGGATTAAGCAGAATTATACCTGATAATTTAGAAAATAATTCTCAGAAAAACATTCTTATAAATTCAGTACGTGAAGAACAACACGACGTTAACGAAATCAACAAAGAAGCTAACAATGTAGACAATATGTCGACTTTTGCGACAGTACACAGCGCGCAAGAAGACGATTCCGGTTATATTCCAATCACAGAAACACCTGTAAATTTTTTTAAAATAAAGAAAAACTCCTAATGAAAGTCCGCAATAAAAATTGTCATAATATTTTACACGTTACCAAAAATAGTAACCTCCTAGAGATGATGAGAAAATGTCTAATAGAAAAAGGCACTATGCGCATCTATTGCGAAAACATTCCTTTATACTTAACCTTCCAAAACTTATACAGACAATATTTCTTTGAAACTAAAAATTTGAAAATACTTAAATCTCCAACAAAACTTCTAGATCTGACAGATAAATACGAAATAAAGTTCGAGTTAAAATCCGTTTACTACTTTCCTAATATGCTTGAACAAATACACAAATTCGTAAATAACTGTAATGTATGCAATATCGCGAAACATGATATGAATCCAATAAAACTACCTCTAAACCGCACGGAATCTCCAAAATACTTTAACGATATAGTCCACATGGGAATATGGTTCCCGTGTTGCAATACAATGTATCTTACAATGATCGACAAATTTACCCAACACACTACGATTTCTAAATTAAAAAACAGGACATGGGTTTCCATTTTATCGGACATCAAGGAAAGAATTAAATATTTATTTTTTTATTTTATTAAACAAAACCAAAACAAGGTCGTTACAAAAAAAATTCTTAAATTAATGTTTATAATTATAATTAAACAAAACAATGACTTAAAACTAAATTTATAATAACTTAAATCATAAAAAAAGTTAATTTATTATTATTATTATTGTTATCATTAATTTTTTATTTAAACTCCAATAACAACTTTATTTTAACAAAAAAATTGAAATATGATATTTCTACAGACATATACATACATATAATGACAATCAAATTAACATTTTATGTAAAAACGAGGAAGAGTGCAGTAGAGTAGACTGTGTCAACTCTGGGATACCCGTATGAACGTAATATATCCTATTATAAAACTTGATCATCTTTTAAAAACATTCAGATGTTTTAGTACCGAACTACAGAGATATATTTATGTAAATTGTGGAGTTGTATGACAGCTACCCGAATCTATTGCGCCTAGCTTCATTAAGTTCCAAGAAATGCAAGAAGCCTAAACCGGCTGCAATAGATCAATCAAATTTTACAAAAGTTTTTGGCATGCAACTCGACACTTTTTCACTAAATTTCAGATAGCTAGATTCAATAGACACTGAGTTATTTTCATTTAAAAAGAGAAGTTGTATGGCAACTACTCGAACCCGGGGGCCGAAAATGCTGGAGTTAAATAGCAAAACTAACAATTTTACAAAAGTAACGTAAAAAAATTTTCAGCCTCCTAGCTCCTCTATTTTTTGAGTTATAGTGCGGACGGACACTGAGTTCTTTTCATTTAAAAAGAGATTTTGTATGGCAGCTACCCGAACCCGTCACACCACCACAACCAAATTTTGCAGAAGTTGTTGCCATAAAACTTGATCATCATTCGCAAAATTTCAGATACCTAGATTGGATAGACACTGGGTTATTTCGATTTAAAGAAAGAAGTTGTATGGCAGCTACTAGAACCCGGCGGCCGAAAATGCTGGAGTTAAATAGCAAAACTAACAATTTTGCAAAAGTGACGTATACAAAATATCAGCCTTCTAGCTCCTTTATTTTTTGAGTTATCGTGCGGACGGACACTGAGTTATTTTCATTTAAAAAGAGAAGTTGTATGGCAGCTACCCGAACCCGTCGCACCAACACAACCAAATTTTGCAGAAGTTGTTGCCATAAAACTTGATCATCATTCGCAAAATTGCAGATACCTAGATTGAACAGACACTGGGTTATTTCCATTTAAAGAAAGACGTTGTATGGCAGCTACTCGAACCCGGCGGCCGAAAATGCTGGAGTTAAATAGCAAAACTAACAATTTTACAAAAGTAACGTAAAAAAATTTTCAGCCTCCTAGCTCCTCTATTTTTTGAGTTATAGTGCGGACGGACACTGAGTTCTTTTCATTTAAAAAGAGATTTTGTATGGCAGCTACCCGAACCCGTCACACCACCACAACCAAATTTTGCAGAAGTTGTTGCCATAAAACTTGATCATCATTCGCAAAATTTCAGATACCTAGATTGGATAGACACTGGGTTATTTTGATTTAAAGAAAGAAGTTGTATGGCAGCTACTAGAACCCGGCGGCCGAAAATGCTGGAGTTAAATAGCAAAACTAACAATTTTGCAAAAGTGACGTATACAAAATGTCAGCCTTCTAGCTCCTTTATTTTTTGAGTTATCGTGCGGACGGACACTGAGTTCTTTTCATTTAAAAAGAGATTTTGTATGGCAGCTACCCGAACCCGTCACACCACCACAACCAAATTTTGCAGAAGTTGTTGCCATAAAACTTGATCATCATTCGCAAAATTTCAGATACCTAGATTGGATAGACACTGGGTTATTTCGATTTAAAGAAAGAAGTTGTATGGCAGCTACTAGAACCCGGGGGCCGAAAATGCTGGAGTTAAATAGCAAAACTAACAATTTTACAAAAGTAACGTAAAAAAATTTTCAGCCTCCTAGCTCCTCTATTTTTTGAGTTATAGTGCGGACGGACACTGAGTTCTTTTCATTAAAAAAGAAATTTTGTATGGCAGCTACCCGAACCCGTCACACCACCACAACCAAATTTTGCAAAAGTTGTTGCCATAAAACTTGATCATCATTCGCAAAATTTCAGATACCTAGATTGAACAGACACTGGGTTATTTCTATTTCAAGAAAGACGTTGTATGGCAGCTACTAGAACCCGGTGGCCGAAAATGCTGGAGTTAAATAGCAAAACTAACAATTTTACAAAAGTAACGTAAAAAAATTTTCAGCCTCCTAGCTCCTCTATTTTTTGAGTTATAGTGCGGACGGACACTGAGTTCTTTTCATTTAAAAAGAGATTTTGTATGGCAGCTACCCGAACCCGTCACACCACCACAACCAAATTTTGCAGAAGTTGTTGCCATAAAACTTGATCATCATTCGCAAAATTTCAGATACCTAGATTGAACAGACACTGGGTTATTTCTATTTCAAGAAAGACGTTGTATGGCAGCTACCCGAACCCGGGGACAGAAAATGCTGGAGTTAAATAGCAAAACTAACAATTTTACAAAAGTGACGTAAAAAAATTTTCAGCCTCCTAGCTCCTCTATTTTTTGAGTTATCGTGCGGACGGACACTGAGTTCTTTTCATTTAAAAAGAAATTTTGTATGGCAGCTACCCGAACCCGTCGCACCAGCACAACCAAATTTTGCAGAAGTTGTTGCCATAAAACTTGATCATCATTTGCAAGATTTCAGACGCCTAGCTTTATTAACTTCCAAGAGGTGCAAGAAGCCTGAACCGGCTGCTCTAGGCCAACCAAATTTTACAAAAGTTGTTGGCATATAACTCGACACCTCTTTACTAAATTTCAGATTCCTAGCTTCAATGAACACTGAGTTATTCTCATTTAACCGGATAAGTTGTATGGCAGCTACCCGAACCCGTCGCACCACCACAACCAAATTTTGCAAAAGTTGTTGCCATAAAACTTGATCACCATTTGCAAGATTTCAGACGCCTAGCTTTATTAACTTCCAAGAGGTGCAAGAAGCCTGAACCGGATGCTCTAGACCAACCAAATTTTACAAAAGTTGTTGGCATGTAACTCGACACCTCTTTACTAAATTTCAGATTCCTAGCTTAAATAAACACTGAGTTATTCTCATTTAAACGGATAAGTTGTATGGCAGCTACCCGAACCCGTCGCACCAACACAACCAAATTTTACAGAAGTTGTTGCCATAAAACTTGATCATCATTTGTAAAATTTCAAAACCCTAGCTTGAATAGATACTGAGTTATTTCTATATAAAGAAAGAAGTTGTATGGCAGCTACTCGAACCCGCCGACCGAAAATGTTGGATTTAAATAGCAAAACTAACAATTTTGCAAAAGTGACGTAAAAAAAATTTCAGCCTCCTAGCTCCTTTATTTTTTGAGTTATCGTGCGGACGGACGGACGGACGGACGTACATGGCTTAATCGACTCAGAATTCGATTCTGAGCCGATCCATACCTTTGACACTATATCTAGCTCGGCTCCTTTAAGGTGTCACAAACGTAATGGCAAATTTATTATACCCTTGAACATAGTTCATACGGGTATAATAAAAAATAGAGATTAGTGACTTGAAATGCTGTTGCGCTAACAGTTCGTCCCAGGTAGTAGATGATAGAGCATTATTAATGCTTTGATGGTCAGCATTACGGAAATCATATACAATTTCGTTATTGTAAGTTTTGCTCGAGAGTGGGATAATAGTAGAGAACTCAAAGATGATTGCATTATGATGATTAGTGTTGGTAAAAAGGTTATCTGCATCATCAGTGAGCTTTACCACCACTCTATCATATGCATTTGAAAATGCAAGATCTAACTATTTATTATTGTTGTTGGGGTAACTAATAATCTGCTGTTTATCATTCCCATGAAACTCGCTAATAAGACTGTATTCAAACCTGCAAGTTAATTGGCAATAACAAATCATTAGAATAATTAACAATAATAAAAAGATCCGGACGATTGAAATCGCCAAAAACGAAAATCGAGTCATCCGCATGCATATTTAAAATTATATTATGGTTTAGTTTTAGTTTTAGTTTTTTAGTTTAATGGTTTAAAATTATATTATGGTTTTTAAAAATTATCATTATAAAATTCAGAATATGAGAAATAGTCAGAGTTCGGAGGAAAATAACCAATACCTAAGTATAAATTATTCGTAGCTAAATTAATTTTAATAAATTGGTTCGAAGAAGTGGATGTTTATGTTGAAGTCGATGTAGACGTAGAGTTGCGCTGATCATATTTTATTGAAACAGTTGATGGTGATATAGATAGTAAAGGATCCAAAATCACAGAACTATATGGTAATAAACATTTTGTAAAGAATTACTTTCAAAATTTTCTTTAGAAATAACAGGATTAAATTCGAATTTTTATTGAATCGTAATATATTAAAGAACTATTTTTTTTTTTTTTTTCAATTTTTCATTCGATATTATAATTTTTTTTTTTTTTTTTTGAGTAAATAACTAAATTTAGGCTTCACTACGTCAGCTTCAAAAGTTAGATTATGTAGTTGTATTTTTATTGTTTGCACATGTTTATTTTCAATGTTAAGTATATGTAAAAAAAATTTAATTTTTTTATAGCGGTAAAGTTTTTACTTTTGACACCATTTATTTTAGTTTATTTCCTCTTTTTAGTTTTAGAACAAATAAAACATGTTGATTTGACAAGAAAACAAATGTATTAGTTCGATATTCTTATCTTTTCCTTAATTTTAATAATCTTTTCGAACTTCTCTTTTTTAAGCTTCACAATTTCTTTTTATTTTATGCGATGGTCTAACATAGCCATTTTGCTTAACCTTCTTATCTTTACATTAATTTTAGTATCTTTTCCACACTTTTATATTTAACAATCTTAATAATTTTAATTTTTATAATAGACTAATTTAATTTACGCTTTATCTTTTATTTATTATTTTTATCTCGGTCCTATATTTCAAAAGTCGTTGAGATCTAGAAAGATTGCTACTCTGTTTTTTTTTTTTGTTTATCCACTACTCTTAATTTAATACTTAATAGCTGTTTAATAAGAATAATTTTTTCGAAATCATGATTGGTAAATGCAAAATGGTTTTTCACCATAGTTTTCTAATTTCGCAAATATTTTTAAATGCTAAAGATGGTAACAACAATGGTGTGTTGAGTAAACCGAAATGTATCTAGTTTATTGAATGAAAGTAATAAAATAATCTTTTAATTGAAACTTCGATATTTTATTTTACATATTTAAATATACATAAAAAAAACCACAAAAGCTGTATAAAATAAAACGATTTTACTTTCGATATTAGTTCTTTTTAATTCTCTTATTTCATGTTTAATCCATTTTATAGATGTATTTTTATTCACTTATATTTTTTCCTTTCATACTTTTTTTGTTAGATTACTGAAATTTATTTCTACCTTTTTAACATTTATATGAACTATATGTAGATTGTCGTACTATCATATCAACTTGCATACTTTCGAATTTTTTTTGGTTATACTTGAAAAACTTTATTTCATCAATCCTGGAGGTATTATTATAATTTAATTTTTTTTTGTTTATTTTTATTTCAATTATTTCGTGATTGATAACTTTATTGTTATAATATTTCAACCTCACATCAAAGACTCGGAGATACTTTCATTTAACTCCCGTTCACGATTTTTTTCTAACTTTACATACAGTTCATTTTATGAATGTTTGCCCAGCCCCAGTCGACTCAAACGTCATTAAAGGGCTCTAACAATTCTTTGATAATTTCAATAGTAAGTTCACATATATGTAAATATCTTCTAAACTAAGAGAGGTTTTAAACTTTTTATGACACCAGAAGAAAGACTTACAAATTGTCTTTCCGATCATATATATTTTTTATCAAATCAAAATTATATATAACGGTAGATTTATTTTTATTTATTTCTTGTATTTTCTTCTAATCATCTCAAAATGGTCTCAACTATCTCCTTACTTTTAACGGTTCCCGAGTTATAATAAATTTGATAAAGTGTAAAAATTTCATTATTATAAGCATTCATATATATATATATATATATGCAGTGTTTCTTGTTAGCGTGTTTCCAAATGGAAGTGGATGAAAGGGTAGTTCAAACGAACAAATAATTGTTCAGGACGGGGGGGCTCTAGCTCTAACGGTTTCGGAGATAATGGCCTTCAAAGGAATTTCGTTAACTTTTTAAAGAAGTAGCAACCTCTTTGCCCCTGTATAGCATAGAAGATTCGTTTAAGTGTCGACAGCTAACTGATGTTATGGGTTTTCACACACTATTATTCCAGCTTATTTATCTTTCATAGTTGAAGAGCTACAAGGTTTTAAATACGAAAAATATTGATATTTTACACTATTTTTATAAAATAACTGTAATATTTGAGAATTTCATTTTCACAATCTTTTACCTTTTACCTCTTATCTTTTATCGTTTTCGAGATAATTATCTGAATATAACCATGTAACCAAACTTACTTACCAAGTAATTATATTATTTTTATGTACCTAATAATATTGAAAATAATTAGTTGTTTACACAACTAATAATTTTAATAATAACTACTTTTTTTTTTCTTTATTATTAGTAATGTAATATTAAATATACGTTGGTAGTATACAATGTTTCATTTGAACGAAATTTCTGAATATATACAAATATTTGATTTACATTTTACAAAATCTTAGTTTTAAAATTAAATTATAATTTAATTGTATTAGTCTAATTATTATTTAAATGAACTAAATTAACTATTCACACTGTTTATATTAAACTTAGTAATATACAATTACCACCTTAGCCTAAGGTGTATGGTCTCATAATATTTTAATATAATTTTAATTTGAACTTTTATTATTGCAATTTTGATTTTAAATCCCAAATAGTATATTTAAATTTCAACTTTTATTTTAATATACTTATAAAATTCTCTTATATATAGAATTGTTTTTTAAATAAATTTACCAATGTTAATGCAAAACTATAAAAGAATCTTCTTTAATGCCATTATTCTATTCTAGTTATGAGAGGAGAATATGCTCAATTATTTTTTTTAAATATGCAATTTATCAATAAGTTTTAAATTCAAGTGGTAATTCATTATACTTTTTTCAACTAATATAGGTATAAACAATTTTTTTTTTGTTTTTCGGTTCTGAACACAGCAAGATAAAAATTAGATTGGATTCGAGTGTTCCTGTTATGTATATAAAAAATTTCTATTCAGGATAAAATTATGATTTTATTGAAAACTATTTTAAAAGCAATTAAATACAATTCATGTTCACATAAATTATTAAATCTAATATAAGGGTTAGCGTATAACAAGTTAGTGGGATGCCTTCTTGGATAGTTATGAATAATTTTAATCGCCCTTTTATTAAGTATGTCTAATTTATTTATATAAGATTGTGATGCTCTGCTCCAAATGGGAGTCAAACAAAGTGAGACTTTATATATGAACAATAAATTTGATACATGCTTTCTTTATTTAAAAATTTTTGTAAACGTTTTAAGATAAAGATGTACAGAGCGATTGTTTTGATTAGAAAATTAATGTGATCATGCCACTTTAATTTGTTATCTTTTATAAGACCAAGACAATTAAAAGATTCTACAGTTTCTATAATATATTTCTGAAATAAAAATTTGAATCACTAAATTGTTTATTTTAAAATATCATAATTTTAGTTTTTTTTATATTCAGAGCAAGACGATTTTTAGTGAGCCACTCATCTATGATATTAAGATCATGATGAATAGCATTTCTCATTTCTTTCTCATTAGTTTTGTCGTATTTTAATACAGCATCGTCCGCATATAATTGTATGGCTCGTTTTTATTTTAAACGGGATAGGTCATCAATATATATTTTAAATAGAATAGGACCCAAAATTGATCCCTGAGGAACCCCATTACTTATTACCTTGGAACTGCTTACAACATCCCCTGTACGCGCTTTTTGCATCCTATTCGTGAGATATGATTTAAAGAATGCTATGTGATTCGAGTTGTACTGTATGTTGGAGAGCTTTAAAAGAAGAATATAATGGTCGACGCAGTCAAATGCATTTTTAAAATCGAGAAATACACAACGAACATGCTTTTTACTATCCATTTTTTTTGGAACTGAAATCTGTTAGGCTTAGACAGGTCGAGTTTGTGTTAGATTTTTTTTCAAATCCGTATTGTTCTTCATGTAATTAATATGTTACCTATTATTTATTATAAATCTATCTAACCGTGCCTTAATTATAGTTTTAAAAATTTTTGAAAACGCGCAAATTATGGATATAGGTCGATATTTTTTTCGGTCTATGTTACTTCCACTTTTAAAAATTGGTGCTACAATAGCATTTGTGGTTGGGAAGACACACGTGTCATTGTATTAATAAATTTGACTAGCACCGGAGTTAAATAATTGGCAAATTTTTTGATAAACTTTGCCGAAATACAATCATAGCCGGTTGCAGCTGCAGGTCTTAACATATTTATCACATTTTTTACTTCTTCATTATTTATTGGGCTTAACTGAAATTGCTCATACATATTTCTAATAAAACTGAATATTTATAATATGAAAAAAAAACAAAATATTTATTTCAGCTGTTACATTAACAAAGAAATCATTCATGATATTTGCAATTTCTTACTCATTATTAATATTTTCATTATTATGTTTGATTTCCCTAATGTTAGTAGGAGAAATATGTTTGGAGAAATATGAAATTTAAAAGGTTTATTTTCTCTTTATATTGTTTCTTATTCATACTTATTAAAAACATCTGACGATCCGACATAGAGGTATCAACTATATGGAAAGAGTATTGTTTTTGTATCACATCTGTAAAAAAGTGATCTATCACCGTTTTTGAGGTATTCCCAATTTTAGTGGTGAACTCCTCTGTAACTTTATTATTGATTATGGATTCATTAATCAAAAGCATATTGCAATAAGTTATGATATCATGATTTTTTTTATTTAATAAATTTGGATTAAAATCTCATACAACTAAAGATTGTTTAAAATTTGTTGTAATGCCATCTAGTTTATTCATAAATTCGTCTAACTTTGTTTCTTGTGATCTATATATTGAAAAAATATTAATATTCTCTTTATGTAATGTAATTCCTAAAAAATTTGACTTGTGACATTCTTCTTCAAAAAGTATCGAACTACTAAAATAATCCCTCATATAGATAGCTACTCCACCATACACATTTCCTCTATTTGAAAAAAAACTGTTTTCGGATTCTCTTAACCAAATTTCTGTTAAAACGATAACATGTACTGCACACCAATAACTACTAATAAATTCTTCAATTTGTTTCGAAGACTTTGAATACCAAAATATATTGTATATGTTTAAATTACTTTTATAATTTCTTCCTAATTCATTTTGATCAACCCTCGCATAGTGCCAAACTTTTAAGTTACTACTTATATTATCTATATCATTGGTCATTATCGCGACACAACAAAAATTGTTATTCCAAAAAATTTTTTTATATACTTATAACAAAAGAGATGACAAACCGGTAGTAATCAGCTGCTGGAGATATACATTTGACAGAAACTAGAAAGGAATAAGAAATCAGTTTTAATTAGTATCACATGCGTTAATGTATTAATTATTTTAGATTTTAATATAAAAATATTGTTGTAGATCATAACAAAAATTTTAAATATTTTAGAAATATTGTAACTATTGTAAATTGTAAATAATTTTAATTTCAAAATATTGTAACTTGTAAAAATAAATTTAAATATCTTCGAAAATAAAATTTGTGATATATTATTGTAAAAATTGTAAAAGGTAAAAATATAATTAAAAACGTCGAAAAAATAATATATGTGATTTGTTATTGTAAATATTGAAAACTGTAAAAATAAGATTAAAAATATGAAAATATAATATATTATGATATTTGTTATGGAAAAATCAAAAAAAAAAGAATTTCATACTCAAAATATACATAAATAATAAAATTAGTAATAAGTATATAATATAAATATAAATAATAATTAGTATAAAATATATTGTAATTCAAAAAATAAAAATTTAAGTAGCAAATTAATTTAAGGTGTGCAAAATTCAAATAAAAATACAATATTAAGAGTTTTTTATAGACGATTAATGTCATAATATGATCTTATATTTATCTTTAATCCATAGAAATTTAAGTTGATTTGAAGGTTTAATGTTTTTAAGTAATAATTTAAATTAATTTTTTGAAATAATAGATTTGAAATAATATGTTTGAAATTTATTAAGCTAAGCATGTGACAAGAAGGTATACATACATATGTTTATATATATATATATAAGTACGGATGTTAAAATAAAAGTGTAAAAAAAATATATATCATATGATTTGTAATTAGTGTAAAATACATTGCAATTTAAAAAATAAAAAATTATATAGTATATTAAATTAATTTGTTTTTTATATGCAGAATTCAAATAAAAATTTACGTAATAATTTATTTCTTAAAAAAATTTTGTGAGATAGTTTATGGAGCTGAAAAAAGAAAATTTTAAATATTATAGTAAAGAAAAAAAATTAAAGTTCTTAAGAAAAATACCAAAAATATTAAAAATAAGTATTCAGTATATAAGTTTACCTCAGGTTCTTGTGAATGTAAGGTTCTGTAGTTATTTTTCAATGTTAAGAATTTTGTATAGAGGATGCTAGTTACATTTTTTCGCAGGCAAATAGTGTTATCTTTAACCCAAAGAAATTTAAATTGATTTGATAGTTTAATGTTTTCAGCTTCGTGATATAAGCTAGACTGTAATGACTGTAAATCTCCTTGTTTTTATTATTATTAGTAAAATTAAATCAACTGTAAATAGGTGTGGATAGTTTTTTTTCCATCAGTTCTTTTTTTGAATTCTCAGATTTAAATTTAACAATGTATAAATTATCCAGGAAAGCACTCTCACTTTTTTTTCTAATTATTTCAACATCCAATATATCATTTTACTTAATTTTTGCATTAATTTTGTTAACATCCATTAGGGTTTCTTTTGGATTTTCTATATTTGGAAGCCCGGCTATTACAAAATTGTTTTTTAAGGTGTTTTATTTTGATTTATCAAGTAAATATTCTAAATTGTTCATTTTTTTTTTCAAATATGATAATACCTCCTTCACAACTATCTACTCGTTTTCTTAGCTTTATGTTTTATTGTGTAACACTCTATTTTCATTTAGTGACTTTTCTACTTGCTCTGATAAAAATGTTTGTCCCTTGAGTATTTCTAATATAACACAACCAACTTTTTTTAAAAACTTATTATTTTTATTTCTGCCTTCTTATTATTAGAACATTAAGCAATATTAAATGAACTAAACTCCTCCTGTAAGCTACTAATAGTAGCATTCTTTTCCACTGATTTATTTAGAGTAACGTCTCCTTCCATTGTATCCATTTCAGTTGTATGCTCTTCATTTGTATCATCTATCACCTGATGATTATCATGGTATATATTTATCATTTGATATATTTATATTATCATTTGATATATTTATCAACTGTCAAAAAAAATTACTTACTCACAATAATACTGATAATAATAATGTTAAACTCAGATCTATATCTTTCCGAAAGTGACATTTTGGAAGCTATTATGAGCCTTGATACAAAGAAGAGTGCTGGATCTGACCTAATCCCTCCTATCTTCCTATATAACTGAAATCCTCTCATTTAACTCCCATCTGCAAAAAAGGTGAGGGATCATCAGTAGACTATCAAAGTGTAGGCTGTAGCCATCCTATCAACTATTCTAAAATTATTGGAAAAATTGCAGTCGATAAAATTCAGAAAATTTAATTACCAAAACGAGGTATGTACATATTTTAAAAAAAAGAAAATCAACACATTGATATTGTAAAAATACATGAAATATGATTATAATTCTTAATGACTAATTTATATGCATAATATTAAAAATATATTTAAGACTTAAAAACCAAAGTTATGTAATACAAAATTTGATTACCTACATAAAACTTAAATTCTTAAGAAAATTTTATAATTTTTAATGAAATGTATGTAAACAATAAACGGTATTACCAAAAAAAAATGAAACGTGATGACATAATCAAAATATGCTTTATATACTTAAGAATATATATTTATAAAGTAGAATTATAAATATATGAATATTTTTATGTAATTACAATGAGTTTTTTGTGAAAATTAATACAAAAAGATTATAATATTACATTTCAAAAGTAAATTTATGAATTGGTTAGAATTAATTGTCTATTGTCTTAATTGTCAGTAAATTCAAAAAATGTTGAAGTAAAGTGTTTTTAAAGGTATTTTTGGAAATTATTGAGGAATAGAGATGACTGATTTCATTGAATGTAATACTGTTTATCGGTCGGTCTGTTTATCGGTTTATTTCTTCCGTATTCTGTACTGTGTTTTTATCTGACTCATATCGCAGTGATTAAGTCGCCAACCTTTCAATCGAAGGGTCTTATAAATAAAAATATAATAATAATAATAATAATAAAAATAATTATAATAATAATAATAATAATAATAATAATAATAATAATAATAATAATGATAATAATAATAATAAAAATAATAATAATAATAATAATAATAATATTAATAATAATAATAATAATAATAAAAATAATAATAATAATAATGATAATAATAATAATAATTATAATTATAATAATAAAAATTATAATGATAATAATAATAATAATAATTATTATTATTATAATAATAATAATAATTATAATAATATAATAATAATAATATTTTTTTTTCCGAGGGGGGAAATGCGTTTACGCATTATATGCCGGACCTCCACCTGGGTTCGGATGGACTACCGGCCAAAACCCCCCAACACCAAGGACACCAGCCCGTACCATTACTTCAAGCTGGGCCTTATCAGATAGGCTCAGGGTTCACACTCGTCGCTGCGGATCTACCGCCTCAGCCTCTTGGTTCTTGGTGCGAAGCGTATTTTGCACGAATTCCGCCACCAGACGCCAGTTTTTTTATGTTTCAAGCATATACTCTACTATATTGTCTGGTGTTTCAAGCATATACTCTACTATATTGTCTGGTGTTTCAAGCATATACTCTACTATATTGTCTGATCGTCTACAACGATCCGAGTATCTGTTCAACTGCAGCTCTGCCCTCCGTCCACCGATCTCAGTGGAAGATCACGTGTCTCTGCCTCTCCCACAATAGAAACATTAAGGTGTCTCGACTCGACCCACCCTGTGAAAGTATGACCGAAAGCATCCGTGTCCGCTTAGGAAGTGCGTGAGGTAGTAGTTTACCTCCCCATGCTTACGACTAACCCACTTCTTTATCTGCGGCAGAAGCCGAGCGGTCCATTGTCCCTTAGGTTCGACGTCCCAGAACTCTTGCCATTTGTTCATGGCGCAGCTTCTCTCTTCCGTGGCCGCTCTTTCTGGCCCGATCTCCGTCCTTCTCTTGTAGATATTTTTGTTTCCCACACCAGCAGTCCGACGGCAATAACTCCAGCCAATACGAGCACTGCAGCTTCAGAGACTGTTCGGTAGGAACAGGCGACCAGGAGAGCAGCGCGTCTTTTCTGTACCAGCTCTTTTAAGCTAGCTCTTTTCTGTACCACTCAAATCGTATTCGATCGCCCCAGACATCCGCACCATATAACAGCGCCGACTGCACAGTATTCATTAGGAGTCGTCGCTTACTTGAGGTAGGCCCATGAGTAGTAGCCATTATTCTGCTCAAGTTCGCAATCATGGCCTCCGACTTGTCAGCCATCCGTCGCAAGTGCTGCCCGAAGTTGAGTTTTTGGTCGATCATCACCCCCAGGTATTTAGCAGCAGCTTTTGACAAAACGCGCTCCTCCCCTACTATAAACGGTAGAAGGGTGTCGATCCTCCTTTTGGTTATTATTATTATTATTATTAGACGGTGGAGACGGTGGAGATTAGAGATCTTGATGACCTCACCACCTCGGAGGAGATGAGTAACGCAGTACAATCAGTGTTTAGTACAATTGGTCCCCTTCTGGCCGCCATGTCCGAGATATATTTCCCTCGAGAGTTGGTGTTGGAATGGCATTCTCCATTCAGTACTTTGCGCGTTGAAGTCTCCAGCGACTATAACTTTGCTTGACATTCGAAGGATCTCATCCTATAGTGCATCTATTTTAATTCTGAAGGCCTGGATCAGTTCATTCAGAGTAAAGAAGCAACTGATAAATACCACTCCTCCAATTCTGATCTATACGAAGCCTTCACCGTAATCCTTTCGGAATCGCGTAACCAGATCGCCGCAGTCCCAAGCTCATCGCGGTACCAGTACGTAGATAATAGGTCCCTGTATTGCTCACTGATAACGGGCAGATCGGGATTGTGCTCGTGGACTAGCTGGTGCAGGAGAGAGTCCGCCGTCTTGCTCCGATTAAGATTTGCTTGCATAATCCGGATCATTTAATAGGTAATTGAGTGCTCCCTAAAGCTTTCCTAAACACCTCGCATCTCCTAGACCCAGGGATATGATTTACGCTACCAGAATCGTGACCCTTCTCAACGCACAGAAAGCATCGTTCAGGAGGTGTACACACTAGTGACCGTACCCAAGGCACTTATAGCACTTGGTTGCGGTTGCCCTTTGCCTGACTCTGCAGCTCACGAATCCCACTTTTATGTGCTGGGTTTTTATAAGTTGTTGATCGCCCTTTGTCCCTATGGTCACTATTGCCATTTTTTATACCCTCCTGTTACAGACGATTACCGAGATTTTGAAACTCGGCGTCCAACCACCCAAAACTTATTTTATGGCGTTACTCACCTCCTCCGAGGTGGTGAGGTCATCAAGATCTCTAATCTCCACCGTCTCCACCGTTTAATAATAATAATAATAACAATAATAATAAAAATAATAATAATAATAATAATAATAATAATAATAATAATAATAATAATAATAATAATAATAATAATGATAATGATAATAATAATAATAACAATAATAATAATAATAATTGTAATAATAATAATAATAATAATAATAACATAATAATAATAACAATAATAATAATAATAATAAACATAAAAATAATAATAATAACTGCTCCTGTGGAGCTACCTTTGGTTATATCATGCAGGTGAGGTGTTATATATTGCTGCACGTTGTAATCCACTGATGCCCCTCATTTTGTACTAAACTAGTAATAATATTAATAAGAATACTAATATTAATAATAACAGCCGCTACAGTGGCAGTGGGGGTTGCCTTCAATAATTAACTAATGTAGTAAGGTGTTATATACTACTACATGCTGTAACTGTTGTAACGCCTATAGTCACTGTTAGCAAAATATAGGGTGTTCAAAATTGAGGTATCATTTTAATTTTAATAAAAAAAGACATTTTTTTTGATATATTAAATATATTTTTATAATGAAAATTAATAATGAAAAATTATGTCGGCCAAGTGGCCCCCTCTACTACTTCGGCAGGCTTCCAATCTTTTACCAAAATTCTGAATCACGTTGTTCAATAAACTGTTCTCAATGGTTGAAATCTGCTCGATAATATTGTTTTGAGCTCTTGAAATGTTGTGGGATTATTGCTGTACACTTTCGATTTCACAAAACCCCACAAAAAAAAATACAACGGTGTCAAATCGCACGATCTTGGTGGCCACATCACTCCTCCTCTACGAGAAATAATGCAATCTTCGAACTTTTCCTTCAAAAAATCCATTGTTTCTCTTGCTGTGTGGCAAGTGGCACCGTCTTGTTGAAATCACATATTCTCTACGTCCAAATCATCAATTTCCCGCCAGAAAAAGCTTCGGATCATCTCTCTGTAGCGATTTCCATTGACCGTAATCGCATTTCCATTTTCAAAAAAAAATGGTCCGATGATTCCTCCTGACCACAAACTACACCAAACCGTAACTTTTTGTGGATGTACTGGTTGCTCTATGATAACCAACCCTTGGATTCACTTCGCCCTAAATGCGGCAATTCCGTTTATTGATGTAGCATTGAGCTGGAAATGAGCTTCGTCGGTGAAGATTATTTTGTTAAAAAAATTCTCATTTTTTTCTTGTTTTTCGATTGCCCAAGAAACGAATTGCCGACGTAATGCATGGTCAGTTGGTTTTTTCGGTTGGTTGGTTGGTTGGTTTTTGGCGTCAGCTGGATCTTATAAGCCTTTAAATGGAGATCACGATGCAAAATGTTGAATAATGTGGATGGTTTGATATTTAATTGCTGCGAACGATGCCGAATGAAAGTTTTTGGATCTTCTTCAACACTTCTGCTCACAGCTGCTATATTCTCGGTTGAACGGCCACTACGTTGATAAATATTGCCTGTGTTATCAAGAAGACATCCAGTTTCTAGAAATTTATCAACCATCAACATGATGGCACGATTTGTTGGAGCATTTTCTCTCCCAAATTTTGTTCGAAATTTCCTAATTACATCTTGAAAACTTTTACCATTTTCAAAAAATGTTGTATTAACAAAAACACGTTGTTCCTTCGTGTAACGTCCCATATTAACTAACCGGAATGTATTTAGAATATACCTAAAGAAACCTCGTATAAAAATTCCAGGTAGAAAAAAAATGACGGGAAAAACAAAATGATACCTCAATTTTGAACATCCTATAGTAATAATAATAGACGGATTCATTGTTTCCTTACAGTCCCACTCCCAATACAATGTTTCTGTATCAATTTCCTATCCTTTCCTATCCCTACTCCCTAGCCAATATACTGCGTTTGCTGGTAAGGTTTTTATCCCATTATATTGGCTAAAGGGGGAGGTGGGTTTAGTTAGTAAGAATCTGCCACTACCAAGGGGAAAATTCTTGGTGTCTTTGGAAGATTCCCACCTCCCTTAGAAAAAAAACAAAATATTCCATTACAAATTTGGTGTATCTTGTTTGTCTAACTCTGTCATTAAATCTAAATTTGTAATTAAGAGATTGGATACCAATAATATTTTTCAGAATGTGAAAAGTAAAACATGATGAAAATATTTGTCTAAGTGAGGACAAGAGGAGCATAAATTTAATTCTTGTTATATTGGTTTCTTAATCCAAAAAGAAGAAACTGTTTTTAAACTGACTGAATTTTATTAGAATGAGCCTGAAAAACAGGATCCCATATAATGTTACCGTATTCCAATATAGACCGAACTAGCGGACAATATAGAGTTTTTGTCACAACTAAGTCACTAAATTCGTTCTCTTCTCTTAATGAAACCTAACATTTTATTAGCGCGTGAAATAAAGTAGTTATAGTGGAGACAAAAAATAAGTTTACTATCAAGAAGAACTCCGAGATCAGCAATACTAAACACCTTTCAAGTATTAGATTATCTATTTTGTAGTCGTACACTAAAGAAGATCGTTTACGGATAAAACTAATTACCTACATTTCTGTATATAAAGTTCAAATTTCTCAGTTGTACAGCAATCTCGTAATGTTGATAAGCTTGATTGAAGTGAAGCTGCATCAGAACTATTGTTTACGACTTGATATTTTTTTAGGTCAGCAACAAACGCAATGTGAGGTATAGCACCCAAATATTCTGAAAAATCAGAAATAAGTATATGAAACAAAAGTGACTGTAAATGGCTACCTTGTAGTACACCAAAAGTAGCTTTCATGATATTGGACAATATACCTTGCAATTTAATGTTTTCGGTTCTTTCTTATAAATAAGGGTTAAGCCATGCAAGAAAAGACGGCGAGATACCAAAAGTTGTAAGTTTGTTTAGCAAAGTATAGTGGTCTACACGATCGAAGGTCTTGCTAAAACCAGTGTAAATTGCATCAACTTGATATCCTTTCTCCATTTTATTTTTTTTATTTTATTTTATTTTACAAAACCTAAGCAAGGTCGTTACAAAAAAAATTCTTAAATTAATGCTTATAATTAAAATTAAACAAAACAATGACTTAAAACTACATTTATAGTAACTTAAAACCTAAAAAAAGTTAATTTATTGTTATTGTTATTATTAATTTTTTATTTAAACTACATTAACAACTTTATTTTAACAAAAAAAATTGAAATATGATATCAGTACAGATATGTACATATATATAATGACAATCAATTTAAAATTTTATGTAATAACTTATGTAGCAAATTAAACGTAAATAAATATCTTATTATTACGTAGAAGTAAAATTAAAAAAAAAAATGAACATTTTTTTTTTATTAACAGTACTTGAAAGCATTAAATTACTATTTATAAAATGTACAAAAAAAAAAAAAATGATCTAAATGAAAAACATTAATTGTATTATAATGCAATACAATAAATGTGCTATGTTTAAAATTATATCATAATTAAAAAAAAAAAAAAAAATTTTTTTTTTTGCTTAAGTAAGAATTAATTGTCTAAGGTCATTAAATTGGAAAAATGTAGTTGTAAAATGTGTTTGAACGTATTTCTGGAGATAGATGTAGAATAGAGATGACTAATTTTGTTAAAAGTAGTACAACATCTGTTGATGGGTTCATTTCTACCGTACTCTGTATTATGTTTGTAGTCCATTAAAAATTTAGTATTTCTAGTTTGCCTAACACTATCGTTAAGTCTAAACTTGTTATTAAGAGATTGGATAGAAATACTATTATTCAAAATATCAAAAGTAAAGCATGATGACAATAGTTGTCTACGTAAAGATAAAGAAAGCAAGTTTAATGAATCAAGTCTTGTGGTGTAACTAGGTAGATTAGCAAAATCAAAAGGGTTATATTGATTCCTTAATGCAAATAAAAGAAATTGCTTTTGAACTGATTCGATTCTATTGGAATGAACTGCAAAGACTGGATCCCAAACAATGTTACCGTATTCTAAGATAGAACGAACTAGGGAACAATAAAGAGATTTTGTCACAGCTAAGTCGCTAAATTCTTTAGCTCTTCTCTTAATGAAACCTAACATTTTATTAGCCTTTGAAACAATTAGGTCATAGTGAAGATTATAATTAAGTTTATTATCGAGAAGAATTCCCAGATCAGTAATGCTAAAAACCCTTTCAAGAGAAACATTATCTATTTTGTAGTCATATATTAAAGAAGACCGTTTACGAGTAAAGCTAATAACTTTACATTTCTGTATGTTGAGTTCTAATTTATTTGACGTGCACCAAGTTTGTAACACTGATAAGCTTGATTGAAGTTTAGCTGCATCAGGATTATCTTTAACCACTTGATATATTTTTAGGTCATCAGCAAACGAAATGTGAGATATATTGCTTAGATATTCCGAAAGATCTGAAATAAAAACTCTTTTGAAAAAAGAAAATTTTATTCAGAATTTCAGATATGTGTAACATAAGGTTCGTTCTAGTGAAACGACCTTTTCCAAAATCTTGTTCTTGTTCGTTAAGTTTTGCATTTATTATAACAGTAATTATCGACAAGCTTAGGTGAAATATCGACAAGGTGAAATAAGCAGATGCAATTTGTTCTGGAGCATGATTGAACAAAAAGCTTTAACCAGGGAAGATTGGACACTTCAAGTGGAAGCCCTATGCTCCATAGTGGAGTAACAAAAAAAAAAAAATTATCGACAACAATTTTTTCGTATAATCTTGGAATAGTCGATAGGATGGCTATACCTCGATAGTTTTCTGCTCACTACCTCTCACTTTTTTTGCAAATGCGAGTTAAATGAGAGGATTTTCACACATTCGAAAATACCATTCGAAAGTGATTTGTTTAAAATGAAATGAAGAGGTGTAATTAGATAATGACCAGAGTTATATAAGAAGAGGGGTGGGATTAGGTCATCTCCAGCATCCATAATATCTTTAAAAATGTCACTTTCGGAAAGTAACAGATCTTTGCTTAACAAATTTAAGGTGTTAAATAAAGAAATAGCAGAGATATTGAGTTATGCTTTTGGACGATAAACTTTTTGAAAATTGTCGGGAAAAAAGTACAAATTGTTTTTGGGCAAGATTACAATTGGTCCTTGGACATTAAATTAGAGTAGCCGAATATTTTTTGGGATCACTAATTAATTTGTTGCCAATAGTAGTAACATAGTTTTCGTAGGTTCTATGAGCTTTCAGTTTAAATTCATTTGCAAGTAATTTATGCGTATTGAATAAGTTATCACTTATTGCTATTATTGCTGGGTGCTTAATTTTTTTGAATATTTTATTGCGCTGGTTCCGCTGGTTTATTGAAACTGTTGATGGTGATATAGATGGTAAAGGATCCAAAATCACAGAACTACATTGTAATAATACATTTTGTAAAGAATTATTTTCAAGATTTGCTTAGAAATAACAGAATTCTTACTTGATCGGTTGAGTGAAACACAATTTATGCTATTTAAAGATGTAATAGAGCTTAAATCTGTAGGATCTTTTCTAATTTTCTTGAATATTTAATCGTTTTAGAAGTAATTGGGTTAAATATGAAAGCATTCTGAAAAGAGCTGTAGTTAAATGGTTTATCCGTTTGTGTCTATACATTTTTGTAATTTTGATTTAGTTACAATTGCCTGTATATAAAAATATCAAAAGATCTATCCAGACTAGCATCTAATGTAACACCAATATTTATGATTTCATTTTTAAGTGAAACAATTTGTCCATCTTATTTGTCTGGAACATCATATGGTTGATTATACTTTGAATCGAAAAGTTTTTGCATTTTTAAAATAATTGATAATTTTAACTCATTCGTCAAAGTTTTGATGGATTCACTCGTATTATTTAATTCCGCAAGGAAGTCATCTATAATTTGAACAGAATTATGATTAATCTCCCCGAGTCAAAACTCAATTGGGAAACATCTCCATTGTTTGGTTAACACAAGTTTCCGGGTAAGTCCAATCTCCAACCAGAGGTCCCCCCCAAAAAATTAGTTTGGCGTTGCAGCCACACTGACTGGTAGGGCCTTAACAACTTTTTTAGAGCCTTTGATTGGTCATTCTGCTTCCGCAACAGAAATGTTAACTTAGCTGCAAATGCGATTATTGAAACTATTTTATTTGGAATGAGGTTCTTCATCCCTCATTTCATGAAATCTGTTAAGAGGATTCTGTTAAAGCCATTTCTATAAAAGAGGAGGCTTTTAAACAGTACCAAAACAATAGATCGGAGGCTGGCAGGGCCAACTATATAGTGGTGAGAAACAAATGCAAGAGAATTATCAATAAGCAAAAATTCTTGTTCAACCAAAAGTTGAAACGTAAAATCATCCACATGCCAAAGAATAGCAAATATTTTTGGTCATTTGCCAAAAGTCTAAAGGAAGACGTTAGAGGGTCTTCCTTTCCACCACTTATTGATAATAATAACAGAACCGTATCAGATTCTAAACAGAAAGCGAACTTGTTTGGCAAGCAGTTCGCTTTCAATTCGACAATGTCACAGTCAGCTCAGGTGCAACCTTCTGTTCCAGGAGCTGGCTACTCCATCGTTAAAATTTACTTTAGGACGCGGGCGGTGATGAAAATTTTAAAAAATCTTGATACAAATAACTCAGCCGGTGCAGATGGTATAACCACCATGGTGCTTAAAAATACCTACTCTCCTTCACTGTCGGTATTCATCCTACCCAATGGAAGGTTGCACATGTTTTCCCAATCCCTAAAAAAGGTAATAAAAGCGATCCCTCGAACTACCGTCCTATTGCTATAACTTCGGTCCTCTCCAAGGTAAGGGAGAAAATAGTGAACCAAAAGCTTCTGAAATATCTGGACTACAAAGATTTGCTTCATGATCGTCAATACAGATTCAGAGCCCGTCGTTCAACCGGTGATCTCATGACTTACCTTTGTGAGAAGCTAAGCATCAACCTTCATCATTCTGGTGTTGTGGCTCTTGATATTTCTAAGGCTTTCCATCGAGTTTGGCACGATGCTCTATTGGCAAAATGCAAAGCATTAGGTCTAGGTAGAGTCTTTCTAAAATGGATTGGAGATTTCCTTTCGAGTCGCACGATTCATGTACTGGTCGATGGATATTTATCTGACAAATTCAAAATAAATGCTGGTGTCCTCCAGGGATCAGTTTTATCCCCAACTCTCTTTTTAATATTTATCAATGGCCTACTCTCATTAACCTCCAATCCGATTCATAGTTTCGCAAACGAAGTGAAGTCAACAGAGTTGAGTTCAATACCAAAAAAAACACAATGCTGTTTGATCTCGCGGAAAATTGCCACTACTGTTCCTAACCTACTATTTCAGGAAGAAGTCGTGCAGCATTCAACGGATTTAAACATGCTGGGCATCGGGTTTAAACATGCTAAGGATGCAGCTAAATGTTTGGGATTTTTGTATCGTTGCAAAACTTTCTTTTCCGCATCTGATCTTCTCAATATCTATAAAACGTACATTAGGCCGAAAATGGAGTATAATGCACACATTTGGGCTGCAGGGCCTCAAACAGCACTGGGTTATTTAGATAATGTGCAAAACAGAGCTATTCGTTTGATCAACGACCCCAGTGTAACTTCAATGCTCACTCCACTCAGCCACCGTCGCACAGTTGGATCACTGACCTAGTTTTATAGGTATCTCGTAGGGATTAACACTTGTTCCAAAGAAATAAAACAATTAATGCCTCCACTCAAAGTTTTCCAACTAGAAACAAGGAGGGCAACAGATGCTCATCCCTACCATGTTGAGTTATCAAGATGGCGAAATACAGCCTATGGAAATTCGTTTGTCATGCGCACGTCCCGTTTGTGTATGAACCATATACCATCACATGTGTTCCCTAAAATAGAATTTTTAATTCTTAGAATAAATGTGTTCCCTAATAAATAGAATTAATAAATAGAATTTTTATTCCAGATTTTTGACCATTTGAGAGTCTTATAACTATTACTTATTTTTTTTTTATATTTGTGATTGGTTCAATTAAATTTATAATCGGTTCAGTTCATCTTCTTTTACATTTAAATTTGATTAATATTAATATTATCAAAATAATAATAATTATTAATGAATTCAATATCTTTATTGAAGTCTTTCAATATCAGAGTTATCTGTTTTACTACCAGCTGAAATAGCATGTGATCCAATATTATTTTGTTTTAAAACTAAAACGACTGAAACATGTAACGTTCATTATTGAATACTAATTTTTTAATTTTTCCAAGAAGTTGAATTCATTTAACTTATAAAATTGACTTCAGTAGGTAAAGTGACAGTCTGTTATAGGAAAAAATCGAAGACCACCCACATCACATTACCTATATATTTTGATTGATAGGTTTAATGTATCTCATTTTTGGTTAGTAGGTCACTTGTTTTAATTGTATAAGCGTGGCATAAGCATAAACTTATGAGCTCTAGTAGAAAGTGAAGGTTCTTGGTACTGCGGAAGTTGCCAGGCAAGGTTAATGAACTGAACAATAAATTTTATATAGGTTATTCTTGATTATAAGCATGGGTTGTTAACTTATAAGTTCTAGTGTAGAAAGTGAAGGTTGTTGGTACTGCGGAAGTTGTCAGGCAAGATTAATGAACTGAACAATAGATTTTATGTAGGTTATTCTTGGTTATAAGCATGAGTTGTTAACTTATAACTTCTAGTAGGAAATAAAGTTTGTTGGCATTGTGGAAGTTATCAGGTAGAGTTAATGAAATTAACAAGTTTATCATATTTAGGTTTTCCAATAAATTTATTGGTACTTTGTGGATATCATTGGATATCATGCAAATAGTAAGAAAAAAACATTTTTTTTTAAGTTAAATCAAGTTTGTTTTTATTGCGCAAATTCATATGCTCAATAAAATATAAATAGGAAAAGAAGAAATAAAAGAAACGAAAAAGAAAAACATTCATAAATACTTTTGGATATCAAGATTAGAACATAATAAAAATAAAAACGAAAACGTAAACAAGAAGACGTGTAATTCATATTTAATTCTTCAAAGTTGTTATTATTTACATAAATAGTGAGAAAAGGATTTTTTAGAAGTACAAAGTAGAGTTCATATTTATTTTTTTTAAGAAACAAATTAAGAATAATAATGAGATAATGAGAAAAAACATAAGACTATGTATATTAAGTAAATACACGTGAACTTTAAAAATATATTGTATTCTTTTAATTCCTGTTTACCTGTTGTAAAATAAATTGTAAAAACGAGTTTGACTCAAAGAATTTAAAACTTATGAAAGCTTATAGTAAAACAAAGTAAAAGCAAAACAAAAAAAAAATAAAAAAATACTTATAGAATTATAGGTGTATCTGTTATGTAAGATTTCTTTCTCTGTTCTATAAGAACATTGAGAAAATTACCATAAATTTTAGCTATGCTAGTTTTTAACTAATATAATTATTTAATTAAACAAAATAATATTAAAATAAAAACAGCAACTAAATATAAAATTACTTAAAAGTTAAAAATTAATAAAACCTTAACTGCTATTTTCTCTTAAAAAAATCGAAAATTGCAATCTTTAAATAATTTAAATAAGTTTTACTTAAATAGCTAAATTATCTTAGGCAGAACAAAATGAGCAAGGTATATAAAATCACATCTTTCAACCATATTAACTTTATTAGAAATGTATTTCAACCTAATTAGTATACTAATATTCTTTTTATATCATTTAATTTATTTTCTTTATATTATATTGAATAATCTTTTTTACCATTTATTTACTACTATTTTTATTAATTTTTCAAAAAAAGATTTATTTCCAAATAATGATGCATTTTTTAAAAGTTGTTGTGATCCAATTATTATATTATTTATTCTTTATTATATAGAGCATTATTTCAACAATTCACATAACCTTAAATTTTCTTTATTTTTATCATTTCTGTCAAACTGTAATAATTTTTTTTTTATTAAAATAAAAATTTTTTTATTTTAAAAACTTTTCTTTATCAAAAACAATATTAAATTCAAAATTACAATAAATACACTTAAAACTCTAATTTGCTGCATTCCTATAAATATAATTTTTTATTACATTAAACTGATTAATTCTTTTTTCTTAAACATAATTCATTTATTCTTAATTATGTTTAATCTTCTAAAAAAGTTTTTTATTAATTATTTACTTATACACATTTATCACAAATTATTTGCTACAAACAATGTTATATCTAACCATAAATTACATGTCACTAAAGTCAAAGCTTTACCATTAGTAAATTTATTACCGATTCCGCAAAATATAGTTGTCCCTTTCACTCTTATATGATGCACATGGATGATACAAGTATAATTGACTTGAATAAAAATATTATTGTAAATTACTTCACAGACGTGGACAACCGTTTGGCACGTTTAACATATAAAAATAATTTGAACTTTTTATATTTGAACATACAAAGTAATAATAATAAATTCTAATAAACTCGTATAAATTCCCTATACACTGCATTATTTTAACTGAAATATGACTCAATAAAAGTGAAAATCTATTCTACAACATTCCGAACTATACTGCATATTTTTCAAATAAAGAAAGTTCTTATGGGGGAGTTGCAATTTTTGCAAGTGATAATATCAGTAGTACATATTGGTAGAGGAAGAGTTTAATAAATTCAATTTTTTAGCAGTAAAACTGTTAAAACTAAATATAAATGTATTATCGATATCATCCGATATCATCAAACTTCAATAGTTGATTTTGTCAACAAGTTAGATGAGTATACTACTAGACTTAAAAAACTCGATAATTATGGGTAATTTTAATATAAATCTTCTAAACGTCAACAGTAATGAAGTTAGAGATTATAGTAATATGTTACTTAGTAATGGCTTCATTATATATAATAAAATTTCTGTTGAATATTCCACAAGAATAGTGAGGACAACTAGAACAATTATAGATCATTTCATCACTGATATAGTAAAAAATGAATACTTATTGCACATTGTAGACACTCCTATATCAGATCATCAATTTTTGCTTTTAAGCATGAGGTTACGGCTTCCCTTAGAATATCATACAAATCACAAAATAGTATTGGATTATGTAAATGTAGAAAAGGACTTTATTTGGAATAACTTAAATTCTTATGCCAAGTTCAATGACATTGTGAATTATTTTAGTAGCTTAATCATCAATAATACGAAAAAAATAATCGAAAAAAAAAAAAGCACAAGTGGATGACTGACGAAATTTTTTTTAAAATGAAAATTCGAGATTCATATTTTAAGTTTCGGACAAAATATCACAATGATCCTCACATAGAAAAATTATACCATGATGCAAAAACAGAAGTTAAATGTCTAATCCTTCAGGCAAAAACCAAATTTTATTTCGAAGAAATAACGAGAAATCGCGATAATGGAAAAAAGCTTTGCAATATATACAAAAAAGTTATTTTTAATAAAAATGTTAATAATCAAAGCATAAAAGTCATTAAGCACAATACTGCGAATTTAACTAATGATACAGAAATCGAACAATATATGAATGAATACTTCATTAATGTAACAGAAGAATTTAACTGTCAATCTGATGCAATTGATCATCTGTACATGAACAAATTTACTAGAGTCTTCAACCACAATTTCAATTTATCCCCTACAAACTTAGAAGAAGTTAAATTAGCAATTAATACCTTGAAACCTGCAATTAATACATTGAAACCTGCAATTAATACCTTGAAACCAATTTTATCTAAATAAATTAAGTAACATGCATAAAAAAGCAATTAAAATAATTCACTACTATCCGGACACGCATCCAACAAACATTCTATATGATCATAAATATATTTTCTATGTTTCTCAAATATATGTATCTATGAATACTATATGACAGCTTTCAAAATTATTAATAACTACATAAAGCATCACTTTATCGTGGATAGAATGATAGATATACATAAATATAGCACTAGAAATAAGTCTAACTTTTATCTAACTTTATTTCAAACAAATAATCAAAAAAATAATTGTTTATATAACTGTTTGAAGATGTATAACGAATTGCCAAATGAATTGAAAAACTTAAGTAATATCGTATCTTTTAAACGAAAAATAAAGAGGCATGTCATAATTAATTAAATCAAAAAACCTAAATATATAATATTAATTTAATTTTCAAAAAATTTTTTGAAATAATATGAAATTGGATTACAAAATATTTAAAAAAAAAAAAGTACATCACTAAAAAAAAAAAAAAAAAATTAGAAAACTAAGATAGATTAAGTTAGAAAATTAGTGAGGTTATCAAATGAATTTTTAAATAAAAAATATTTTTAGTAATAAATATTAGAACTTGTTTCCATTGTTTGCTAGCATAGCTTAATAGTATAAAATTTTCTTTAATTAAATTAAAAGAAAAAAAAAGAATATATATATATAGAGAAATAATTTTATTAAAATAAGAATCAGTGAAAAAAACAAAAAAAAAATGTAAAATTAAAATAAATTACTTTCATAAGAAATTATTGGACCAGCTACGGCTAGGGTCTGTAACATAACTTTAATCTAAAATACGATACCTTTAAATTGTATTATTATTGATATTATAATTATTGTAACAATTTTAGAATACAAAACAAAATAAAGAAGAAAAAAAATAGCTATATAATATATATATATACCAGTGGCGTCTCGTGACATTTTAAGCAGGGTGTGCAAAAATACTAAAAAATAAATTTATGAAAAAAATCTATAAAACTAAATAATTCATTTTTTATTTAAGATAGGATTATTAATAAAAGAAATTTTTTTTTTTTTAGAATTCTTACAATATTCACAATTTTTTATATATTAAGTTAATTCTTCGAGATTTTTTAGTGAAATGTTCAACCACTTGTTCAAAAAAGTCGAAGGAATGGTTTTCTAGTAATTCAATCAAAAATTCTTTTTCGATTGCTAATAATGATAGCGCAGAAAATCTGTCATTTGACATAGTACTTCTATTAAAAGTTTTAATCCTTTTTAGGTTTGAAAAACTTCTTTTAATTGTTGTGGTTGTGGATGGAATGGTCATTATTAGATGAGAAAGTTTTAAAGATTCTGAAAATGTTTCTTCTAATTTTGGAGCTGTAATTCTATTGGCTATTTCAGTTACACTTTTGTTTTTATAGCATTCGGAATTAAAAATTACTTTAAGTTCATTTTCTAACTTCAAATAATTAAATGTTATAATAAACCCATAGGTATCTTTTAGAGAAGTTAATAAATCGCTAAGAAATTTGTTTTTAAATTCAATAAATTTGTCACAATTTAATAAATGTATAAATAATATGTTTGATAGATCCTTATAACGAACGTCTATTTCGCTAATAATTTTATTAAATATATCATCATACGTTTTTTTAAAATAAGATTTATCTTCATTTCTTTTTTCTGGCAGAGTACCATGTCCATATTCTTCAATTGTTTTATTAATAATTGCATCAAATTTATTATTATTATTTAGTTTTTGATATTTTCTTTGGAATTTGTTATTTCTTTTAAACAAGCATTTATATCTAAAGACTTTTTTTGTAATATACTATATAATACATCAGTAAAACAAAATATTTCACAAAAAATATTTAATAAAAATATAGTTTTAAACTGTGACAAAAAATGCATATATCCACGGGCTAAAACAGTAGTATTTTCACCCCAATTATCTGGACTGTCAATAATTAAATTGAAAATTTCAATTACATTTAGTCTCTCTTTTTTAACTAAAATTAAAAGTCGAAAGTTGTATGACTACTTTGTATTACACACGGAAAGAATCTTCTTATTTAATGTGTCAGTAGATAGGTAGGCACAGTAGGTCAAGGTCACCCGGAAGTAGGTCGAGGTCACCCGGAAGGCCAGACAGGAAGTATGTCAAGGTCATTTTAAAAGTAAGTCAGATTGGCGTCAGTTGTTGTTTAGCGATCGTCAGTTGTTTATAAAAATTGTATACTTGGTTTAAGTAATAGGTATGCAGGAAAATAGTAGGGGAAAAAAAATGCTTTTTCATACAATGTAAAGAGAAAAAAAAATGTACCTATACGTTTCTTTAAAATTAAAAAAAAGTGCAAACTGGTTTTTTACATCTTACATAAAGAATCAACAAAATTAATGCAGTTTTGAGATGCATTTTTTTTCTTTTTTTCTTGTTTTTTCTTTTTTTTATGAAGTATTTAAAGAAGAGGAAATAAAAACCATTAATTAATTGCGAGTATCACCGTATAAGATTTTATTGTTATGTAAGAATGTTAACAAAAATATGAATAAAAAGAAAACAAACAGAAAATCAAAAATATCTAACATGTGGTTTAAGTAATTGGCGTGAATGGAAATAGTAAGAAAAAATGCGTTTTTATAAAATGTAAAGAGAAAAATTTAAACAAATTAAGTGTACCTATGCGAATTTTTAAAATTAAAAGAAAAAAGTGCAAAGCTGGTTTTTAAATCTGAATCAAACTTGACCAAATTGATATTTTGAGATGCATTTTTTTCTTTTCTTTTTTGTTCTGATGAAATATTTACAGAAGAGGAAAGAAAAAATTATTAGTATTTTTAGATTTTATTGATATGTAAGAATGTAGAACAAAAAAAGATGTATTCTTATGTTGTGTTAAAAAAAAATAAAACAAATTTATTTATATGTTTGAAAAAAATTTTTATTTAAAAATATTTTACAATTTTATAGAAATCTGTGCTGTCTTAATCTAACATTTTTTCTTTTAAAAAATACATATATACATTATAACAATTTTTTACAGCACATCTGAAATTGTTGTTTAATAAGTGTACAGGACAATTTGATTTAAAGTTATCAATCTTTTGTAGAATAGTTTTTTTTGTTCTCCTTTAACATAAATTTTTTCAGCTGACTCTAAATAGTGTTTTAATATACATTTTACATTTAAATATTCAACTAGACCGTTATTCCATTTAAGTCCATTTATTTTATTTTCGCAATACTGGTTATTATATTTCATATTCGGACTGAGTTCCTCTGAGGGGTACGGTGCTTTGAAGTGATAGACAGTTGGAATTAAACTTCCTTTTTCAAGTATGGCTAATTCTTTTAGGAAATATTGCTTTTCATTTCCTTGTAAAAATTGTAGGTCAACTATGAGAACTCGTTTAACCATGTCGACGGTTTGTGTAAGAATACTCATTAGAATAAATAAATTTACATTTATATTCACTTCGGCAAAAGAGCTTTTCATATAAATATAGTGCTACTTTTAACTAATACAACTATGCTATTTCATCCATTTACAATGATGGTAGCGGGGCCATCATGCTGTGGTAAAACCACTTTTATTCATAATTTAATAAAGTATAAAAAAGAAAATATACAACCACATATTAATAGAATTATTTGGTGTAATCCAGACAAAAATGCGGTTCCAAAATATTTAAAAGATGTGGAATATAGTAACACTATTCCGGATTTTAATGACAATCAAGAACCTTTGTTAATTATTATCGATGATATGATGTTAAATTCCCATGATAAGTATGTATGTGATTTATTTACTAGAGGATCACACCATAGAAATTTATCTGTAATATTTGTAACACAAAATGTTTTTCACCAGGGTAAATTTTCAAGAGATATTTTGCTTAACTGTAAATATCTAGTACTTTTCAAAAATCCAAGAGATAAATCGCAGATATTACCTCTAGCTCGCCAAATATATCCCAATCAAATTAAAGCATTTGAAAAAGTATATAATGAAGTGACGTCAGGACCATACGGGTATATATTAATAGATCTTACTCAAGACGTCAATGATATATTTCGATTAAGAAGTGATATATTTGGAAAAGGTTTGTGTTTTTGTACAAGAGATCAATTAGAAAAATTTGGCAAAGAATATGAAACGTTTGAAGGTCAACCGTCATATATTGCACCTATTAAAAAACTCTAAACCGAAATTTCAGAAAGTAATTATAAAACATTGTGATCCTGAAGTAATCAAAACATTTTGTGAAATTGTTTTAAATATTTTAAAAGGTAATTGTAATCTAAGTAAAAAATCAACAACCCAATTACGAAAGTATACAAAGGAATTGAGATCCCTCATTTGCCGCCAAAAATCTAGAAATAGTAAAAGAAAAATCATTATTCAACGTGGTGGATTTTTACCTACACTTCTTGGTGCAGTACTATCAGGGATAATCGGAAATTTTATAAAATGAATAATACAACATTTGACAAAATGATTATACTGAAACCCGAGATTTATGAGAAAATTAAACAAAATGCAGACTTTGAATTAAATAGTTGGATAAAAATATGAAAAAAATATTGTTAAATAAATATCTAACAGACACTCAAAAATGGTATTTACACAGACAAAATCTATTTAAAATAAGAAACAAAAATAGAGTACTTCCTAGAAATAAAGAGGAGAAAGTAAAAATTACGGAAACAAAAGGTACTCAAACTCGTGCAAAACCAATGTATATAGATGCGGAAGCTCAATCGCATTTTCCTGAATATAAGAATGTAGGAATACAAGTTGTTCCTGAAGAAGAAGAAGTATATGAAAAAGAGCCTGATGACGAAGTATTTGATGATGAAATTCAGGAAAATGTTTTAACAAAAGCATTGTCAGCTGCTTCAGTTGGAGAACGTCTTAGAAAAAAAAATCAATTAGAAATCAAAATGTACAAATTTTTGAAACTGATACAGGAGACATTATAACTGTTCCTTTAGATAGCCCAAGCCCACCAACGAAAAAAGAAAAAACTATAAATAGCAAAGAGTTGAATAATTCATCAAGACGTGTTTTAAGGTCAGCAGTAGGTAATACTCAAACAGAACTTAATTTTCCAATTCGTAAGAATAAATCCGCAAGCTCATGGACAACATACAAGTAAATGATGAATTTTATGTCACTTTACTCAGTGATTCATCTATCAACTATTATCCAGAAAATTCATTATCATCTTTTACAAATAAAATGAATAAATACATGTGTGATTCAAGGTGGAAATCGGTATTTCAGAAATGTATGTTAATGATTTCGTTCCAAATGTGTATGGTGAAGAATGGGAAAAAAGTACTCAAATATTTATTAAAGGTATGCAGAAAGATATGATAGGAGTTGGAACATCATATATTCCATACATAGAAAAACAAATGATATGCGACTGGAAAGTTTTTCTACTACCAACACTAATTCAAAATATACGCCCACTTAATAGGTTTACAAGAAAAGAAGTTGAACGACAGTTGGTTTGGGGAATTTTTAATTTTATAAACGATGAAGTTCATTATACACAACCAATAAAAGCTGAGGAGATGCCTAAAAATTTAAGTTACACCACAATATGTGTTACTAAGCCTAAAATAGATATAAAAATAAAAATAAGATCAAATTACGCTTATACCCTCGAAGAACTTTTGACAACATGTTTCAATCAAGTATCTTTTAAAGTTACAGATTTTAAAAAATATAAATCACGTGCAATATAAGCTTTCAAAACTTTTATAGATAGTGTACAATTGATTCCCATTAGTAAACCAGATATGTTTTTTATATAAACAGATATAATTGAACCGCAAAAAATAGGTGATAAAGATATAAGGTGTTTAAGATCTGTTAACATACAAAATTCTTTCACTGATACTGTAAACGAATTCAGTAATTTTCAATATTGCAATGTGGAGAAATCATTTAATAACATTTCATTACTTTTATGTGATAAATATGGATACAAAATAAACTTTTCCAATAGTTCAATTCCAACAAAAATTGTATTACGTTTTAAAAAAGTATAAATAAAAGCGACTTTTACGAAACTATATATTATTTTATTTTATTCATTATGGAGAGAGCGTACTACAAATATTATTTAGTTCAATCAGGAAAAGGTCTTGAGGATATTGGTCCTTTGTTACACTCAATTGTACCTTACCAATGGGGACGAGGGTTAAGGAGCTTTTTCGGTGGTCTTTTTAGATATTTAAAACCAATATTTACGTCTGGATATTAATATATTAAAAAAAGAGGTTATTAACTCTGGTATTAATGCGTTATCTGATATTGCCACAGGTGCAAATCTAAAAGAAGTGGTTCAAGATCGAAGTAAAGAGATAATGAAAAATGTAAGACGAGGTGCAGTTCGGAAACTCAATGAAATGCATGGTACAAGGCAAAAGAAAACGAAGAAAACCTATAAAAAGACCTCTCATTAATAATTTAAATTATTTTACGTCGAAGCGACGCAAAGTTAATAACAAATATAAACAAAAAGATATTTTTGAATAATTATGATTGAATGTATGAAATCAGAGCTTGATAGTTTTAAAACACAGCCTATTCAGTCAAGTATTTTACGATCTGAAGAAGTTTCATATAACACTATTGCTTCTTTAGATAATCCATCTGTCATAGAATTTGTTTCACTAGGGCACGGTGATACATATAGAGACTTGTCTTCGACATATCTAAAATTAAAAGTACAAATTTTTAAAAAATATGGAACTCAATGGAATAAAGATAAAAAAACTGATGGAACACATACAACAACCAAGTGTGGTTAATAATATGTTACATTCATTAATAAAACAATGTAATGTTCAACTAAATGGAAAGAATATATCTCCATCAGATGGCAATTATCATTACAGAGCTTATATTGAATCATTGTTAAATTATGGTACGGATGCCGCTACAACGCATTTGGAGTGTGGTGGATGGATGCGAGATAAGCCAAATATAGCAAAAACAGATAATAGTGGTTCAAAAGAAAGTCAAAAATTATACCAAAATAGCAATGTAGTGGAACTTACGGGGAAATTACATTTAGATATGTTTAACCAACCTACACTTCTCATAAACAATGTCGATGTTCGAGTTATCCTAACATTAGAAAAACCAGATTTTTACTTCTTTGCAGATGATACTGATGAATCTCAACTGAAAATTTTAGAAGCCACTTTATTTATGAGACATGTAACAATTAATCCTAGTGTGTTATTAGCACATAATGCCGTATTGGAAAAAACTAATGCCAAATACAAATACAAACGGGTAGAGGTAAAAACTTTTACCATTCCACAGAATAGTTCATCAATATCACTTGATAATGTTTTTATTGGACGGTTGCCAATCATTTTTTGCATGACAGAAAATACAGGTTACTCTGGAAAAAGGTCAAAAAACCCATACAATTTTAAACATTTTGATATTTCACAATTTGTGTTAAACGTAAATGGTGTTCAAATACCTAATTCAGCAATTGAAACTAGTTTTTCAGATAAAATAATTGCTGTACAAGAGCATACAGTACACTTTTTTCAGGAACTGGAATTTACCATAATGATAAAGGTCATCAGATAACAAAAACCATGTTTAGTAATGGGTTTTTCATTCTAGCTTTTGATTTAACTCCAGATTCATCAGGAAATGAAGTGTGTCAAGGTCTACTAAATCAAGGTACAGCTAGAATTGAGGCAAGACTATCAAAACCACTTACATCTACACTGACTGCTATTGTTTATGGAGAATTTGATGCAAGTTTACAAATTGATAAAAACCGAAATATATTCTCAAACCTATAAATAGCATACATAAAAGTAAATTTGAATATTTGACAAAATGTCACTGTCTTGTGCACTTCTGGATGTAACATTTTGTAGTGATGATAATAATACCTTGTTTGCGAAAGATATTTGTATAGTTGGTTTTAAAGAATCTTGTAAAAGTGCTCAAGTATAAATTTCCACCTAGGGATTTTATAAATGATAATTTTGATAATTACTCTTTTAGAACTGTGTACAACGATAAAATAAATAAAGAGCTCTGTCAAATCCTAGAAAAATTTGATGTTATTATAACAAATAAAAAATCCAAAAAGAGTTTTTATCTAATTATATTAAAGAAACAACTAAAGTATATGACTTGAGTCAATTTGATTGATGAATACCCTAGAGATAAGTGACGTATTAAGATGTAACAAACACACACGTAAATTTTTTAAAGGAGTTTTTGCTCTGGATCAACTCCCCAGAATAATTAAAAAACAAACTTTTTTAATTGTAAACACTGATAAATCAAAATATCCGGGGACACATTGGTTAGCTATTTTTAAGCCGAAGAATGGCTGTGTTGTGTTGAATATTTTGATTCGTTTGGTAGAAAATCAGATAAATTAGAAATTTTAAGTTACTTAAAAAACCAATGTATAATTTTTAATAAGAAACAGTTACAAAGTAACTATTCAGACGTCTGTGGACAATATTGTTGTGTTTATACGTGGTATAGATGTTGCGCTTATAGTATGAACGCTTTTTTAAAAAATTTAATAAAGGAAATCAACTAGAAAACGATAAGTATATTTTAAGTACCTTTCAAAATGTATTTGGAAAATATAACTCATTACAAATTTGTGTTCCTAAAACGTATAAATAATAAAAACAATATAAACAGGTTTTAGTAAAATTAAAGGAATGGAAGCACCAGGTCAGAACACAAATTTATTGCTAAGTTACACATATTTTCTCAATAAGAGTCATACATTAAAAATTGCTGTTGGATTTGACTGTGAATCATTTGAAGCCTCAAGTATAATTCACCGTATTGGTAAAAAGTCAATTGTCTTAAAATATCATGAATGGAATAAATTTTATTGCGAACAAAAAACTCGATAAACTAATAATAAAAGATATAAAACAGAACTTTCATCATGGACTAAAATCAGCGAACGGGCAAAGTATAAGTATTAACAAAGAAGAAGCAGATCAATTTTACAATTTAAGCGATTTTCTTCACGAAGTGATGATCTATTATAAATCCACTGAGTTAAATGTAAAAGACTATGTTCGGTAATATCTAAATTTATGTGTCGAACAACAAGTATTTAGGTTAGAAAGAGAAATTTATGTACCAATACATTGTTTTAATGTACAATGTAATTATTCAAGGTTATTTTTTGAAATTCCTGTAATTTTAAAGGAACAAATCTGTAATATACTACATAAAACAAACAAAATAAATCACAACAAATAATATAAAAATTTTTATTTTTTATTTATATGTTCTAGATAGACAAATATTTTTCTGTACACCTTTCATTAGATTATTTAATTAAAATTATTTAGGATTATTAAATCATTGAAATAATCAAGATCTCCCTGCTGATTATTTATGTCCCAAATTTCATTAAATAGAACTGCTTCCTCATCTTCCTCAATTTCTTCTTCCACTTCTTCTTCTTCGTCTTCTAATTCAACTATCTGGAACGGTGGTATAAATTCCTCAGTTTCTGCTAAATCTTCGTCGTCCATGGTGGACGTAATTTCATTTTCTTGTATCTGACCTTGTGTATTTACATCATCTACAGTTTCTTTAAATGGAAATGATGTGGAATCAGGCAGCATTTCAGCGAGTTGTTGAGCAGTCAGAATGGAAATGAATTAAATTTGAAAATAAAAGTTGAGTTATATACTCATGTAGAAAAGTATAAAAGCAAATTAAACTCAATTAGATGATTAGTTTAAACCATGCTTTGGTCTATCATTTTATGTATAATAATTATTATAACATTACCTTTAACATTTTTAAAACAAAATGTCAAGAGCTCAAATAGTGACTGAAATTCATAGACAGGCAAGACGTAAATTTCTTAGAAGAAAATTCAAACAGAAAGGTCTAAATGACACGTGGCAAATCGATTTAGTCGAAATGATACCTTATGGAAAATTTAATAATGGTTATAAATATATGCTGACGGTCATTGATACTTTTTCCAAATATGCCTATGCTGAACCTGTGAAAACAAAAAATGCTGAAAATATTTTAAATGCCTTAAAAACAATTATTGTTAGAGCTAAAGTTATACCAAAAAATATTCATTCTGATCAAGGCAAGGAATTTTTTAATTTACAATTTCAAAATTATATGAAAGAAAAATCAATCAATCATTATCACACATTTAGCGAATTAAAAGCATCAATTGTTGAACGGTTTAACCGTACATTGAAAAATTCTATGTGGAAAAAATTTAGTTTAAACGGAAATTATAAATGGTTACCTATTATACAATCATTAATAAAAGAATATAATTCAACAAAACATAGCACAACAAAACTTCCTCCTGAAAAAATTACAAAGAAAAACGAAAAAAATATACTGCGGAATGTATATACTGAGCCTAAAATTTTTCAAAAAAGTAAATATAAAACTGGAAATTTTGTAAGAATAAGTAAATATAAAGGTCATTTCGAAAAAGGTTATCAACCGAATTGGTCAACTGAAGTATTTAAGATTGATAAAATCAATAATACTTATCCTGTTACATATCAATTATCGGACTATACTGATACGCCAATTTCTGGGCGTTTTTATCAAGCTGAGCTTACACCTGTAAAATACCCAGATACTTATCTTGTAGAAAAAATTCTGAAAAAGCAAGGAAATAGAGTTTTTGTTAAATGGCTAGGTTTTGATGACACACATAATACTTGGATAAATTCAACAAATATTGTTTAATATCTGTAAAATAAAACTCTAATAAGCACCTGAAAATAAAACTTGAAAACATCTGAAAAATGAAATAAAATCTTAACATCTGAAAAATGAAAATAAAATTAAAACAGTAGAAAATTTCTTTGAAATAAAATTTTTTTTATTAAATAAAATTTTTTATATAAAATTAGTCTAAAACTATTACTGATTTGTGGCGAATTCAAAATCACCACGTTCTTCTTTTAAATTTAATTGGCTTTCCTCATTTATGAGGAAATATTCATTTTTTTCGATTTCCTCACGGAAATCATTATCTTCAAATACCCCAACTTTTTGATGCGGTATAAATATAATATTATTTAGGGTCTCGAAGACCCATTTTTCACCGTAAACGGTTTTCAACTTTTTAATCTTATTTATTTTATAGAGCCTACTTGGCTCCATATCTTTAACTTTTAAAAATTTTTTAAATTTTTTTTTAAATTAAATAATTCCGCCAGTTTTCTTTTTCTGATGGGATTTGATGTTGCCTTACTCTGATAATCTTGTTGTTGCTGTAGTTGCTGTTGTTGTAGTTTCTGTTGCTGCGGTTGTTGCTGTTGTTGTGGTTGTTGATGTTGTTGTTGATGATGATGCTGTTGATGTAGTTGCTGTTGTTTTTTTTTTCAACATTCTTACATAACAATAATATCTTATACGGTGATACTAAGATTTTTTTCTTTCCTCTTCTTTAAATACTTCATAGAAAAAACGATAACAAGAAGAAATAAAAGCATCTCAAAATTGCATCAATTTTGTCAAGGTTGAATCTTTATGTAACATTTAAAAACCAGTTTGCACTTTTTCTTTTAATTTTTTTAAAATTAGTTTTAAAATTTTAAAGAAACGTAGTTACACATCTTTTTGTTCCGTTTTCATTTTTCTCTTTAAATTTTATAAAGCATTTTTTTGTTATTCTTTTCATATATGCCTATTACTTAAGCTAAGTATAAATCAACAAGAAGTATACCTGTACCACGTTAGATATTTTTGATTTCTTGTTGTTTTCTTTTTATTCATATTTTTTTCTTGAACACAGAATAAATCTGTTTTATTTTTATATTCTTGTTTTCAAAATAGGTGACAAATGCAATTAACCTGACTTGAATTTTTTTCTTTTTTTATTTTTCACAGATTAGGCAACATACAATGCACTTAAGCAATATGTTAGTCGTTAAGTACTTCCATAGCTTTAATTTCCTGGTTGTCTTCTTTTCATTCATATTTTTTTTTGAACATTCTTACAAACAAAAAATATCTTACATGACACACCGACAATAATCATTAGTTTTTTTCTTTTAACTTCTTTAAATAGTTAAAGTAGAAAAAAAAAAAACAATACAAATAGTTAGGTACATCTAAAAACGCATAATTTTTTTTCAATGGTTTGATCATTATGTAGACATAAAAACAGGTTTGCACTTTTTCTTTATGAATTTTAAAGATGCGTTGTACCTTTTTAAATTGTTCTATCTTGTACGTTTAAACTTTTTTTTTGTTTTTTTCCTTTTACATTCATTAACCATTTTTTTGTTTCTACTTTTCATATGCGCCTATTACTTATAACTTAAGCCAAGTATACATCAATAAGAAGTAGACCTGTACCACGTTAGATATTTTTGATTTCTCGTTTTTTTTCAACATTCTTACATAACAATTAATTAATGGTTTTTCTTTCCTCTTCTTTAAATACTTCGTAAAACAAAACGAAAGAAAAAAACAACAAATAAAAAACAACAAACAACAACATCTTAAAATTTGCAAGCATAAAAAAAATATTTTTTCTTACTATTTCCATGTTTACCTATTACTTAAAACAAGTATACAATCCTTATAAACAACAAGAGTTGTCTGACGGTCGCCGCCGCCTGTCTGACCTAATTTTATGTCGTTAACCTACTCCTGTCTGACCTAATTACTGTCTGACCTAATTTTAAAATTAAAGGAATGGAAGCACCAAGTCAGAACACAAATTTATTGCTAAGTTACACATATTTTCTCAATAAGAGTCATACATTAAAAATTGCTGTTGGATTTGACTGTGAATCATTTGAAGCCTCAAGTATAATTCACCGTATTGGTAAAAAGTCAATTGTCTTAAAATATCATGAATGGAATAAATTTTATTACGAATTTAACAAAAAAACTCGATAAACTAATAATAAAAAATATAAAACAGAACTTTCATCATGGACTAAAATCAGCGAACGGGCAAAGTATAAGTATTAACAAAGAAGAAGCAGAGCAGTTTTACAATTTAAGCGATTTTCTTCACGAAGTGATGATCTATTATAAATCTGCTGAGTTAAATGTAAAAGACTATGTTCGGGAATATCTAAATTTATGTGTCGAACAACAAGTATTTAGGTTAGAAAGAGAAATTTATGTACCAATACAACATTTTAATGTACAATGTAATTATTCAAGGTTATTTTTTGAAATTCCTGTAATTTTAAAGGAACAAATCTGTAATATACTACATAAAACAAACAAAATAAATCACAATAAATAATATAAAAATTTTTATTTTTTATTTATATGTTCTAGATAGACAAATATTTTTCTGTACACCTTTCATTAGATTATTTAATTAAAATTATTTAGGATTATTAAATCATTGAAATAATCAAGATCTCCCTGCTGATTATTTATGTCCCAAATTTCATTAAATAGAACTGCTTCCTCATCTTCCTCAATTTCTTCTTCCACTTCTTCTTCTTCGTCTTCTAATTCAACTATCTGGAACGGTGGTATAAATTCCTCAGTTTCTGCTAAATCTTCGTCGTCCATGGTGGACGTAATTTCATTTTCTTGTATCTGACCTTGTGTATTTACATCATCTACAGTTTCTTTAAATGGAAATGATGTGGAATCAGGCAGCATTTCAGCGAGTTGTTGAGCAGTCAGAATGGAAATGAATTAAATTTGAAAATAAAAGTTGAGTTATATACTCATGTAGAAAAGTATAAAAGCAAATTAAACTCAATTAGATGATTAGTTTAAACCATGCTTTGGTCTATCATTTTATGTATAATAATTATTATAACATTACCTTTAACATTTTTAAAACAAAATGTCAAGAGCTCAAATAGTGACTGAAATTCATATACAGGCAAGACGTAAATTTCTTAGAAGAAAATTCAAACAGAAAGGTCTAAATGACACGTGGCAAATCGATTTAGTCGAAATGATACCTTATGGAAAATTTAATAATGGTTATAAATATATGCTGACGGTCATTGATACTTTTTCCAAATATGTGAAAACAAAAAATTCTGAAAATTTTTTAAATGCCTTAAAAACAATTATTGTTAGAGCTAAAGTTATACCAAAAAATATTCACTCTGATCAAGGCAAGGAATTTTTTAATTTACAATTTCAAAATTATATGAAAGAAAAATCAATCAATCATTATCACACATTTAGCGAATTAAAAGCATAAATTGTTGAACGATTTAACCGTACATTGAAAAATTCTATGTGGAAAAAATTTAGTTTAAACGGGAATTATAAATGGTTACCTATTATACAATCATTAATAAAAGAATATAATTCAACAAAACATAGCACAACAAAACTTCCTCCTGAAAAAATTACAAAGAAAAACGAAAAAAATATACTGCGGAATGTATATACTGAGCCTAAAATTTTTCAAAAAAGTAAATATAAAACTGGAAATTTTGTAAGAATAAGTAAATGTAAAAGTCATTTCGAAAAAGGTTATCAACTGAATTGGTCAACTGAAGTATTAAATAAGTATAAAATCGATAATACTTATCCTGTTACATATCAATTATCGGACTATACTGATACGCCAATTTCTGGGGGTTTTTATCAAGCTGAGCTTAAACCTGTAAAATACCCAGATACTTATCTTGTAGAAAAAATTCTGAAAAAGCAAGGAAATAGAGTTTTTGTTAAATGGCTAGGTTTTGATGACACACATAATACTTGGATAAATTCAACAAATATTGTTTAATATCTGTAAAATAAAACTCTAATAAGCATCTGAAAATAAAACTTGAAAACATCTGAAAAATGAAATAAAATCTTAACATCTGAAAAATGAAAATAAAATTAAAACAGTAGAAAATTTCTTTGAAATAAAATTTTTTATATAAAATTAGTCTAAAACTATTACTTATTTGTGGCGAATTCAAAATCACCACGTTCTTCTTTTAAATTTAATTGGATTTCCTCATTTATGAGGAAATATTCATTTTTTTCGATTTCCTCACGGAAATCATTATCTTCAAATACCCCAACTTTTTGATGCGGTATAAATATAATATTATTTAGGGTCTCGAAGACCCATTTTTCACCATAAACAGTTTTTAACTTTTTAATTTTATTTATTTTATAGAGCCTACTTGGCTCCACATCTTTAACTTTTAAAAATTTTTTAAAAGTTTTTTTTTTTTAAATTAAATAATTCCGCCAGTTTTCTTTTTCTGATGGGATTTGATGTTGCCTTACTCTGATAATCTTGCTGTTGCTGTAGTTGCTGTTGTTGTAATTGATGTTGTTGTAATTGATGTTCTTGCTGTTGCTGCGCTTGTTGATGTTGTTGTGGTTATTGATGTTGTTGTTGAGGATGATGCTGTTGATGTAGTTGTTGTTGTTTTTTTTTCAACATTCTTATATAACAATAAAATCTTATACGGTGATACTAAGAATTTTTTTCTTTCCTCTTCTTTAAATACTTCATAGAAAAAAAGATAACAAGAAGAAATAAAAGCATCTCAAAATTGCATCAATTTTGTCAAGGTTGAATCTTTATGTAACATTTAAAAACCAGTTTGCACTTTTTCTTTTAATTTTTTTAAAATTAGTTTTAAAATTTTAGAGAAACGTAGTTACACATCTTTTTGTTCTGTTTTCATTTTCTTTTTAAATTTTATAAAGCACTTTTTCTTATTCTTTTCATATACGCCTATTACTTAAGCTAAGTATACATCAACAAGAAGTATAGCTGTACCACGTTAGATATTTTTGATTTCTTGTTGTTTTCTTTTTATTCATATTTTTTTCTTGAACACAGAATAAATCTGTTTTATTTTTATATTCTTGTTTTCAAAATAGGTGACAAATGCAATTAACCTGACTTGAATTTTTTTCTTTTTTTATTATTCACAGATTATGCAACATACAATGCGCTTAAGCAACATGTTAGTCGTTAAGTACTTGCACATCTTTAATTTCCTGGTTGTCTTCTTTTCATTCATATTTTTTTTGAACATTCTTACAAGCAAAAAATATCTTACACGACACACCTACAATAATCATTAGTTTTTTTCTTTTATCTTCTTTAAATAGTTAAAGTAGAAAAAAAAAAAACAACACAAATAGTTAGGTACATCTAAAAACGCATAATTTTTTTCAATGGTTTGATCATTATGTAGACAGAAAAACAGGTTTGCATTTTTTCTTTATGAATTTTAAAGATGCGTTGTACCTTTTAAAATTGTTCTATCTTGTACGTTTAAACTTTTTTTGTTTTTTTCCTTTTACATTCATTAACCATTTTTTTGTTTCTACTTTTCATATGCGCCTATTACTTAAGTCAAATATACATCAATAAGAAGTAGACCTGGACCACGTTAGATATTTTTGATTTCTTGTTTTTTTTTTCAACATTCTTACATAACAATTAATTAATGGTTTTTCTTTCCTCTTCTTTAAATACTTCATAAAAAAAACGAAAGAAAAAAACAACAAATAAAAAACAACAAACAACAACATCTTAAAAATTGCAAGCATAAAAAAATATTTTTTCCTACTATTTCCATGTTTTTCTATTACTTGAAACAAGTACACAATCCTTATAAACAACAAGAGCTGTCTGACGGTCGCCGCCGCCTGTCTGACCTACTTTTATGTCGTTAACCTACTCCTGTCTGACCTAATTACAGTTTGACCTACTTCCGGGTGATCTTGACCTACTTATGGGTGACATTGACCTACTAACAGTCTGGCCCAAGTGTCTACCTATCTACTTGTGTCTTGCAAAAGTTTATCACGTTTTGATGAAGTAGAAAAAAATACGGGTAAACTACTCGTAGTGGTAAGAAATTGCTTTGTTTCATTTTTAGTTTGAACTGATTTAGATAGAACTAAATGTAATATGTGGGCATTGCAATGAATATAAAGTGCTTGTTTATATACATTTTTGATTTGGGCCTGTACACCATTAACTTGGTCAGACATAACAGGTGCGCCATCATAAACCTGAGTGACTAATTTTGGACCAATTTCTAATTTATTAATCAGACTTAAAATTACTGTACTGATACCATTGGCACTTTGGTCTTTACTCACATCACAAAATTTAAAAAATCTCTCTACTGGTTCACCATTTTTATTTACATAACGTAATATACACGAAAGCTGGGGTTTTCGTGATATGTCTGTGGTTTCGTCAAATTATTTTAAAAGTAATTTCTGTGATGGAAGAGCAAATAGTATTTAGAATATGAAAAAATGTGCGACTACACAAAATGCACAAAATCATTGATTCGCTATTTCGAATATTTTTTTAAGAGAAAATAGAAAGAGCGAATATGATTACTGTCTTGTCGACTACTGTCGTTAATCATCATAATTTTTATTGTTGTTGTTTTTATTTAATTTGAAAAAAAAAATTATCTTCTGATATTACCACTTCTGAGAGAAAAGAATATTATCATCACCACAACATAAGACCGTAAGTGCGACGACACTTTTCTGCTTTTCTATTTATTATTTTAGAAGTAATTAGTTAACAGTATGGATGGGGAAAGAAGAAAATTAATGTCTTAGAATATGAAAAAATGTGCGACGGCACAAGATGCACACAAACACAATCATTGATTATTTCCAAATTTGCTTTTTCCAATATTGCTTTAAGAGAAATATTTACAAAATATACTACATAAATAAATAAATATAAATGAATAATTATTATTTGTAATAATAATAAAATGATTGCTTTAATTTTACAACAAATGCAATGAAGTTTATATGACACAAATTACTTTATTCATGAGGTACAAAAAAATTAAAATTACAAATATAAAATTGCATTTAAAATTTTTTTTTTTTTTGATTTTACGAATTATAAAGATAATTTTGCAAGTGTGCAGTGCAAACCTTGCACACCCGGAGACGACGCCACTGATATATACATATATATACATACATATATTCAATATTTATAGTCACAAATATATATTTCACAAGAATAGCAAGGACAACTAGAACAATTATAGATCATTTCATCACTGACATAGTAAAAAATGAATACTTATTGCGCATTGTAGACACTTCTATATCAGATCATGAATCTTTGCTTTTAAGCATGAGGTTACGGCCTCCCTTAGAATATCGTACAAATCACAAAATAGTATTGGATTATGTAAATGTAGAAAAGGACTTTATTTGAAATAACTTAAATTCTTATGCCAAGTTCAATGACATTGTGAATTATTTTAGTAGCTTAATCATCCATAATACGAAACAAATAATCGCAAAAAAAAAAAAGCACGAGTGGATGACTGACGAAATTCTTTTTAAAATGAAAATTCGAGATTCATATTTTAAATTTCGGAAAAAATTAAAATATCACAATTATAGTTCTTTTTTTCTATCTGTTATGTGGGGTAAATATCAGATGTGCACAATATATACATAAGAAACAGACTTTAAAAATATTTAAAAACAATCAAAGCAACATTTTTTGTTCTCTTTTTTTTCTATTCGTTTTTATTTTTCTTCCAGTATTACATTTTTCGTTTTTTTTGTTTTCTGTTATTTAGGTACGCTAAGTATTTATTTTTTTTTTTTTTAAATGTTTAATTTATACATGCATTCTATTTAAAAAATATAAATTATAACCTATAGAACATTCTCAATTTTTTTTTGTTCGTTTATATTTACCGTCCATTCATATGCATACATAAAATTTTTTTTTGTTCGTTTATGTTTACCGTCCATTCATATAAATATAACTGTTGCCTACATATTAAAAAATAATAAATCGATAAACCAGCTAAATAATAATAGTTGAGAATTTGGGAATTTGGTGTGACTGTGTTAGCAGATTTTTAATAGTACAGCACACATAAAAATATGCATACCATTTTTGTATATGTTTGTACCTACATATGTAGTAAAAAAATTTGGGTTTAAAAGTATGTAATTGAGAATATATTAAATTTCTTACTTCATGCTAATGTTTTTGAATTAAAAAAAAATTATTTTGCTTTTTCTAGACGATGTAGATATATATGTATGTATGTACATAACATATAGGTATTTTATGATTAATTCATAATTATTGTTATTGAAAAGAAAAATATTGTTGTTATTTACTATTTTTTAAAAAAGACTGGATTTCTTATTTTTAATATATTCTTTTTGTTGTTTAATGTTTTTACATAATTGGAAATATATTCTTAGATTTTATACTTCAGAAAAAGGCATTAGTGGTGCAGATCATCATTCCCTAATAGATCTTAATTTAAAGGCAGCTCCCAATTTAGATATCAATGTTAGGGCCATAATATGCGATTTTAATATGTTAAGAGTTTCGAAAGAAAAGCCCTATTTTAATTATAATTAAGAAAGGAAAAACACATATTTATATAAATATTAAAAATAAACACATTGCTTTTATAAATAAAAATGTATACTAAAAATCAATTGATTTGATGAAAAAAAAACTTAAGTTTAACACTTCCTTACTAAATTTTAAGTAAATGCATATTAAGTTTACACTGTGTTCTCAAGTGCGGCACATTAATTGGTTTACACATTCATATCTTTCAAATTCATCGCTTTCAAACCAAAAATATTTTCGAAGCACATATTATTACATATTTTGAAGTATGTACCTATGTATATGTACGCATACAATCCAATGGTCTACATAAAAAACAATAGTCTTTTATAGAAAAAAAAAAAACATTTATGTATTACGTATACGTATTGGTATTTGTTTTGGTGAGTTTAGTAAATTTAGATAAAATGTTTTATTTTGGTTCTGTAATAATTCTGTTAAAAATTCTGTTATATCTTTGTATGAAAATTTAATTTTGAAATTAAGCTAATTGCTCTAATGTTTTGCGATATTATTATTTTAAAATCATGTATTGTCATCGGGATCTGATCTAATGAAGAAAATTTCAAGTCTCTAGCTAAACGGAAAGTGTGTTTAAAATGGCTTCTAAGATTCCATCCTTTACCCAACCAAGTTAATAAAAAGCTTTTAAAAAAAAAAATATTAAAATTAGTTGAGGACAAAAAAGTTTAAACCTTTATTATTATTTTTTTTCCTATTTTTTACTATTTTGCTAACAGTGAATATAGCCGTTGCTAACAGTTACAGCATGCAGTAGTAATGAGGTAATTATTAAAGATAACCCCCACAGTGACCCCCCAAAATATATTATTATTATTATTATTACAGCAGCTATTATTATTATTATTATTATTAATATTATTATAGTTATTATTATTTATTACTACTATTAATTATACGATATGCATTATTACGACATGAAATTACTACATAATTTTTATTTATATGACCTGACCGGGGTTTGAACCCTTCGATATTTATATTAAATTTTCACAAATTAATATGAGTTTATTAGTCTTTTTAGACCAATAAAAATTTTTTTAGTGACTAATAATTATTAGACTAATAGATTTATGAAACAGAAACCGTTTTGCAGTAATCAAATTCACTAATAATTATTAGTGTAGCAATAATATTAGACTAACAGTTTTATGAAATAGGGCTCTGATCTGCTGTGAGTCAATCCACAATTGATGTGAGTGACCACAATTGTCATTACATTTATGTTTTTATTTCTGTATGGAAATAGATTCCCACACATTTAACTAATGAAAGTCTTTTATATCTTTTAACATAGGAATATTTTCTATTTCATGAAGTTTTGCATTCCTTCTACCACTCCCCAATCTGTGATTATCCGTAATTACATGTTTTCAAGAGGCACTACGCTCATATTTGTTCCTTACACCAGTTAAATACTCTTTTAATCTCACTTGCAAGGTTTTCGATGTTTTACCCACAAAAACACAGTCACATGCACTACAATTTTGTATATACCAGATTTCTTTGTATTCTCCGTTTTAAATTTGTGAGTTTCTAATAAATTGTTTAGTTTCCCTTGAGAACTATTGACTATGTGTATGTTGTATTTTTTAAAAATATTTTTCAGTTTGTCAGTGATTATAGGAACATAAGTTAATTTGACTCTTTTTTCTAATTTCATCTCCTTATGTGCTAATTTACATTCATTTAGTTTTTTGGTGTTTTTTCTTTTTTAAAATATTATTCACAACTGAAGTATCTAATCCATTTATTTGTGCTGTTTGCAAAATATAATTCAATTCACGATTATAATTTTTTTCCGGTAAAGGTAAATTAATTAGTGTGTAAATCATTGACCGAAAAGCCGCATATCTATGTGAATGAGAATAAAACGAATGTGATAAATCTCTGAGACTGTCTTGGTTTGCTACATATAGTGAATGATAAGTTTTTCTCAATTCTCGAAACTTCTAAATCTAAGAACGGTAACTTGGTGTCTTTTTCCATTTCTATCGTGAAGTTTATAGATTTATATTGATTGTTTAAAAGCTTCAATGTTTACTGTATTAAGTTTGCCTCCTGTATCGCAAACGACGCTTCAGTTGTGGATAATATTTTAAAAAATCTGCTGTCTCCACCACAGGATCGACCGCTATTATCCGAAAAGTATAAAGCCAAAATTCATTGACTCTTTACATAATGATTTATATCAAAGTCAAATAACTTCTAATAATTTAACATAATCGTTTTTATTCAATAATAATAATAAACAATGAAATGGTAAAAATATATTATGTACATTCATTCATACATCTATTTGCATGTTCATGATTTTTTTTTCATTCAAAAATATTAGAAGTAGAAAATAATAAAAACTGGAAACAAATATAAAACAAACGTAAGATTAATATTGAATCTGCTAACAAAAATTTTACAGTTTGAATTTTGTGTCATCAACAACAGAATTTGTTGTTCATACAAAATTTGTTGTTCATACAAATTCATATGGCGTGTTATGTATGCAATTTGGACTTGGAAAAAAAATTAAAAAAATCTTAAAGTTGGTCGGATCAAAAAATGTTTTATGGCAAAGTTGTTCCTCTTTACTTGTGTAACAACTTTTTCTTAATAACTTTCCTCATAATATTTTCTTGTTACGAAGTGTTCGTAAAAAACTTAAAAATGACGCTAGTAAATTACCACTTCCGGTTGGCTGATTTGTTCTAAAAGCTTACCAATCCGATATACTTACATCAAAACCTTAAATATAAAATTTCAAAAAATTCCGCTCAGTGGTTTAGGCTGTACACGTGCCCACAGACATACCCACACACGCACCAATACACACACACACATATATACAGACATCACGCTAAAAAAAATTTTACAAACTTCTACGCACCGGAGTAGTGCACATTTGCCAAAATGTCGAGTACAAATTTTTGGGCGAAAACAATACCTGCCTTATACATAATTGTATGCGGTCCGTAAAAAGAAAAAACGCACCAAAAAACTAAATGAATATAAATTAGTACATAAGGAGATGAAATTTGAAAAAAGAGTTAAATTAACTTATGTTCCTGACACTGACAAGCAGATAGACAGAAGACAAGAAATATTTTTAAAAAATACAACATACACATAGCGAATAGTTCTCAAGGGAAACTATATAATTTATTAGAAAATCCTAAATTTAAAACTGAGAATACAAAGAAATCTGGCATATATAAACTAAATTGTAGTGCGTATAACTGTGTGTACTCATAGGCCGTGTTACTTTTTCTCATCAGATGTTAAGAGGAGATGTCGAGCGCTCAGAGCGAATAATTCTCAGAGCAAGCTTTTATCTGAACTCTGACCGCTCTGAGTTGAAAAAGAAGCGCTCAGAGCACAAATTGTCAATTTGTATCCAAATTATTTTCTAACGTGATTATTTTTTATTTTATTTCATTATTTTAAATGTAATAATACAGCTGTAAAAGGAATTTATTTATGAAATAAAATAAAGCAAAGTTAATTTCTGTAAAATTTCAACAAAATTTAAAAAATTTTAGAGCTCACAGATCGCGCTCTGAGCACACTCCGAGTTAAAAAAGAAACACAAAATGGATAATTTGAGCATAAAAAGAAACACAATTTTTTTGCTTGACAGCTCTGACTCTGACTCTGATGAGAGAAAAATGGTTTTGCTGCGGAACAAAACTCCTAAACATTTAGCTGCATCTTTAGCTATACCGAAAATGTGATTTTACAATTTTTGGTTTAACTCGATATCCTGCATGCTTAAATCTGTTGAATGCTGCAAAACTTCTCCCTGAAATAGTAGGTTACGAATAGTGGTGGCAATTTTTCGCGAGATCAGACATCATTAAGTTTTTTTGGTGTTGAAATCAACTCTGTTGACTTCACCCCATTTTTGAATTTTTGCTAAATCATTATTTAGCTCACTAATAGTGAAATTTTTTGCTGTTGTATTAATTTGGTGATTGTATTAATTTGCTGTTGTATTAATGTTACAACGGCTATGAAACTCATAGGAAGGTACAAGGGTGCTGTCATCTGCGAAGTTATGGATCGGATTGGAGGTTAATGAAAGTAGGTCATTGATAAATATTAAGAAGAGAGTGCGTGATAAAACTGGTCCTGAGGGATACCAGCATTTATTTTGAATTTGTCAGATGAATATCCATCGACCAGTACACGAATTGTGCGATTCGAAAGGAAATTTCTAATACATTTTAAAAAGACCCTACCTAGACCTAATGCTTTGTATTTTGCCAATAGAGCATCGTGCCAAATTCGGTCGAAAGTCTTAGAAATATCAAGAGCCACAACATCGGAGTCACCAGAACGATGGAGGCTGATGTTTAGCTTCTCTCAAAGGTAAGTCATGAAATCATCGATGGAACGACGGGCTCTGAACCCGTATTGTTTGTCATGAAGCAAATCTTTGTGATCCAGCTATTTCAGAAGCTTTTGACTCACAATTTTTTCCATTACTTTGTAAAGAATCCAGTTCTGGTACCTGCTTTATCATTTGCACTCCAAACTGATCCATCTTCTTTTAATATTTGAACTTTAAATTTGATGTAGGTTGACGATAAATATCGATATATATCTCAATTTCCAAGCGAAACAAATTCAATGTAAACTATTGAATTGTGATGCCTCTAAAGAAGTTAAAGGATTATATGCTACCTCTTCTGAACATAAAATACTTGTGTGTACAGGTAATGACGCAAAACAATTAAGTTGAGATTTCATACACTCCATTTTTAATTGAATATATCAGAGATTATACTTTGCTTTTTTCATGCATGTCTTTTTATACCGCTTCGACTTTTTATGGCTCTTCGTTTTCCACCATATATCAAATGCAGTTGATTAACTAGGTACTGATTTTCGTAAATTTTTTATGCCACCTTTGCTTTAATCAATTACATCTTCTTTTTTTATGTTGGCACCAGATGCTATATCATTTAAAATATTTTTAATTGTGTTTACAACCTCTTTTTTAATGAAGTCCCCACTTGGTGTAAAAACTGGTGTCAAGTAACGAATTAAACTTCCAAATAAATTTTCAAAACCGCGACCTCTCTGTATAAATGAATAAAATTGTAATAGAGGTCCAATATCATTTAGACCCCACCTATTTGCGACAAATAATATCTCACGTAAGCTCGTTCTATGTTTGATCATATTTGAGTAGTAGTATTTATGTTGTTTTTCACAATCAATGCTTTTTAAAGTGTAAAATATTTTTTGTTGGATAGAAGCTTGAAGAAGAACAAAATTGATTCCACCACCGTATTAATAGCAAATTTTATTCGCTATAGTTTCAAAAATATTTTTTTCTATAGGTATATAATGGATATTTTCAAATTCAATATTTATAGATATTCTACAATTTTCTAAGTTAATAGCTCTCAATGCTCGCACTTTACTACTTCCAAAAACAGATGATTGAACTATATCTGAATAAATCATCAATATTTCATTCAATTCCACTTTATTATTAGCAACAGCTAATTTGAATAGTTCGGGTAATTTTATTTTGAAATTTTTTATATTTTTTTTCTGTTGAAATACATTATAACTATGATTAACAATTACATTGAAACTATATTCATCAAAAGTTTGCAATATTCGAATTAAATCGCTGCGGTTAGATTGTGACACTTTTTTAAATGTTACATCATTATAATTTTTTTGGATGAGAGATGCACGTCAAAACTTCATTAGAAAATTCTTTTCTAACCTGGTTTCGAGTAAATCAAATCCTGGATTAGGAGTTACATTTTAAATAACCGTTGACAAAAAATTAAACTTCCAATCATCCAAATGAAATTCCGAATCGTCATATGAATAATATCTGTAACCTATACTTACTTTGATTTTTTCATGAGGTTTTTCAATGTTGGTTACATAAACATTGTACTGGTCAATATTTATAAAAGCACTTTTCTCTTTGTTAAATTCTTCTGTTTGCAGAAAATCTGTTAGATAAATTTCTGAGAGGCCAACTTTCCAATTTTCATTTCTTAAAGTGAATAGGTAATTTATTTTCGAATGAAGTTAAAGTGTTGTCTGGAAACAGTTTTAAATCATAATAAATAACTTATCATAACTAAAATATGTTACATAGAAGTCATCTTGAGTATCCATCTTTGTTAACTTCTTATGAAACATAATGGTGCGATATTTATATGTTGTCCATTCCGGTGTTGATGACGTCCTTAGTTTTGGACTTCTTAGTAAAGGTTTTAGTTTTTGTTTTTTTTTGTTTCAGGAAACTGTGAAACTATAGTTCAGGAAATTGAACTACCGACCGATTTTTGTGTCTTCTTTTTTTCAGCAGATGGTACAGTTTCAAACATTCGATAATCAGAGCTTAGAGATGGGTCTTTCTACTAATTTTTCATCTTTCAACATTTTAGTTTGAGCAAATTTTTTAAATGAATTTTCATGCAATATTCTTTTTAAAAAAATTAGTTCTAATACGAAATAAATCGTTAATGTTGTGTTAATCTTGTTAATCTTGTGTTAAATCCAACACAATATAACCATGTGGTTTTTATGTTGACTCATTATATACTCTCAAGAAACCTTTTATATTTTCCGGATATAGTTGCCTAGCAAGAGGAAAAATCTGTGGTTTGCCTCGAGGGTTTTTGAAAAGCACTAAATATTTCCAATATAATGAAATATCTCTTAAGAATTTCGCCTGATGAAAAAAGTTTTGCGTTAACAATACAATTGATAAATTACTATGGTGTGAACCTTTTGTAAATAGCTCACATATTTGTTTATTTGCAGAATCTAACATTAAATCATCTAAAACTATTAAAGTAGGATTATTTTCATTCCCACTAAACTCTTTCGGAATACCGGTATAAAAGTCTATATCAGGGAAAGCTGTATTTTTCGGTATAGCAGAAATTTCTGGATTTCACCATTTTATTGTTTCAATTTTTGGATAAATCAAGTTGTTAATATTTTCAATTAAATTACATATAAATGTTATTTTTCCACATGCAAATGGTCCTGCTATCATCATTGTAAATGGATGAATAAAATTAATTATTTTTGATCTGTGTCTGATAAGAAACTGAATTTAAAATACAATTAGCAGCGAACATATAAGAGCAGCGAACATATTCTTAATACAGTCATTTTGAATTATGGAAGTAAAGGAGTTCTTAAATATTTATTCCTCCGTCTTATTAGATGATCATAAGAAACTAATATTACATCTATATAAACACATTAAAAAAAGTTCTGGAGTAAATAAGTACAATACAATTTATGGTACTCATTTTGCGCTTTATCCATAGGCATATGGTAATTCTACTTCTGGACCAGACACATGTGAATATCATACAATATAAAATTATAGAATCACTTTGAAAAATTTAATTAAATGGTACAAGGATAATGTTGAGGTTTCAAGTTATGTCAGAAATTCATAGAGGAGCTAAGAGGAAATTTACACGATGAAAAGGGTAATTAAAATGATACTTGGCAAATTGATTTGGTTGAAATGATTCCATTTATAAAATTTAATAAGAGATATAAATATTTATTATATATTTATTATATTTATAGTGCTGCTAAAAAACCAGAAAATTTACAACCTGATCAAGGTACGGAATTTTTCACCAAGGATCTAATAAGGAAAAATAAGATTAACTATTATCACACATATTCAGAACTTAAAGCATCAGTTGTAAAACGTTTGATTCGTACCCTAAAAAACACGATGGGGAAGCAATTTAGTTTGCAAGGCACGTATAAATGGTTATCTATTCTACCAACGCTAATAGAAAAATTTAACTCACGATATCATCATACTATTAAACTTCCACCTAAAAAGGTTATAAAGAAAAATGAGATATTGATTTACTGTCTACAATAAATTAAAAGTTTTCCGAAAATAAAATACAAATTTGGAGATTTTGTTCGTATAAGCAAATTTAAAGGTGTATTTGCAAAAGGTTATCAACCTAATTGGTCAACAGAAATCGATACAAAAGCAAAAATAAAACAACTAATCAAATAACACACAATATACTTGATTACAAACAAAAACCTCATGGTTTGGTGATCTCATAACTTACCTTTGCGAAAAGTTGAATATCAGTCTTCACCATTCTTGTGAGTCTCATATGGTGGCTTTGCATATTTCTAAAACTTTTGACCGAGTCTGGCATGATGCTTTACTAGGAAAATATAAAGCATTAGGTTTAGGTAGGATCTTTTTAAATGGAATGGAAATTTTCTTTCGAATCTAACGATTCGGGTACATGTCGATGGATAATCATCTGATAATTTTATAATAAATACTTGTGTCCCTCAAGGATCGGTTCTATCTCCCACTCTCTTCTTAATATTTAGCAATGACCTGCTTTCGATAAACTTCAATCCAATCCATAGTATCGCAGGTGTCAGCACCCTTGTAGCTTCCTATGAATTTCATAGCCGCAGATTAATAGAACAGCAAAATGTTTCACTACCAGTGAGCTAAATAATGATTTAGCCAAAATTCAAAAGTTGGAAGAAGCAAACAAGCTTGACTTCAATACCAAAAACACACAATGCTGTTTAATTTCGCATAAAATTTCGCATCGAGTTAAATAAAAAATTGACTTGGTGAAATCATATTTTTGGTATAGCTAAGGATGCTGCTAAATGTTTGGGTTTCTTGTACCGCTGTAAAGGTTACTTTTCTTTAATCGGCCTTCTCAATATCTATAAAATGTACATTAAGCCGAAAATGGAGTACAATGCACATAACTGGGCTGGAGCACCCCAAAGCACTGGCTGGGTTATCTCCACAATGTGCAAAACAGAGCTAACAGAGTTCATTGACCTTAGAAGTAAAATTTTATAAATTTTATAAATAAATTACATATCAAAAATTATCATTAGTACATAAGAAACATATGCTTATTTTGTATATAATAAATCTATTCAAAATAGATGACTAAAAATTATTTAACAATTAAAAATATAATTTTAATAGATACCGGCGCCATCTGAGAACAAATAAATTGATTACTTATATAAATGTGTTATATAATTATGAATTTACATGTGAGCGTAAAAGAGAAAAATATATTAAATTAAGTAAGAAAAATAAGAATTATTTTAAAAACTGACAGAACATAATAATTATAAACAAAGCAAATATAAATTGTTAGTAATAAGAATTAATTTTCAATTTAACTATTAAATTTGAATTTAATTTTAAATGCATTTTTTGGTGCTGCTGTTAGATGCTGTAAAAGGATTGAGGTGAACCAATAATTCAGATAAGTATTTTATTTTAATTTATTTATTAAAGTGTAGACTCTTTGTGTAATCTTTCTTTTCAGGTTTTCTTTTAGTTGAACAATGAAGCCAAACCAAATTATTGGGATTGGTCCGCAACATTTTTCCGGCCTTGGCGTCATTGTGAATGAGTAGAACTCTTAAAGTAGAACCCGATCGTGATAGGTGATGTTTACTGTACCAATTGATATTACCATGGTTTGACCGCTAAAGTTTATTGTTATTTTTTATTGTTGATTGTTTTGTTTGTCTTTATTTTTGTTTATTTCCTTTGTTTGTTTTTAGGTTTTTAGATCGATGTATATTGCGCACGAGCACCATGAAGTTTAATCTAAAAAATAAAAGACATATAGCGCCCCGACTCGCTGTTTTTAACGTATATATTTTGTGAGTATGTAGTATTTGATTATATATATTTATTTATATGGGGATACTTTAGTTATATGTATAAAATATAAATTATAGTGTGTTGTAATTGGTGTATATATATTTCCTAGTAATAATTTAGTGATTTATTGATATATATATATATTTTTTTTTTATGATTTTTTTCTAATGTGTTTGCTAGCGAGCACGATTTATTTGTATTGTATATTCGCTATAGTGATTCCCTTCTTTTTAGTTATGGATTTTTATTTCTTGATTTGAATGACATATGTATCTTGAAAGTTTAATTGATAATAGATAATTTATGAATTAAATTTTATATATGTTTATTATAATTTAATTTCAGTTTCTTTTTTTTTTTTGCTATGAATAATATGAATGTTTTTTATTGAATGTTTGGTAATACACAAATTTTTGCATTGCTCTTTTGAATGTTGTATTTTTACATTTTACTGTGACTACTCTTACTAACTCAAATACTCGACTATGAATTTTTGCTATGAGGATTACAGGTGCGAACCAAACTTAGATGGTCAAATAATTTAGCAATATGTGACAAAATGTTTCGTTTTGGTAAATTGACGTCTACTGGATCAAGATTAATTGAATATACGAAAGTATATTTTGTTGGACTCAAATAAATCGCGAGAGTTTTCACCTTTGATTCTTGTTCCATGATTTCACTAATTTCTCGATTTTCAGTTGGTATTAAATTTAACATTTTGTTACAATTTGATATCCATTTATGTAGGTGAAAGCCCCCTGATTCCATTAGGTCGATTAACTCTCCTTGAATTTTCAATGCATCCCTTTCATTATTTGCTCCAGATAGGAGATCATCTACATAAAAATCACGTAACGCTATTTTTGGCGCTATAAAGTACCTTTCTTTTGCATTTAATGCTAATTGTTTAATAGGTCTTGTTACCAAGAAGGAGGCGCTTTTAATCCCAAAAGTCATTGTAACTAATATAAAATCCTGTATAGGTTGATCTGATCAATCACGTCAAAGTATTCTTTGATATTGCGCATTTTCTGAATTCATCCAAATTCGTCGATACATTTTTGTGATGTCGCCTGTAAACTTTAACAAAAACCTGATTTCCTTTTCTTTTCAATATTTTTTGAACAAGAAAAGTGTCCGAATTTTTGACTCGAGTATGTTCAGGCTTGTAAAAACAATCTAAAATCGGTGATTTTGTATAATCTAGTAAGTTGTAAGTAATTGGGTCTGTGCGTTTTACTTCTTTAATTGTAAATATTTCTGTTGACCAGTTTGGTTGATAACCTTTTGCAAAGGTACGGAATTTTTCACCAAGGATCTAATAAGGAAAAATAAGATTAACTATTATCACACATATTCAGAACTTAAAGCATCAGTTGTAAAACGTTTGATTCGTACCCTAAAAAACACGATGGGGAAGCAATTTAGTTTGCAAGGCACGTATAAATGGTTATCTATTCTACCAACGCTAATAGAAAAATTTAACTCAAGATATCATCATACTATTAAACTTCCACCTAAAAAGGTTATAAAGAAAAATGAGATATTGATTTAGTGTCTACAATAAATTAAAAGTTTTCCGAAAATAAAATACAAATTTGGAGATTTTGTTCGTATAAGTAAATTTAAAGGTATATTTGCAAAAGGTTATCAACCTAATTGGTCAACAGAAATTGATACAAAAGCAATAATAAAACAACTAATCAAATAACAAACAATTTACTTGATTACAGACAAAAATCTCATGGTTTGGTGATCTCATAACATACCTTTGCGAAAAGTTGAATATCAGTCTTCACCATACTTGTGAGTCTCATATGGTGCCTTTGCATATTTCTAAAGCTTTTGACCGAGTCTGGCATGATGCTTTACTAGGAAAATACAAAGCATTAGGTTTAGGTAGGATCTTTTTAAATGGAATGGAGATTTTCTTTCGAATCCAACGATTTGGGTACATGTCGATGGATAATCATCTAATAATTTTATAATAAATGCCGGTCCCGATGACGAGTTGTCGTAAGCTCAAGGACAAAGAGTAAAATGAGTTCCGTATATTGATGGAAATTGTTCTGTTATTGAAAATTCTTTAATGTATTTATACATGTGAAAAATACGGTGTTTATGCTCATTTAATAAGACAGAGGAATATGATTTTAAAAACTCTTCTACTTCTTTCACCTCCATCTTTTAAAATGAGAATAAGTTATAGACGTTTGTGCTTTTATATATTTGAACAACTCTAATTACTTTTCAATGAGGAAGTAGAAAGAAGTAAACTAAAAAAAAGGAATTTAAACACTTCTAATTTCCTTTCTTAGATAATAATTTATAAATTCATTTGAATATTGTTGCAATCTTAACGATAATTAATTTCTCGATCAAATACAAAATACAATCCTATATTATGCTAATTATTACAATTGTTATTAAACTGTTGCAAAAAGAATCTATTTTTTCACTTTTTTTAATATTATATTGACTAAAAATTAAATTTATATTTTTATTCTTTCATTCTTTTATTGCATAGGAATACAAATTATTTTGGTATTTAACAAGTAATTTTTTAAACAATACAGCAAATCAGTTCCATAACTAGTCATATTAAAACTTAAATAGTTAGAATAATTAAAAATATTAAATAATAAAAATGTCAAAAAAATTTTTACTAAATAAATATCAAGAAGAGCAGCAATAACAGCATCATGAAAATTATGTTGCAATCACAAAACATGCTAGTACCGTACCTACGAGAAAGTACCTAAAAGATGCTAATACGGTACCGGATTATGAAGAACCAACCGATTGGATCCAAAATGCAATAAATGAAGTAGCACTTTACATTCTCGAAAATGTCAACCCCACGGATAAGGTGGGTGTTACATTTTGTGAAAGAAACTTTGAAGAACGAGGTACCGGGTGGATAAATTTTAGATACGCTTCAGAAATTAATTTTCGAGATATCTGGGAAATGATATCAAAAATTTTTCAAAGCAACTCTGAAGGACTTAGCACTGATACATTTTGCATACGTATTACTTCTGTTAAGCTTCCTCAGGGCAGAGGGAGACGAAAATTATAATACCTTCGATAAGGAAAGTGCTAAGAAAAAAGGTAACGTTAGTATTAGCAACAACGATAACTTATGTCTTCCAAGAGCGTTAGTAGTGGCAATGTCTTACATTGATAAGCATTCTGATTACCTTAAAATTCGAAAAGACACTGAAAAATTACAAACAATGAAGGCAACAGAACTTATTAACAACGCTAACATAAATATACCTCAAGAAGGTTGTGGAATACCAGAACTTCAGCAGTTCCAACAATATTTAAAGGAATACTCCATAACCGTTTATAAATATGGAAGCAAAGGTAGAGATATTATATTTGAGGGAAATGGCGGTGAAAAAAGGATCAATCTCCTGTACGACAAAGGCCATTACAACGTAATCACTTTGCTTACTGTGGCATTTTGCTGTAGTTACTATTGTGAAAAGTGCCATAAGCCATTTTATATCCGAAATCGTCACAGATGTGAAGGAACATGTCCCCAATGTCAATATTCTCCAGCTTGCCCAAAAAAGCAATTAAATATTTTGTGTAAAGATTGTAACCGCCATTTTAGAGGGAATGATTGTTTTAATAACCATAAAGCTTCCAATTCATGGAAGGAAGCATCCATTTGCAGCTCAGTAAAGAGATGCACAAAATGTCTAAGAACATAACAGACAAATAGAGAACATACATGCGGCGAATGTTATTGTAAAACATGTAGTAAACATGTTCCTCAGGAACATTATTGTTTTATACTACCAGATGAAAGAAACCCAAATATTGAAGATGTTTTCTATATTTTTTACAATTTGGAGTGTAATTTTTCCGAGAAAAGTGTATTGATAATGAAGTTTATGAAATAAAGGAACATGAACCGAATTTATGTGTACTGCAACAACGTTGTAATTTATGTCAGTAGGTATAGGGGCACTTTGGCATGGGAAAAAATAAGCCCATATCGCACGACCTAGTTTTTAATAAACCATATCGCACGCCCACGCAAATTAACTTATATTTGAATGACCTTGAGTTTTAGAGAAACCGGAAGTGTTGTGACCTGGATTCTGTTAGAAGTTGGGGTAAAACAAGTCTTTTAGAGCTCTTTGATTGTATATTATAATAGGTCAACATGAAAATAGTTAGCAAAACTGTTATATGTAAATATTAAAGCACATGTTATTTAATGTTGGTGAACTAGTTTTAAAGTGTATCTTTAAGGAATGCTTTTTTTTTTTTGTGTTGGTTAACTAGTTTTACTATAGGAAGAAATACAAAATAACAATTAACATCTTCGTTTTTTTTTTTTTAGCAGAATATCTGATTTAGATTACTATGTAGTATTTTAAAAAAGTAGAAAAAGAAAGAGGCAAGAAAAGTTGAATGCAAATAGATTGGTATAGTATAGTATAGTAAGAACGTAGAATATATATCTACATATATATGTTGCATATAAAAAGGTTAAAAAGAAATTCAAAATAGAAATTAGCGCCCACATGTACCTTTTTCTTTTTTACGTTTGATTAAATCTGGTTTTGTTTACAATATTTGTATATTATTTAAAAGATACAAAAAAAAAGGTAAAAGAATAAATTGAATTATCAAGATAAATTTATTAAGAATATATTGCATTCTTAAATTTCTGAATACCTGGTATAGGACGGCTTGTATGTTATGAAATTAGAAGGTCAAAACAAAAAGGAAAATCTAAAGGGTATTAATTTCTATGTAGAAAATTCTAAAATAGAAACTATGTAATCAGAAGATTTAAATTGAAATTTGTAATTATGTCATACAGATGGTAGACAAATTACGTTTTCGTTATGTATTAAGTTGAGTATGCTTATTTTTTCTAATTTTCATTTTACTTTTTTTCGTTCTAATTAGGTGATACGAAATATAATAGTACATTGCCTACTTATATTGAATCATCTATTCTAATTTTTTTTTTTTTTTTATATGACTCTCTACAATAGTCAAATACCTCTCACAGAGCTTAAACTGAAAAGCCTGAGAAAAAAAATGTAAATAAAATGCAAACGTTTTTTATTAAAAATAAGTAATTACTTTCTCTTTATTAAACATTTTTTTTAAACATCTATTATTTATAATTAAAATATATAATCTAACTAGCTGTAAAAAAAGAAAAATTTAAAAGCAAAAAAAAAAAGTGTAAACAAGTAAAATACAGAATTTTGTTTTTTTTACTAAATTTTTTTTATTTATTAATTTTATTTTTATTATAATTTGGTTAATTGCTAAATGTTTATTGCTTGTTTCATCAAGCAGTTTTACATTTTCAGTGCTATCTCTAATTAAATAGATATCGCCTTTTAGAATGAAAATTATGTAATTTTTTGTTTCAAAACCTGGGATTTCTTCCTCTTCGGTGGAAGCACAACCTGTGTTGGTTGTGTAAAGGAAAATATGTCTTTAGTGTTGTTGTCCATGCTTGATTATGTTGTTTACTTTGCTTGATTTTAAGTAAGACTATGATTTCTTCTATAAAATTCTGCATTATTTATATTAAATAAAATTGTTAGAAATCTATAGCATATTAATTTACCAAAGCATATTAATTAAAATTTTAATTTATTTTAACTGCTTTCGGCTTCATAAATCAAACTACATTGTTGAAATATTTTCTATTTCAAAGAAAGATTCAAAAAGATGTAGGTAATTTTAAAAATATTATGTTAAAAAATATTTATTAAAAATACAATGTTGCAAATACTTTGTTTGAAGATAGGTGTTTACTGTAAAAACAAAATATTTGTGTTTAAACTTGAATTTATTCTATAAATTCCTTTTCGATAATTTATATCAAATGCAATTGCATGCAATATATACAATCTACTAACGTATATTTAATTAAAATTGAATTTATTGTAATTACTTTTTTAGAATTCATACATCTTACAAACATTGTTGCAAATATTTGCTTGAAAAAATTTTTTTTACTCTGAAAACGAAATATTTAAATTAGTTTTGGTTAGTTTGGTCAAATAGCTGCAGCAAGCGAGTCAATACAAAAAACAAATATAAAAAATGTCAAAAAAAATTTTATTAGAAAGATTTTTTAATCATTCACCGGATATTGAATCACTTCCTTATAGGATTGAAAGTGATTCAGCATCACTAGTCAAACGTTTTAACGTACGCGGACGTAAAGTCAAGTTTATAATTAATTCAGTTCCTAATAACGTAGAACCGGTTAACTGGATAAAAAACGCATTGTATAAAATAATTCAAGATGTTACAAATGATTTGCACCCTCTGGATAAGGTAGGATTAACATTCTGTGGAGAAAGCTTTCAGCAACATGGTCCTGGATGCATAAGTTTTAGAAATGCAGGCGATCTAACATTTTCTGATGTATGGGAAATGATATCAAAAATTTTTCAAAGTAATTCTAAAGGTAACTACTAAATAAATACTTCATTATTATTTTTATTATTAATACTTTTATTTTGTTTTTATGTTACAGGTTTAAGCACAGATACATTTTCTCTTTCAGTTACTTCTGCAAGGCTACCATTTGGGAGAGGAATATCACAAAAATATTCATCATATGATGAGGAAAGCTTAAAGCGGAAGGGAATAATTTGCATTAAAAACAAGTTTAACAAAAACATAAACAATTTATGTTTACCTCAGGCCTTAATTGTGGCAATATCGCAAACTAAAAATGATAAGAACTACAAACACAAAATTCGTAATGATACAGGAAAATTACAAACTTTAAAAGCTATCGAACTAACTAAAAATGCAGAAGGTTGTGGAATACACGAACTCAAAAAGTTTCAAGAATATTTGAAAAATTATAAAATTGTTGTGTACAAATGGGGAACAAGAGGCAAAGAGGTAATATTTGAAGGAATTGGACCTGAAAAACGGCTAAATTTGTTGTTTTATAAAAATCACTACAACGTAATAAAATCGCTGACTGCAACCTTTTGCGCCAGTTATTATTGTGAAGATTGCCACATTCCATACAACAACAAAAGTAATCATAGTTGCACAGGAACATGTCCATGCTGTCAAAATTCTCCACCATGTCTTAATAATTTAAAACAAATTTTATGCAATGATTGTAATCGTTCATTTCGAGGTCGAATGTGTTTAGATAACCATAGGGCGTCAAGTTCAAAACGCAACAGTATTTGTGACGAAGTTAAAAAATGTTTGTCTTGCTTAAAACTTTATAGAGCCGACAGAAACCATGTATGTGGTGAATACTTTTGCAAGATTTGCAGTAACTATGTTCCTGAGAATCATAAATGTTTTATTCAACAAAACAAAAATTAACCTAGACTACAAAATTTTATTTATATATTTTACGATTTGGAAACACAACAAGAAAAAGCTTTTGGAGAGAAGTACATAAGAGGCATTCTATCAGATATTAAACTACATGAACCAAATTTGTGTGTTTTCCAGCAAAGATGTGACGCATGTATTTCGTTGTCCTCGTTATATTTTTGTGAAACATGTAAATTTAGAAGAAGAGGAATTAACGAGGGAAATATTATAGAGCAATTTCTGATGTACATAATAGAGATAAGAAACGAATTCAAAACTGTCGTGGTAATAGCACATAATGGACAATCTTTTGACCATCAATTTATTTTAAATATTATATTAGAAAAAACCTCTTTAAAAACTAAACTAATTATGCGAGGTTCAAAAATTATCATGATGTTATTAGATAACATAAAATTTATAGACTCAACTAATTACTTTGCAATGGCATTATCAAAATTACCAAAGGCTTTTGATTTACAAATTGATTTGAAAAAAGGATATTTCCCGCATCTCTTCAATACAACGGAAAATAAAAATTATATTGGACCATTACCACCTGTTGAATATTATAACCCAGATACCATGAAAACTAACGAACGTGAAGTATTTCTGAAATGGTATGAAGATCACAAAAATGATGAATTCTATATGGAAAATGATATTGTAAAATATTGTATAAATGACGTAGCAATACTAACGCAATCATGCTTAAAGTTCAGAGAATTTTTTCTTAGAGAATGTAACGTTGAACCTTTTCTAGAGGCCACAACTATAGCGTCTGCTTGTAATCTTGCATTTAGACGTAATTTTTTAAAACCAGATACGATTGGTTTAATACCCAAAAACGGGTATAGGTATTCAGATAACCAATCAAAGGCAGCTATTTAATGGTTGGTTTGGGAGGAGGAAAAACGGAATATTAACATTAGACATGCTGATAAACAAAAAGAAGCTGTCGTAGCCGGTGTAAAAGTTGATGGTTTTTGTTCAGAAACTAATCAAGTTTTTGAATTTTATGGATGTTATTATCACGGTCATCCTAACTGTTTTCCACGTAATCGTAATTCATATTTATATGATGATAAAAATGATACAATGAATGAACGATATGATAGAACTATTAGAAAATCTGATAGGTTGAAAAGATTAGATTACAATGTAATTGAAATGTGGGAATGTGATTTTTATTGTCAAATAAGTAAAAGCAAAATGAATTACTTAAATAACCATCCATTAGTACAACTTTCACCATTAAAACCTCGGGATTCTTTTTATGGTGGTCGTACAGATAATGTTTACAACTACTACAAATGTAAAAAAGAAAAAAAAAAAAATATATAGATATTTCTTCTTTATATCCATGGGTTTGCAAATATGGAAAATTTCCTGTCGGCCATCCAGATGTTTATGTAGGAAACGTTAATTGTACTCAACAAAATTTAAAAGATTTGAATGGACTTATAAAATGTAAAATTTTACCACCAGAAAATCTTATACATCCAGTATTACATGTAAAACAAAACAACAAATTAATGTTTTCCTTATGTCGCACATGTAGTGAGGAAAAAAACCTAAATGAATTTTGTTTACATAATGATAACGAAAGAGCTTTACTTGGAACATGGATTATTGATGAAGTGTTAAAAGCTCTTGAATTGAAATATAAAATATTAGAAATTCATGAAATATGGAGTTACAACATATGTCAATACAATGGTGTAACAAAAACAGATGGTCTTTTCACACAAATGATGAACAAATTTTTAAAAATAAAACAACAGGCAGCGGGATGGCCTAGTAACTGTATAACAAAGGAAGAGAAAGAGAAGTATATAACGGATTTTCTTAGAAATGAAAATATTCAACTAGAATTTAATGAAATTGTAAATAATCAGGGACTACGATCTTTTGCAAAATTAATGCTTAATTCTTTTTGGGGTAAATTTGGACAGAGAGAAAACTTACAAAAAACAATAATTATTAATCAACCTAAGGATTTATATGACATGTTAACAAATCCATCTATAGACGTTTGTGGTATTCTTCCAGTAAGTGAGGAAAATATTATAGTTAATTGGCAGTACAAAGAAGAAGCAGGTGAATCATTATCTACTGTAAATGTATGTATTGCAGCTTACACAACTACTCAAGCTCGATTAAAATTATATAGCTATTTAGAAAAACTAAAGGATAGAGTTTTATATTATGACACTGATTCCGTAATATATATAAGTCGTACAGGAGAATATGAACCCCAAACAGGGGATTTTATAGGAGATATGACAGATGAACTAGAATGTTATGGTGTTGGAAGTTACATTACAGAATTTATAAGTGGAGGCCCTAAAAACTATGCATATAAAGTTCACAGTACGAAAGACAATGAAGAAAAACTAGTTTGTAAAGTTAAAGGAATTTGTTTAAACTATACAGCCTCCCAAAAAATTAATTTTAATACAATTAAAGAAGCGGTGCTAAACGTGAAGGAAGACAACGATATATACATTCTTTCACAAAATATTCGACGTAATAAAGAGCATAAAGTTATCACAGTTCCTGAAATAAAAAAATATCAAACTAGGTTAGAAAAACGTAAATTTATGGAAGATGGTAGTTCATTTCCCTATGAATATAAAACATCTAATGTTAATAATTAATTAGAAATATAATGTTTAAATTTTTATTTAAAAATTTTAGTATAAATAGCACAAATAAATATCAAATATGTTCAAATTTATTAAACACTATTTTTTTTTATTAATCCAAGTATTATGATCATCATTGAACCCTAACCATTTAACAAAAACTTTATTACCTTGTTTTTTAATAATTTTTTCTACCAGGTAAGAATTTGGATATTTAACAGGAGTGAGTTCCTCTTTGTAGAAACCACCTGAAATAGGATTATTTTTATAATCTGATAATTGATATATAACTGGATATGTATTATTGATCTTATCAATTTTAAATATTTCAGTTGACCAATTTGGTTGATAGCCTTTTTCGAGGTGACCTTTATATTTACTTATTCTTACATATTCACCAACCTTATATTTACTTTTTTGAAAAATTTTAGGTTGCATATATATATTTTTCAATATATTTCTTTCATTTTTTCGCCTAACTTTTTCAGGTGGAAGCTTTATTGTAGAATGTTTTCTTGAATTATAATCTTTTATTATTGATTGCAGAATAGATAACCATTTATAATTTCCATTTAGACTAAATTTTTTCCACATAAAATTTTTCATTGTACGATTAAATCGTTCAACAATTGATGCTTTTAATTCACTGTATGTATGATAGTGATTGATTATTTTTTCTCTCATATAGTTTTGAAATTGTGAATTAAAAAACTCTTTGCCTTGATCAGAGTGAATATTTTTGGGTATAACTTTAGCGCGCTCAAAAATTGATTTCAGGGCATTTAAAACATTTTCAGCATTCTTTGTTTTTACAGGTTCAGCATATGCGTATTTAGAAAATATATCTATGGCAGTTAACATATATTTAAAGCCATTATTAAACTTTGCGTATGGTATCATTTCAACTAAATCAATTTGCCAAGTATCATTGAAACCTCTTTGTAAGAATTTCCTTCTAGGATATCTACGCCTTGCTGGTCTATGAATTTCCATTACAATTTGAGCTTTTGACATTATGCTTATACCGTTTAATTAACTTTTCTAATTCTTTGTTATATTTTTCTACAAAATAGCATTCACAAGTGTCAGGCCCTGACGTACAATTATTATAAGCCCAAGGACAGCAACTAAAATGTGCACCATATTTTGAACTGTACTGTTCTTTACCAACAATTTTTCTAAATAATTGTATACATTTGAAATATAAGTTTTGTGTCCATCTAATAATGTAAATTAGTATTTTTCTAAGAAATCTTTCACATCCATTCTTAAAATAAATACCAATAAAGATAATGCATTCTTTTTATACCTTTTCAAAATTTGAATTTTTATTCAGTCAGTTGTCAGTTCTAATCTTAGTAACACTGCAAATTAATAAAACAAAATACTTAATTTTCTCAAAAAGTCTGGTTATCAACATTTTAACATTTCAAATGGACAGTAATTTTGTAGAAAGAAGGCAAGTTTCTGAATCTTTGGACAATGATAAAGAGAATTTGCAACCAACCACATTATATCCGTATTATTGTAGATGTTTAATATTATTTTTTACATTTTTGTTTATTTATTGTGTTGTTTTTGCTATTGCCATATTTTATTGTAATTGTAAAAACAAAAGTAAATAAAATTTATTTAAAATTTTTTATTATAAATTTATTTTACAGTTTAATCTTATTCTAAGATTTTATTCTCTTGATTTATATTTAAATATTTATCTATTAATTCTTTTAATAAAAATGGAATCTCAAAAAATAATCTAGAATAATTACATTGACCATTAAACCGGTTTAATGGAATGTATATTTCATCTTTTAATATAGTTTGCTGGTTTTCCACACACGTTCTAATATATTTTCTTACGTATTCTTTTACACATCCTTCAGCATTTTTGTTGTAAACCATTACTAAGTGGATAAAATTAAATAGATTACGAAATTTATCAATTTCCTCATCTTTTAGTACAAATGAACGTGGTTTTCCAGTTTTTATACCAAATTGTAAGCAGGAAACTTTATTTTTAGGATGTAGATGATATTGCTGATAAAATTCCAACCAATCTTCATAATTAATAAACATTAATTTTTTCCCAATGCGATGTAATGAAATTGTTGCTTCTATTAATTCTGTATGAAAACCAACAACAATTTTTACCTTATGTGCTTCGTTTAAAAAGTATGTATAGGCCAATAACATATTGTATATGATACTATTCCTCTCACAGTTGTTTTAAAATGAGTTAAAAAAGCGCAATATTTTAGATATATATATTTATATTTTTTGTTTAGAAACACAGCTCTGAATATACTTTTTCCCAAATATGCTGTTATAAAGTTTTAAAATTAGATTATCATTATGGATATAACTAACACTAATAAATTGTGTTAAAAATTTATTCATACTTATATTATTACACTTACACCAAGCGTAAACACAACAATATTGTCCACATACATCTGAAAAGTTACTTTGTAATTGTCTATCATTAAATATTATGCATTGGTTTTTTAAATAATTAAGAATTTCTGGTTTATCTGGTGTGCCACCGTAAGAATCAAAATATTCTATGCAACTATCTTTTGGAATAAAAATAATTAACCAATGTGTTCCAGGATCTTTGGCTTTATCAGTGTTTACAATCATGAATGTTGACCTTTTAACTATATTAGGTAATTTATCCAAAGCAAAAACTCCTTTCAAAAATTTGTTTGTGTATTTGTTACATCTTAATATATTAGTTAATTCTAAAGTATTCATGAATCAAATTTACTTAAATCATACACTTTACTTATTTCGTTAGTGTAATTTACTAAGAAATCTTTTCTTATTTTTTCATTTGTTATAATAATATCAAATTTCTCCAATATCTGTCTAAGATCGTTATTTATTTTATTATTGTGAACAGTTCCAAAAGTATAATTTTCAAGATGATAATTTAAAAGTTCTTTTGTTGGAAATTTGTATGTAAACTCTTTTATTAATTTTTTACAAGGTTCTTTAATTCCAAGTAAGCAAATATCTTTCGCGAATAAGTTGTTTTTATCATCACAACAAAATGTTACATCCACAAGTGCACAGGTTAATGACATCTTAACAAATACTCAAATTCAAGTCTTAAGTAATCTATTTATAGATTTGTGAACACATTTCGATTTTTATTAATTTGTAAACTTGCATCAAATTCTCCATAAACTATAGCAGATAGAGTTGATGGAAGCGGTTTTGATAGCCTTGCTTCAATTCGGACAGTGCCTTGATTAAGTAATCCATGACACACTTCATTTCCTGATGCATCTGGAGTTAAATCAAAAGCTAATATAAAGAATCCATTACTAAACATAGATTTTGTTATCTGACGACCTTTATCATTATGATATATGACTGTACCAGAAAATAGCGTATGATATGCACGTGTATAACAATTATTTTCTTCCGTAAAACTGATTTCAATTACTGTATTAGCTATTTGTACTCCATTTACATATAACATGAATTGAGAAATATCAAAGTGTTTAAAATTAAATGGATTTTTTGATCTTTTTCCAAAGTAACCGGCATTCTCTGTCATACAAAATAATATCGTGTTTGGTAACTGCCCAATAAATACATTATCAAGCGAAATAGTTGTACTATTAGAAGGAATCGTAAAACTTTTTACTTCTACCCGTTTATAATTATATTTGGCGTTCGACTTCTCAATAACAGCATTATGTGCTAATAATACACTAGGATTAATAGTTGCATGTCTCATAAACAATGTTGCTTCTACAATTTTTAATTGAGATTCATCAGAATCATCTCCGAAAAAGAAAAAATCTGGTTTTTCTAATGTTAAAACTATTCTAACATCAACATTATTTATCAGAAGAGTTGGCTGATTGAACATATCTACATGTAATTTGCCCATAAGCTCTACAACATTGGTATTTTGGTAAGCTTTTTGGCGCTCCTTTGAACTAACATTGTCAGATTTTGCTATATTTGGTTTATCCAGATTCCAACCGGCACATTCCAAATGTGTTGTTGCTGCATCTGTATCATAATTTAATAATGATTCAATGTAAGCTCTGTAGTGGTAATTACCGTCTGAGGGGGTTATATTTTTACCATTTAACTGTACATTACACTGTTTTATTAGAGAGTGAAGAAGATTATTAACAACACTTGGTTGTGCTATTAGTCTTCCATCAGTTCCTTTATCATTATTCCAATGAGTTCCATCTTTTTTTAAAATTTGTACTTTTAATTGTAAATATACAGAAGATAAATCTCTATATGTATCACCATGACCTATATATAGAAATTCGATTGTTGACGGATTGTCTAGGGAATCAATTGGATTGTAAGAAACCTCCTCAGATCGTAAAATACTGGATTGAATAGGTTGAGTTTTAAAAATATCTAATTCAGATTTCATACATTTCATCATGATTAGTTAAAAATATCTTTTAGTTTCTTTTTCTTATTAAGTTTACGCCGTTTTGACATAGAATAATTTGAATTGCTAATGTTAAGTCGTTTTATAGTTTTCCTTTTTCTTTTACCAGATCCACACATTTCATTAAGCTTCCTAACAGCTCCGCGTCTTACATTTTTCATAATTTCTTTACTTCTATCTTGAACAACTTCCTCTACATTTGCCCCTGATGCAATATCAGATAAAGGGCTAATACCAGAGTTAATGACCTCTTTTTTAAATATATTAGCACCTGAAGCAAATATAGGTTTCAAATACTTAAAAAGACCTCCAAAAAAACTTCCTAATCCGCGACCTCTTTGGTAAGGTATGGTAGAATGCAATAAAGGCCCAATGTCATCAAGACCTCTTCCGGATTGTACTAAATAATATCTGTAATACACTTTCTCCATTACGTTTAAAATAAAATTAATATTAAAATTTACAAACTGACACTTATTTATAGTTTTTTAAAATGTAATACAATTTTTGTAGGAATACTACTATCACTAAAATTTATTTTATAACCATATTTATCACATAAGAGCATTGAAATACTATCAAATGATTTTTCAACATTACAATATTGAATTATGTTAAATTCTTTTACTGTGTTAGTAAAAGCATTTTCTGTATTAACAGTTCTTAAACATCTTACATTTTTACCACCTATATTTTGTGGTTCAATAATATCAGTGTATATAAAAAACATATCTGGTTTCTCCACAGGAATTAAATTCATGCTATCAATAAACAATTTAACAACTTCAATTACACGAGGTTTATATTTTTTAGGGTCAGATAATTTTACAAAAGCTTGATCAAAACATGTTTTTAAAAGTCCATCTAAGCTGTAAGTGAAATTTGTTCTTAATTTGATGTTAACTTTTTGCTTATTTAAACAGATAGTAGTGTATAATAAAGTTTTTGGAAACTCCTCAGCTTTGTTTGGTATTACATAGTTTGTATCGTCATTTATAAAGTTAAACATACCCCAAATTAGTTGACGTAAAACTTGTTTTCTTGAAAATCCTAATAATGGTCGAATATTTTGAATTAAAGTAGGAAGTAACAGAACCTTCCAATCGCATATCATTTGATCGTTACTATATGGTATATAAGTAGTCCCAACACCAACACGGTTTGTGTGCATACCAGTGATATATATTTGAGTACTTTTTTCCCATTCCTCACCATAGACATTTGGAATAAAATCATTAGCATATATTTCAGATACACCAACTTTTCAATTAGAATCGATCATATATTTATCCATTTTATTCGTAAAAGTTGATAATGTGTTTTCGGGGTAAAAATTCATAGATGAATCACTGAGTAATGTGATTTATTTTTACGAATTGGAAAATTAAGTTGTGTTTGAGTATCACCTGCTTTCTCTGATCGCAATAAACGTTTTGGAGATCAATTTATAGTTTTTTCCTTTTTCGTTGGTGGACTTGGACTATCTAATGGAACTGTTATTATATCACCAGTATCTGTTTCAAATATTTGAACATTTTTACTCCTAATTGATTTTCGTTTTCTTAACCGTTCCCCCGCTGTTGCAGCAGACATTGCTTTTGATAAAACATTTTCTTCATTTTCTTCGTCTTCAAACACATTATCAGAGGTATTCTCATATATTTCTTCCTCAGGGAATTGCATTTTAATGTCTCTGTATTTAACAGAATCTGATTGTACCTTTGCATCTTTAAGTAATGGTTTTACACGTGTTTGAGTACTTTTTGATTCCATTAGTATCGTTTTTACTTTTTGTCTGTTTTGCGGAAGAGTTCTGCTCTGATTTTGTTTTTTAAACAAGTTTTGCGGTAAAAAATACCATTTCTGGATATCAGTCAAATGCTTATTTAACATAATTTTTTTCATATTTTTATCCAACTGGTTAATTTCAAGATTAGAATTTTGTTTAAGTTTTTCATATATTTCCGGTTTGACAATTATCATTTTATTAAATGATGAATTATTCATTTTATAAGATTTCCAATCAACCCTGAAAGAACTGCACCAAGAAGAGTAGGTAAAAATCCTCCTTTTTGAACAATAATTTTTCGTTTATTATTTATTGATTTTTTATAACAAATGAGTGATCTTAACTCCCTTTTATATCTTTTTAATTGATTTTTTGTTTTTTTATTCAACTTACAGTTACCATTTAAAATATGATAGCCTTTTTCGAAGTGACCTTTATATTTACTTATTCTTAGATATTCACCAACCTTATATTTACTTTTTTAAAAAATTTTAGGTTGCATATATATATTTTTCAATATATTTCTTTCATTTTTTCGCGTAACTTTTTCAGGTGGAAGCTTTATTGTAGAATGTTTTCTTGAATTATAATCTTTTATTATTGATTGCAGAATAGATAACCATTTATAATTTCCATTTAAACTAAATTTTTTCCACATAGAATTTTTCATTGTACGATTAAATCGTTCAACAATTGATGCTTTTAATTCACTGTATGTATGATAGTGATTGATTATTTTTTCTCTGATATAGTTTTGGAATTGTGAATTAAAAAACTCTTTGGCTTGATCAGAGTGAATATTTTTGGGTATAACTTTAGCGCGCTCAAAAATTGATTTCAGAGCATTTAAAACATTTTCAGCATTCTTTGTTTTTACAGGTTCAGCATATGCGTATTTAGAAAATATATCTATGGCAGTTAACATATATTTAAAGCCATTATTAAACTTTGCGTATGGTATCATTTCAACTAAATCAATTTGCCAAGTATCATTTAAACCTTTTTGTAAGAATTTCCTTCTAGGATATCTACGCCTTGCTGGTCTATGAATTTCTATTACAATTTGAGCTTTTGACATTATGCTTATACCGTTTAATTAACTTTTCTAATTCTTTGTTATATTTTTCTACAAAATAGCATTCACAAGTGTCAGGCCCTGACGTACAATTATTATAAGCCCAAGGACAGCAACTAAAATGTGTACCATATTTTGAACTGTACTGTTCTTTACCAAGAAATTTTTCTAAATAATTGTCTAAATTTGAAATATAAGTTTTGTGTTCATCTAATAATGTAAATGAGTATTTTTCTAAGAAATCTTTCACATCCAATCTTAAAATAAATACCAATAAAGATAATGCATTCTTTTTATACCTTTTCCAAATTTGAAATTTTATTCAGTCAGTTGTCAGTTCTAATCTTAGTAACACTGCAAATTAATAAAACAAAATACTTAATTTTCTCAAAAAGTCTGGTTATTCAACATTTTAACATTTCAAATGGACAGTAATTTTGTAGAAAGAGGGCAAGTTTCTGAATCTTTGGACAATGATAAAGAGAATTTGCAACCAACCACATTATATCCGTAGATGTTTAATATTATTTTTTACATTTTTGTTTATTTATTGTGTTGTTTTTGCTATTGCCATATTTTATTGTAATTGTAAAAACAAAAGTAAATAAAGTTTATTTAAAATTTTTTATTATAAATTTATTTTACAGTTTAATCTTATTCTAACATTTTATTCTCTTGATTTATGTTTAAATATTTATCTATTAATTCTTTAAATAAAAATGGAATCTCAAAAAATAATCTAGAATAATTACATTGACCATTAAACCGGTTTAATGGAATGTATATTTCATCTTTTAATATAGTTTGCTGGTTTTCCACACACGTTCTAATATATTTTCTTACGTATTCTTTTACACATCCTTCAGCATTTTTGTTGTAAACCATTACTAAGTGGATAAAATTAAATAGATTACGAAATTTATCAATTTCCTCATCTTTTAGTACAAATGAACGTGGTTTTCCAGCTTTTATACCAAATTGTAAGCAGGAAACTTTATTTTTAGGATGTAGATGATATTGCTGATAAAATTCCAACCAATCTTCATAATTAATAAACATTAATTTTTTCCCAATGCGGTGTAATGAAATTGTTGCTTCTATTAATTCTGTATGAAAACCAACAACAATTTTTACCGTATGTGCTTCGTTTAAAAAGTAGGTATAGGCCAATAACAAATTGTATATGATACTATTCCTCTCACAGTTGTTTTAAAATGAGTTAAAAAAGCGCAATATTTTAGATATATATATTTATATTTTTTGTTTAGAAACACAGCTCTGAATATACTTTTTCCCAAATATGCTGTTATAAAGTTTTAAAATTAGATTATCATTATGGATATAACTAACACTACTAAATTGTGTTAAAAATTTATTCATACTTATATTATTACACTTACACCAAGCGTAAACACAACAATATTGTCCACATACATCTGAAAAATTACTTTGTAATTGTCTATCATTAAATATTATGCATTGGTCTTTTAAATAATTAAGAATTTCTGGTTTATCTGGTGTGCCACCGTAAGAATCAAAATATTCTATACAACCATCTTTTGGAATAAAAATAACTAACCAATGTGTTCCAGAATCTTTGGCTTTATCAGTGTTTACAATCATGAATTGGCCTTTCAACTATATTAGGTAATTTATCCAAAGCAAAAACTCCTTTCAAAAATTTGTTTGTGTATTTGTTACATCTTAATATATTAGTTAATTCTAAAGTATTCAATGAATCAAATTTACTTAAATCATACACTTTACTTATTCCGTTAGTGTAATTTATTAAGAAATCTTTTTTTATTTTTTCATTTGTTATAATAGTATCAAATTTCTCCAATATCTGTCTAAGATCGTTATTTATTTTATTATTGTGAACAGTTCCAAAAGTATAATTTTCAAGATGATAATTTAAAAGTTCTTTTGTTGGAAATTTGTATGTAAACTCTTTTATTAATTTTTTACAAGGTTCTTTAATTCTAAGTAAGCAAATATCTTTCGCGAATAAGTTGTTTTTATCATCACAACAAAATGTTACATCTACAAGTGTACAAGTTAATGACATATTAACAAATACTCAAATTCAAATGACATCTTAACAAATACTATTTATAGATTTGTGAGCACATTTCGATTTTTATCAATTTGTAAACTTGCATCAAATTCTCCATAAACTATAGCAGATAGAGTTGATGGAAGCGGTTTTGATAGCCTTGCTTCAATTCGGACAGTGCCTTGATTAAGTAATCCATGACACACTTCATTTCCTGATGCATCTGGAGTTAAATCAAAAGCTAATATAAAGAATCCATTACTAAACATAGATTTTGTTATCTGATGACCTTTATCATTATGATATATGCCTGTACCAGAAAATAGCGTATGATAAGCACATGTATAACAATTATTTTCTTCCGTAAAACTGGTTTCAATTATTGTATTAGGTATTTGTACTCCATTTACATATAACATGAATTGAGAAATATCAAAGTGTTTAAAATTAAATGGATTTTTTGATCATTTTCCAGAGTAACCGGCATTCTCTGTCATACAAAATAATATCGTGTTTGGTAACTGCCCAACAAATACATTATCAAGCGAAATAGTTGTACTATTAGAACGAATCGTAAAACTTTTTACTTCTACCCGTTTATAATTATATTTGGCGTTCGACTTCTCAATAACAGCATTATGTGCTAATAATACACTAGGATTAATAGTTGCGCATGTCTCATAAACAATGTTGCTTCTACAATTTTTAATTGAGATTCATCAGAATCATCTCCGAAAAAGAAAAAATCTGGTTTTTCTAATGTTAAAACAATTCTAACATCAACACTATTTATCAGATTGGCTGATTGAACATATCTACATGTAATTTGCCCATAAGCTCTACAACGTTGCTATTTTGGTAAGCTTTGTTGCGCTCCTTTGAACTAACATTGTCAAATTTTGCTATATTTGGTTTATCCAGATTCCAACCGATTCCAAATGTGTTGTTGCTGCATCTGTATCATAATTTAATAATGATTCAATGTAAGCTCTGTAGTGGTAATTACCGTCTGAGGGGGTTATATTTTTACCATTTAACTGTACATTACACTGTTTTATTAGAGAGTGAAGAAAATTATTAACAACACTTGGTTGTGCTATTAATCTTCCATCAGTTCCTTTATCATTATTCCAATGAGTTCCATCTTTTTTTAAAATTTGTACTTTTAATCGTGAATATACAGAAGATAAATCTATATATGTATCACCATGACCTAATGATAGAAATTCGATTGTTGACGGATTGTCTAGGGAATCAATTGGATTGTAAGAAACCTCCTCAGATCGTAAAATACTGGATTGAATAGGTTGAGTTTTAAAAATATCTAATTCAGATTTCACACATTCCACCATGATTAGTTAAAAATATCTTTTAGTTTCTTTTTCTTATTAACTTTACGCCGTTTTGACATAGAATAATTTGAATTGCTAATGTTAAGTCTTTTTATAGTTTTCCTTTTTCTTTTACCAGATCCATACATTTCATTAAGCTTCCTAACAGCTCCGCGTCTTACCTTTTTCATAATTTCTTTACCTCTATCTTGAACAACTTCCTTTACATTTGCCCCTGATGCAATATCAGATAAAGCGCTAATACCAGAGTTAATGACCTCTTTTTAAATATATTAGCACCTGAAGCAAATATAGGTTTCAAATACTTAAAAAGACCTCCAAAAAAAAAAACTTCCTAATCCGCGACCCCTTTGGTAAGGTATGGTAGAATGCAATAAAGGCCCAATGTCATCAATCCATAAAGGCCCAATGTCATCAATCATAAAGGCCCAATCTTCCGGATTGTACTAAATAATATCTGTAATACACTTTCTCCATTACGTTTAAAATAAAATTAATATTAAAATTTACAAACTGACATTTATTTATACTTTTTTAAAATGTAATACAATTTTTGTAGGAATACTACTATCACTAAAATTTATTTTATAACCATATTTATCACATAAGAGCATTGAAATACTATCAAATGATTTTTCAACATTACAATATTGACTTATGTTAAATTCTTTTACTGTGTTAGTAAAAGCATTTTCTGTATTAACAGTTCTTAAACATCTTATATTTTTACCACCTATATTTTGTGGTTCAATAATATCAGTGTATATAAAAAAGATATCTGGTTTCTCTACAGGAATTAAATTCATGCTATCAATAAACAATTTAAAAACTTCAATTACACGAGGTTTATATTTTTTAGGGTCAGTTAATTTTACGAAAGCTTGATCAAAACATGTTTTTAAAAGTCCATCTAAGCTGTAAGTGAAATTTCTTCTTAATTTGATATTAACTTTTGGCTTACTTAAACAGATAGTAGTATATAATAAAGTTTTTGGAAACTCCTCAGCTTTGTTTGGTATTACATACATAGTTTGTATCGTCATTTATAAAGTTAAAAATACCCCAAATTAGTTGACGTAAAACTTCTTTTCTTGAAAATCCTAATAATGGTCGAATATTTTGAATTAAAGTAGGAAGTAACAGAACCTTCCAATCGCATATCATTTGATCGTTACTATATGGTATATAAGTAGTCCCAACACCAACACGGTTTGTCTGCATACCAGTGATATATATTTGAGTACTTTTTTCCAATTCCTCACCATAGACATTTGGAATAAAATCATTAGCATATATTTCAGGTACACCAACTTTCCAATCAGAATCTATCATATATTTATCCATTTTATTCGTATAAGTTGATAATGTGTTTTCGGGGTAAAAATTCATAGATGAATCACTGAGTAATGTGACGTAAAATTCATCATTTACTTGTACGTTGTCCATGAACTTTTAGATTTATTTTTACGAATTGGAAAATTAAGTTGTGTTTGAGTATCACCTGCTTTCGCTAATCGCAATAAACGTTTTGGAGATCTATTTATAGTTTTTTCCTTTTTCGTTGGTGGACTTGAACTCTCTAATGGAACTGTTATTATATCACCAGTATCTGTTTCAAATATTTGAACATTTTTACTCCTAATTGATTTTCGTTTTTTTAACCGTTCCCCGGCTGTTGCAGCAGACATTGCTTTTGATAAAACATTTTCTTCATTTTCTTCGTCTTCAAACACATTATCAGGGGTATTCTCATATATTTCTTCCTCAGGGAATTGTATTTTAATGTCTCTATATTAAACACAATCTGATTGTACCTTTGCATCTTTAAGTAATGGTTTTACACGTGTTTCAGTACTTTTTAATTTCATTAGTATCGTTTTTCCTTTTTCTCTGTTTTGTGGAAGAGTTCTGCTCTGATTTTGTTTTTTAAACAAGTTTTGCCGTAAAAAACACCATTTCTGGATATCAGTCAAATGCTTATTTAACATAACTTTTTTCATATTTTTATCCAACTGGTTAATTTTAAGATTAGAATTTTGTTTAAGTTTTTCATATAATTCCGGTTTGAGAATTATCATTTTATTAAATGATGAATTATTCATTTTATAAGATTTCCAATCAACCCTGAAAGAACTGCACCAAGAAGAGTAGGTAAAAATCCTCCTTTTTGAACAATAATTTTTCGTTTATTATTTATTGATTTTTTATAACAAATGAGTGATCTTAACTCCCTTTTATATCTTTTTAATTGATTTTTTGTTTTTTTATTCAACTTACCAGTTGAATAACAGTTACCACTTACAGTTACCATTTAAAATATTTAACGATATTTCACAAATTGTTTTAATTACATCTTATCCAAATCATTAACTTCTTGAGTAAGATCTATTAATATATAACCATATGGCTTAGATGTCACTGCATTATATACTTTCTCAAATTCCTTGACCTGATTCGGATATATTTGACGGGCTAATGGTAATATCTGTGATTTATCTCTAGGATTCTTAAAAAGAATTATGTATTTGCAATTCAGTGAAATATCTCTGGAAAATTTACCTTGATGAAATATATTTTGGGTTACAAATATTACCGATAAATTTCTATGATGCAATCCCCTAGTAAATAGTTCGCAGACATGTCTATCATAAGAATTTAACATCATATCATCTATCACAATTAATACAGAGTTTCTATTATCACTAAAATCAGGAATACTGTTGCTATACTCAAGATCTGTTATATCATTCGGTACTGCATTTTTATCTGGGTTACACCAAATAATTTTATTGATTTGCGGTAGTATGATTTTATTTTTTAATTTTATTAGGTTATGAATAAAAGTAGTTTTTCCACAACAAGTTGGCCCAGCCACCATCATTGTAAATGGGTGAAAAAACATAATTAAATAATTAAATATTCATGATAGCAAACCTATATTTATACCAAAATGTACACTCAGAAAGAGAATATAAAGTCCCGCTTCATTCACTCAAAAGGTTATTCATTCATCAACATTCATAATGGATAACCAACAAATTTTCATTGTTGACTTACAATTTGTACAAGGAAATGAAAAGCAATATTTTATAAAGGAATTGGCTATTCTTAAAAAGGGGAGTTTGATTCCAATTGCATATCATTTTAAAGCGCCTTACCCCGAAGAAGCACTTAATCATGAAACAAAATACAATATTCAATATTCTGAAAATAAAATAAATGGATTAAAATGGAATAGTGGTACAGTAGAATACTTATGTTTGAGGGATATACTTAAGTACTATTTACAATCAGCTGATATAATTTACGTTAAAGGAAAGCAGAAAAAAAAATTTTCTTGAAAAATACATAGATAGTACTAAAATAAATGATTTAACCAATACAATGCCATCATTGTTAAAAATTGAACATTTTAAATCTATGTGTCCTATTCCAACACATAATGTAAGTTCAAGTTTAAGGTGTGCAATTAAAAATAGATTTAATATCTATATGTACTTACTTAAAGAAAACGTGTTAAAATAAAAAACAAAAAAAAAACAAAAAAATAATTTTGATTTGTAACATAAATATATAGATAATATGGAATTAAATAATCCAACTAAAAAAGTACGATTTAATTCAACTTTACAAATTAAAGTTATGTATGTATGGAGCTTTGCTTACAATTCTTCTCAGAAAAATCATTGGCAACAATATGCAATTGATAGAATGAGATTTCAAAGGCGAATAAAGATCATTGAACCCATCATATCTACAATTTTAAGTAGTAGTCATCGTAAAAACATATTTAAAAAGAGATTTTTGTAATACTCTAAAAATAAAATGCACTTTATATTTTGTACATTAAAGTTAATAAAGTTTGAATTTCTTTTTAACCTTTTTATATGCAACATATATATGTAGATATATATTCTACGTTCTTACTATACTATACCAATCTATTTGCATTCAACTTCTCTTGCCTCTTTCTTTTTCTACCTTTTTAAAATACTACATAGTAATCTAAACCAGATATTCTGCTAAAAAAAAAAAACGAAGATGCTAATTGTTATTTTGTATTTCTTCCTATAGTAAAACTAGTTAACCAACACAAAAAAAAAAAATAAATTAGAATAGATGATTCAATATAAGTAGGCAATGTACTATTATATTTCGTATCACCTAATTAGAACGAAAAAAAGTAAAACGAGAAATTTATTTTTAAAATGAAAATTAGAAAAAATAAGCATACTCAACTTAATACATAACGAAAACGTAATTTGTCTACCATCCGTATGACATAATTACAAATTTCAATTTAAATCTTCTGATTACATAGTTTCTATTTTAGAATTTTCTACATAGAAATTAATACCCTTTTGATTTTCCTTTTTGTTTTGACCTTCTAATTTCATAACATACAAGCCATCCTTGACCAGGTATTCAGAAATTTAAGAATGCAATATATTTTTAATAAATTTATCTTGATAATTCAATTTATTCTTTTACCTTTTTATACCCGTACGATAAGGATGAGGTATATTAAAATTGCTCCTCTGTTTGTAACACCTCGAAATAAGCGTATATCTAGCCTTCAAAGGTATGGATCGGATCAGAAAAAAATTCTAAGTCGATTGAGATTTGTCCGTCCGTCCGTCCGTCAGCAAGATAACTCAAAAACTAAGAAAGCTACAGTCTTGAAATTAACACAAAGTATTCGTACAACAATTTGTAGGTTCCTTATTTTTTTTGGTTGAGATCCGACCACAACTTCGGGTACCTCTCGAACACCTAACTTTTGGATCCCCACACTTTTTTTTTGAAATAGAGCCATGAAATTTTAACTGCTGATAGATATCATAAAAATATTAATTTTATTTTTAACAACTTTTTTCTGTAGCTCCACCCGTTACGGAGCTACAGTCCCTCAAACTTTTAGAAAGCCCTATTTTTAAATGCATATGTCTCATGTTTTGCTTAAGATTTTCTCAATCAGAAAACGTCATTCGACAGGTATTTTCTTTAAATTTGTAAATTAGTATCAAAATTATACATTTTTTTTAAATTTAATATTTAAATTTACCGTTATGTGAAAACCAAATTTTGCATGATTTTGCAACCTTCATAACTCCGGCACGCTTCCAGATAGAGACTTGAAATTTTGAGAGCAGAAAGAACTTCTAGAATTAGTATAAGTTTGCTCAGAAAATTTTTTTGGACCACCCCCTGTTTATGAGCTATTAGGGCTCAAAAATTGAAAATTTGCTATTTTTAAACACGTGTAACTTAGGTACCTATACACATTTTTCTTCGGCAAGACAAAATTGAAAGCTCCAGTAATATATTTTTATGTGTGTTAATGGTTTCTTTTAATTTTATGGGGTTCCTAAGTTACAGCCCCCTAAAATTGCAAAAAAGCCCTATTTTCAGATGTATATATCTCAGGCTCTGCGTAGTAGTTTTACAATCTAAAAACACTAGAAGACCCGAAATATTCTTGTCTCTACAAAAAAATATCAAAATTATGCAATAATTTGTAATTTACTATATAAATTAACCGTTATGTTAAAACCAAATTTTGCACGTTATTTCTTTTTTTATAACTCCGGCACGCGTTGAGATAGCAACCTGAAATTTTGAGACAAGAAGGAACTTTTAGAATTAGTATAAGTTTTCAGGAAATTTTTTGATAGCACAGCCTCTTTAAGAGTTATTACGCCTCAAAAATTTAAAATTAGTTGTTTTTAGACACCTGTAACTTAGGCACCTGTAAAAATTTTTCTTTGGTAAGACAAAAAATTGAAAGCTCCAGTAATATATTTTTATGTGTGTTAATGATTTTTTTTAATTGTATAGGGTTCCTAAGTTACAGCCCCCTAAAATTGTAAAAAGCCCTATTTTCAGATGTATATATCTCGGGCTCTTCGTAGTAGTTTTACAATCTTCCAAATGGTTTAAGTTGGAAACTTGAAATTTTGACAGAAGTTAGATCTTTGAAAATAAGTATGAGTCATTTCAGAAATTTTTTTTGTATCACTCCCCGTTTAGGAGTTGTAAGGGGTCAAAAACTGAAAATTTTCTATTTTTAAACACCTGTAACTTGAACACCTGTTAACATTTTTTTCAAGTAATACACAAAAATTAAAACTTCAACATTATACTCTTATTTCTGTTAACAATTTTTTTTAATAATATAGGGTTACTTTATAATTGACGAAAGTGTTACTTGATTTTTTCAAATTTTCTAACAAATTTCTTCGAATTTTTTGCATTTTGTTTTACTCGATAATTTGAATTTGTTGAGGATATAATGTAAATAAATAAACAACATAACGGCTGCTTGAAGAATTTTTATTTATATGATATTGATATATATACATACTTATATAATATCATGTTTATTTACATATCGTATATGTCACTAGTGAATGAATGATAAGAGTATAGATGTATATTATATAGAGCCGTATTTACATATATATATGTATTTTATTGTACTTATAAGAAATTATTCTGTCAATGGAATATTTAAATATAATATAATATAATATTTAAAATTATATTTACTACTTTGTACTAAGTAAATTTAATATACATTTACCGCTTATAGTATTAAATGGTACTATAGAATATTTGAAAAAGTTTTGGATTGATAATCGTTATGTGGAAGGTTAGAATCTGCTTTTGAAGAATGTACATATAAACATATAGTTTGAATATGTATATGTACAACCCATAGTTCTAGAAATTATAAAATTCACCGAAATTATTTTAAAATACTAAAATATTAAAAAAATAATATTGTAAGCAGAGTGACAGGATGTGAACATACTAACGGTTCGTACGGGTATCTAAGAGTTGGCAAAGGCAACTGTATTCTTCCTCGTTTTCTATCTTTTAAATAATATACAAATATTGTAAACAAAACCAGATTTAATCAAACGAAAAAAAGAAAAAGGTACATGTGGACGCTAATTTCTATTTTGAATTTCTTTTTAACCTTTTTATATGCAACATATATATGTAGATATATATTCTACGTTCTTACTATACTATACTATACCAAACTTTTTGCATTCAACTTTTCTTGCCTCTTTCTTTTTCTACCTTTTTAAAATACTACATAGTAATCTAAATCAGATATTCTGCTATAAAAGAAAAAAACGAAGATGCTAATTGTTATTTTGTATTTCTTCCTATAGTAAAACTAGTTAACCAACACAAAAAAAAAACACGCATTCCTTAAAGATACACTTTAAAACTAGTTCACCAACATTAAATAACATGTGCTTTAATATTTACATATAATAGTTTTGCTAACTATTTTCATGTTGAGCTATTATAATATACAATCAAGGAGCTCTAAAAGACTTGTTTTACCCCAACTTCTAACAGAATCCAGGTCACAACACTTCCGATTTCTCTAAAACTTAAGGTCATTCAAATATAGGTTAATTTGCGTGGGCGTGCGATATGGTTTATTTAAAACTAGGTCGTGCGATATGGGCTTATTTTTTCTCATGCCAAAGTGCCCCTATACCTACTAATGTACAACAAGGAAGTTCAAATAATATTTCCCGTTTCATGCCACTTGTTTATTCTATCAGACAGAGTATTTGCTCTATTAGAAAAGAGAGCCAAATCAAATAGTCAGGCCCGAAGAATCCATTGAATTATATGGAGACTATGGCCAAATAATCAGAATGGGATCTGAAAACTGTAGAGTAAAGGATTGGAAGAATGCTGTTGGAGAAGTTCATTATAAATTATGAATGAAAAATGTAAACAAATTAAAACAAAAATTTCTTTAATTTGTATCTACTTAATTAATTTCATATCAATTGTGATAATTTTGTATCATGATCTAATAATAGAGATTGTGAAACAAAAATTAAAATTTATTTGGATCAAATATGAGAATATTTTAAAATAACAGTTGATTGTGCATTGAAAATGCTAGTTTTTCATGTTCGGAACATGCACATTTATGTATACAATTTTTTTTTTATTAAAAATATATAAAATAAAAAAAAAACTTAAAAGTGGTGTTAAATCACGAGTTAAAAATATTTTTTTTATTAGCATCAATTTAAGTACAATTCATATTATTAGAATAAAAATAAGTCGCCATATATAATAAGCCGTTTAAACCGCCATAAATCACGAGTTAAAAATATTTTTTTTATTAGCATCAATTTAAGTACAATTCATATTTATAATAAAAATAAGTCGCCATATATAATAAGCCTTTTAAACCGCCATATAGATATATTGAAAATCGAGTGTTGCATTTCACAAAATTCGAAAAAAAGCTTTTCATTCAATTAAAAACTTTGAACAACACAGACAGTAGTAATGTTATAAAATATTTAAATTAACAGCTAAAAACGAGGGAGAATACAGTTGCCTTTGTCAACTCTTAGATACCCGTACGAACCCGTTAGTATGTTCATAGTCAGTCACTCTGCTTATAACATTACTTTTTTAATTTTTCAGTATTTTAAAATAATTTGAGTGAATTTTATAATTTCTAGAACTATCGTTTTATACATAGATTCAAACTAATGTTTATACATTTTTCAAAAGCAGATTCTAACCTTCCATCTAACGATTATCAATCCAAAACTTTTCCAAATATGATATACCTAGTACCATAAAATAAGAATAGATTAAAGAAGTCCAAGGTAGTGTAAAAGTTGATTTCAACTTTTTCGTTTAAGATTGCCTCGCAATTTTTTTGCTTTGTTTTGTTTTACTCTTAGTTTCTCTCAAAATAAATTGATTTGATTTTGCCTTTTTTATTATTTCACTTACATAATACCATACAATACACAGTAAAGTAAGTATACATTGTACATACTACACACATATTACCATTTAATGTGTATCTCGCCTACCTTTCAATCGAAGGGTTTGGGTTCAAACCCCGGTCAGGTCATAAATAAAAAATATGTAGTACTTTTATATCGTAATAATGTATATCGTATAATTAATATTAGTAATAATAACAATAATAATATTATTAATAATAATAGTAATAATAATAACAATAATTATAATAATAATAACAATAATAATAATAGCTGCTACAGTGGAGCCATCTTTGGTTATATCAAGCAATTAAGGTGTTATATACTGCTGCATGTTGTAATTCACAGATGGCGCTGACTCTGTAGTAAAATAATAACAATAATAATAATAATAATAATAATAATAGTAATAATAATAATAGTAATAATAATAATAATAATAATAATAGTACAATTAAATAGTATAATAATAATATAACAATAATTATAATAATAATAATAATAGTAATAATAATAATAGCTACTACAGTGGGGCTATCTTTGGTTATATCATGCAAGTAAGGTGTTATATACTGCTGCACATTGTAATCGCACTGATGGCGCTGACTCTGTAGTAAAATAAAAATAATATTAATAAGAATATTAATACCAATAATAACAGCCGTTACAGTGACAGTGGGGGTTGCCTTCAATAATTACCTCATGCAGTAATATATATACTACTACATGTTGTAACTGTTGTGACGGCTTTAGTTCACTGTTAGCAAAATAATAATAATAGGCGGATTCATTGTTTCCTTACAGTCCCACTCCCAATTCAATGTTTCTGTATCCATTTTCCTATCCTTTCCTATCCCTACTCCCTAGCCAATATACTGCGTTTGCAAGTAAGGGTTTCATCCCACTATATTGGCTAAAGGAGGAGATGGGTTTAGTCAGTAAGAATCTGACACTACCAAGGGGAAATTCTTGGTGTCTTTGGAAGATTCACACCTCCCTTAGGAAAAAAAAAAGAAAGAATTAAGGCAAAAAACGAGGAAAAGATTGTAGAGTAGACTGTGTCAACTCTGGGATAGCCATATGAACGTAATATATTCAGTTTCTATATAACTTGATAATCTTTTAAACAATTTCAGATGTTTTAGTACCGACGTTATAACTGCCGAGATATATTTATGTAAATTGTGAAGTTGCATGACAGCTACCCAAATCTATTGCACCAGCACAACCAAATTTTACAGAAATTGTTGCCATAAAACTTGATCTTCATTTGTAAGATTGCAGAGACCTAGCTTCATTAAGTTCCAAAAGGTGCAAGAAGTCTGAACCGGCTGCTCTAGACCAATCAAATTTTACAAAACTTTTTGACATGTTACTCGACACCTATTCACTAAATACCTAGATATCTAGACACTAAGTTATTTTCGACACATATTCACTAAATACCTAGCTTCAATAGACACAAAGTTATTTTCATTTAAAAAAGAAGTTGTATGACAGATACCCGAACTTGTTGCACAGGCACAACCAAATTTTACAGAAGTTGCTGCCATAAAAGTTGATCATCATTTGTAAGATTTCAGACTCCCAGCTTCATTAAGTTCCAAAAGGTGCAAGAAGCCAGAACCGGCTGCTCTAGACCAACCAAAATTTACAAAAGTTGTATGGCAGCTACCCGACCCCTTCGCGCCACTTCGACCAAATTTTACAGAAGTTATTGCCATAAAACTTGGTCATCATTTGCAAGATTGCACACGCCTAGCTTCATTAAGTTCCAAACAATGCAAGAAAAAAAACTAACAATTTTGCAAAAGTAGCGTAAAAAAAATTTCAGCTTTCTAGCTCCTTTATTTTCTGAGTTATCGCGTGGGCAGACGGACGTACATGGCTTAATCGACTCAGAATTCGATCACACTATATCTAGCTTAACTCCTTTAAGGTGTCACAAACGTAATAGCAAATTTATTGAACATAGTTATACGGGAATAATGAATTTCAACTTTCTGATTCGATCGAATTGAATTGAATATGAAATATGAATAGCGAATGCATATGCATATAATAATATTTATTGTACCATTGTATATAATAATATATGAATATGAAATGAATATAAAATTTTCTAAAAATAAAACAAAACCTTTGATTTTATAATATTTAATTGATACAGTAAATTCAAATTATTTTATTTTGATTAATAAATAGAAAAATTTATATCCATGTATACATACTATCAGAAATTATATATTTATAGATAACGCAAGTATGTAGAACAAAAAATGTCAATAAGAATTCTTGAATTTTTTTCTGATTTTATGGGCCCCATTTGCTCTCTTTTTTTTTCCTATGCTTTTTTTCTCGTTCTCGCTAATTTCTTCGAAAAAAATATCCTCGTAAATTGAATATTTTATTCTATTTTGTATAGGAACTAAGGTACCTATGCATATTTCTTTTTTATTTTGTTTTTTTTTTTTCTTGACTTTAGAATTTTTTTTTAAAGAAGAAACATTTGAATAAAAGACAATTGACAATAATGACGTATCATTTGTATGATTCATGAAATTTTTTTTTAAAACTAAAGTTTTAAAATTTTTTTGTATTTTTATGTGTAATTTGTACAACTCGAAACCATTATTGGATTATTTACCATTATAAAACCATTTTTAAAATTATTTAGGTAGTACTCGCAAAAATGCACGATAAAAAATCTTAAATAGGTACATGCATTATTCGTTTCAGATAACTTTAGTCTAAAGTTGTAAACAATTTAAATATTATAAAAATTACTTTGTTATTTATCATTATAATTAGTAATACAGGTACAATAGAAATTACAAATTTTCAAAATTAAATTTACATTAAAATTCAAATACAAGCTTATACAAGTTTTTTTTTTTTTTTAATTAATAATACAATTTAATACAATTTAATTCAATTTCATACAACAAATTAATGCAATGTTACAAAATTTTACTTAAATTACCTTAATTTTAATTATTGTTATTTTAAATTATAAATACTACATCAGTTAGAATAAGTTTATAAAATTTCATCCGTAACTATGAATTTATAATTTATTTTGTAACAATGAATTTCAGAATTTTTAAGTTTGATATGACGGATTTGAGTTTTGTTTAGTGTTTGATGCATTAAGCTGATTTTTGTACTTGTTTCCGTTAATGAGCAATCTGTTGATTGGTTCGAATTTCCCATACATGGTTCTATGAAAAGGTAATATAAGCATCTCCGGAGATTGCGTTCGAGTGTTATTGTTTAGTACAATTTTACTCCGAGTGAACGTTGAATCCGTAGTTTTTATTTTCTTATTGATGTTATCCGTAAGGAAAATAACATCAGCTAAATCACGTGTTTTTACGAGCGAAGTTAAGTTGATCAGATTTAATTAGCGTTCAAACGGAGGCAAATTATTAGTATCATCCCAGTTTAAGTGGTTAAGATCAAACCTTAAGAAGTTTTTTTGAACTGATTCAATCGTACTAATTTATATTAAAATATGGTGACCATACTTGGCATATTCCAAATTTTGTCGAACTAGGCTGATATAAAGAGGTTTGGTAACGTATGGATCAGTAAATTTTTTGACCATCTTTTAATGAAGCCTAGAATTGAATTTAGTTTGTTTATAATGTAATTATAGTGAAGTCTAAGTTTATTATCGAAATATACCCTAGATATTTGATGAATTCTACTTTGGGAATGATTTGATTATTTAGGTAATAATAATGGAAGATGAGACAAGACAGGCGAGAAAATGATACGACTGCCCATTTATTTACATTTAGTTTAAGAAAATTTTTAATACACCAGTTAGCAACCCTATCTAAATCACATTGAAGATGAATGTTATTTTGAACACAAGTAATTTTCTTAAAAATTTTTATGTCGTCAGCGTATATAAAAACGTTACTATATTGAATTTTTGAAACAACATCATTAATTGAAAGTATAAAAAATAACGGACCTAGAACACTTCCTTGCGGAACGCCAGAGTTTACTACAAAAGATGAGAAAATAATATCTCTAAATAGAACTTTGTAACGTCTATCAGTAAGATAAGTTTCAATCCATTTAAGAAGATTTTAGTGTGTTTAGTGTTTCTTCAATCCATTGAAGAAACACAAATCTTTTAATGTTAAACAAAATAATATAATGCGGCAGCAAATCAAAAGCTTTACTCAAGTCACTATTACATGACATCGGTTTGAGGTCTTGATTCCATATTATTAATTAATATAGAAATTGTTTCAACGAGGTTTGCTATGGCTGACCTTTTTTTGACAAAGCCATGTTGATTAGGTACTAAAATTTTATCGCAATTCAAATATATATTGTCAAAAATTATTTTCTCAAACATTTTTGGAATACACGATAGTTTATTTCGCTATAGGACGACATCATTTTTAGCACCTTTTTTATGTATTGGTCTAACATAAGCTTCTTTCGATAAATCGGGAAATATGCTTATTAGTAAGGAAATTGTAAAAAGTAGCGACAAAGGTAATGCCAGAGATCTAGCACAATTTTTTAAGATTAACTCTGGAACTAAATTTGGCCCAAGTAAGGGATAATTGCCAATGTTTTCCAAGTATGTTTTTAAGTACGTTTATTTTTCGATCAAAAATTAATGAAGTTCAAAGAAATTTTAAAATTATTATTAGGATATTGGAAGTAACTTGTATCAACAATGGAGTCAGAGTTGGAAAATGTGCTAGAAAACTACTTACAAAAAAATTCGTTTTTTATTTTAGTGGAATTATTACTTGTGATATCATTAAAATTCATATAAGTAGGAAATTCCCTTTCGAATTACCTTTTCGAAATATTAAAATTCTAAAACAATTTTGGATAACGTTTTAAATTTGTAGAAGTACAATCAACATGTAATTTATAACTCTTTTCCACTTTGGCTTTAAAATGGTTAAATAAATTAACAAAGTTAGTATAGTCTTTATTTTATCCTGATTTTAAATAATTACGCCAAGCTTTGTTCTTCCGATTTGTCAAACTCTTCAGAAATTATATATTTATAGATAACGCAAGTATGTAGAACAAAAAATGTCAATAAGAATTCTTGAATTTTTTTCTGATTTTATGGGCCCCATTTGCTCTCTTTTTTTTTCCTATGCTTTTTTTCTCGTTCTCGCTAATTTCTTCGAAAAAAATATCCTCGTAAATTGAATATTTTATTCTATTTTGTATAGGAACTAAGGTACCTATGCATATTTCTTTTTTATTTTGTTTTTTTTTTTTCTTGACTTTAGAATTTTTTTTTAAAGAAGAAACATTTGAATAAAAGACAATTGACAATAATGACGTATCATTTGTATGATTCATGAAATTTTTTTTTAAAACTAAAGTTTTAAAATTTTTTTGTATTTTTATGTGTAATTTGTACAACTCGAAACCATTATTGGATTATTTACCATTATAAAACCATTTTTAAAATTATTTAGGTAGTACTCGCAAAAATGCACGATAAAAAATCTTAAATAGGTACATGCATTATTCGTTTCAGATAACTTTAGTCTAAAGTTGTAAACAATTTAAATATTATAAAAATTACTTTGTTATTTATCATTATAATTAGTAATACAGGTACAATAGAAATTACAAATTTTCAAAATTAAATTTACATTAAAATTCAAATACAAGCTTATACAAGTTTTTTTTTTTTTTTAATTAATAATACAATTTAATACAATTTAATTCAATTTCATACAACAAATTAATGCAATGTTACAAAATTTTACTTAAATTACCTTAATTTTAATTATTGTTATTTTAAATTATAAATACTACATCAGTTAGAATAAGTTTATAAAATTTCATCCGTAACTATGAATTTATAATTTATTTTGTAACAATGAATTTCAGAATTTTTAAGTTTGATATGACGGATTTGAGTTTTGTTTAGTGTTTGATGCATTAAGCTGATTTTTGTACTTGTTTCCGTTAATGAGCAATCTGTTGATTGGTTCGAATTTCCCATACATGGTTCTATGAAAAGGTAATATAAGCATCTCCGGAGATTGCGTTCGAGTGTTATTGTTTAGTACAATTTTACTCCGAGTGAACGTTGAATCCGTAGTTTTTATTTTCTTATTGATGTTATCCGTAAGGAAAATAACATCAGCTAAACCACGTGTTTTTACGAGCGAAGTTAAGTTGATCAGATTTAATTAGCGTTCAAACGGAGGCAAATTATTAGTATCATCCCAGTTTAAGTGGTTAAGATCAAACCTTAAGAAGTTTTTTTGAACTGATTCAATCGTACTAATTTATATTAAAATATGGTGACCATACTTGGCATATTCCAAATTTTGTCGAACTAGGCTGATATAAAGAGGTTTGGTAACGTATGGATCAGTAAATTTTTTGACCATCTTTTAATGAAGCCTAGAATTGAATTTAGTTTGTTTATAATGTAATTATAGTGAAGTCTAAGTTTATTATCGAAATATACCCTAGATATTTGATGAATTCTACTTTGGGAATGATTTGATTATTTAGGTAATAATAATGGAAGATGAGACAAGACAGGCGAGAAAATGATACGACTGCCCATTTATTTACATTTAGTTTAAGAAAATTTTTAATACACCAGTTAGCAACCCTATCTAAATCACATTGAAGATGAATGTTATTTTGAACACAAGTAATTTTCTTAAAAATTTTTATGTCGTCAGCGTATATAAAAACGTTACTATATTGAATTTTTGAAACAACATCATTAATTGAAAGTATAAAAAATAACGGACCTAGAACACTTCCTTGCGGAACGCCAGAGTTTACTACAAAAGATGAGAAAATAATATCTCTAAATAGAACTTTGTAACGTCTATCAGTAAGATAAGTTTCAATCCATTTAAGAAGATTTTAGTGTGTTTAGTGTTTCTTCAATCCATTGAAGAAACACAAATCTTTTAATGTTAAACAAAATAATATAATGCGGCAGCAAATCAAAAGCTTTACTCAAGTCACTATTACATGACATCGGTTTGAGGTCTTGATTCCATATTATTAATTAATATAGAAATTGTTTCAACGAGGTTTGCTATGGCTGACCTTTTTTTGACAAAGCCATGTTGATTAGGTACTAAAATTTTATCGCAATTCAAATATATATTGTCAAAAATTATTTTCTCAAACATTTTTGGAATACACGATAGTTTATTTCGCTATAGGACGACATCATTTTTAGCACCTTTTTTATGTATTGGTCTAACATAAGCTTCTTTCGATAAATCGGGAAATATGCTTATTAGTAAGGAAATTGTAAAAAGTAGCGACAAAGGTAATGCCAGAGATCTAGCACAATTTTTTAAGATTAACTCTGGAACTAAATTTGGCCCAAGTAAGGGATAATTGCCAATGTTTTCCAAGTATGTTTTTAAGTACGTTTATTTTTCGATCAAAAATTAATGAAGTTTAAAGAAATTTTAAGATTATTATTAGGATATTGGAAGTAACTTGTATCAACAATGGAGTCAGAGTTGGAAAATGTGCTAGAAAACTACTTACAAAAAAATTCGTTTTTTATTTTAGTGGAATTATTACTTGTGATATCATTAAAATTCATATAAGTAGGAAATTCCCTTTCGAATTACCTTTTCGAAATATTAAAATTCTAAAACAATTTTGGATAACGTTTTAAATTTGTAGAAGTACAATCAACATGTAATTTATAACTCTTTTCCACTTTGGCTTTAAAATGGTTAAATAAATTAACAAAGTTAGTATAGTCTTTATTTTATCCTGATTTTAAATAATTACGCCAAGCTTTGTTCTTCCGATTTGTCAAACTCTTCAGATTAGGGGTAAACCATGGCGGATTATTGTTTACGCGTTTAGTATGAATATACGGAACAAATGAAATACATAATATTTTAAAATGAAAGCCAAAATACCTAATATTATAAAATATTTCTAGATTGGAATCCATATTTTTATTTTCAGAAATTAAGAAAAAGTTAAAACAATTCAAATATGTGTTTAAACGGTTAAAGTCCGCTTTAAAATTAAATTTAAATGTGTTAGAATTATTTGTGTCATTTAATTGGGGGGAATTAAAGCAATATGTAAAAGAAATAAGTGGATGATAAAGATCTATGTTAACTTATGGAATTGTAGATGAAATTATCAACGAGTTGTATCAATCCGAAGTAAATAGAAGGTCTAGTTGCTTATGTTGTTGGTTTATAATAATTTAGTTCAAGCTTCAAAGTATATTTAAAGAAACTTTAAATGGAGGCGGAAAACATTGAGTACTAGCAACCAAAGTCAATTCAGTGCCTATATTTAAATATTCAAGGTTTAATAAATAATTTTATAGAACTACAAACCATCGTATCAGTCAAAATTGAATTCTTGTGCATTTCGGAAACTGATTTAGTAAATGATGGCGATGATTCATTTATAAAATTAAATAATTATCATCATATAAGAAATAATAGTCACTCGAGACATAAGGGAGGCGTTATATTTTATATAAAAAATATATGAAGTAAAATATAATTAAAAGTGATTGTTTTGAGAATGAATGTTGGTATATTATGTTAAAAGTATATAATGGTAAAAATATTTTTTTCTTAATTGGATTATATAGATCTCTCAAATATTTAAATATAAATTCCAGTTTTTTGAATTATTTTAAAATTATTATGGAAGGATTAAGTGAGTTAAATGAGACTGTTATAATCATTGGCGATTTTAATATAAATTATCTAATTTTTTTATTTTTTTTAATGCAACATAAATGTGGACAGAAAATTACACAGCCTTTCCTGTTCAGGCGTGGCTGTAAATGTCGCGAGGGGGAACAACTCTTACGACGTGTGTGGGATTTGTTTACAGCGTATTTTATATGCAATTACCCACTAGGCTACCGAGGCCCTAAAATTCTCTAATTAATAATAATATAAAATTTTTTGTGAGCAAATAATAATTGATAATGCTTTTAGATAGTTAGTTAATGAATATACTAGAGTTACGAATATTTCAAAAACTCTTAGGGACTGGGTATTAGCAAATAAATATAGTGATAAATAAAGTTAGCAAATAAATATAAATTCAAAGATAAGTGATCACGAAACTATGAGAATTGACATAAAAGATAAAAATAAATCAATAAAAGCAAAATTTTCTATACAATATAACAAGAAATAATATAATGACAGCGTATCTACTATATTTACTATAACAATGTTAGTGTTAATATTAGTGCTAATAGATTTAATTATAACTTAAAAGAATTATTAAAAAAATTATATAGTAGAATATAAAATTAAATTTTCTAAATTAGAATGGTTTAAAAATTAAACATAAAATATATTAACATAAAATATTATAAAAAACGAGGAAGAGTGCAGTAGAGTAGACAGTGTCAACTCTGGGATACCCGTATGAACGTAATATATCCTATTATAAAACTTGATCATCTTTTAAAAACATTCAGATGTTTTAGTACCGAACTACAGAGATATATTTATGTAAATTGTGGAGTTGTATGACAGCTACCCGAATCTATTGCGCCTAGCTTCATTAAGTTCCAAGAAATGCAAGAAGCCTAAACCGGCTGCAATAGATCAATCAAATTTTACAAAAGTTTTTGGCATGCAACTCGACACTTTTTCACTAAATTTCAGATAGCTAGATTCAATAGACACTGAGTTATTCTCATTTAAAAAGAGAAGTTGTATGGCAACTACTCGAACCCGGCGGCCGAAAATGCTGGAGTTAAATAACAAAACTAACAGTTTTGCAAAAGTGACGTAAAAAAAATATCAGCCTCTTAGCTCCTTTATTTTTTGAGTTATCGTGCGGACGGACACTGAGTTATTTTCATTTAAAAAGAGAAGTTGTATGGCAGCTACCCGAACCCGTCGCACCAACACAACCAAATTTTGCAGAAGTTGTTGCCATAAAACTTGATCATCATTCGCAAAATTGCAGATACCTAGATTGAACAGACACTGGGTTATTTCCATTTAAAGAAAGACTTTGTATGGCAGCTACTCGAACCCGGGGGCCGAAAATGCTGGAGGTAAATAGCAAAACTAACAATTTTGCAAAAGTGACGTATATAAAATGTCAGCCTTCTAGCTCCTTTATTTTTTGAGTTATCGTGCGGACGGACACTGAGTTATTTTCATTTAAAAAGAGAAGTTGTATGGCAGCTACCCGAACCCGTCGCACCAACACAACCAAATTTTGCAGAAGTTGTTGCCATAAAACTTGATCATCATTCGCAAAATTGCAGATACCTAGATTGGATATACACTGGGTTATTTCGATTTAAAGAAAGAAGTTGTATGGCAGCTACTAGAACCCGGCGGCCGAAAATGCTGGAGTTAAATAGCAAAACTAACAATTTTGCAAAAGTGACGTATACAAAATGTCAGCCTTCTAGCTCCTTTATTTTTTGAGTTATCGTGCGGACGGACACTGAGTTCTTTTCATTTAAAAAGAGAAGTTGTATGGCAGCTAGCCGAACCCGTCGCACCAATACAACCAAATTTTGCAGAAGTTGTTGCCATAAAACTTGATCATCATTCGCAAAATTGCAGATACCTAGATTGAACAGACACTGGGTTCTTTCCATTTAAAGAAAGACGTTGTATGGCAGCTACTCGAACCCGGGGGCCGAAAATGCTGGAGTTAAATAGCAAAACTAACAATTTTACAAAGGTAACGTAAAAAACTTTTCAGCCTTCTAGCTCCTCTATTTTTCGAGTTATCGTGCGGACGGACACTGAGTTCTTTTCATTTAAAAAGATATTTTGTATGGCAGCTACCCGAACCCGTCGCACCACCACAACCAAATTTTGCAGAAGTTGTTGCCATAAAACTTGATCATCATTCGCAAAATTTCAGATACCTAGATTGAACAGACACTGGGTTATTTCCATTTAAAGAAAGACGTTGTATGGCAGCTACTCGAACCCGGGGGCCGAAAATGCTGGAGTTAAATAGCAAAACTAACAATTTTACAAAAGTGACGTAAAAAAATTTTCAACCTCCTAGCTCCTCTATTTTTTGAGTTATCGTGCGGACGGACACTGAGTTCTTTTCATTTAAAAAGATATTTTGTATGGCAGCTACCCGAACCCGTCGTACCACCACAACCAAATTTTGTAGAAGTTGTTGCCATAAAACTTGATCATCATTCGCAAAATTTCAAATACCTAGATTGAACAGACACTGGGTTATTTCTATTTCAAGAAAGACGTTGTATGGCAGCTACCCGAACCCGGGGACAGAAAATGCTGGAGTTAAATAGCAAAACTAACAATTTTACAAAAGTGACGTAAAAAAATTTTCAGCCTCCTAGCTCCTCTATTTTTTGAGTTATCGTGCGGACGGACACTGAGTTCTTTTCATTTAAAAAGATATTTTGTATGGCAGCTACCCGAACCCGTCGCACCAGCACAACCAAATTTTGCAGAAGTTGTTGCCATAAAACTTGATCATCATTTGCAAGATTTCAGACGCCTAGCTTTATTAACTTCCAAGAGGTGCAAGAAGCCTGAACCGGCTGCTCTAGGCCAACCAAATTTTACAAAAGTTGTTGGCATATAACTCGACACCTCTTTACTAAATTTCAGATTCCTAGCTTCAATGAACACTGAGTTATTCTCATTTAACCGGATAAGTTGTATGGCAGCTACCCGAACCCGTCGCACCACCACAACCAAATTTTGCAAAAGTTGTTACCATAAAACTTGATCAACATTTGCAAGATTTCAGACGCCTAGCTTTATTAACTTCCAAGAGGTGCAAGAAGCCTGAACCGGATGCTCTAGACCAACCAAATTTTACAGAAGTTGTTGGCATGTAACTCGACACCTCTTTACTAAATTTCAGATTCCTAGCTTAAATAAACACTGAGTTATTCTCATTTAAACGGAGAAGTTGTATGGCAGCTACCCGAACCCGCCGCACCAACACAACCAAATTTTACAGAAGTTGTTGCAATAAAACTTGATCATCACTTGCAAAATTTCAAAACCCTAGCTTGAATAGATACTGAGTTATTTCTATATAAAGAAAGAAGTTGTATGGCAGCTACTCGAACCCGCGGACCGAAAATGTTGGATTTAAATAGCAAAACTAACAATTTTGCAAAAGTGACGTAAAAAAAATTTCAGCCTCCTAGCTCCTTTATTTTTTGAGTTATCGTGCGGACGGACGGACGGACGGACGGACGGACGTACATGGCTTAATCGACTCAGAATTCGATTCTGAGCCGATCCATACCTTTGACACTATATCTAGCTCGGCTCCTTTAAGGTGTCACAAACGTAATGGCAAATTTATTATACCCTTGAACATAGTTCATACGGGTATAATAAAAAAATTCATCAATATGAACTTGCGAAATGGACAAATAATATAAGTGAGTGGAATAAATACAAAAAACTGAGAAATAAATATAAAAATAAAATTAATAAACATAAACTTTTGAATGTGATTAAAAAAATTAAAGAATTCAAAGATCCATTTTTTTTCCATTTGGAAAAATATCAAAAATTTTGTTTTGAGTAAGGGTTTTACTGAAATAAGTGAAATAATTTTTGATAATTTAGCAATGAATGATAACATGACTATAGCCAATAAATTTAATAATTTTTTTACTGAAGCATCAAAGAAATTAATAGAAAATTAGATATGAAGCTTATGTAAATTATGTATATTCAAAGAAAGCCAGATATATAAATAAATTTTGATTTAAATAGTTTAAGTAGATGGCTAAATATCAATAAACTTAAATTAAATGTTGATAAAACTAAATGTTTAATAATTAATGGAATTAGCAATGTAAGCCTTAATATTGTAATTGATATGTAATAAAAATAATGAAATAATTGAAGAAATAAAGTACTTAGAAGTAATAATAGATTGTAAATAAAATTTTAAGAATTATATATATTAACATGTTTGTAAAAAGATCGCCAAAAAAGTATATTTTTTTTAATAAAATCAGAAGCAAAATATCTTTAAAGTGTGCAATTAATTTATATAATACAGTAATCAAATACCAATTCGAATATTGTTCTTCAATTATCTTTATGTGGAATGCTGAGATGATAGGTAGACTGCAAGGACTCCAGAACAAATTTATGAGAGTTATACATTCAATGTTGACTTCTTTAAAATGGTTAAATATTGAATAACAAATTAATATGAATATTTTGATTATTGTATTTAAAATTAAAAAATGGGCTTTACCCAAATTATTTATGTAATAAAATTGCGTATACATACATGAATATAATTTGAGAAATAAAGATAACTTTAGATTAAATATTTACAGAAATGAAAGAACAAAAAATATGATAATGTATAAAGGTTTAAAACTATAAAACTATATAAAACTATAATGACCTTCCAAAAGAATTAAAAAATAAAAATCGTTTGAATATGTTTAGAAAACAAATTAAATTATATGTCAAAGATCATTTGTAAAAATTAATTTAAATTAAAATTTATTGTATTGTAAAATTAAATAAAATTTATTGTATATATAAGTGTAAATTTTAATTATTTTGTAATATGTTGATATAAACTGTTTTAATAATATAAACTGTTTTTAATTACAATATTATTGTAATTAAAAACAGTTTATATGGACTAAATAAACTAAACTAAACTAAATTTGTTGCATATTACAAGAATTTAAAGTGTCTACTATATAAGCACATTAATAGGCAGATGGCATATAACATAGATATATTAAGTACTTTAGATTGGCATTTTCTCTTTCACTCAAATGTATTTTCCTATACTAGAAATTTCAGTCAAAAATAAAACTTATGACATCCAAGTAATGTCGTTCATTTGGATACGTTGGATTGGATAAGTTGGATACCAGCTGTTTTTAAATCATAAAATTTCATTAAAATTATCATAAAATCGCAGTACAGTTTCTCTCATAGACATTGGATATATTATCGTTCTGCAAATAAAATTAATGAATATAAAAGAAAAGTTGAAAAATTAAATGTTAGTATTTTACATATATTTTAAGTTTTTAAATTATTAAGTTTTAAATTAGTTAGTTTAAATTGTTCAAATTGTTGTTTCCAGAGGAAACAAAATTTAAATTTGCACAAAAAAAAACATCAATAAACAGCTGACTCAAAATTGACTGAATTTTTTTTTATATAGCCAATCTAAAGTACTTAATATATCTATGGTATATATCATTACTCATTAGTATGCTATTTCCGTACTAGCATGGGCGCATTTACTGGCAGGCACGCCATTTAGGGCGCTTGAAAGTTTTTTTTTTGCTAAATTTCATAAAACATAATTTTTTTTTACCCATATCAAAATATTTTAAATCTTATTAATAATTATAATTAAATTATATAATCAAACATTAACAAAACAATTATTTCATTACTTTTGCGAATACCCACAACAATAATGATCCTAGCAACTCGTGAGAAATAGTTATTTTGTTTTAGCATTTCTTTGCGGTTTTGTTTTAGCAATTTCAAAATTTGAATTTCATGTTTAAACATTTGAAATCAGAATAATTATGTTCTCTAGATTATTCCAAACATAAAGTTATTATTTCCAGAGCGTATTAGAACATTTTTTAGAAATGTTTTTTTGTGATTTATATTAAAAACAAAAATAATTAATTTTTTTCGTGTAAGTAATTTTGTTATTATATTCAGTTGTTAATTAATTTTTCAAAGCTATTATTTTACAAATTAGGTGGATGAAATGGAAGGGCGTAAAAAAAGAAGATAGAAGTATATGGTTATGAAAATAGAAAATTAGTATTGGAAAAAGAAAAAAAATAATTGGACAAAATAATTGAAAAAACAACAAAATTAGACAAGCTTTTTATTAAAAAGCTACAGATGGTAATTAGCGAACAGATAAGCAGTCCTTTTCTATTGTGGAAGAAAATGAGGAACCTACAATAAACGATTCATTAGTTAATGCCCAAATATTTAATATAATGGAACAAGACACCGATATAGCTAGTCAGTCAAGAATAGTGAATCCATCAGACCACTGGACCAATCTTGAAATAAACCTTGATCCTGCTACTTGGAAGCGATGTGATGATTTTACTAGTAATTATTTATGAGTATTACTCAAAATATTCCTGTAGATTTCGCGTCTACAAAGAAAGTGTATACCGAAAATAGGACGATATTTAAATGAAACTGTTTTTAGAAAAAAAACTGCAAAACGGGGAGTTTCTTCGCCGCAATTACTTAGGAACATTTTTTAATTTTTTTGGAAAAAGTTGGCACTAAAGCTGAAGATATGGAGCAGGAAATAATACAATATTTAAACGTAAATAAAATTGAAATAAAAAATATAAGAGGCCAATCCTATGACAATGCAAGAAACATGTCTGGTATTTATTCAGGACTTCAACCTCGAATAAAGAACCTTAATGAACTAGCACATTTTGTTCCTTGTGCAGCACATTCCATGAATTTGGCTGGAAAATTTTCCGCAAATTGTTGCCGAGATGCAGTAACATTTTTTATTTTCTTGCAAGAATTGTTAAATTTTTTTCTTCCTCAACAAGTCGTTGGTTAGTGTTAACTAATGCTTTAAATGGACGATTCATTAAAAGTCTTTCTGATACTAGATGGTTTTGACGTTATGATGCCTGTAAAGCTTTATATGAAAACTGGACGGAAATATTTAAAGCATTACAACAAATATCAGAAGATAATACCGTATCATCTCAAGTGCCAAGCTCAAAATATTAGCAATCAAATGAATCGACTCAAATGTGCTTTTATGATGACATTTTGGAAGTCTATTTTGGAGCGGTTTAATGCCACTAATTTAAAATAATATTCAATTGAAATTGATTTATCAATTGTTATTGAACAATACAAATCATTGATTGATATTGTTAATTCAACATGAAATTTGTATGAACACTATGAAATGAAAGCGAAAGAAATATATTTAGTAAAAGAATTTGAAAGAAAATGGGGGAGGAAAATGAAAATGTTCCATGATGAAATTATAGATGAATCTGAATTGGAAATTAATCAGAATTTCAAAACAAAACATTTAATGCTATAATTTCGTATCTCAGTGATGAATTGAAAAAAAGACTTGAGGCATATATATCAATTTATAAAAAATTTGAATTTTTAAACAATTTACCAAATTATTAACCTAAGAAAATATTGGAAAATGCTGAAACATTATATAAGATGTACAAGAACGATTTAGATGAATGTTTTATGGAGGAATGTGTTTACTTCGGTTCCTATTAAAATCTAATGAAGTTCCTGAAAATTCTATATTAGAACTTAGTAAATTAATATATAAAAAAAAATTAGAAAGTGTGTTTCCGAATGTAAATATAATTTTAAGAATATTTTTATGCACACTTTTAACAAACTGCTCTGCGTAAAGAAGTTGTTCACTGTTGAAAAGATTAAAAACATATTTAAGATCAAATATAAAAGAACAACGTCTAAATGCATTAGCGATATTGTCAATAGAAACGGATTTAACCACGAATATTGATTACACAAATATCATTGATGCTTTTGCGGAGAAAAAAGCAAGAAGAAAATTTTAATAAAATTCAAATAATATTATTTTCCTCTATAAAGAACAATAACAGCAAATAATTAGTTGTTATTATAACTATATCTCATTTAATTTTCTTAAGAATTATAGCTTCAGTATACATTGCCTTCAAATATACAAATGGGGCACTTCATACTAGATTTGAAAATCTCCACAAACCAAAATCTCTGAGTATAGAGGGACATTTGTTGACAAATTTTCTAGTATGGAACAAAAATTTTTGTATTTTTTAACTGGTGAATTTGAAGGAATATATTAATAAATAACAATATTTATTGAAAAGTTGAATTTTAACTCCAACTATACCTCTAAGGATTCATTTACAGATATATTAATTGCAGATACATTAAATTTCGATTTAACGGCAATTTGGAACCACCTTTTAAAGATATAAATTGTTGATCTTACTAGAATTGTATCTGTCTTTTCGGAAAACAGAATAATACGAGTTAAAAATTTCCAAATTTTTTATAGATGACATTAACCATGTTTCTGTCAAGAGGTATACATCATAATTCATAATAGCAGAATTCAATAGGACATTTTTTGTTATAAATAGAAACCTTTAAACGATTCTAGATATACACAATAAAAATTAGATATATAAAAGAAAAAGCCTTCTGTCTTGAGTACAATAAGCGTAAGTGTGTAAGTTTGCAGGCAGGGGTAATAAACTTAACAATGGGTTTTATGTAGGTTATTCTTGGTCATTACCTCAAAAACTTGTTTCAATTATTTTTTTTAGGTTTTAAGTTAGGTTATAAGCGTGGGCTGTTAACTTAAAAGTTTCAAGGAGTTGTATAGTATAGGAAATGAAGGTTGTTGGTAATGAGTAAGTTGGCAGGCAGGTTTAATAAACTTAACAAGTCTTGGATATTTAAGTTTTTCAATAATATTAGCAAATAGTAAGAAAACAATTTTTTAAAGTGAAATCAACTTTTTTTTATTGTGAAAATTGGTAGGCTTCTTAAAATATACATAAAAGCAAAGTATTGGGTAAGAAAAATGTTTATAGTATAGTGGTTCTTAGTTACATCCCACTATGTTAAATAAAAAACCAAACACGTGTAATTTTCCTATGCTCATTTATTATTTGCTTTATTTATAAAATTTATGTGTTGATTGTCCGACTTGCTTACATCAAGTGAAGTTTTATAAATACAATATTATTTCTTTAGGTCAATATTATTACACTAATACATCATTAAAATATATACAATAAAACTAATCATAATTCATAATATGCAACTTTAATAGAAAATCTTTATCGATAAAATATTGAGTTATTTTGTATTTCTGACCTAATTGTTTATCAAAAGTTAGAATTTTATTAATTTGGGTATACATATGCATGATGCATCTGACAAAACTTAATTTCAATGGACAATCCATTTTTACGTGTCGTTAAGCTTTGTAAGGTGGACACTCCATACTCCCCTCCCAGTGTGCACGATTAAATATAATAATTATACGCACAATAAAAATATTAATATTTTAAATTGTTTGTGAAAATATTATTGTCATAGTTAAATTATTAGATAAGTAAAAATTTAATATATATTATTTGACTATTTTAAATTAAACAAACGAGACCGGTTTTCGTTGTTTTTTATTGCTGAAATAGATTTAGAAATAGATCCAAAAATATCTGGATGTTATTAACTTTCTGGTTCCGCGAATACCTATGTGGTAAATACGGTGTAGTTGGTTGAATATATTGATATTTGGAACAAAAGGGCAATATTTACTTGTCGAAATTTTGCATAATAATGTTTTATTCACCAAAGGTATTTCGAAAGGTCTAATTTTTGATTGGGAGTTTTTCACGAGTTTAAATTTGGCCATGTCTACGTCCTGTAACTGTTCTCTAATGAATTCTTCGATATTGAAGTCGAGGTTTATGGCGTTTTCTTCTACATGCCTTGAAAGATAATTTGCGAGAACGTTATCTTTTCCACTAATGTGTCGGTTTTCAGTGGTAAATTGCGCGATGTATTCCAGTTCTCTACATTGGCGTGGGCTACGCTCATTTCGAGAAATAATTGTGTAGGTGAGTCGTTTGTGATCGGTATATACTACGAAATTTCTACCTTCCACAAAATACCTTTAGTGTTTTATTGCTAGATATATCGCTAACAACTCCCTATCGAAAGCAGAATATCATGTTTCGGCTGGAGACAGTTTCGTTGAGAAAAAAAGGAGGGGTTGCCACATATAGTTATTTGGTTATTGGAGGACGGCGCCGACTGCAGTATTAAACGCGTCGGTCGTTATACTACAAACCGTATCATTGCGTGGATGAGCCAATAAAGTTGCGATCGATAAAGAATATTTAACCTTTTTAAATGCCGCGTCGCATTCCTTAGACCAATCAAAACTGATGTTTTTTGAATTCTTTGTTTGATGTTAAGTAACATAATCATAAATTGGTGCTAACATTTCCGATAGATAAAAAAACGACGGTAATAGCTTACCATCCCAATAAACAGTTGGGTTTGTTTAATTGATTTCGATGGGGCAAATTTGCAAATAGATTCAATTCTGTCTTTTGTTGGTTTAATACCGTCTTTGGAGACATTATTTCAATTTGACATTAGACAATTCATTCAATTTTATTGAACCAAATATTCATTTTATTGGTTTGATTGTTAAACAATAATTGTTAAATCGTTCGAGAATTTTTTCTAAATGTAGTAAATGTTCCCTTTCGTTTTTGCTACCAATTAGAATATCGTCAATATAAACGAACGAAAAGTCAAGTCCGTATAGTACTTCTTTCATAAATCTTTTGAACGTTTGCACCGCATTTCTCAATCCAAAACACATTCTAGGTTACTCAAAAAGCCCAAAAGGTGTTGTTGTTGCTGTTTTATATATGTCCTCCGGGACGACTGGGATTTGATGATAAGCTCGATATTAGTCTATTTTCGAAAATATCGTACATCCAGAGACCTTTACGCTGAAATCCTGTATATGAGGGATTAGGTATCTATCTGGAACAGTTACTGCATTCAACCTACGGTAATTTCCCCAAGGTCTTCAGTCCAACGAATCTTTCTTCGGAACTAAATGGAGTGGTGAAGCGGTCGGTGAGGAAGAAGGCGAGCAGATTCCTAGTTTGAGCACTTCGTCAAACTCTGATTTTGCTATATTATATTTTTCTAAATTAAGACGTCGAGATCTTCACACAGGTAGAGGACCTTCAGTTTAGATATGATGTACTACAGAATGCTGCAAGATCCTTCTGAAGTCTGGAATTGCTGTTAAATTAGGGTACTTTTTTAATAGTAAAAAATATTGATTTTCTAAAGAAAAGGTAATTTGTGTTGGTGTACTACCTTTTACTATTTTCGCTGTTGTTCTACATGAAGTCTGAGTATAAATTATACAGTTTTCTCTTAAATTTACTGACAGACCAAATTTACACAGAAAATCGGCACCTATAATAATTGACTTTTGCAACCATAAATTGATGGGTAAAAATTCTACGCAATCCTAAGTCTACATTAATAATAACGGTTCCAAACGTTTTTTAAATTACTTGTCACTGAAGTTGAGTAAGTATTACTGAGAGGTCTGCTTCAGTATCAATTAGGAAGTTTAATTTATTTTTCCTGTCTTTTATAAAAAACGACCCAGTTTTGGCCGTTGCAATAGAGGAATTCGTTAGTTTTTTGGATTGTCGTTATCCTTATCAGTTTGTGTTGATGAGGAGCACTGACATGGAGGTATACACTTTTTGGCGTCTTTACCAAATCTAAAATGGAAATAACAAAATTTTCCTCTCGAATTATACCTTTGTCGAACAGTGGATCTATTTCTTGATGGGCTTCTAAATCTATTTCTAGAATCAATTCGCGATAGCCTATTATACGTACGTAATTCAGAGATCATTTCCTTAAGGGAATTAATTTCTTGCTGTATGTGTTTCATCGAATTTGCTTCTGTACGGGTTTTATGGATTGAAATTTTGGTTAATTATTGTTATATGGGAAATTTGCAATGCCTCCCCGATTTTGTCTGCCGTATCTAGTAATATATCTGTCCTCTGATCTGTGGTATTTTAATAACATGGGGTAATCTAACCTAACCACAGCTTTTTAACAAAGTCTTCGATAATTGTTGCTGAAGAACCGGCGAGTTGCTTTAAATGACAGAAAAAATCCGTGGGCTTTCTGTCACCAAATTCCTCGTGACATATTAGATGTCGGATTCTCGTTTCAGTGCTCATTGAATGTCTGCTAATTAAAACTTTTTTTAAATTGTTGTAAAGAAATTTTTGGGGTGGGCTCTCCAAAATATCCATTATTGATTCTGCAATTTCTAAAGGTAAAACCGTAACCACGAAGTTGGTTATATTTTAAAATTTCGGAAGTGATTCTATTTACTACGAATTATGCCAATACTTGAATGAACCAAGTTGATATAGATTTTGGCCAGAAATTAGGTAAGCGTATATTCATTGGTTTTGTTTTACTAGAACGGGGTTTTGATAATTTTTTTTCTATTTCAGTGTCAGAACTTTGGGGCATTTTGGATACTAAACTTTTAATTTGCGTATAACTATTACTACACTACTTTCAACAAAAAAAATAAATTGTAATACTAAAATACGTTTACTGGGAGTTTAGTATGTTATATCTTTTGTTTATTTCCAAGCTTTCTTATCTAATGATTTGTAATCGAAATAATTCTAAGAAATTAAAAATTTTTTTTTTAATTTATTATTTGATATTATATTTAAACTTATAATATTTATTCATTTTCAAATGAACATATTTATAAATTATAAAATATAATTTTTAAATATAGAATTAAATCACACTAATAATTCAAAACTTTAAAAATCAAAATTTAGTTCATGTTATATTTTAATAATCTTAAAATGTGTTAAATATCCCAAAAAAAAAAAATTATGTAGAATGTTATATCTTAAAATTTGTTTAAAATGTTTGCTAATATAATATTATAATTAAATTTTTATAAAAATATTTATTTTTAAGATATAATATATTATGAGAAAATTATTTATTAGCCAAATCAGATTTAATTTGTAAAAAGAAAAAAAAGAAAAACTAATTTTAGTTTGGTTTTTTTCTATTTTTTTTTTTTTTTAATTAATTAATTTAGATTTTAATTTTTATTTAATTGATATAATATTATTAAATTTTTAGGCTATATAATATTATTTGAATTTTTCAAATTCAAAATAACTTCTTTTTTTTTTTTAAGTTTTTTTTAACTTTTAAAGAAAAATATAATTATTATTGTTAACATCAATGTTAATAATTAATGTTAATAATTTTATGATAATAATGTAACCCTGTACTTTCGTTTAATAATTATGTATTTTTGTTTATTTTTATTATTATAAATATTAATTTTAATATTATAAATTATATATAAACATTATTTTATGGATTTGTTTATTTTTGTCTAATGAATAATTTAAGCAAAGCAAAATGTATATGAACTTATGTATGAAATATGTATGTAATATACTATATTATATGCACATTATAATTTCATTATTTTTTTTTTTAAACCTTTTTCTTATTTAAATAAGAAAAAAAAATTTTCTTATTTTTTTAATTTAGCTATTACTTCATTATCAATAAAAATTTTTTTAATTTTTCTTGCTGACGGTAAATTGTAGATAACTTGACGTACTTGATCACTTGAAGATTTAACCAACATAAATTTTATTTTGTACTGCGACAAGTTTAGAACTTCAACAAAACTGGATTGCCCATTAATCAACTTTAATTATTATGTTTTTTTTTTTTTTTGATATTTCTGCTTAACTTTTTGTACTTTATATTTGGTGTTTCATGATGCACATACAATTGATGAATTTTAATTTAATTAAGAAATTCACTTTTAATTTTTATTTTTCTTTATTTTATTAATTTCGTTTTTTACAATTTATTTTGCTTAGGTTTTTAATGTACCTTACTTTACCTTATGTCTTAAGATCTTAAACAAAACTCAAATTTACAATGAAAAAGATCATACTTAAATACAAAAATTAAAACTAGGAAGTTAGAACTGAACCAATTTTGTTTTATCAGCGTTACCAATAAATAATCTATTTTATGAATATTCCATTTAAGAATTTGTAATATCACAATATTGACGAAACTCATTTTCATAAATGAATACAGGTCATAATTATTGAAAATGAATTTTGTTATCATTGTATTTATAACAATGCGTGAAAGTATAAGCGGAAATATTCTTAAGTGGGTTAAATATTACTTAAAATTATTTTTAGTTGAAATTGTTTTTCTATAGAAAATTTACTTTAGAAAGAAAAGAGATAGGTAGTATTTTTTTACAAGTAAATAAAAATAGAATAGATTATTTAAAAATGTTAATTGTTAAGTTAAGTATCATTTTAGATAAAATATATTAGATAAAATATGACCACTTTAAGGTCTTATATTACTCATCCATCCCCCAAAGAATTTGCGGTAAAAAAGGATTATTATTGAATTTACAATCATAAATGTATAATTTATTTGTTTTTGTTTTAAGTTGAACATAGTCCATAATTTCTCTATTTTTAATAGTTTCTAAATTTATTTTTTCCAATATTACATTATTAATTAATTTTGTAAAATTAAAATGAATTGTGGGAATTACAATACTATTGGTGAAGTTTCTATTTTATTAGTAAATAAAAGATCATTCATTTTTATATGAAAATTTTTATATTTTATGATGTTGTTACCTTTGATACTAGTTTGTTGTTGTAAACAATTTTGTGTAAGTTGGGTTGTATGTAAATTTTTTGTAATAATTATGCCGTTAGAAATTTCTTCAATTAAACTATCGTTATTTATTCTTAATTTGCAAGTGTTAGCTGTTTCTAATATATTACGCAAACAGTTATCAGAATGAGGTTTTAAATTTTTTACTTTTAATATTACATTGCCATCTTTATAAACTTTATTATTATTAACAATGACTTTTTCAATTTCGTATTCTTCTTTTTGCTGGTTAGGGAAAGGAATTACCAAGCAATCAAAATAATTTTCCTGTGTAAAATTAGGTATGCTAATAACAAATATCAATGAATTACCTTGAATTAGCACACTATTTCTAATGTATGGTAGGATATTGCTATTGATATTGAATTTATTGACTTCTTCGTCAGAAAATATGTCATGAGGTAACACGTCTAGTTTGCTCATCAGAAGTATCTCAGATATTTTTTCTAATTGTCTATTAATTAGATTAATATCTGCATAAATTCTTAGGATTAATTTGGGTTTTCTACAAGTAGTATTACTTTATTCGTTGTTATGGTAATGTTTTCTAAGTATTGATTGAGTTTTTGTTGTTGAAAGTTAACATTGGTGGTTACTTCGTCTAAATGCCTTATTAAATTATTATTTACAACAACTTGTTTATTTAGTTGGTCTGTCATTTGTAATGTATTGTCATCCAAATTTTTTAGATGATTGAAAATTTCTTCAGCGTCTTCGGAGTCCATATTTCCCGAAATGAATTTTATGCCAGTACCTAATATATTTAATAGCCCACGTTTTACGCGAGTTGCTTTAGTAGCATGCAATGTAATTATTCTAAGATTATGTTTAGCAAGAATTAGTTCACAATTAAAAATTTCAAAATCACTAGTTTTATCGGTTATATTTAAAATTTTAAGGTTATTTTCAATAGTATTAATGGCTTCTTCATAATGACTAAGGTTAGTAATATGGAGGAACTTTGTGTAATAGTCCACTATGAGTCTTTCGTTAAATCTTAATAAAACGAAACCATGATCGTTATTGATGTTGTTAATTTCCAATAATTATCCTACTAGAATTGGGACTAGATACAGAGAGATCATGATGAAAAACATCTAGAACGAGAAAAGAAAAATTAATTTTTCTTATTTTTGGTGTTTAAATTTTCATTTCTGTTGCGTGATAGTATACCGTGTTTTTCTATTATTACTAGTGTCAATGATATATGAACCATTTTTAGTGTATTTACTTAATTTTTATACTTTGGCTTATTCTTTCCAATGTTTCTGTTTCTGACGACATTTTCATAGAGCTTGAAGTTTTTATCCCGTGATTTATTGAGTTGCCCAATTTTTGAATTTTTGTTCTCTTCGAACTGATTCGCGAGCGAACGGATATCTTCCCGGCAGAAATTCTTTTGAATTCTTTTGAAATTCTTTTGAATGGGACGAAGCTTAGTGGATAGTATTATTATAGATTCCGATAATCTTAAATATTTTGTCTTCAAAATCCTCACTTGAATTTGCAACTTCAAGGATTCTGATATGTTCGTTAAGAGTCCCGTGAAGTCTTTCAATGTCGGCGTTCCCTGTCTTACTACCAGGTGTAGTAGCATGTGATTCGATATTATTTTCTTTTAAAAATAAGTCAACGGAATTACGTAAAATACAACGTTCATTATCGAATACATTTTTTTTAATTTTCCCAATAAATTGGATTCGTTCCTTAAGAACCTTTAAAATTGACATCCAGTTTCTATCGTCTAGTTTATGCACGGTTGCATATTTACTAAACTTATCAATTGCGGTGAAGTACATCACATTTCGATAAGGAAACCAGAAATCAACATGCACGATTTTGTTGAAGCTCTGAGCCGTTTCACTAATTTTAAAAGGTATTTTCACAGGGTGTCGATCATGTTTTGCCAATAGACAAACTTCGCAATTAATAATTAATTTTGTAATTGTTTCTAATATGTTTGGCCAATAATATTTTAGTTTTAATTCATTATAAACTTCGCAAACTCCGCGGTGATTTTTAGATATATGTTCTTCTTTAATTATGGTTAGTATCTTTTCATTTTCTGTTACATCAATTAGCTTTTGCTTAGATCTGACTATTTTCAATTCTTTATTTTTAGAAAAATATTGGTGATAAGCGTTTTGAAATTTATTGAAAACATCTTCATTTTCTGAATAAACACAGATAACCCCTTTGTTTTTCAATAGGGTTTTCAATATGTCACAAAAGTTACTATTCTTTTCGAAAGTAACGTGATTTTGGACATTTTTGTTAACAATTTTAATAATATTTTTTTCTTTTGAGCCTTCTTATAAATAAATTTGGGTTTTATAAAGATTTATTGGTTTTCTTGTTACTTCAATTTCATTGACAGAATTAATGTCTTTATTAGTATCGTTATTAAATAAAACGTTTAATTGTAGGTCGTTTTCATTTTCTGAAAAGAATCTACTTAAACCGTCAGCGACAGTACTTTCTTTCCCTTTTAAATAAGAAATTTTGAAGTCGTATTCATTTAATTGAATTTTCCATCTCTGGAGCTTCATGTTCGGTTCCTTGATGTTACTTAACCAAACTAGAGGCTTATGGTCAGTGCAAATTGTAAAATGCCTGCCATATAAATAAACTCTAAAATAGTTAACTGCCCATACTATAGCTAGTAACTCTTTTTCTATAGTAGAATATCGTTTTTCGTGTTCGTTTAATGTTCTTGAAGCATAGCATATAGGGTGATTTGATTGGGTTAAGACTGCACCTATTGCAATATTGGATGCATCCGTAGTTAATGTAAAGTGTTTTTTGAAATCAGGTGGTTTTAATATAGGGTCACTAATAAGAAGTATTTTTAGTTTATTAAATGCATTAATATAATTTTTGTCTTTTGAGTCTATTTTTGCGGTCTTCTTTAAAAATTTGATTAAAGGATAGGCTACTTTTGCGTAGTCTTTAATAAATTTCCTATAGTATCCGGTTATACGGAGAAATTGACGAATACTTTTAATAGTTGTGGGGATTGTTAGACTTTGTATAGCTTTAACTTTCTCGTTATCTGCCTTGATTCCTTTTTCACTTACGACATGACCCAGAAACTTTATAGAAGTGCTAGCGAAATTACATTTATCTATTTGTACCTTGAGGTTAGTTTCCCTTAACTTTCGCAAGATTTTGTTAATAGATAGTAAATGTTCTTCGAAACTAGTAGAAAATATTAGTATGTCATCGAGATATACTACACATATGACATTAATGAAATCTTCCAAGACGTGATTAATTAGTCTTTGGGATGTAGATGGTGCATTTTTCAGCCCAAATGGCATCCTTAAAAATTCAAAATGACAATTGGTGGTTGAAAAAGCAGTTTTGGATTGATCCTTTGGATCCACTTCGATTTGGTGGAATCCCTTCGAGAGAGAGCCCAATCGAGAGTTGTAAAATAATTACATTTTCCCAATTTGTCGAATATATTTTCTATATTCGGTATCGGAAATTTATCATTTATAGTTACTTCATTCAGTTTTCTATAATCCACTACAATCTGCCATTTCTGGGTTCATGTATTATCTAATTTTTTTGGAACTACCCAAATTGGTGAATTGTATGGGCTGTTACTATGCTTTATAATCTTTTGTCCAAAAATCTCTTGAAATTGTTTGTCAACCTCTGCTCTATGAATTTAAGGGTAACGGTATAATTTACTAAAGATGGGTATTTCATTTTGAGTTTTTATTTCGTGCTTTATTTCACACGGGAAGGAGAGATTATCTCCTTCCCTGAAGAAAACGTCCTGATATGAATTGAGTAAGTATTTTAGTTTTTTTTTATCTACATTGTATAAGTGATTGTTAGAGTAACATTCTTTAGGTAGATTGGTTTGAAAGTATTCGTTGCTAAAAATATTAATAGAATCATCTCTATAAAAACTATTTGAATATATTTCTTCTTCTTCGTTGAGATATAAAGGTATAGTTGCGTGTCGGGTTTTAACAATTCTATTTTTATAATCTATTACGGTATTTACATTAACAAGAATATTATTTGCAATGATACCATCAAATTTATTATGAAAATTATACTCAACGAACTCGACTAGATAATTATGAGTTTCTTTATATTTATTTATAGTACGATTTAAGACATTCATGGATACTCCTTTTGTAGGAATTCTCCATTTAGCGTTACAATTATTGGGGTTCAAATGCTTATTTCAGCACCGCTATCGATGATGAAACGCAAATTTCTTTGAAATCTCTCAAAGGCTCTGGACTTGACCGTCTATTTGATGGGTTATTGTTGTAATAATTGTTGTTGTTATTATGATTATTACGGAAAGAGTTATTACCAACAGTATTATTAAATCTACGATTGAAATTATGGCTAGTACCATTATTCCTTGTATTATCAAATCTATGATTAGAATTATAATTTTGATTATGGTTACCAGTATAATTAGATCGGAAATTATTATTAGCAGTGTTAATCCTGGAGGAATTTACGGAGCATCTGTTTGAATTATTTCGAAAATTATTAAAATTTGTTTGATTGTTTCTATTATGACATCTATTTTGAGAAGTTTTATTTTAAAGTTATTACTATTTTGATCGTTATAATTTTTTGATTGTGATAAATACTCAAATTTATTTAATTCAAAATCTTCATCAATGATGTTCATCAAATCTTCATCAAATCTTCATCATCAATGGTAGTTGGATCCTTACATCCTATCAAATTTTTTGCTAAGAGTGGGAGATTTTCTGTGAAATGGTTTAAAACCATTCTTTGACTATCTAGAATTTGGTCGGGTGCACCTCGATTATTTAAAACATAAGCATTATTTAATTTACAAAGTAAACTACTAATTTCATCATAAAAATTTTTAACTATAGTATTACATTTACAAAATTTTATTTCGTCAATTATTTCGTGAATTTGAGTACGTTCTCCATGGTTCCTGATTAAAACTTGCTTAAGTTCAGGCCAAGTTGATATCGGACCATATTTACATAATTGTTCCCTAGCCTTACTTATGATTCTATCTTTTATAAATCCTATTATAACTGGTAGATAACTTACATTTAATGAGTTAATTGTGGGTACTAATATGTCTACACGAGCAAGAAAACCCGATAAGGCACATTTTTCTCCGTTAAATGAAGTAATATTATAAATATTACCGGATAAGAAATTTATCACTTGTAGTGTTTCGGCGTCCATGGTTAAAGAGAGAGGAAAAAAAAAATTATACTAAAAATTTGTAATTAAAAAAATTTCCTTCTATTTCCTTCTATTTGAATTGACTTGAAAAAACAAAATTGAACTTGAACTTGAAAAAAAAAAAAAAAAATGATATTTTATAGAAATTTAATACCAAAATGAAAAGAAAAGAGTAATAAACAGAATTACTAAAAAAATTTTTTTTTTTTTTTTTTTGATGAGTTAAAAAAAATTAAAAATTATTACGTTTACGTTATTACTTATAATGTTTAATTATTCAAAGTCTAATTTAAAAAAGAAAAAGATAACAACAACAGAAAAAAAAAATTTATTTAATAAGAAATGTAAACAAAGAGAAGGGAAAAGAATTTTACTAGTTCAGCAAAAATTAAAATTATTAAAATAATTTTTTTATTTTTTTTTATTTTCGTAACTTCAAAAAAGATTCACCAATAGTATTAGACATTTATTTAAAAAAAAAAAAAAATTTAGAAAAGAAAAATATATTTTTACCGTAAAAAAAAAGGTTTCTTGTTGTGTTGTTGCTGTTGGATTAATTGATTCGTGTTGAACTGATGTCTGAAGTTTTGTTTGATGGTCTTGGTAGAAATACTGGTCTCTTGATGGAAGTACTAGAGATGATCACCTTTTTTACTGGTCTTTTTCTTATTATTTTTTTATTAAAATTTTTTTCTCTTTTATGTGACGTATAAAAAGGTCTTATTTTTTATTCAATAATTTACATAAATTATGTTTAAAATTTACTATACAAGTTTTATCTGGTCTGTTCTTTCTATAGACACTAATTTTCCAGGTTAACATTTATTATTATCAAATTTAAAAAAAAAACTTATTTTAACAGTTTATTATTTTTTATTTAATATATAGTTAGTTACTAGTTAGAAATTTTATTTAATTTTATCTAAAATTTATTTAATCTTTTCGATTAATAATTAGTTAGTTATTAGTTTATAGAAACTTTATTTAATTTTATTTGAAATTTATTTATTAACACTTTTATCTTTTCGATTTTAGATTGTCCGCGATACGTTGTTAAGTGTTGAACACAAGTACACAAGTATAATATCGTTCAACCAGCCTCAGTTGAACTCCTCTCTTACAAAGACATGTGTGCAGTTTTCTAGTGTTTTTGGTAAATGTTCTTTTGGAGGTTTTGTAGCTCGTGTTTCAGTCTGCTGAAGGTTTGACATATACTGTTTTAGTGTTTCGACAAATTCGTTCTGATTATCAAAATACAATGATGCATTCTTTGAAAAAATTTCTCCTGGTATTCTTAAATTTTCCCCGTACAGTATTTCAGCTGGGCAACAATTTAGGTCTTCTTTTACTGTAACTCAAATTCTTAATAATATTAATGGTAGTTCTTCGAATCAATTTAATGAGGTACATCTAGATAAAAGACATGATTTTAATTGTTTATGAAACCTCTCCACCAGGCCGTTGGTCTGGTGATGGTAACTAGTTGTACGAATTCTCTGAATTCCTAAAATTCTATTGAAATTGTTAAAACGTTTGAATTCGAACTGTGTCCTAGGTCAGTTGTAATAATTAAAGGAACTCCATATCTTGAAATGAATTGCGAGATCAGGGTCAAAGTAACGGTTTCTGCGGACATATCCTTTAAGGGGTATGCCTCTGCCCACCTTGAAAAACCATCTACAGCTGTTAGTATATACATATAGTCTTTAGAAACTGGAAGAGGACCGACTAAATCAATGTGAATGTGCTCAAATCTGCCTGATGGTATTTCTATTTTATCAGGTTTGATTTTTTTCAGACATTATGATTTAAAAATTCATTCAATTCATTTGATCCAAATATACATTTGCTTGGTTTGATTGTTAAACCATAATTGTTAAGTCGTTCGAGAATTTTTTCTAAATGTAGTAAATGTTCCCTTTCGTTTTTGCTACCAATTAGAATATCGTCAATATAAACGAACGAAAAGTCAAGCCCGAATAGTACTTCTTTCATAAATCTTTGGAACGTTTTCACTGCATTTCTCAATCCAAAACACATTCTAGGTTACTCAAAAAGCCCAAAAAGGTGTTGCTATTGCTGTTTTATATATGTCCTCCGGGACGACTGGAATTTGATGATAAGCTCGATATTAGTCTATTTTCGAATATATCGTACATCAAGAGAATTTTACACTGAAATCCTGTATATGAGAAATCCTGGATTGCGTATCTATCTGGGATAGTTACTGCATTCATCCTACGGTAATTTCCACAAGGTCTTCAGTCCAACGAATCTTTCTTCGGAACTAAAACCTTAAATCTAAAACCTAAAACCTAAAAACCTAACCACAGCTTTTTACAAAGTCTTCGCTAGTTGTTGCTGAAGAACCGGCGAGTTGCTTTAAATGACAGAAAAAATCTGAGGGCTTTCTGTCACCAATTTTCTTGTGAGATATTAGATGTCTGATTCTCATTTCAGTGCTCATTGAATGTCTGCTAATAAAAACTTTTTTTAAATTGTTGTAAAGAAGTTTTTGGGGTGGGCTCTCCAAAATGTCCATTATTGATTCTGCAATTTCTAAAGGTAAAACCACGACTACGTGGTTATATTTTAAAATGTCGGAAGTGATTCTATTTACTGCGAATTCCACTACTTGTATGACCCAAGTTGATATAGATTTTGGCCAGAAATTAGGTAAGCGTATATTCATTTGTTCTGTTTTACTAGAACGGGCTTTTGATAATTTGTTCTCTATAGTCAGAACTTTGGGACATTTTGCTATTAAACTTTTAATTTGCGTATAACTATTACTACACTACTTTCAACAATAAAAATAAATTGTAATACTAAAATATGTTTACTGGGAGTTTAGTAAGTTATATCTTTTGTTTACTTCCAAGCTTTCTTATCTAATGATTTGTAATAAAAAAATGTAGAATTAAATCATACTAATAATTCAAAACTTTAAAAATCAAAATTTAGTTCATGTTATATCTTAATAATCTTAAAGTGTGTTTATAATCCAAAAAAAAAAAATTATGTAAAATGTTATATCTTAAAATTTGTTTAAAATGAGTTTGCTAATATAATATTATAATTAAATTTTTATGAAAATATTTATTTTTAAGATATAATAAGATTATGAGAAAATTATTTATTATCCAAATCAGATTAAATTTGTGAAAAGAAAAAAAAGGAAAACTAATTTTAATAAAACTAGTTTTTTTCTCTTTTTTTTTTTAAAACAAATTAATTAATTGATATAATATTATTAAATTTTAAGGCACAAATTCAAAATAACTTCTTTTTTTTTTTTAAATTTTGACTCTAGAAAATTTAGTCTAATTAAATTTAGGAAAGGTATTTTTTTTTTTAAAGAAAAATATAATTATTTTTGTTAACATCAACATTAATAATTAATGTTAATAATTTTATGATAATAATGTAACCCCGTACTTTCGTTTAATAATTATTTATTTTTGTTTATTTTTATTATTATAAATTTTAATTTTATTATTATAAATTATATATAAACATTATTTTATGGATTTGTTTATTTTTGTCTAATAAAAAATTTAAGCAAAGCAAAATGTATATAAACTTATTATATGAATATAATACATTATATACACATTATAATTTCATTTTTTTTTTTAAATCATTTTCTTATTTAAAATTATAAAATTTTTTAATTTAGCTATTAATTCATTATCATTAAATTTTTTTTTTTTTAATTTTTCGTGCTGATGGTAAATTATAGATAAGTTGACATACTTGATCAGTTGAAGATTCATCCAACATAAATTTTGTTTTGTACTGCGACACGTTTAGAACTTCAACAAAACTGGATTACTCTTTAATCAACTTTAATTATTGTTTTTTTTTTGATATTTCTTCTTAACTTTTTGTACTGTGTTATCAGTTTTATATTTGGTGTTTCATGATGCACATACAAGTGATGAATTCAGGGATGCCAACTCTTAAACTTACTTCACCCGGAGAAAAAAAAAACATGAATATATAGGTACTAAAAAAAAAAAAATTTTATGCAGTTCAGTTTTTTAATTATAAAAATAAAAAGTAACAAAATTCGTTATAATGTAAATTAAAAATTAAATGTATAGGAACATTATGTAATAAAAACAAGTAAATGTAACAGTAAGTCGATGCAACCGACTTATTAATACTCTACACCTGAATAATTCGAATTAAATTAAAAATCCATAAGTGTTTTTGGCAGCTGCTTGAACTTCTTCCCTTTTCTGTCTTATTCAACTCGAATTTCAAGAACGTAAAAGAGGCATCCGCTTGGGATATGCTTGACACCCTTGTATAAAATTTTAAGTTTCTATCTTAATTATTTTCGAAGATTGGTAGTCCTTGGGAGGTTTGTGCCAGCTACCCGAATTGCCACTCCAATTCATCGAATCCATCTCAGGAACATAAAGAAAACTTGCCAGAACACCATTCTATTAAATTTAAAGGTTCTACTTTTGTTGGTTTTGGAGATATGCTCGTTGCTCTTGTGCTCGTCCGCAAGTTTCAAAATACGAACCCATGGTTCAAATTCTTTCAAATGTCAGTTTCCAATTTTACAGAAAAGGAAACATAACAGAACACCTTTGTACTAAAAATAAAAGTTCTATTTTTGTTGGTTGTGGAGATATACTCGTTTGCTCTGGGGCTCGTCCGGAAGCTTCCAAGATTTGAACCCATGGAAGGAAACATGAAGGAACAAACATGAAGGAACACCATTCTGCCTAATTTAAAGGTTATATCTTTGTTGCATTTGGAGATAATATCATTTGCTCTGAGGCTCGTTCGGAAGCTTTCAAAATCCGAACCCAAGGACCAAATCCTCTCAAATTTCAGAGGCCTAAATCATACACGAAAGAACACCATTGTACCAAATTCAAAGGTTCTACCTTTGTTCGTATTGGATATAATCTCATTTGCTCTGCGGCTCGTTCGGAAGCTTCCAAAATTCGAATCCACGGTTCAAATTCTTTCAAATTTAAGCCCATGGCCAAATCCTCTCAAATTTCAGAGACATAAATCGAACGTAAAGAAACATTATTGTACAAAATTTGAAGGTTCTATCTTTGTTGCTTTTGGAGATAATCTCGTTTACTCCGGAATCATTCGGAAGCTTCCAGAATCCGAACCCATGGACGGATTTTGTCCAGATTCAAACTTAGCCTTTCTTTCGTAATTAGTAACCTACTATATAAATTTCATCAAGATAGCATCATTATTTTTTGAGTTATCGTGCGTACGGACGGACGGACGGACATCGCTAAATCGACTCTGGCGGTGATCCTGATTCAGAATATATATACATGTCTATACCTAACTCGCTTCCTTTTGGTGGTTACAAACACCATACCAAAGCTAATATACCCTATACTTTAGGTGTAGAGTATAATAATTAACAAAAAATATTAGTTTTTAAAATTATATTTTTTTTGGTTTGGTACACATAATACCAATTTTTTCTGTTCTTCGTCTTGAAGCCATTTTGCGAATTCTTCACAAGTCATATTAAAATTGATTTTTGTTGTTAATTCAGCTTTTACTAAATTTACTCTCATCCTGTTTCTATTATGTGACCAAACATTTCCCATAATAGAGAAAACTCTTTCAACAAAGGCATTACTTACTGGAATTGATAAAGCTTTTGAAACTATTACATATATCTCCTTAAAGTTTTCTGATGACTTAAAGATGTGGCACCACAAATCTGAAACAGCAAATTTCGATTTATCAATATTTTCTAGCTCATGGTTTATTATAACAATTTCGTGATATAAAATATCTTTATCTACGTTACAGTGCAAAACTTCGGCAGCTTTAATTATGTCAAGATAATCTAGTCTGTTTTTAATTATATTTAGTGCAGATAAATATTGAAGAGGAGAATTTTCAAAATCATACCACAATATTAGATATGAAATGGCACGTTTATATACAGTAATAGCTTCACCTAAAAATTTTTTCTTGTCATAGGTATTCAAATTTTTTATACAAGTGTGTATTTTAGCACCAAAAAAATTATCTTCCAATCTTTTTTCTAATTGTAATTTCAGCTTTATCATTCATATCATATCATCATGCACTTCAGTACTTGTAAGCTCGTATTTTTGTAATACTAAAACAACTTGCTTCATTATATTTAAAAAATGTTGAACCAAGTACAAATATAATTCAGGGAGTGAAGGATTAGTCAGATCGTCAGTTAATTCATTTTCTTGATCTTTCACAAATTTCCAAATTAATATATCACAATCATCTTCGCCTTTCTGAATGAAATATTGTTTAATTGCTGGATAGCAAAGTAAAATTTTATCTACGGCGTTTGATAAACTAATCCATCTTGTAGAAATGTTTTTTAACATCTGTGAAAATTCTATTTCAAAATATTCAAAACAAGATTTCAATTCCCTTACTCTAGTTGTACTGGATGAGAATTCGGAATATATTTTGTTTATAAAACTTTCCACATCATATGATAATTTTTTACATGCAAATTTTGCAGCATTATGTACCACATGGCAATTGCAATTGCTCTTTACAATTGAAGGATTGATTAAAATCAATTTTTGATACACAGAATTATAAGCACCATAATTAACATTTGCATTATCAGCTGTATAAGATAGATTGTTGTTGATTGATAGATAATATAGATAATCCTGACATATTAATAGTTTCTATAATTTTGTTTGTAATCGACTCAGCATTTTCAAAATCATCACAATAAAAATCTAGAAATCTAAAAGCCTTTGCGATGCAAATTTGAAACAATTTGGAAATAACCGGAGAGTTTTATGACAAAACCCTGAGATCGGAGACCGACATAAAAACCCGGAGTCTCCGGGTGAAAACACTACAGTTGGCAACAGTGGATGAATTTTAATTTGCAATATAAAATTTAGCTTGTAAAATTTTATTATATCAATAGATATCGATTTTAATGTTTTATTTTTGTAATTGTTAATATAAAACAAGTATTAACTATAGAAAATGTTATAATTTTACTACGTGTTTTAATTTAAAGTAACACATGCTTAATTTTTTTTAAAAAGATTTTTTTTTTTTGATTTTAAAAAAAAAAATTTTTTAATCGTATATATAGATACGATGAAAATATATATTATTTTGATAATTTACGCGAATTATATTTTCTGGTACATATTTAGATATGCCAAAAAAAAAAAAACCGCGTTTAGATAATTTATTTTTAACAACGTATACTTATTTTTATTTTTATTGATACTAACGGTAGTAATTACCGAGTTATAGGATTAATTCAGACTGACTGACTTTTTTTTCTTACATCTATTTATATTATTTTCTTATTCTTAAAACAAAGGAAATATCTTAGTCTTTGTCTAATTACTTTATTATTACATTTCTTTTTTAATATGTTATCTTAAAAACTATAATCATTAACAGCGACTCTTTTAATCTAATTACTTTATTAATCTTTAAACATGTCTAGTCTTACTAATCTATTATTTATTAGCATATAGCATTAGCATATTTGTTATCTGTATTTGAACATGTTCCTTTTTTAATTATAAGAGTTAGATCATTTTTATTATCTGTATTATATTATGTGTATACATAACTTCTCCCTGCTTTAGTTTAGAATTCTCCTGAATTCCTTTTTTCATATAAATTTTTATTACTACTACTATAAGTATAAATGACACTATGTTACTAAGAAAAATTAAAATTATATTAAGTTGTATTGTTTCTTTTTTGTTATAATATTTTTGTTCTTTTACTTCTTTCACATTATTTTCAAATGTTGTTAAAAATTCTTCAAAAGTAATTTTGTCTGTGAAATTAGTTACATTTGCATTTGGATAATAAAATCTTTCTTTTATTACATTTTGAGTGTTTGAAAATTCTTGATTTAATATTTTTAATGTACAATTGTTATAATGAATGAATATATTACCTGATAAAGTTATATTTCGATTATCGCATGAATGATTTATATATATATATTATTAGCATTCTTTATTACAATAGTTTCTTCTTCTATCTTTCTAAAGATATAATTTCAGTTAATTTATTTTTTCTTAGATTAGAATTTTCTTGAAATATACAATGTTTAGATAATTTTAATTCATTTAATGTTTTTCTTTGTTCATATTTATATATTTTATTACTAAATTTAAATATAATTTCTTCTGTATAATCTATTTCTTTATTTTCCTTATTAGGTATAGGCATTATTGATTTAAGTTCCACTTCAGTAAAGGTTTTTAGAATTTTAATAGCAAATATTATTAAATTATCTTTACATTTAGTTACACCCAGTTTAATTAATTGTAATTTTTCAAAGTCAAAAGTAATTTATCAAATTGTATTATTTCTTCATTAGTTAAAATATCCGGATGTAGCATATTATGTTTGGCCGAAACTATTTTATCTTGTATACTTTCAATTTTATTTCTCAAAATTTGAATTTTCAACATTTGAACATCAATTAAGATTTGTTGCATTCCTAAATCTATTTTGTCAAATTTACTTAGAACTAAGTTTCTATCATTTAATATTATATTTTTTAGTTGTTTAATTGTTTTATTAAATTTGTTGGATGTATATTTTTTAATTTGGTTTTGTATATTTTTTTATTCGTTTTATTTTTGTTGTTCTTAAATTCTCTATTACTTTACTAAATTCTACTTTACGGTTTTGAACACCTCTATTGGGATATTTTTAATTGTTTAATGATACCTTTCGTTATAATACCTAACAGCTTGTTGCATTAATCGTACCACTGACATATTTTTATTTAATGATTTTAATATTCTAAATTTTTCTGCTAATGAATTATGGAGTCTTTCAATATCACTGTTACCAGCGTGACTATTAGGTTTGGTTAAATGTAAACTTATTCCCTCTTCCTGTAAAAATTATTTTACTTGAATTGTTTTAAACTCATTATCTGCTATTATCTTTTTTGGTTTCCCTAGTTTACTAAAGTGACTTTCCAATTGTTCTATTAGAGATAAACGGGTTTTTTCCGTCAGATAATAAACTGTTCCAAATTTCGAGAACTTATCTATTATGGTTAAAAAGTTTCGTTTCATTATGGTGTATGTGTCGATATGAATGATTTCGTTTATATCCTTTGGAGTCTCAGACTGTTTATATTTAGGTTTTATTGGGTGTCTGTCATATTTTACTTCCTGACAAACTTCACATTGATTTACTACTACTTGTGTTAGTTGTAAAAGTTTAGGATAGTAAATTCTTTTTTTTAATTGATTGTATGTCTTATGTCACTTTTCCTTTTTGTAAGAATTTTCTAAATATGTCTCCTAATCTTTCAAAGTCATATTCAGCAATATAAATTATTTTTCTCTCCGAAATCGTTTCTGTTTCTATTGTTTTATTACTAGTTAGTATTATTTGTATTTTATATTTGTTCACAATTTCTTCTTTTATAGGTATGCGATCCAACAGTTCCTCTTCTGCTGAGTGTACTGTTGCCATTGTAATGTCGTCGCCATTTTCTTGTATATTAAATATTCCAAAATCAAAATTACTTGTATCTGAACAACGATCTATTTTATCTTTTTCTTCTTCCTCTGACTTAATGTCCTCATTAAAATCGATTCTACTTAAGAAATCTGCAACCTTATTTTCTTTTCCTTTTACATATTCTATTTCAAATTGATATTCTCCCAGTTTAAGTAACTATCTAGGTGCCTAGGAGAAAGATCTTCCCTTTATATTTGGCTTGTAGAAATTTTATGGGCTGGTGATCCGAAAATTTTAAACTTCTTTCATATAAATATGGTCTAAAATAACCTACTGCCTACATGATTGCTAAAAATTCCTTATCTGTCGCTGAATAATTACTTTCATGCTTATTAAGTGTACGTGATGCAAAACATACAGGATGTCCTCCTTCCTACGATAAGACGGCTTCTATTGCGTAATTTGAAGCAACCGTTGTTAAAACAAAAGATTTCTCAAAATTAGGGTACTTGAGAATTGGTGACTAGTAATAAGATTCTTTAATATCTCAAAAGTTTCTATATAATTGGGATCGTTAATATTAACTTCCATATTTTTTTTTAAATTTAGTAATGGGTTGTGCCACTTTAGCGTAGTCTTTTACGAATTTTCTGTAATAGCCTGTTAACCCTAAAAAGCTCTTTATTTGTCTCTGTGTTTTCGGTATTTCTAATTTCTCTATTATCTTTACTTTATCTGCGTTAGGTTTTATACCCTCTTTTGTTAGTACGTGCCCTAAAAACTTTGTTTCCTTTCTCATAAAATTGCACTTATCAATTTGTATTTTTAGCCGTTTCTCTTCTAATACCTTAAAAATGTCTGTAATTGCCTTAATACGTTCTTCTAAAGAAGTGCTAAATATCAAAATGTCGTCTAAATATAATACACAGTTTTTATTAATATAATCCCTCAAAATCTCGTTAATCATACTTTGAAATGTTGCTGGTGCGTTCTTTAGTCCAAATGGCATCCTGTTGTATTCATATAATCCAAATGGTATCACAAATGCAGTTTTCTTTTTGTCTGCTTCTCTTATCAAAATTTGATAATATCCTTTTGCTAAATCTAATGTTGTAAAATATTGCGCCCTTCCAAGCCTATCTAGTATAGCATCTATATTTGGTAGCGGATATATGCCATCGATGGTTATCTCGTTCAATCTCCTATAATCGATTACTATTTTAAATTTCTTTTTTCCTGAATTGTCGTTCTATATTTGGTATTACTATTAATGGGCTTGAGTATTTGGAGCAACTTTTCCTAGTTATACCCTGTTCTTCCATATCTTTAATCTGATACCTTACTTCTGTTTCATGTTGGGGGGGTATCTATATAATTTAGCCTTTATTTGTTGATCAGTTGTAGTCACAATTTCGTGTTCTACCTCTGGTATACTTGTTAATTTATAACCCTCTTTAAAGAATAACCCATTAAATTTTTTAATAATTTCATTTATCTTTTTTAATTCCTCTTTGTTCAAATGATTTAAATCTAAATGTTCTCTTATATTTTTATCAACCGTTTCTAAAGTACAAACCTCATTATTTATATATGGATTATTTTTTAATTTTACTTTTTCATTATTTAATTTAATTATTCCTTCTTCTAAATCTATCAATGCATTAAGGTTTGTGAATAAATCATTACCTATAATAAATTGGTACTTTCTGTATGGAAGGTGTTTTTGTTTCCATCTAGTATGTACTTCATAATTGATAGTGTCCCTAGAATTAATAGTAGAAAAATCTACAGGAGGTATTTTAATTTCCTTATATCCCCGTACTCTATTATCTATTATACTTAGAGTTGAATCCGTATCTATTAAAGCGAGAAATTTTCTATTTTAGATTGTAAGTTGAATTATGGGTAGATCTTCCGAGGCTAGTTCATAAAAAACGTCTACGTTATTAGCCTGTTCCCCTGTTTCTATATTTGCTATATCCATAGGTTCTTGTTGATTTTGTCTGTTACCGTTTTGTTGGTTGTATTGGAGATAAGGACCTGAACTATTTACATTATTATTCCTAAAATTCAACGAGTTACGAAAATTATTACCGTTTCTGAAATTTCCCGATTCACGAAAAATATTTCTATTAACATTACCTGACCTACTGTCTATTTGATACGAACTGCCTCTATTTCTATCGTCGTTATTAAATTTTCTATAATAGTTCTGACGAATTTGTCCTGAGTTATTATTGGCATAGTTATAGTTAGTATTTTGTTGAGGTTTAGTATAATTGTTTGAGTTTTGTTTAGAAAAATTATTGTGTCTAAAATTTTTGTTCAAATTTTTATTTTGAAAATTTTTTTTCCTTATATTCCTCCCTAATACAACTATCTTCAAATCTCCTGTCTCAATATTGTTATAATATTTTCTAAATTTCTTTCTGAATATATTTTATCTAACAGAATACTTTGTATTATATCTTTAATAGTATTGACTAACAAACTTTCTACATTACTTAAATCTATATATGTGTTATCTTAATAAAAAATACTAATTTCATCTGACTTATATTTAATTTTCTGGACAATTGTGGCTAATCCATTTACCGGGTTCGCCCAAATGCTGCTAATTCTCTTATAGATGTCGGATGGTTCCATGTCAGGCTTATACTGCATTCTAAGCACTATTTTTATATCCTCCCAATCTGTAGGATATTGATATCAAATCTGGTAGATTGATAAGGGCGTTTTTTCCTTAGCCTTGTATCTTTAAAAAAATACCCTTACCATTTCCTTTTTCTATTCTGCATCTGTTACTTCAGATAAGTAGAGCTCTACTGTATTTATAAAAGAGTTAATACTTATATCATTTTGTCCCGTAAATGGAGACATGTGTCTTATTCGTCTGTACACAAAGTCTTGGTTGTTACATTGATTTGATGATGCTGCTACTTTCTGTTTTACTGGTGGATAATTTACCTGCATTGTTCTTATCTAATTCATTAGTTCTTGGATTTGAGCCTGCTGTCTAACTACTTCCTCTTGTAATTGTGCTGCCATTATAGTATCTCGTTGTATGTCAAATTTATTGAATTCGATCATACACTTTAATGTGAGTTGGTCTTTGAATTTGTAAATTCTATATTTCCACTCTTTAATAAAGATAGTTCAATTTTATGCTTGTTTCTGCGAGCAATTTTGGAGCTGTTTGTTAACCACTTTTAATATTAATTATATATACATATATATATATGTATAAAGCGAAATTACATCCAGCATATTTTTTTTTTGACATCACAACACCTAAAATAAAAATCGTTTAATATAAGATAATAAAAAAAAACAAAATGATACTTATCTTTATTTTCTTCATCTCTAATGGCTCAGAGATATCCAGTCTTCATTTTTTAAATAATTCTAATTAGAATTAGATTAGATTAATATATTTTAATAATTTTTGTAAACATGTTGTTTACAAAAATATTAAAATACTTGTTATTTGACAGTTGCCATCGTAACAAAATAATCAGCATATGATAAAGTTAGCCGCTAGTGGAGCTAGCTATCGATAGTCGAAATCACATAAATAATAAATCAATCAACTATTGAATAGCAATTTTAGAATAGCAGTTGTGTCGAAAGGTATAAAAGGAGAAGGTATAAAAGGAGAAGGAAAAAAAGGATTATCATCGCAGAGATACGTGGACGTGGATAACGAAATAATTGAACGAGATTTATATTTTAACTTATAATAATTTGTATTAGTGAATAAAACAAATTATAACATTTATATTTTAATTTAAAACATTTTTTTAAATTATAAAATTGATTGTGAAAATTTAAAATTATAACAATACAAATGAATTAAATATTTTATAACTTAAAATTATTTTATGGTGAGTTTTTTTTATCCAAAAAAAACTGCACCAGGATTAACGTGGAAGTGATCTAAAAAAAAAAAAAAAAAAGGAAAACAGATAAGTACTTTAAAAAACAAAACATATAATATTTATTCTGAAACGAAAAAAAAAAATGGTACATATTTGATATCATAGTGATTAAAAAAAATACTCAAAATATATTCAAAAAAAAAAAATTTTATTTAAGTAGCGTAGAACTAACTATAAAAAGAAAATTTTTTGTCTGAACTAAATTAATGTAGAACTTAGAATTTTTTTTTTTTTAAAATAAAAGAAAAAAAAGTTTTTTGTTATTATAAATTTTACTGTGTTTTAATTTTTATAAACTTTTAAAATGAGTGCCCGACGAAGATTCAGTCGACAAAGTAGCGAATTGCTAGTCGTGAATGAAAGACATGATGTTGATATTTCGACGGTTAAATTTAACTTTAATGATTTCGAATCGTTAATTAAAAAATATTCGGGTAAAGAAACCATAAGTGTGCAAAAGTGGTTTGAAGAGTCCGAACAGTACGCGGATACGTTCGGATTAATAGAATTACAAAAATATATATTTTGTAAACGCTCGTTAGAAGGTGACGCGAAACTGTATGTAGAATGTGAAGCGAAACCGCTCACGTATAGACAATTAAAACAATCATTAATAAACGAATTTGCACAAAAAACTAGTAGTAGAAGTGCATAAAATTTTGCAAACGCGGAAGAAACAAATAAACGAATCGTATCGGGAATACTTATACAAAATGATTGAGTTCGCAACGCAAGCTAAAGTGGATGAAATCTCGGTCATAACGTACGTGATAAACGGAATAAATGATGCGTCCGGTAACAAAGCGATTCTTTACAGCGCGAAAAATTTTAGCGAATTAAAAGAAAATTTAATCATTTACGAAAAAATCAAAACAGATACGAATCGAAATAATAACGTAAAAAATGTCGATGCGAGAAATATGGACATATCTAAAAAATTTAATGAAATAAAACGAATAAATAATAATAATATGTCGCGGCCGAATAAATACTGTTTTAATTGCGGTTCGTCATGAGTTTCATCAATGTCCGGAAAAGGAACGAGGACCAAAATGTTTTGAGTGTAACCAGTTTGGACATAAAAGGCCTAAATGTCCAAACAAAAAGCCAGTAACAATGAGAGCACATCCAGTAAATACAAACAACAATTGCGTTTTGGTAAAAATAAATAATACGATAATGGAAGGTTTGGTTGATACGGGCAGCGATATATGTTTAATTAAAGAATCATATTTAAAATGTATTAATCCTTTATCTATCTTTAGGCGTAGGTGCTAATGTGTTCAGCAAAGGTTGCTGTAATGTTGAAATGGAAATTAATGGAGATTCTTACCAAAATGTTGAGGTTCACATTATTGAAAACAACTTCATGAAGTTCCCTCTAATTATAGGAATGAGTTTACTAAGACACTCGGTGGTCAGCATAAATGGTGGTGTAATTTCCGTGAAGAAAAGTAGTTATTCAACCGTAAACACTAAAAGAGAAGAAAATGATTGCTTTTTGGCTGAAATAAAACTGGATAAGGAATCTACTTACGCTGATCTGCCAGGATTAAGTAACCTAAAAGAAGAAAAAGTTAGTAAGCTTGTCTACATGATGGAGAATTACTCACCCGTATTGATGAAAATGTCACCCATTCAAATGAAAATTCTTCCGTTAGATGATAAACCGGTATTCCAAAGTCCAAGAAGGTTTCCTCCTGTGGAGCAGAAAATAATTAACGATCATGTAGAAGAATGGCTAAAAGATGGTGTTGTTATTGAAAGTTCGTCAGATTATGCTAGTCCAGTGGTATTGGTAAAAAAGAAAGATGGTTCAAATAGACTTTGTATAGATTTCAGGGCCGTTAATAAGAAAATTCATAGGGACCATTTCCCATTGCCAGTAATAGAGGATCAAATTGATAAGTTACAAGGAGCAACGATTTTCACCACACTTGATTTGGAAAATGGTTTTTTTTCACGTGACCATAGAGGAGAATAGTCGAAAGTATACAGCCTTTGTCACCCAGAGAGGACAATATGAATTTTTACGGGTTCCGTTTGGGTTGTGTAACTCACCCAGCGTATTTCAAAGATTTGTGAATTTTACATTTAGAAATTTAATAAAGAAAGAATTTGTAATAACTTATATTGACGATTTAATTATTCCAGCAAAATCCGAAGATGACGCATTAACAAAATTGCAATTGTTGCTGCTCAGAATGGACTAAAAATCAAATGGCAGAAATGTTAATTTTTACAACGGCAAGTTGAGTATTTGGGCTACATAATAAAGAATGGTACAGTTTCACCATCTGAGGCTAAAACCAAAGCAGTGAAAAATTTTCCAGAACCCAAAACGGTGAAACAATTACATAGCTTTTTAGGTTTAACGAGTTATTTTAGAAAGTTTATTCCGCAATATTCTATAATCGCAAAACCATTAAGTGATTTGATGAAGAAGAATGCCAAGTTTAAGTTCGAAACAAAAGAAAGAACTCCTTTGAAGCATTAAAACTAACGCTAACTATATCACCACTTTTAAAAATTTTCAGCTATGAGGACTATACGGAATTACATACAGATGCCTGTAAATTTGGAATAGCAGCTGTCTTACTGCAACGAAATCCAGAAGATGGAGCGTTACACCCTGTTCCTTACGCAAGCAAGAAGACAACCGATGCATAACAAAAGTGGAGCAGCTACGAGCTGGAAGTCTTGGCCGTGGTGGAGGCTATTAAGAAATTTAGGACTTATTTATTAGGAAAGCATTTTAAATTAATAACCGATTGTAAAGCATTCACCATGACGTTAAACAAAAAGGATCTGGTAACCAGAGTGGCACGTTAGTCGTTATTACTAGAAGAGTTCAGTTACGAGGTCGAACACAGAGAAGGCACGAGCATCCGCCATGTTGATGCTTTGAGTAGAAATCCAGTAACGTATTGCATACAAATTAAAAAAGATTTTATAAATCAATTACAGGAACTACAAGCAAAAGACGAAAAATTAACTGCTATAATGGAAATATTGAAACAGGGCCAGTACAAAGACTTTGTCATCCATCATAACATTTTATGCAAGGGGATTAATGGAAAAATTTTATATGTTGTCCCCGAAGGGATGAAAAATTCATTGGTAAGATCAATACATGAAAATGGTCATTTCCATTTTACCAAGATGAAAAAGAAAATTGAAGAAGAATTCTATATGCCGGATATGAAGAAAAGAATAGTTTCTTTCATCGGAAATTGTATTAAATGTATTTTGGCAGAAAGAAAAAGTGGAAAACAAGAATGCCTCTTAAATCCAATACCAAAAGGAGAGAAACCATTAGACACTTTCCATATAGATCATCTAGGACCACTAAGTACAACAAAAAAGGGTTATCGATATATCCTAGCAATTATAGACGGATTCACTAAATTCTGCTGGTTGTTTCCTACCAAGACAGTAAATGCCGAAGAAGTCGTTCAAAAATGCGAGATCATATCAAACACTTTTGGGTACCCGGCAAGAATAATAGCAGATAGAGGCGGAGCTTATATTTCAAATAATTTTCGTGAGTATTGTAAAACACATGATGTTAAACTTTATTTTATTTCGACAGGGTTGCCAAGAGGTAATGGTCAAGTGGAGCGGTTACACACAACCACCATTGCAGTACTCACGAAAATGTCATTGAACAAGCCTGATAAATGGTACACACACGTCGCAGATTTACAAAGAATTTTTAATTCTACATTTCATCGTGCCATCCAGATGACTCCCTTCGAAGTAATATTCGGAATAAAAATGAAAGCGAAAGGTGATATCAACATAATCAAAACTATTGAAGAAGAATGGATGCAAAAATTTCAGCATTGCCAGAATGCAGGCGGAAAATAGAAAAACATGCAATATAAAGCGAAAAGCAGCTACCAAATACAAAATTGGAGAGTTAGTGGCAATCGAAAGAACGCAATTTTGGGGTAGGTTTAAAAATAAAACCAAAATTTTTAGGACCATATCGAATCATAGCAAATAAAGGATTTGATAGGTACACAGTACAAAAAGAATGGGAACATGAAGGTCCAATAAACACCGAATGTAGTGCTGACAAAATGAAATTATGGATGCACTATGAAAGTGATAGTGATCTGGATCAATCCGAGGCGGATTGAAATGCGGGACGGCCGAATGTGGGGTGGATATTTTCCCCGATTACTAAAAATAATAAATAAAAGAATAACTTACGAGAAACCGAAATTACATCCAGCATATTTTTTTTTTGACATCACAACACCTAAAATAAAAATCGTTTAATATAAGTTAATAAAAAAAAACAAAATGATACTTATCTTTATTTTCTTCATCTCTAATGGCTCAGAGATATCCAGTCTTCATTTTTTAAATAATTCTAATTAGAATTAGATTAGATTAATATATTTTAATAATTTTTGTAAACATGTTGTTTACAAAAATATTAAAACACTTGTTATTTGACAGTTGCCATCGTAACAAAATAATCAACATATTATAAAGTTAGCCGCTAGTGGAGCTAGCTATCGATAGTCGAAATCACATAAATAATAAATCAATCAATTATTCAAGATTGATTAATTTAAAATTTCAAGTTCAAAGAGTCATTAACATTTTGGTTTTTTTTAGAATAGCAGTTGTGTAGAAAGGTATAAAAGGAGAAGGAAAAAAAGGATGATCATCGCAGAGATACGTGGAAGTGGATAACGAAATAATTGAACGAGATTTATATTTTAACTTGTAATAATTTGTATTAGTGAATAAAACAAATTATAACATTTATATTTTAATTTAAAACATTTTTTTAAATTAGAAAATTGATTGTGAAAATTTAAAATTATAACAATACAAATGAATTAAATATCTTATAACATTTATATTTTTAAAACATTTTTTTTAAATTTAAAATTGATTATGAAAATTTAAAATTATAACAATACAAATGAATTAAATATTTTCTAACTTACATTATTTTATGGTGTGTTTTTTTTATCCAATCCTACATATATATATCTATAATATAATACACAAGATGTTGGCGAGACCTTGCCAACATGTAAAAAAATATATTTTATGTCTATAATAAAACACTCACACTGAATGTAAACTAAACTGGCAATGATGATATTTCTGTATATTTATTTAATAATTTAAAATTTTATTACCAGAGACACAAATCTTTGACTCAAAGTATTATCAAGAGACACACACCGTTCATTAAAAATATAAATAAATTTAGTAAATATTATTACGAGTGACCAAATTTTCCACGTTTCCACTAGAAGTATTACCAGAGACACAAACCGTTCATTAAAAGTGAGTACAGTCAAAAAAGGAAAAGTACATACTTAAAAAACACATTTTCAATAAAAATAAATTCAGCAAATTTTTAATTTTTAAATTTGACCGCCATATTATGAACTGGTCGCAGCGGTAAATTAAAAATTTATTAATCTTCTGTTGGCGTTTTCAATCTTTGTTTTGGAAAAAAATAAATAAAAATAGGTACTCTTAATAAAATTAAAACGCCTGAAAGTGAAAAAGTGAGAGTGAACAAAGTTTACAGTAAACCTCATATTTATAAGAAAAAAATAATAGGCCGATTTTATTCTTGATTTTGTTTTCATTAGTATAAAAGCTGGTAAAAGCTTCGTAACATACTTTAAAATAGTTTTGTTTATTTAGGTTGAAATTTAGATTTTTAAGCTAAATTTTCGGTAGAACTGGTATAACATAAAATATTCGAAATTTTTTTATTAATATAAAATTCGGCAGACTTAAATAATTATATTTCATAACAGACGTCAGAAACTTACTAAATATTATAGAAACGGATATTTTTATTTTAAATATTTATTTTTGATGTTGTAATGCCCTAGAATTTTATTTAATTTTTTTGTTTTTATTTAGGTTTTTTTTTTATTTCAATTGAAAATTGTTAATTTTAACTTTTTTTTATTTATTAAGTTCACTTATTTAGAGTCAGTTATTTAAATTATTGAAATTTTTTTTTGTTTTTTTAAATTAAATTATTTTATTTTAAAATTATAATAATTTTAAAATTATTTTTTTATAATTGAACTTTTGGGGGTCACCAACATAGTGGTTCTTAGTTACTTCCCACCATGTTAAATAAAAAACCAAACACGTTTAATTTTCTTATACTCATTTATTTTTAAAGTTTATGTGTAGACATTCAATTGGAAAATTTTGATTTAATAGATAATTTAATTATATTAAAACCTTATGTACAAAATGTAAAAAATAATAATTTTATATAAAAACTTAATAAGTTACTGGATACTTTAGGCTTTTTATATTTTAAGTTATTGTTTAAAAAAAATTTAAAACACTAAAATAATTTGTTTTTAAATTTCCATCAAATGACTATTTCATATAAATTTAATAAACATTTTTTTTTATTTTTGTACAGCTACTACGTAAATTTTTAATCTAGCTACTGCTTGAATTTTTAAAATGTAATAAACGAAAAAAAATGTTGAAGAATGACAGTTTTTTTATAGTGTGTGCGGTCTCATCAGTTTAAGTGACAGTCTTGGGAATGATAGAAAAAAAGAACGATAAATGAAATGATAGTGTGCAGATTACTTAAAAGAATGCAAAATATTTTTAAACTTCATGTATACTTACTTAATATGCATAAGTTTTATGTAGTACCAAAAATTATATATATATAGATAACACAAGCAGAACAAAAAATGTCAATAAGAATTCAATAAGAAATTTTTTCAGATTTTAAGTACCCATTTGCTCTCTAATTTTTTCCTATGCTTTTTTTCTCTTTCTCAAATCTCCTCAATAGTTCTTTTAAAAAAATATCCTCGTGAATATTTGATTCTATTTTAATTTTAGATAGGTACATACTTGATGAATATTTTATTTTTATTTTGTTTTTTTTTCTTTTTTTCTTCAAAAACTTTAAAACTTTAAAACTTCTTTTTAGAAGAATGCATTTGAATAAAAAACAATATTGCCATATCATTTGAATGATTCACGAAATTTTTTTTGAAACTAAAGTTTTAAAATTTTTTTAAGTATTTATTTTTGATTTCGCGTCAATTCACAGAAAAACAATTAACAGAAAAAATATTAATATTAAATTATTTCTGTAAATTTAGATTTAATTACCTTTATTAAGTTTTATATTTGTTTTTTTTTGTAAATTTAAACAACGATATTGTGAGCAACTGCACGTAAAACTCAATTACGTCCATACTTTTATATTTGGAGGCAATACTTCTTACTCTCAAGTCATAATCGCCATATATTTTTTTTTTTTTAGGCATAGGCATTCTAGAAAATATTTGTTGCAAAACTATTTCATTTTTGGATTGTTCAAGCTGCAAATTTTCTAGAAAATTCCAAATTGTTGGATGTTCGGCAGAAACCAATTTAGCGAAGCCATTGTGCCATCCCTCGAAATTATTATTTGTTCTTGGTGTTTTCCTAATAGCAAATCTAGGATTCTTATTTATTTACTTTTGAATAAACACACTGCCTTTGAAATTTTACCTTTGTAATTTTGTATTTTTTATTTTTCTGTTAATTGTGTTTCTGTAAATTGATTTTCTTGGAATTGTCATTATTGCTTTTTCTGTAAATTGTTTTTCCGTGAATTGTTTTTCTGGAAATTGTTTTTCTGTAAATTGTTTTTCTGGAAATTGACGCGATACGTTTATTTTTACATATAATTTGTACAATTCGAAACCACTATTAGATTATTTACCATTATAAAACTATTTTTAAAAATATTTAGGTAGTACTCGAATTTAGCCAAAATACACGATAACAAATCTTGAATACATGTATTCTTCGTTCACACAACTTTAGTCTAAAGTCGAAAACAATGCAAATATTTTAAAAATTACTTTATTTATTTATCATTATAATTAGAAATAAAGAAAAAGAAGAATTCACTTTGAAAATACCCTATTATTACAAATGGTATAATAAAATCTATTTATAATGTTTGTGTTTTTATATTTTAAAACTGGTTAGAAGAGTTGTCTATCAATGATGTTATATTTCTTTGTTTTTAATTTTAAATATTTTATTTATTCAAAAAATAATGAAAAAAACATTAACATTTTTCTTTCAATCCAACATTTTCGCATAAAAAGTTTTTAATATCTCTTGTATTTAAAAATTGAAGTAAATCAAATAATTATATATTATAACATGGCAACACTATATAAATAATTTACTTCTGATTTCTTACGTATTCTATTTTGGATGGACTGATTATGTGTTGATCAAGTGTATATAATGCTTATCTATGTATGCGTTAGTATTTAATATTTTTTTTTTTGTCAATAGAAATGTATGAGTAGTTTTTATTTAAAATATAAAAAAAACGAGGAAGAATACAGTTGCCTTCGTCAACTCTTAGATACCCGTACGAACCGTTAGTATGTTCACAGCTAACACAGCTAACAGCTAACTCCGCTTACAATATTATTTTTTTTAATATTTATGTATTTTAAAATAATTTGGGTGAATTTTATAATTTCTAAAACTATGGGTTGTACATATATTCAAACTATATCTTTATATGTACATTCTTCAAAAGCAGATTCTAACCTTCCACATAACGATTATCAATCCAAAACTTTTTCAAATATTCTTTAGTACCATTTAATACTAAGCGGTAAATTTATATTAAATTTACTTAGTACAAAATAGTAAATATAATTTTAAATATTATATTATATTATATTTAAATATTCCATTGACAGAATAATTTCTTATAAGTACAATAAAATACATATATGTATGTAAATACGGCGCTATGTAATATACATCTATACTCTTATCATTCATTCATCAGTGTATACAATATACGATATGTAAATCAGTTTACAATATACGATATGTAAATAAACATGATATTATATAAGTATGTATGTATAACAATATCATTTAAATGAAAATTCTTCAAGCAACCGTTATGTTGTTTATTTGTTTACATTTTTTGTACTACGCATTGTATCCTCAACAATTTCAAATTATCGAGTAAAACAATATGCAAAAAATTCGTTAAAGAAATTTGTTAGAAAATTTGAAAAAACCAAGTAACACTTTAGTCAATTATAAAGTAACCCTATATTATTAAAAAAAGTTGTTAACAGAAATAAAAGTATAATGTTGAAGCTTTAATTTTTGTGTATTACTTGAAAAAAATGTTAACAGGTGTTCAAGTTACAGGTGTTTAAAAATAGAAAATTTTCAGTTTTTGACCCCTTACAGCTCCTAAACGGGGGGTGATACAAAAAAAATTTCTGAAATTTCTGTTAAATTTCTAAAATTATTTTCAAAGATCTAACTTCTGTCAAAATTTCAAGTTTCCAACTTAAACCGTTTAAAAGATAGAAGGGTTAAAGGATTTTGCAAAATTTGAGTTTCGCATAACGGTAAATTAAGATATCGTATACCACAAATATATATTTATTATATATATACTTTTAAAGCTAATAAAAGTAGTAATCGTTTGGAGTTTTTAAAATGAAGATATACCTTATACAACTTGTGCTATAACAATTTAAATATAGAGCTTTTTTGAACCTTTAGGGAGCTGTAGCTCTGTAACGGGTGGAGCTACAAAAAAAAAGTTATTAAAAATATAATTAATATTTTTGTGAGATCTATCAGTTAAAATTTCATAGCTCTATTTCAAAAAAAAAGTGGGGATCTAAAAGTTAGGTGTTCGAGAGCTACCCTAAGTTTTGGTCCAAACTCAACCAAAAAAAATAGGGAACCTACAAATTATTCCCAGAATATTTTGTGTAAATTGCAAGATTCTAGCTTTCTTAGTTTTTGAGTTAGCGTGCTGACGGACGGACGGACGGACGGACGGACGGACGGACATGGCTCAAAAATCTTAGAATATTTTTCTGATCCGATCCATACCTTTGAAGGTATATCTAGCTCGCTTATTTCGAGGTGTTACAAACGGAGGAGTAATTTTATTATACCCGATCCTATCGTACGGGTATAAAAATATGTGACTGTTAACCCTAGGTGACTTTTGCTTTTTTTGTGAAATTAACTTTCAAAATATAGTTTCTTGTATTATGGGTTAAAAGAATTTTAACGTAAAAAATTTAAATTTAAATTTGAGCAGTAAGTTACCCAATGTGTATAACTTGAATTTTTTATTAAATAAAGTTAATTTTATTTATAGAAGTGAAAAATGAAAAGTTGTTTTAGAAGTTTAATAAAAAGTTAATGTTAAGTTCTTATACATATGCGAAAAATATAATGCACACGTTCTTGTGTTCTTAATCATTCATCAATCAAGAAGTTGGAAAATAATTTCTATTAAAAAAGTAAGAAATTAGTTTTTAGCACATTTCCAAAAAAATTTTGAAAAATTGTGCTTATTAGTTTCACTCTGTCCGTCCGTTCGTCCGTCTGTTTACAAAACTTCTACACCGTTAAAGATAGAGAAAAAAACTTTTAACCATGGGTAGGTCTCATAAAAAAAAAATTTTTGTGAAACAACTTTTTCATGTAGCCCCACCCATTACAGAGCTACAGCCCCTCAAACTTTGAAAAAACCCTATTTTTAAATGCATATATTTTATGTTCTGCTTAAGATTTTTTTAATCTGAAAAAATCATTCGACAGGTATTTTTTTTAATTTTGTAAATTAATATCAAAATTATACAATTTTTTTAAACTTAGTATTTAAATTTACCGTTATGTGAAAACCAAATTTTGCATGATTTTTCTACTTTCATAACTCCGGCACGCTTTTAGATAGAGGCTTGAAATTTTGAGGCAAGGAAGAACTTTTAGAATTAGTACAAGTTTTCTCAGAAAATATTTTGGTAGCACCCCCTCTTTCAGAGTTATTACGCCTAAAAAATTGAAAATATGCTATTTTTATACACCTGTAACTTAGGCACCTGTGAAAATTTTTCTTCGGCAAGACATGAAAATTAAAGGTGTAATAATATATTTTTACGTGTGTTAACGGCTTTTCTTAGTTATATAGGATTCCGGACTTACGGCCCCTAAAAATTTTTAAAAAATGTCCTATTTTCACGTTTTTTTTCTTATTACATGAAATTTTCAAATTTTTGTGCAAGTCACAATTCTAAACAGTTTGTATTGAGTTTTGGAAATGTGCGCTTTTAAAAACCGTTGGTTTACATTCTACCTTGTTTTGCTATTGTTTAGAATTTGTTTCCAAATTTATTTTATTGTCTCAATTATTTTATTCATTAACTTGTTACAAAACTTATAATTAAAATTTTCTATTTTTCTGACTCTTTTATTTATCTACATACTTTTATTATGTTTTCCATCCCTTTTGCTTTCATTATGAACTAGCATGAATTAGCATGAACATATAATATATTCATCCTCTGTTTAGAATGTTTCAAAATATAAAATCAGATTCCTGCAAATCAGGTAGAACCTGCGCCACATGCAGAAATAGTAGGCTGAATTTTAATGGAAGGCTCAACAGATTACCAAAGGATAGTAGGACTTCAAACTGTATATATTTACCTTATAATTTTGTTTTACAAGAATTTTTTATGCCGAATTGAACCGGCTTTTTTTTTAATTTAAAACTTCAATTCGGCTTTTTTCCTTTTTTTTAAATATTACATCAACAAAAATAAATTAGGTAAAAGTTTTCATATAAATTCAAAATTTTTTCATCCAGTATAGAATTTTATACAGCACACGAGTTTTTAATCTTAAATACTTTATTTATAATCTGTTTGCAAAATTCCTAAATTGATAAAAAAGATATAAAAAATTTACCCTCAGAGGTTAACATTTTGATAGGTATTTATAAAATGTAAAATTTTCTAAGCAAAGAAAAAATTAATATGCATATACATATACATATATACATATATATATATATATATATATGGCTGGCTATATTACTCTATACTCTCCATTCATTAATAATTTTTTTGGCTACTTCTTTTTATAAATTAAAGTAAAGTGACTGAAAATAAAAAAATTTAAACTATTCATAAAATATATGAAATGAATAGAAAAAAAAAATATATCTAACAGCCTAACACATACCAATAATATCTTAAATAAAAAAAACGTTTACATTTGTGACTTGTTTGATTTTTGTTAGAAAAATGAAATAAATAAATTTGAAGAATAAAGAATGAGAAAGAACAGGCAAAAATAATATGTTAATTTTTTTAATGCAATGTTTTTCTCTTTCTTTGGAGCACTACAAATTAAAAAGAATTGTGAGAGATTTTTTGTTCTACTTGCGTTATCGATATATATATAATTTCTGGTAGTACCTTACCTTCACCAATTTTAGAACAAAAATGAAAAGCAATACATATCCTAAAATTATATAACAACTTTTAACAATTAATCTTTATTTAATTAACAAAACTAAATATGAACTACACTAGTACTTCTTTTTTTACGTTTTGTTTTTGTTTTTTATTTTTATTATACATCTTGATATTCAAAAGTATCTATAGACATTTTTCCTATCCAATACTTTCCTTTTACGTATATTCTAAGAAACCTACCAATTTTCATAATGAAAAAAAAGTTGATTTCACTTTAAAAAATTATTTTTTTAATAAAACTTAAATATTCTAGACTTGTTAAGTTTATTACACCTGCCTGCCAACTTACTCAGTACCAACAACCTTCATTTCCTATACTATACAACCCCTTGAAACTTTTAAGTTAACAACCCACGCTTATAACCTAACTTAAAGCCTAAAACAAAATAATCAAAACAAGTTTTTGAGATAATGACCAATAATAACCTACATAAAACCCATTGTTCAGTTCATTAACCCTGCCTGTAAACTTACACAGTACCAACAATCTTCACTTCCTACTATACAACCACATGGAATTTTTAAGTTAACAAACCACGCTTATACGCTTAAAACCTAAATCAAAACAATCAAACCAAGTTTTTGACCTAGTAACCAAGAATGTAACCAAGCTACATAAAATGCATCAATGAAAGTATAAATCGTCCGTTATGGGGTGACACAGTGCCTCGTTACCTTCTTACGCTTACTGTACTCAAGGCAGAAGGCTTTTTATTTTATATATCTACTTTTTATTGTGTTTGTTTAAAGGTTTATATTTATAACAAAATTGTTTTATATTTATAGCAAAAAATATCCTATTGAACTCTGCTATTATGGATTATGATGTATACCTCTTGACAGAAACATGGTTAACCTCATCTATAAAAAATTTGGAAATTTTTAATTCGTCTTATTCTGTTTCCGAAAAGACAGATACAATTCATTGTTTTTCGAATTGATAGATAATTTCTATTACATAAATAATTTGGGTTAAGCCCATTTTTTATTTTAAATACAATAATCAAAATATTCATATTAATTTGTTGTTCAATATTTAACCATTTTAAAGTAGCCAATATTGGATGTATAGATGCAAAGCGATTTAATCTCGGAACAACTCTCATAGATTTGTTCTGGAGTCTTTGCAGTATACCTATCATTTCAGCAATACACATAAAGATAACTGAAGAACAATATTCAAATTGAAGTTTGTTTACTGTATTATATAAATTAATTGCACACTTTAAAGAAATTTTGCTTCTAATTTTACTAAAAAAATATACCTTTTTGGCCATCTTTTTACAAACATTAATATGATTCTTAAAATTTAATTTACAATCTGTTATTACTCCTAAGTACTTTATTTCTTCAATTATTTCAATATATTTGTTATCAATTACAAAATTAAGGCTTACATTGTTAATTAATTATTAAAGATTTAGTTTTATCAACATTTAATTTAAGTTTATTGATATTTAACCATCTACTTAAACTATTTAAATCAAAATTTATTTATATTCAAAATATTCACTTACATATTCACCAACATATAACATATAATAAAGCATCATCAGCAAATTGTATTAATTTACCATGTTTCACTATCTTCTCCATACAATTAATAAATATCAAAAACAATAAAACACCCAATAAGCTTCTCTGTGCTACACCATATATGACACTTCGATTGGGTCTGATAAACAACCATTCATTTTTGTTCTTTGAGTTCTTTCATACTTAAGATAAGATTTAAACCATTCAAATTCTTCTTCACGTATACCATACTCCTCAAGTTGACATAATATAATATCACGATCAACAGTTTTAAAAGTCTTTTTAGACGCTTTAAGTCTAAAAAAACTGTCACTATTATGCCCTCACAGCTATGCTCTCTTCTGAACCCCCATTGATATTCAGATATTAGGCTTTTTTCAAAATATTCTACGAGCTGGTTATAAATATATAACTTTCTCTAAAAGTTTAGCTTCTGTTAAGATGGTATTTACTGGTCGGAATTCATTAGCATTTTTGGTATTTTTAACTTTTTCTATTGGAACAACAATTACTTCTTTCCACACATCACGACAAATTCCTGATGTTATAGACTGGTTCATTATGGATAATAAGTTTTGGCCAACAAACTGAAAAGCATCCAACAATACAGTTGCACTGACAAAATTTATATCGCGCTTGCTATTTAGAGATTTTAAAATTACCTTTAAGTAATCAATACTTATATTTTTAAATTTGAATATATATGACTTTCTTTGAATATACATAATTTACATAAGCTTCATATCTAATGCTTCTATTAATTTCTTTAATGCTATATTAATTTATTGGCTATAGTCATGTTATGATTCACTGCTAAATTATCAAAAATTACTTCACTTATTTCAGCAAAACTCTTACTCAAAACAAATTTATTGATATTTTTCCAAATGGTTTTTTGATCTTTGAATTCTTTAATTTTTTTAATTCTTTTTTTTTTTCTTTCTCTAACCTTCGAAGTGACAACACTTCTTCTAATTTATGTTAAAAGTTATTAATATTATAAATTTTAATTTTATTTTTTTTTTATAAAATTATATCAAAATTAAACTTTGTGCACTTTTTAATTAAATTTTTTTTTTATTTATCTTAAAACAAAAGTGTAGTGTGTAACTAAAGTATATTGAATTATACGGCTGCACTCCAATGGCGGCAGGATAAGTATTTTTTTTTTTTTTTATATAATTTTACTATACAATAACTATACAATTTTTTCTTATTTTACTTTCCATTCTAAAATTATTTACACATTAAAATTTTTTTTTTTTATTTTTATATTGGAATTTTTTATTTTTATTTTTGATTTTGATTTTTTGAACTATATATCTATATATTAAATTTGAACAATTTTAATTTTAAAATTATAACTTCTAATTAAACGCGCTCGCTTGGTTTTGTTTACTTTAATTTACATTTATTTTTTATTTCTTACTTCATCTTAAAATCAATTTGTCGTAAACAAAACAATTTTATATCTATCTCCCTCCCACCAGTATGATGGATGCTGGAGTTCTTCTTTCATTCTCAATTCGCTCAATTTTTTTTAATACCATCAAAGTTATTACCGTAATTTAATTTATTAATTTCTGGTGGTAAGTTTTGCTTTTGGTGAGTTTGCGGTTGTACCTGCGTTTAATAAGGTCACTTAAAAGTGTATATTAAAAACTGTTGAACGTAGTTATAAACCGTTTGCTCGCTCAAAGCGAAATATTAAAATATTAAAATTATTAGTATTGATATTAATGTATTGATATTGATAATAATTTATTTTAAAGTGTTGAAAATTTAAATTTTAACGTTATTCTGGTTTTTTTTTTTATTGCTTTTTTGTTTTGCATTAATTGTTTTCCAACAAAATTACCAACTTTAATATTAATTTCTGTAATATACGCGGGTTGCAAACGAATTTTCATGCCGTCGAGTGCCATCTTAGTTCAATTAAATCAGTAATTTTAGCCCTATGTGAAACACAAGTCAGTAATCACAATGGTAACTTTAATGTTACCGGCTACTCACTTATTTCACACTTAGTACCCAAAAGAGGAATCGCTGTCTATATAAAAAATGACATTGCTTTCAACACACTTCCAAAATATAAATGTTCTAGCCCAACCTTCCACTACATTTGGGTAAAAATTCTCGTTGGAAAGCATGTCATACATTTCTGTTTTCTATACAGATCATCCAACTTAAATGAACAAGAAACTGCTATAGAAATTGAAAACCTATCGAACCAGATGAATGAAGTTTTGGACGCATCTCCAGAATCTGAAATTGTTCTGGCGGGAGATTTCAATATTCATAACAGAGACTGGCTTCATTTTTCGAGCAACATCTCCCCGAGTCAAAACTCAATTGGAAAACAAGTTGAACTATTCTCCACACTGTTCCATCTTTCTCAACTTGTTAAAAATCCCACTAGGATCTCGGACCGTGCTGATCAAGAAGATCACCTCTTGGATCTGTTTCTCACCTCACACCCTGAAAAATATGTGGTTTCAGTTGGTTGCCCCCTGAGTAATTCCGATCATTGTTTGGTTAACACAAGTTTCCGGGTAAGCCCAATCCCCAATTAGAGGTCCCCTCCAAAAAAATTAGTTTGGCGCTACAGCCATACTGAATGCGAGGGTCTTAACAACTTTTTTAGAACATTTGATTGGTCATTCTGCTTCCGTAATAAGAATGTTAACTTTGCTGCAAATGCGATTAGTGAAACTATTTTACTTGGAATAAGGTTATTCATTCCTCATTCCATGAAATCTGTTAAGAGGAGGCCCAAATCTTGGTTTAATCGCATTTGCAAAGAAGCCAGTTTTAGAAAAGAGGAGGCTTTTAAACTGTATCAAAACAATAGATCGGAGGCTCACCGGGCCAACTATATAGTGGTGAGAAACAGATGCAAGAGAGTTATCAACAAGCAAAAATTCTTGTTCAACCAAGGGTTGAAACGTAAGGTCATCCACATGCCAAAGAATAGCAAATCCTTTTGGACATTTGCCAAAAGTCTAAAAGAAGACTTTAGAGGGTCTTCTTTTCCACCACTTGTTGATAATAATAACAAAACAGTATCAGATTCTAGATAGAAAGCGAACTTATTTGGCAAGCAGTTCGCTTCTAATTCGACACTGTCACAGTCAGCTCAGATGCCACCTTCTGTTCCCCGAGTTGGCTGCTCCTTTGGAAAAAATTATTTTAGGACGCGGGCGGTGATGAAAATCTTGAAAATCTTGATACATATAAGTCAGTCGGTCCAGATGGTATAACCACCATGGTGCTTAAAAATACCTACTCCAGTATTCCTCTCCTTCACTTCGGGTATTCATCCTACCCAACGGAAGGTTGCACATGTTTTCCCAATTCCCAAAAAAGGTAATAAAAGCGATCCCTCCAACTACCGCCCTATTACTATAACTTCTGTCCTCTTCAAAGTAATGGAGAAAATTGTGAACCAAAAGCTTCTGAAATATCTGGATCACAAAGGTCTGCTTCATGATCGTCAATACGGGTTCAAAGCCCGTCGTTCAACCGGTGATCTCATGACTTACCTTTGTGAGGAGCTAAGCATCAGCCGTCATCATTCTGGTGAGTCGGATGTTGTGGCTCTTGATATTTCTAAGGCTTTCGATCGATTTTGGCACAATGCTTTATTGGCAAAATGCAAAGCAATAGGTCCAGGTAGGGTCTTTCTAAAATGGATTGGAGATTTCCTTTCGAATCGTATGATTTGTGTACTGGTCGATGGATATTCATCTGACAAATTCAAAATAAATGCTGGTGTCCCTCAAGGATCAGTTTTATCCCCCACTCTTTTCTTAATATTTATCAATGACCTTCTTTCTTTAACCTTCAATCCGATCCATAGTTTCGCAGACGCGAGCACCCTTGTAGCTTCCTATGAATTTCATAGCCGCTGTAACACTAATCACCAGATTAATATAACAGCAAAAAATTTCATTATTAGTGAGCTAAATAACGATTTAGCCAAAATTCAAAAATGGGGTGAAGTGAACAGAGTTGATTTCAACACGAAAAAAACACAATGCTGTCTGATCTCACCAAAAATTGCCACTACTATTCCCAACCTATTATTTCAGGGAGAGATTTTGCAGCATTCAACAGATTTAAACATGTTGGGTATCGAGTTAAACCAAAAATTGACTTGGTCAAACCACATTTTTGGTATAGCTAAGGATGCAGCTAAATGTTTGGATTTTTTGTATCGCTGCAAAACTTACTTTTCTGCATCTGATCTTCTCAATATCTATAAAACGTACATTCGGCCGAAAATGAAGTATAATACACACATTTGGGCTGCAGGCCCTCAAACAGCGCTGGGTTACCTAGATAATGTGCAAAACAGAGCTATTCGTCTTATCAACGACCCCAGTGTAACTTCAATGCTCGCTTCACTCAGTCATCATCGCACAGTTGGGTCACTAACCTTGTTTTATAGATATCTCGTAGGGATTAACACCTGCTCGAATGAAATAAAACAGTAAATGCCTCCGCTCAAAGTTTTCAAGAGAAACGAGAAACGAGAAACAAGGCGAGCAGCAGAAGCTCATCCCTACCATGTAGAGATTTCAAGATGCCGAAATACAGCTTATGGAAATTCGTTTGTCATGCGCACGTCCCGTCTGTCGAACTATATGCCATCGCATGTGTTCCCTAAAGTTGGTAATTCTTATGTGTACGATTTACTTAAGTTTAAGAAGAACATTAACATCTTTCTTCAAAATGTCCCTCCAAATTTTCGTACCTATCCCTCATAATCCAAATTTCTCAATTCCAATTTTCCCAATTATCCTTCCCACATCCCTATCCCCAAAACCAAACTATACATTCGTATTAAAGGTTCCATCCTAAAGTTTGGTTTTAAAAGAGGGGTGGTTTTGGTTGGTTAAAGTCCAACACTACCCTGAGGAAGTTCAGTTCCTCTTGGTGACTTTCGAGTTTTCCACCAACCCTCGTAAAAAAAAAAAATTAAAAAATTACATACGAATTTTTATGTTTATTAATTTTATTTTTATATTTATTTCTCAGTGGTATTTATTCAACTCACTTATATTATTTGTCCATTTCGCAATTTCATATTGATGAATTTTTGTATTTTTTAATATTTTATGTTAATTTTTAAACAATTCTTATGTAGGAAATTTAATGTTATATTCTACTATATAATTTTTTTAATAATTCTTTTAAGTTATAACTAAATCTATTAGCACTAATATTAACACTAACATTATTATAGTAAATATAGTAGATACGCTGTCATTATATTATTTCTTGTTATATTGTATAGAAAATTTTGCTTATAATACTTTCATTGATTTTTTTTATCTTTTATTTTATCATTTATTTTTATGTCAATTCTAACAGTTTCGTGATCACATATCTTTGAATTCATATCTATATATGCTTTAATATCACTATATTTGTTTGATAATACTCAGTCCGTAAGAGTTTTTGAAATATTAGTAACTTTAGTATATTCATTAACTAACTGTTTAAAAGCATTATTAATTATTATTTGCTCACAAATTTTTTTATATTATTATTATTAATTAGCCAATTTATATTAAAATCGTCAATGATTATAACAGTCTCATTTACCTCACTCAATTCTTCCATAATAATCTTAAAATAATTCAAAAAACTGAATTTATATTGAATTATTTGGGTGATCTATATTTATTTATTTAATCATATATATGTACATTAAGACGATAACTATCTACAATATGTATAAAATAGAATTTCTTAACAATTTAATAATGTAAATGTATTAAAATATAATATAATCATATCAAAAGTAAAGTTATATACCAAACAAAAGTTAAACTACATAATATGTTATCATACCAAGCTAATAACACTTTATAAGTTTTTAAAATATTCAAAACAAAGCATATTAAATTCATTATAAGATTGATCACACCGAATATCAATCGGAAAATAATTCCATAAAAGTACTATTTTTACAAAGTATGACTATTGCCTTGACCTTGTACTGCGTTGTGCAACAATAGGAACAATAAGAAGAATAGCAATTAATGATCTTCCAAAAGATAAAGATTTTCACAGAGATACTGGGGATTTCTACTCCTTATTAAATTGAAGAGAAAACATAGGTACTTATAATTCTAGTAGTTAGTGAAGCTGCAATCAAGAATACATTTCGACACATCAGAAACTCTGTCAAATCTTCGGCGATTAACAACATATCTTGTACAAGCATTAAAAATTACATTTAGCCTATTATATTCACCAGCACTTATGGATAAATAAACCACATCACAATATAAAAAATGCGGTAGCAATTTACTTTTATATTATAACACTCCAAAATGCTTGCACTAGCAATTCACTTTTATATTATAACAGTCCAAAAATTTATTTTCTACTTTTTAGGGGGCGAATTCGGTTTCAATAAAAGCATATTTTAAAAAATATTTGTTTTACATTATTTTATTTTATACTTTTTAGTTTTAAAAGAAACATAATTTGAATTTAAAAAAATAAATAAAAAAAATTTTTAAAAAAACAGCTTTTTTGAACTAAAAAGTAGAAAATAAATTTTTAATAGCAAATTTTTCTGTAATTTTCTAAACTATATTGTTACAATCGAGATTTCTTTGAAAAAGTTTATTTCAATATGCCAAATATATATATAAATATAAGTATATATAAGTTTTAAAGTCTGTAAACTTAAAATAAAAGCTGGAGGCAACAAACGCATAACTATAAACTTATATTTTTAAATTTTGCCTCTAGCTTTTATATTAATTTCACAGACTTTAAAACTTATATATACTTATATTTATATATATATTTGACATATTGAAATAAACTTTTTCAAAGAAATCTCCATTGTAACAATATAGTTTAGAAAATTACAGAAAAATTTGCTATTAAAAATTTATTTTCTACTTTTTAGTTCAAAAAAGCTGTTTTTTTAAAAATTTTTTTTATTTATTTTATTTTATTCTTTTTAGTAACGACAAATATAAGTATTAAATTGATATTTTTTTTTTCCTTGTTTAATTTTGAATTTTTACAGTTGCTCTTACAGTTTATAATTATATTATTACCTGTTATAATATAGAATATATTGAATTTTTTTATTATTAATTTATTGTGGCAAAATTTTTAAAAAATTAAGAAAACGTTGCATAGCTAAATTCAAAATTTAAATAAAAATATTGCAATTTTATAATGTTCTTTATTTCCACTTAAAAACGCGACCCTTTAAAAACTTTGATTTATATACTGCCTTGTTTTTTCTTTCTTTTCATAACATAACATTTTAATATTGTTTTTTTTATCTGTTATGTACGGAAATATTAAACGTATGTTTCTTTCTTTTAAAATCATAACATTTTAATAGTTCTGTTTTTCTATCTGTTATGTGGGTAAATATCAGATGTGCACAATATATACATAAGAAATATGCTTTAAAAATATTTAAAAACAATCAAAGTAACATTTTTTGTTCTCTTTTTTTTCTATTCGTTTTTATTTTTCTTCCAGTATTACATTTTCCTTTTTTTTTGTTTTCTGTTATTTAGGTACGCTAAGTATTTCTTTTTTCTTTTTTTAAATGTTTAATTTATACATGCATTCTATTTAAAAAATAGAAATTATTAGCTATAGAACATTCTGAATTTTTTTTTGTTCGTTTATGTTAACCGTCCATTCATATGCATACATAAATTTTTTTTTTGTTCGTTTATGTTTACCGTCCATTCATATAAATATAACTGTTGCCTACATATTAAAAAATAATAAATCGATAAATCAACTAAATAATAATAGTTGGGAATTTGGGAATTTGGTGTGACTGCGTTAGCAGGTTTTTAATAGTACAGCACATATAAAAATATGCATACCATTTTTGTACATGTGTGTACCTACATATGTATGTAGTAAAAAAATTTGGTTTTAAAAGTATGTAATTGAGAATATATTAAATTGCTTACTTCTAAATGCTAATATTTTTGAATTAAAAAACACGTATCTATATAAATATTATAAATAAACACATTGCTTTTATAAATAAAAATGTATACTAAAAATCAATTGATTTGATGAAAAAAAACTTAAATTTAACACTTGCTTACTAAATTTTAAGTAAATGAATATTAAATTTTACACTGTGCTCTCAAGTGCGGCACATTAATTTGTTTACACATTCATATCTTTCAAATTCATCGCTTTCAAACCAAAAATATTTTCGAAGCACATATTATTACATATTTTGAAGTATGTACCTATGGATATGTACGCTTAAAATACAATAGCTACATAAAAAACAATAGCCTTTTTTTATAGAAAAAAAAAAACGTTTATGGATTACATATACGTATTGGTATTGGTATTGGTGAGTTTAGTAAATTTAGATAAAATATTTTATTTTGGTTCTGTAATAATTCTGTTAAAAATTCTGTTATATCTTTGTATGAAAATTTAATTTTGAAATTAAGCTAATTTCTCTAAAGTTTTTCGATATTATTATTTTAAAATCATGTATTGTCATCGGGATCTGATCTAATGAAGAAAATTTCAAGTCTCTAGCTCAACGGGAAGTGTGTTTAAAATGGCTTCTAAGATTCCATCCTTTACCCAACCAAGTTAATAAAAAGCTGTTAAAAAAGATGGGATATTTTGTATTCACACATACATTATTGTTTCTGATATAAAATACGTTTTACAATTTTATACCAAATGTTTAAGTAAATTAAGAGACGTTAAATCTATTCTATTACAGCAAGAGTAAAAATATTTTATTCCAGTAACTCATAAAAGTAACTCATAATGAAAGTAACTCGAAGGGTAAAATATGTACCAAAATACCGTGATTATAATTTATATTGCAATCCAATTTTAGTTGAAGCAACATTTCTAACACGTATGAAAATGATATATGTATGTATGTACATAAATGTATTTTACTATATATTTCTATAGTATACTATTAGTAGTATATCGTATATCTAAACAAACATCTAACCTTGAACACCTACCTACTTAATTGTTTAATAAGACCATGCAGTAAAAAATGTTGACAAATATCTTGATTTAAATTATAAACAAATGGAGCGGAACAAAATAATTTAGGAAATTAGTTTAACATAATATTATGTACGTACGTACATACTTTCATACGTAGTTTTAATTTTTTGTGTTGACAAAATTTTGTTTGTAAATCATAATTCGAAATGCGCAAAAGCATAATTTTGAAATGATCTTTACTTTTTATATTCTTTACTATGTATATATATACAAACAAAATATTATGTATGTATGTAGTTTTAATTTGGCAATTGGAATTATTTTAAATAAAATTTTATATATATATCTACACAATATATATATATATATACACAATATACATAATAAATGTTCCTAAATAAAACACATAAAACATTAATTTTTAACGCCATGCATATTCAATATGCAATAAAGAATGTTGACAACAAATATTCTGATTTAAATCCTAAACAAATGTTTTAAATCAAAATAATTTAGCAACATAAAAATATTGTATGTACCTATATTGATGTGCACATGTGTTTTGCTAAATCCTAATACAAAACACATGTGCACATCAAAATTGATTGAACTAAATTATTATAGGAGGAAAGATCAAATAATATGTATATATTATACATAAAATTTTATTAAAAAAATATTGATGAATACAGTTAACAAAAAAAAAAAAAATGTACGTACACGAATTAGATTCGAATCAAATTACCCTTACTTTCAAAACCTGTACACTCTCCTCTGCACTATACAACCCTTAAATATTTCTGAACATATTACGACCATAAAATCTTAATTTTTAACCATGCATATTCAATATGCATTAAAGAATGTTGACAGCAAATATTTTTATTTAAATACATACTAAACAAATGTTGTAAACAAAATAATTTAGCAACCTACATAAAAATATTGTATGTATTGTGTTTTGCTAATACAAAACACCATGTGCAATGGACATCAATACTATACTATTATAGGAGAAAAGATCAAAAATATATTGCGTGTGTATTGTATGCATGAATTTAGAGATAAAAATTTAAGTTTTAAATTCATATATACAAAATATATACATATTTTATTCAAAAAAGGTTGATGAATAGATAGTTAAAAAAAAAAAGTTGCATGTGAACTGGATTCGAACAACATGACGCGCATTTTTGAAACCTGTACACTTTCCCCTGCACCATACAACACTTACAAATGTTGCTAACGGATTGCGAAGATAATAAAAAGCGAGACAGAATGACAAATAAATAAATAAATAAATAAACCGACACCGACGAGTTAATATAAAAGCATATAAAAAACAAGTAAATGTAACAGTAAGTCGATGCAACCGACTTATTAATACCCTACACCTGAATAATTCGAATTAAATTAACAATCCATAAGTGTTTTTGGCAGCTGCTTGAACTTCTTCCCTTTTCTGTCTTATTCAACTCGAATTTCAAGAACGTAAAAGAGGCATCCGCTTGGGATATGCTTGACACTCTTGTATAAAATTTTAAGTTTCTATCTTAATTATTTTCGAAGATTGGTAGTCCTTGGGATGTTTGTGTCAGGTACCCGAATTGCCACTCCAATTCATCGAATCCATCTCAGGAACATAAAGAAAACTTGCCAGAACACCATTCTATTAAATTTAAAGGTTCTACTTTTGTTGGTTTTGGAGATATGCTCGTTGCTCTTGTGCTCGTCCGGAAGTTTCCAAAATACGAACCCATGGACCAAATCTTCTCACATTTCAGAGACTTAAATAAAATAAGAAAGAACACCACCCTGCCAAATTTAAAGGTTTCAAATGTCAGTTTCCAATTTTACAGAAAAGGAAACATAACAGAACACCTTTGTACTAAAAATAAAAGTTCTATCTTTGTTGGTTGTGGAGATATACTCGTTTGCTCTGGGGCTCGTCCGGAAGCTTCCAAGATTTGAACCCATGGACCAAACCTTACAAATTTCAGAAACATAAATCAAACATGAAGGAACACCATTCTGCCTAATTTAAAGGTTATATCTTTGTTGCATTTGGAGATAATATCATTTGCTCTGAGGCTCGTTCGGAAGCTTTCAAAATCCGAACCCAAGGACCAAATCCCCTCAAATTTCAGAGGCCTAAATCATACATGAAAGAACACCATTATGCCAAAAGTAAAGGTTATATATTTGTTGTTTTTGGAGATAATCTCATTTGCTCTGGGGCTCGTTCGGAAGCTTCCAAAATCCAAACCCATGGACCACATTCTCTTAAATTTTAGAGACATAAATCAAACTGGAAGAAACATCATTATAAAAAATTTAAAGGTTCTATCTTTATTGGTTTTGGAGATAATCTTGTTTGCTCTGGGGCTCGTTCGGAAGTTTCCAAAACCCGAACCCATGGACCAAATCTTCTCACATTTCAGAGACTTAAATAAAATATGAAAGAACACCACCCTGCCAAATTTAAAGGTTATATCTTTGTTGGTTTTGGAGATAATCTCATTTGCTCTGGTGCTCGTTCGGAAGCTTCCAAAACCAAACCCATGGACCAAATCCTCTTAAATTTCAGAGACATAAATCAAACACGAAAGAACACCATTGTACCAAATTCAAAGGTTCTACCTTTGTTCGTATTGGATATAATCTCATTTGCTCTGCGGCTCGTTCGGAAGCTTCCAAAATTCGAATCCACGGTTCAAATTCTTTGAAATTTAAACCCATGGCCAAATCCTCTCAAATTTCAGAGACTTAAATCAAACATGAAAAAACACCATTCGGCCAAATTTCAAGGTTATATATATTTGTTGTTTTTGGAGATAATCTCATTTGCTCTGAGGCTCGTTCGGAAGCTTCCAAAATCCAAACCCATGGACCACATCCTCTTAAATTTTAGAGACATAAATCAAACTGGAAGAAACATCATTATAAAAAATTTAAAGGTTCTATCTTTATTGGTTTTGGAGATAATCTTGTTTGCTCTGGGGCTCGTTCGGAAGTTTCCAAAACCCGAACCCATGGACCAAATCTTCTCACATTTCAGAGACTTAAATAAAACATGAAAGAACACCACCCTGCCAAATTTAAAGGTTATATCTTTGTTGGTTTTGGAGATAATCTCATTTGCTCTGGTGCTCGTTCGGAAGCTTCCAAATCCAAACCCATGGACCAAATCCTCTTAAATTTCAGAGGCCTAAATCATACATGAAAGAACACCATTCTGCCAAAAGTAAAGGTTATATCTTTATTGGTTTTGGAGATAATCTCATTTGCTCTGGGGCTCGTTCGGAAGCTTCCAAATCCAAACCCATGGACCAAATCCTCTTAAATTTCAGAGACATAAATCGAACGGGAAGGAACATCATTGTACAAAATTTAAAGGTTCTATCTTTGTTGGTTTTGGAAATAATCTCATTTGCTCTGGTGCTCGTTCGGAAGCTTCCAAAACCCAAACCCATGGACCAAATCCTCTTAAATTTCAGAGACATAAATCGAACGGGAAGAAACATCATTGTACAAAATTTGAAGGTTCTATCTTTGTTGCTTTTGGAGATAATCTCGTTTGCGGAGATTATCTCCAAAAGCCCGGAATCATTCGGAAGCTTCCAGAATCCGAACCCATGGACGGATTTTGTCCAGATTCGAACTTAGCCTTTCTTTCGTAATTAGTAACCTACTATATAAATTTCATCAAGATAGCATCATTATTCTTTGAGTTATCGTGCGTACGGACGGACTCCGGCGGTGATCCTGATTCAGAATATATATACATGTCTATACCTAACTCGCTTCCTTTTGGTGGTTACAAACACCATACCAAAGTTAATATACCCTATACTTTAGGTGTAGGGTATAATAAAGAGCAAATTGGGCACATAAAATCAGAAAAAAATTCCAGAATTTTTATTGTCATTTTTTGTTTTATTTGTGTAATTGTGTTATTTATATATAAATATATATTGCTAATTGTAAAGAAAAAAATGTATTTTATACATATGCACATATATTGATATATATTTCAATAACAAAGCATTTAAAATAATATGGGTTGGCGATCTTAAATCTATTGCGCATTTTTTTCTGACATGATTTGCGCATTTTTTTCCATTAACATAATTTTTTCAATACGAAATACAACGATACGAATTTCAATACGAAATAATTTTTTCTTCATATTAAAATTTGCAAAATTGTTTTTTTTGTAATTAATTATTGTCATTACTTTTGGAATTACCTTTTGCATTGTCATTACTTTTACTGTTGGAATTACTTTTAAAAATCCATTTTCCTGGGCGCACAAATAACAGCTCAGAGGTGGCTTGTGTTCTGAATCATCCCGCTACTATTTCAGAGGTGGTGGTTACAGGAGACAAACAACAATGGGCTATAGATAGTTTCAAACCAATCAAATCAAGCGGACCGGATGGAATTATACCCGCTGAGATCCAACAAACTGCATCTAAAACCCTGGCTTGGCTAAAAAGCATTTTCTGTGGTTGTCTTAATTTGGGGCTTATCCCGGATAAATGGAAAGAGGTCAGAGTAGTGTTCATACCCAAGGCCGGCAAAAGTAGTCACGTCTATGCGAAGGAGTTTCGGCCTATAATCCTGTTATCCTTCCTTCTAAAAACCTTAGAAAGATTTATCGATATCCATATCCGCTGCAACTTAGATAAAATCTGTTGTCAGCTCTCAACATGCTTACTGTAAAGGGAAGTCAGTGGATACTGCAATTCACACTTTGACGAGCTCGATTGAAAGATCTTTAAATTGCAAAGAGTATACTCTTGCAGCTTTTATAGACATTGAGGGAGCGTTTAATAACGTCAATCAGGCAGCAATTGTAGACGCACTCAAAAGCCTAGGAGTTGAACCGGAGCTAACAGCACTGATAGCTAATATGCTAAATAGCAGGGCCATCAGTGCCAACTTAGGCAACGCTTCAGCAGAAAGGTTTGTGAAAAAAGGGACTCCGCAAGGAGGAATGCTATCTCCCCTTCTTTGGAATATGGTGGTAAATAAACTGCTTAAAATCCTGGAAGAGGCGGGCTGCACAACAATTGCCTATGCGGACGATGTTGCTGTCGTGGCCATTGGCCAGTTCCCAGACAGTCTCAGGGACGTTTTGCAACTTGCACTAAACAAAATCACAACATGGGCTACAGACTGTTGACTATCAGTAAATCCACAGAAAACCGAACTGGTCCTTTTTACAAGGAAATATAAAATTTCTAAAATAAAGCCGCCTTCGTTAAATGGCTCCACTCTTGCATTTAACGAAACGGCGAAATTTCTCGATTTAACTCTAGACAGGAAGTTAAGCTGGTAGGAAATGGGGGCTTCAGCCATACATGACTTACTGGCTATACACATCCGTAGTAGGACCCATTCTTATGTACGGGGTCCTAGTATGGTGGAAGGCAATCGATAAAGAGGTCAACCGCAAGAGGCAATCGCTAGGGTCCAAAGAACTGCCACACTATGTATTAGTGGCTCTTTAATACAACCCCTTCTGCGGCATTAGACATCATGCTTAATCTGATGTCTGTAGAATATTATAGTAAATTTGCAGCCACAAATACAGCTGTGAGATTTAAAGCTACATCCCAATGGATCAATTCACGAGAAGGTCACTCGGATATCATTAACCAATTCAAGTCCACTCCCGCCTTGGTGGACTACACGTTCCCCATTTACTTCTCCGGGAAATCTCATGTGACGAGCATCCCAAGCCGTAAGAGTTGGAACTCGAGCACAGTGATGACCTTCGAAGAAGTACAATTCTACACTGATGGTTCAAAAATTAACAGCAGTGTAGGATGCGGGGTCTTCTCCGATAATCTGAATATCAGTCATAGCTCCCGATTACCAGACCATTGTAGTGTCTTCCAAGCGGAAATTATGAGAATTCAAGAAGCCTTGATTCTACTGAATTGAAGCGTTTTGACTGTGAAGCAAGTACGTATTACGCCAGACAGTCAGGCTGCGTTAAAATCTCTGGAATCAAAATGCACAACCTCGAAGACTGTAATAAACTGCCGAAAACTTCTTAACGAGATGGCCAGGCAGTTTAGCATTCAGCTTTGTTGGGTACCAGGTCATCGGGATATTCCGGGAAATGAAAAAGCTGATGAACTCGCAAGAATTGTTACAACCTTACAAGTATTGCCGGATAGGGTAGGACTAGGGGTACCTCTATCCACAAGCAAAACGTTATTTCGAAAGGATATAACGGATATGGTAAATTACAAATGGTCAAACCTGACCTCGTGCAATACCACAAGATTGATATGGCCCAAAACCGATTTACGACGATCCAATGATCTGCTTTCTCTCAAAAGGGCAGACATTGGAATGACAATGGGTATAATCACCGGTCACTGTCTAATAGGGAAGCATGCCAGAAGACTTGGCTTATCCGCAAACGACTATTGTAGAGCCTGCAAGGATGAAGAAGAGATGAAACTACTCTCCATCTCCTTTGCACATGCCCGGCCATGTCGGTAAGAAGGAACACCCATTTGGGGCAATATCTCTTCGATAGCCTTAGCGATCTGGCAGGTAAAAATGTGAAGAGTATTCTTCGCTTTGCAAAACCTAACCTAACCTAATTATTGTGATGTCGTTTTTTAGGTTCTGCTTTATTTCATAGGAATAAAATCAAAGTTTTGAAAATAACATGCAACTCTCTGCTTTTACTTTACGAACTAAAGCAGCTACAAAAACAATCAAAATTTTGGTAAGCTAGAAAGAAGACGAATAAAAATAAATTAACTAAAATGTACCGTTATAAAAATAAATTTTTCAAAAACAAGTTCTTCTTTAAAATCACTCTGGATTTTAAACTAATAACCATAACGCAATTAGATACATCATTTGAAGGAAATGAAACCGCGATAACGGAGTTAGCGGTTCAAGAGATATTTATAGTAATATAAATTTGGTATCATTATTTTCAAAAAGTGATATTTAATTTTTAATGGCTCCGACATCAATTAACACCATCACATAAATTGATTATTTTTAGCTATACCCGTAAAATTGATCCTCCGTTTTTAAAACCTCGAAATAAGCAAACTCGATATATGTACCTTCAAAGACATGGATCGGATCAGAATCAAATTCTAAGTCGATTAAGCTTTATCCGTCTGTCCGTTCGCCCGTCAACACTAAAGCTCAAAAACTAAGAACGCTAGAGTCTTGCAATTAACACAAAATATCCGTGGATCAATTTTTAGGTTCCCTAGTTTTTTGGTTGAGATCCGACCAAAACTTCGGGTAGCTCTCCAAAAACTATTTTGTTTCTATTTATGAAAAAAATTTTTGAGGATGATGTGTGAATAATAAAAAAAAATTTAAGTAAATAAAAATTATAACGCTTGCATAAAAAACTATATGATTTTGATATATATGTATATTATTCATACGTACATACATACGTATTATTATGTATGCATCACAAATTCAAATTTCACTTTTTTAATTCAAATCAAATATATTTTTTCTTAATAATTTGTTAAAAATTAGAAATCATTCTGAACGCTGAAAATAGAAATATTCAAAATAACGGTTCAATAAGAGGTCTCATTTACCAGTGGCGTGTGGTCTATAGAAGCAAGAGAAGCATTATTTCCCTAAAGATTTGCTAAATTGTTACAATAAATATTTTATGATAACAAATTTAAGCTAAACTTATTGCAAGTTATAAAAAAAAAAAGTTTTTAAAAAAATTAGTAAAAAAAATTGGAAAAAAAATTTAAAAGAATGAAGCATAAATCCTAATTTTCAAGCTTTTTTTACTTGAACAATAATACATAAAGGAAGCGATTTCATTGTTGATTCTTCTTTTACAATATACTTACATGTACTTATAATATATCTATATGACTACATCTATTACCTATTATCTACGTACACCAGAGCCTCAAGTTGCGTCAGTAATGCGTTCGAGAGAAATGCGACGCATCTCGAAAAAGACGCAACTCGAAATTTATTGCTTTAATAGTGCTTCCGCATTCAAAGTTATTTTAAATAAAACAAATATAAAATAAATAATTTTGATAATATGTATTTATTAAACCAACACGTTCGTTCATATGTATTTGTATGCACAAATAAATAGAATATTGAACAAATTCTGAATGTTGAAGAAACAAATTTCATCAGAAAATTCTTTTATTTTTTAAATTTATCTATTCTTTATAATCAGGGAATTTCCTTTTTCTATATTTTTGTGTTACATAATATTTATGTGTTTTACTATATGTATACAAATAAGGACTACAAGATGAATTTTTTGTCTCAATTTTGTCTTAATCGTCGATTTTATTTCAAGTAGACAAATTTCGAGATGGTATTACTGCCACAGTTCTTAAAAATACCTTTTCTACTATTGCGAAACAATTGCGCAATCTCTCCCATTTATCCCTCTCTTCAGGTAGATATCTTACCCAGTAGAAGACAGCGCAAATTCATCCCATCCCCAAAAAAGGGGACAAAAGCGATCGCTCAAACTACCGCCCTTTTGCTATCACTTCGATCCTCTCCAAAATAATGGAAAATTTAATAAAAAGCAAGCTTCTGAAATATCTACATAACAAAGGAATAACTCATGATCGTCAATGCCAACAGGTGATATCATGACATACCTCTGTGAAAGGCTCAACATCACCCTTCACCATTCTGGGGAGCCTGATGTTGTCGCTTTGGATATTTCTAAAGCTTTTGACCGAGTTTGGCATGGTGCTTTAATTTTTTTTTTTTTACACGCTACCCAAACTCTAGGAAAATTTTCCTTTTTACAAAATTATTGTAGGTTTGAGCAAGAAGCAGACGAGTTCAGGGGAAATATGAATTTAGAGAAGAATTGGCGGGTAAATTGGAGACAAACCTGAATAGCTTCGTTTTGAAAAGTTGCAAATTGTATAATGGACCATTTGAATCAGAGGGGAACACGTTGGATGGAAGCATATTCCATATTTTAGCGGTTCTCACAATAAAAGAGTTTCCATAACCAGTTTTAAACCACCTAGGAATTTCCACGGTGTAGAAATGAGCACTGGAGGCTCCCCTAGTGTTGCGTTGGAATTGTTTACGAGGAGGCATTATTGATTTCAATTCAATAGAACAAGTGTCGTTACCTACAAGATATCTATAAAAGAGAGATTGTTAAATACAAAGCAATGGGCCTCGTTGGTGTATTTGTAAAATCGATTGTAGATTTTCTTTCGAATCGTTCGATTCGTGTCCTGGTTGATGGTTACTCTTCAGGCCAACTTAAAATTAATGCTGGTGTCCCACAAGGATCTGTTCTTTCCCCGACACTTTTTTGAATATTTATAAACGATTTATTAAGTATAACCTCCAATCCAATTTATAGTTTTGCAGACAACAGTAGACAACAGTTTTGCAGACAAGAAGAGCTACTGTTGCACACCCCTATGTAGTCCAAATGGCATAATTCCCAGATGGCATAATTCGGCTTATGGAAATTTGTTTGTAGTACGAACATCGCGAATGTGGAATCATCTCCCACCTCATGTGTTCCCCAGAATTGGTGATGATTACATTTACAACGTTCAAAGATTCACAGTGAATATTAACAACTTTGTTCACAATATGACTGCCAATTTGAAATCCATTTTCATTCCTTAACTAAACTTCCTCTGACCAGGCAATACATGAGTACTAAAGGTCGTATAACCTATTGTTTGCTCAAAAAAGGAAGTGGTGTTTAGTGGGTTAAAGTCCCACACACTCATAAAGGACTCGTACTCGTTTTCACTACTGTATAGTGTCTTTCGATGATTCCCACCTACCCTCGCAAAAAAAAAAAAATTCATAATATATTACTTAAAGCTTCACCTTCTCAATAATGAGAACAAAAAAAATTCTTGAAAACTTTTTAATTAAAATAAGAAATTACTCAATTTCAAAAATACCTGTAAAAATTATGATTTTTAATAAAAAAAACTTTAAATACTTTTATTTCTATATTTATTGAATGTTCAACTTAAAGTAAGTATAAAAATTACAATTAAAATGTTTTAGCTCTACCTGTTGCTGCCACGTGAGACGTGATTTGGTGGGAACGCAAATAAACTTTATTTCCCAATATAAAATTACTGATTATATTTTTTTGATAAAAAAATTGTGAAATATTGAAATGCAATATGATCCTTATAATTATTTTTTAATAAATTGCATTACGTGTGTTAACTATATAAAGCAAAAAGTAAAAAGAAAACAAAAAGAAAAAAATAAATAAAAAGCGTATAACAATGAATACATATTTTAATTCGCTTGGAATGGAAGCAACCAAAATTTTGCTTTTTCAATCATATTGTTTTTACAAATTTACAAGACTAAGAAAGAAAGAACAAAGCAAAGGGAAAAAAATATTAAAGAAAAAAAAATACAAATAAAGCAATAATAAAAAAAACGAATTTGAAAGAGAAATACAGCCGTAATAATACTTAACTATAAAAATAAATACGTAACACTGAACACACTACATACAGTCTACAGATACTACACTACAGCGGACAGCCTATATTATTCTTTCTAGTGCTGCATTCTGCAGTCATTTTGTAATCTGTATTTCTGTAATATTTATTTCTCTTTCAAATCGCTTTTCCTCTATTCAACCAAATTGAAATTTCTAACCAAATTCTAAATTCTTTCTAATGCATGCAAATATTTAATGAAAGAGATAAATAAAAAATATTTATTTAATGAAAGAGATAAATAATAGTAATATATGTATGTATGTATATTTGTGTTTAAATTACAATTGTTTATTCAAGAAAAGTTTTAAAATTAAACCTAATTTTTATTAATTAATAATTATTTTGATATGTAGGTACATATGTATTATCTTTTTTACAGATCATGTATGTCAGTAATTATTTATACTATTAAAAAATAATATGTACGTACTTTCTATTAAAATTAAATACAATACACTACATCAATAAAATCACTTTTTAACAAATAGTTAGCTTGATTTGATTGATTTTAACAAAGTTTTTATTGATGTTAAAAAATTTGGTCATGGTATTAAATCATTTTAAATGCTTAAAAGTTTTTGAAACTTTTTTATCCGGTTTTCATAAAGTCTTATTTCAGAAAATGATTTTATTGAAGTAGGTATATAAATGGTATATTTAATTTTTTGTAAAATTGAGAAGTAGCCCGACACCCGATCGCCCGAGCTGACACCACACTCAATTGGTGTCAGCTCGGCTGAAATACAGCCGATTGTATTTCAATTTTTCATAACAATTGGCCGCGGTTGCTATTCTAAACCGTTGCCGTCAATTTGAAATCAATTTTAGTAAGTAAAATTTAGGGCAAACATTTAGAATAGGTACGTATACATACATATGTAAATACATATATTGTTAGATTGTTTTGTAATTTTGCACAATCAAAATTCACTTAAAATAATGAATTTCTTTGGGGGTAGCGATTGCCTACGGAGGCTTTAAGGTGCTTTGAAAATTATGCATACACGGTAAATATCTCAAATATGTATATATGTATGTATATGCGAGATTCTGAGATAGGAGGGATTTTAGAGTTGGTTTAAAAATCAGGGTTTCAAAATTTGTTTAGTGGGTTTTTTTATTTATATGATATTTTCAAAAATCTGTTAGAAATGCAAAATTAGTTTCAAAAAATAAGGCTAATCACATGTAAAAAAATGTATTGCATTGCATTGACGGTATGGTTCAGACCTTAACGGGGATTACGGAATTAAGTTCCGTCATCTTTTCATTTTATAACACAGATGAGTGTTCATATTTATTACTATCGCGTTTAAATCAGGATGTCTTAGAAAATTTATTCTCTTTAATTAGGTATAGAAATGGTTGTAGCACTTATCCTTCGGTACAGGAATTTAGTAATATATTAGCAAAATTAATGTACATATGTTAAATTAATTAATTATAATTTTGAACACTCTAACTGCGAAGAAAATGATGCAGAGTTTCTTAATATAGAAAACAGAACAAAATGATTCGGAATCCAATGAGGGAAATTTTTATGAATCCGATAATATAACTATATTGTACTAATTATTTAGAAGAAAATCAATTAGAAAATTTAGAAATTAATAAAACAGAACAGGAAAATATTGTGTCGAAAAACACCGAAAGGTACACTTGCACATTTGTGGCTATAGATATTATTTTTAAATTAAAGAAAAAAATTTTGCTGTGATCAACGTACCTACTACTTCATTTTTAAAGAAATCTGATGATATTTTATTACTCGTTTTGGAGCAATTTATATATCAAAAAATTTTAAAGTAATAAAAATTGGGTTTTTTACGCCATTTGGGAAATTATTAGAATATTATAATACCTACACTATATTTACCAGTTGGCTTTTTCCCTGTTAAAATTAATCTTATTCTTTCCTTTCTTAACAAAAAAATTTCTTTTAAATTAACCTTTTTGGATTTCAGTACATTCATCATATTACTTTAAAAAGCTTCAATTTTGATTTTTATTTTAAGACTAACTATTTTATATCTAATCTTTAAATTTTTTTAAAACGTAATTTAATTTTGAATTATACATTAAAATAAACTACATATTGTAATATAATATAAAATTTCTAACTCCTAGGATCAAAGAATGAATTCTAATGTTTAATTTAGTTTTTATCAAATATATATGTACATAATTAATTATTTTTCAACAAAAACAAACAAAAATGAAATAAAAAAGTATTTTTATTTAAAATTATATTATTAAAATATTTCAGAAATTCTTTGTCCGGAAAGTGAATTTTTTTGTCCGTAAACTGAATTTTAGTGTCTGAAATCTAAAAAAATCGAATAATTTTTTATTTATTTTTCAATTTTATCTTATTTTTTATTAAAATGTTTTAAAATAAAATAATTTGTACTTAGAATATTCAAAATTAACAAGAAAAAAAGAAAAACCTTTATATAGCAATAGGATTTACAAAATTACGAGAAACCAAAGTTTAAAAAAAGTTATTCGTCCGGGAACCGATGCCACCACCCTACCATACTTGTAAGAGTTAAGAGCGCTAGCAATTTAAAATAAAAATCATGCAATTACGAAAATCATATGAATTATATTTACATATTTAAAAATTGTTAACGTAAGAAAAAAGTACTAACGGTTTTTATTATAAAAATTATTATAAGAGTAACTATAATTATTAATATAATTCACACATTCAAACATTAATACATTCAACAATGATATTATACCATTTATGTACTATTCAAATTAGTTTCTATTCTTTATGTTAAATAAATTCTTTATTTACATTTTACGCATTCATATTATTTTCATAAGTAATATAAATACATTTAAGTGTACATTTACGAGTACATTTACGAGTTCTTCTCATTTACAAAATGCTTATAATTTATAAGTGAAAATATTTTGAGTATTGAGTAAATTTGGGTACAATAACATGTATATTGAGTAATATTGGGTACAAAACATTTTTAAGAAATTGACTAGAAAATTTTGTTCTGGATGAATACTCTATGTATATTTCTTTATGATTGTATTTGTACTTTAAAAATAAATAAAAACCTTTCCAGTTTCAACTCAAATTCTATGTCTTTTAATTATTTACTTTTGAAAACTCAATTTGAAAGACCCTTTACCTATGTTAGGTAGCTAAAGGTAGAGGTAGCTTGAGGTAGCTAAAGTAAGTATGAACAATTTTTATATTTTTTTAAAAATATAGAGAAGTTTAAATAATTATAAGTACTATATGCAGAGGCTTAAAAGGTTCGTACAGGTATTAAAAGGTTCGTACAGGAAAAAGAACATGGTGAATGAAAACAATTTCGAAAGAAATATGTATTACAAATAAAACAAAAAAAAGGCAAAATTAATTTGAAAAAACTATCCCGCGTATATATTGATACTAGTAGGGCTACCCGGGGTTGCCCGGAGTATTTTGTTAAAAATTATTAACTTTTGGTTTTGCATTAATGTAATTTAATTAATATAGTTAAATTATTAATATGCATCTACGATGATGGTAGTTAATATTTTAAATTTTTATTAGATTTAATTAATATCATTTAATTACATTTCATTCAATTTTTTTAAACATATTGAATAAACAGCGAAGAATTAGAGACAATTTGTTTACAGTAATCAGTAATCTATTGAGCAAACTACTAGGGTGAAGTGAGTTTTCACAATATATTATTTGCTAATACCCAAATATAAAATAGCATTTCAATTATAAAAGATTATAATGAAATACATTTTTTTTCGTAAGTAATGTCACTTCATGTTTTTATGAATTACCCTTTTAAGTACATTTTTAAAAATTTACTATTAGTTTCATTCTGTCCATCCGTCTGTTACTTACAACGTCTGTCTGTTACAAAACTTATACCCTGTTTATTAAAAAGCAATGAAATATTAACCATGCATATGTCTCTTCAAAAACCAATGTTGTACAACAACTTTTTTATTTAGCCTCACTATTACAGCTCCTACAGCACCTACAGCTCTTAAAATTTTGAAAAAGCATCCTTTTAAATGCATACATCTCAGGTTAGGTTTAACATATTTTTAACATAAAAAAGACAGCATTGTTTTTTACCGTTATAAATCAACCAGAATTTTTTTACGTTAACTTTTTCTAATACATAAATACGTTTTCAAATTGAAATAATGCTAAAAATATTTGTAAAAAATGTATATTAATAAGAACGTACGTACGGTTTCTGTTCTTTAAATATGTATGTACTCATTTTCGATTAAATATTGTACAAATGTGAATATGTTTTCTAATTTAATTAATTGTATTTATAGTATTTTTATAATATGTACATATTTCAATGATATTTTTTAAGATATATATTATACCCATACACATCTTATATAGGTACACAACATGTTGGTAATGCATTCCTGAATGATCACATAATGGTGATCATTCATTAATAATTATATATTCGAAATTTTCATTGAAAGCTTTTTATGGAATATTAAAAATAGTATAGACAAAAGTAAGGAGTGTTGGAAATATCTTTTTAATAATGTAATAACAATATAAAAAATTAGGTAGAATATGCTTAATAGGTTAACGAACGTTAACAAAAATTTCTAACAGGCTTTATTTAGAACTGTAAAGTTATCCTGCGAAATTATAAAATATTAAAGATAAAAATTAAAAACAAAAATTTTTTTTCGCAGTCTATCGTGCCGAAATGCGTTAATTTACAGCTACAAAAATATATAAGAGCTACACTTTTGTAAATTTTCAACTCAATTGGTCAAACCGTTTAAGCGCGACCACAAAGTAAATTAAAAAACTTCACTGAGCCCTGGTGTCGAAACGGGTTAATGGATCAAAACCAATTAATCTAGTGAGCTTTTCTGCTAAAAAGCAACAATTTTTTTTCAGACCATAAAACCGGGCCAACCGCCGGGTCGAATCCGGGTAAATATGGGTAAAATATGGCAGCCAAATCGGTATATCCCTAAAACTAAGAAGAACATTTATACAAATTTTCAATTTAATCGTTCAAACCGTTTAGTCAGGACAACGAAAACCCCAAAAAGCTTTAAAACGCTCTCGGGCCGCAATGGGTTGATGAACCGAAACGCGATATAGCATATAACTCCTTTCAGGCTCGTAGAAATATTTTAGTAAAATTTGGTTACAATCGGACAGGTGGTTTTTACGTGAATCGTTTTTACGTGAATTGCGTGAATTTACAAACAAACAAACAAACAGAATTTCTTGCTTATCTATTAGATTTAAAAATTTAACAAGTGCAAATATAATATTTGCAGAGATTTTACTACTATGTAAATAATAAGTAACAATGCTCTGTGGAGTCGAAATTTTTTGTTATTTAATCTATGTATGCATATTATGTACCTATTAAGCAAATTTTTGATATTATTTTTATATTATAAGCAGAGTATCAGTATATTGTTAGTGCAGGATGTTTATAAATTGTTCAAGCAAGATTTTGGATTTAATACGGACAATACAGCTCCTTGTTATTAATTTTCTTATAGTTTTATTGATGTAGTCTACAACATTTTCAACATTTATTTTTTATTTGTTTTTTATGTACAAATCTTTAGAAAAATATTTTAAGTAAAAAAAATTTCTAAACTATAAACGGATTACTTCTAATTTATATTAATAATTTATATATTATGTGATTAAATACATTAAAAATACCTTAAACTATGTTTTTGTATGAATTATTATTTAAACAAATATTTTAATTATCTAATATATTATAATTTAATATATTCAAATAAACTTAAAATAATCAAAAATACCTTTCAAATGTTCAACTATTATACTCCTTTCATCAGGCATGTTTTTTGTAAAAGATTTAACAGAAATTATTTGGTCGTTAATGTCTCTTTGATATTGTATTTTAAGATAATTAAAAACTGTTTTTATATTTTTAAATACTATTTACACAAATTCAATATTCCCGTTTTGTCTGTAGTTAATTTTTTTTAATTCTTATGATAACAAAATAATTAAAGTCAGAAAGCTAAAATTTGGAATTTTTTCCACAGTATTTTTTTTTTGTTTTAATTTTTTATAATGAAAGCTTTGAAATGTTTATTACAGCTCATCAACTGTTAATAATGAACAGAAATACTTAATTAAATTGCATATATTGTCACTACATAGTATTATAAAATTTTAATATGTACTAATAGACGAACAAAAATCAGCTATGTTCACCACAGGAGCGACCGCTATTACACGAAAAGCATAATGCCATAATTGCATAACAAGATTTTTTTTTTATTCAATACAATTATTATAAGTTAAGAATTAATCGTAAAAATATGTAAATTCATATGTGGGGATGGATATTTCCTCCCAGTACTAATAATAATAAACAAAAAAAAAATAACTTACCAGAAAGCGAAATTACATCTAACATATTTTTGGACATCACAGCACCTAAAAAAAAATCGTTTAATATAAAATAATATATTAAAAAACAAATGATACTTATCTTTATTTTCTTCATCTCTAATAGCTCAGAGATATCCAGTCTTTATTTTTTAAATAAGTCTAATTCCTATTAGAATTATTATATTTTAATATTTTTGTTAAACAGGTTGTTTACAAAAATATTAAAAGATTTGTTATTTGACAGTTGTGAGCGGAACAAAATAATCAACATATGATGAATTTAGCCGCTAGTGGGGCTGGCGAGACTCACATCAATTATCAGGCCATGAAGTGCAGAGAGTAAAAGCTTAATAAGGGGCCAGCTTTTAACAAATTTACACGTAGTCTTATGGAAAAAAATAGGGGGCCGACTAAATCTTGAAATAACACAAAAACCATTTACTTTATTCAATGTGGTCCAAAGCGAAAATTAAAGTCGCATCTTTTTTACATAATTCATTAAAGAAAAATATTTGAATATATAATGTTTTCATTCATAAATATGCATTTAAAAAATTGTCTTCCTATAAATTTTTTATTTTAAAAGCTTCTTAAAGTTCTTAAGATATGAGTCTCGTGAAAGTCGATGAGAGTGTTTTTATAGTACACTACTGGTAACAAAAAAAAGTGTAGAAATGAAATTTTAATGACAATTTTGATTTAAATTTAACTTAGTAAAAATTTTTATTAAATTTTAAAAATTTAATAAAAAATTATTGACTGAAATATAAGTTATTGTGAAATAAGCAATAATTAAATAATGTTTATATAAGTAATCATTTATAATATCTAAAAAATTTTCCCATTTCCACACCACCTTTGAGGTAGGGAATATGGAGCGTTTTTTTTAAAGTGGTATCCCCAATAGGCCTAATCCACTGAATTCTAAAAAAAAAAACAGTGTAATATTTATGAATAAATAATAAATAGAAACAAAAATATTAATAAAAACAATAAATAAAAAAAATATCTCAAAATTAAAAATTAACAAAATATCACGAAATTAAAAAATATCGCAAAAAACTATATAACCCTTCTTAATTTTGAAATATTTTTAATTTGCGGTTTTGTCTATTAGATTTTAATATGTCATTTTCCCGTTTTGTATAATTATTTAATAAAATATTTGCAATTGTTTTACTTATTGGGAAAAAAATATTGCGGCTACTATTGCCGCATTTACACGTCGATTCCAAATCAATGTCATTCATCCCAAACAAAGACTATTTAAAGTCAGTTCAATTAGTATTCTTTTTTGATTACTTTGCTCAAAGAAATTTTTTTTTAAATTTGTTTTCCGTAAAATCTCCTAAAAAATTGCTGTCATATGAAATAAAACATAATTTGTCTGATCCGTCGGTAAAGAAAGACCCCCTCTGTTAAGTTCGTCAAAGTAAAATTGCACCCAGCTAGAGAACGATATAAACGGAATCTATTTTCTAAAGAATCAGTTTGTAATAAAACATAGTTCATTTGAAGCTCCGTTAAGGATAGATGAACTAAATCTATTAATGTTTTAGTAGTGAATACTAAAGCATTGAAAGTGTCTTTCGAAAATCTATTTTTATTATCATTTGTATTCCAAACTGATAACCAATGATAATTCTAAATTTAAAATTGCAACGGAAATAATTATCATTTTGTAAAAAATATAAAATAATATTAGTTTCATTTTCATTTTACAGAGTTTATATGTATAAAAAATTAAAAAGGGCTATATAAAAAAATAAAATAAAAGACAAAAAAATATAACAACTTATAAAAAACAAAAAAACCGTAAATACAAAATTATTTATTTTATTTATATATTTATTAAGCCTTAAAAAAAAATAAAAAAATTATGTGTACAAAAAACCCAATATTTACAAATTTAGAAGATCATACTATAATAGGAGTATTTTCAACTTTGACTTAAAATTAAGAGAAAAGAATTAATATTTATTATTAAAAAATTTATTTGGTGTAGGAAAAATGGCTAAAAAACCTACTGACACATTTTTTAACGACTTATAACTAGATACTTAAAACTAACCTATAGACTAATTATTAAATTTAGAATTTACATATAGTTAACTTAGATTATACTGAAAATATTATTTATTAGAGGATTTGAATTGTTAAAGCAGTTCTCTTGAAAAATTGGAAAAAGTCTATCAATTTTGTCTTGAATTTAGGCACTTGGGCGATCTGATTTGGGCGAGCATCTGATTTTCTTTAGAATTAATTTTAGCACGGAGTTCTACTTTCTTTGTAAAAGAAGTAAATTCGATTTTGCAGAATCCATCCATACGACGAAAGCGTAGAAAAGAATGCTGCTAAATATCACTTTATATATTAATAATTTATTGTCTATGCTCAGATACGATTTTCTGTTTAAAATTATAAAACTAATTTAACACAAAAAACAAACAAAACTAATTATAATAAGTATTAATTAATTAATTACATCGTATAAAAAAAAATTTAAAATTACTTATATCTCCTACACCACTACTTTTTTTTTATGGAGTGTATCAAAATATTTAATAATTTGCTTACCAGAATTTGTGACTCCCTTTTTTTATGTGCTCGAAATATGGCTGAAAAATACGAGTTGAAAATTAATTTTCTTACAAGAGGAAAGAAAAAATTCTAAATTTTAATTATATGACATTTTTAAAATGTTTAAATAAAATTAAAAGTATTAAAACTCAATTTGATTATAAAAGGACTTACCCATTTCATATACAATTTTTATATAAATTTTAGGTTATGGTTGAAAGCTTTCAAATAAAACTTTCAATCCCACTCTTATTTTTTGAAAAAAAAATCTCTTCTTCAACTTTTACAAATGTCAAAAAGCAAGCGGAAAAAAATAACTAAAAAGATCTAAAAGTAATTTTATTAAATATTAAGTTAAAATTACGAGTTGAAAGCTAATTTTTTGATATGTTGTAGGAAAAATTCCAAATTTTATTTTCATATAAAATTTGACATATTTTGGGCAATATTTCATAACGAAAACTCGTAATGAAAATTGTTAAAAATGGGCATTTTTTCGAAAAAAACAGCAAAATAATAAGAACAAAAAAAATCTTTTAAAATTAAATTTTAATCTCATTTGTTTGAATGTATGCGAGACTCGATTGCCATTCTCTCACAACTACATTCATGCGTTTTCAGTTCTTGGCCTGTTTATTTAGGTCTTGGGGGCTGGCTATCGATAGCCGAAATCAAACAAATAAGAAATCAATCAATGAAGCTTAATCATCAATTACAAGATACATTCAAGTTTAAAAGTGAACTCTTTCCTTTTTTTATTTTTGAAGCTGTTATTTTTACAATTATAAAAGAGGGAAAGAAATTGAAAAAAAGGACGAGAAGTAGTTAGATACGTGGACGTGGAGGAGTAGTATTAATTTCTTAACGCTGTAATTAGTTTAAAGTAATAATTTTTTTTTAAAGTAATTTGTATTAAAACTAATTTTTCATTAAAGTATAATTTACAATCGAGTATAATTTTTTGAAAGTAAAACAATTAAAACATTAAATATAATTTGTAATAGTCAAGTGTAATTCTTTCTTGAAATAATTGAAATATTGAATATATGTAATTGAACTTAATCCTAACTTATAATAATAATTTTTTTAAACAAAACTAATAATAAGAAACAATAAATGTTGCATTTAAATTATATGAAATACAAATTGGTTGTTTGTTTTTAATATTTAAAATATAAATTTTATCCAATCCTACATACATTTGTATCTTGTATACCTCTAGTCACTGCTGGAGCTATACATGAGTATTATATACCAGGCAATCTTGTAGAAAATTTTAATCGAAGTTTGAACGAAATACACCCGATAATAATGTTCGTAAAATAATATTTCTCTATTTTCTAGCATTCTTTTTCTTTTTTTTTATTCAGTTCATATAAAAATTAAACATATGACTTCGCTTTTTATACCCTACACCTAAAGTATAGGGTATATTAACTTTAGTATGGAGTTTGTAACCACCAAAAGGAAGCGAGTTAGATGTGGACATGTATATATATTCTGAATCAGGATCACCTCCTGAGTTGATTTAACGATATCAGTCCGTCCGTTCGCACGATAACTCAAAAACTAGTGAAGCCATCTTGATGAAATTTATATAGGATGGATAATTACGTATAATTATTATCCTAATTAAATTATTATCCTAATTTATGTAGGATAATAATTACGAAAGGAAAGCTACGTTCAAATCTGGACAAAATCCGTCCATGGGTTCAGATCTGGAAGCTTCCGAATGATTCCGGAGCAAACGATTTTATCTCCAAAATCAACAAACATAAAACCTCTAAATTTGGTACAATGATGTTCCTCCCTGTTTAATTTAAGTCTCTCAAATTTGAGAGGATTTGGTCCATGGGTTCGGATTTTGAAAGCTTCCGAACGAGCCCCAGAGCAAACGAGATTATCTTCAAAACCAACAAAGATAGAACCTTTAAATTTGGTATAATGGTGTTCTTTCATGTTTGATTTAAGTATCTGAAATTTGAGAGGATTTGATCCGTTAGTTCAAATTTTGGAAGCTTCCGAACGAGCCCCAGAGCAAATGAGGTTATTTCCAAAACCAACAAAGATACAACCTTTGAATTTGGTACAATTTTTTTTGGATTTTTAATTTAATTGGAATTATTCTGGTGTAAGGTATTAATAAGTCGGTTGTATCAACTTTCCGTTACATTTCCTTCTTTATTTTTTAGTTTAGTGCGCTTAAGCCCTTTAATCGAAGTGGGTGTGTATTTTTTAATTTCAGTAGAGTTTTTTTAAATCTCAATTTTGAGCATGCAAATGACTAAATTTTTTAAAATGATTTTCACAGTTAATAATAATATTCCAAATTTTATAAAAATAATATCATTTATGATTTTTTACTGCAGAACAATAAGATCCTTCAAATTTAAGTTGAAAAATTTTTTTATACTAAATTGGCAAAATTTGGATCTTAATTTTTAAATTCTCTCTCTACGCGATTGCCTGTATTGCCTGTATTGCCGATTGCCTGTATTGCCTCCAGTCCATACATATGCACATCATTTATGTTTTCATTCAAAAATATTAGTAGTAAAAAATAATAAAAACTGTAAACAAATCCAAAACAAACATAACATTAATATGGAATCTGCTAACAAAAATTTTATAGTTTGAATTTTGCGTCATCAAGAATAATATATGCATAGATACATAATATGAGTGTACATTTTTAGAGATATAAAAAAAGTTTTGGATCACAATTAGCTGATAACAATAATCATCATAATGAAATTGCATCTATAATTGAAATTGTATCTATAATTAAATCTTAAAAAAAAAAAAAAATAATAATTTTAGATTGGTGAACCACTACAAAAAATTATGTAAGGCAATTAATAATGGTATAAAAATTTGTAAGGAAAATTATTATGTTCGTAAATTTGAAACGGTCAAAGGTAGCACTAAGAAAGAATGGGAAGTAGTTTTTTTTTTTTCTTTATTATTAATTCATTCAAATTTGCCTAAAAACTAAATATGTATAAATTATTATAGTAAAGTTTAAGAATATAAACAATAAATTAATTAATTTTAATAGATTAAATTCAAACAGAAATTAATTTAAACATAAATAGAATTTATTTTTTAAATTAAATTGATTGCTATAATGACTTTAGCCTTTATTGGCTGTCTGGTCTAATTATTTTTTTAAAAAACAAAAATAATAAAAGAATATTGTTTTCTCCTTTTATCTAAACATTCCACCAAAAATTTGTTAGTTATAAAAATTAAAGTTATTAACTATAATATCTACGTATAATTAATTATTATTTATATAATTACGTGTAAGTTTATATCTTTCACAAGTACTTATTTTTTATTTTTTTTTCATTTTTTTAATCTAACCTCATAACTTTTACTTATTATCGTTGTATTAATATATTGTGTATTTTAAAATAGACTTCAAGTTTTATTTTCGGTTTTAGAAAGTATAAATTCTAAAATTAATTTTTTAAATTTTAAAATACTATCGACCTCTCTTTCAAATAACTAGGCAATTCATTAAATTTTTTCAAGCAAATGTATAAACAATTATTTTTCTGTCTGCTAGATTTAAAGAGAGATAAGTATAAATTTGTCTTATTGCTCGTATTATGAGTATGAATATTCATCATCCTATTCGAAATGAAATTGTGTTTAATTAAGTTATTAGTAATCTTATATGATAGGATATATAGATATAAATATAGTTAATTCTTTATTAAATAGAAAACCTCAGAACAATGACATTATTCTTAAAATTAATGATAATGTTGTTAATGAAGATGTTGTAATTGGCAATTATTTCAATGAATACTTTGTTAATGTAGCGAAAATATTAAATGAGAAAGATGTTATTATTCCTTCACCCAATTGGAACTTGATTGAAGAAACGGTCCAAAACAGAAGTTTCTTCTTTGAACCCATCACTAGCGTTGAAATACTAAGAATAATTTCTAATATGAAATAATCAGATTCTTGTGGTCTTGATGGTATAAGTAGTAGGATTATAAAAAATATTTTGTTTTATATATTGGATATTCTTGTCCATTTATTTAATTCAAGTATTTATTCTGGTATTTTTCCTGAAAATCTCAAAATTGCTGTGGTTCTACCTTTATTTAAAAAAGGTGATTCACTCTCAGTGAACAATTATAGACCTATCTCCCTCCTTTCTACATTTTCAAAAATTTTTGAGAAGTCTATAAAGCAAAAATTGTTAGGGTACCCAAATAATCTAAACTATTTTAATAGCTATTTGGTAGCAATTTGGGTTTTTGCAAAATAAGTCTACCGAAGGCGCTCTGCTCAAATTCTGTGCGGAGATATATGATGCTTTAAATGCACGTAAATACTGCTCAGCTTTATTTATAGACATTACTAAAGCATTTGATCTTGTTGATCATAAAATTTTACTAGATAAATTATACATATTAGGTATAAGAGGTTTTGTTCACGATTGGTTCGGGTCCTTCCTCTGAGGTAGAAAGCAGCGCACGAAAATTAATAATGTATTGAGTAGTGAGGCTGCTATAAATTGTGGAGTGCCCCAAAGGTCAGTTTTTGGCCCCATTCTTTTCCTTATTTATATTAACTCGCTTTTCCTGCAAGAATTTAAGGGTAAACCCACAGAATTCGGAGATGGTACAGCATTTACATATGCTATATCAAGTCATAATGAAACTGCTGAACATATTTATCACGATTTAAATATTCTTAGCAAGTGATTTGCTAAACACAAACTTATAATCAGCTCTAAAACCAAATATATGAATTTTATATTCACTATAATTTAAGAATTAACAGTAGTAGAATTAGGATTAAGTAGGAATCTTGTAGATACTCCTCGTTTTCGTAGAAATCATTTCTGTCACTTTCATTATATTATCGCACCAAGAATTTTTAAAAGATTGTCAGAGAATGTAAGGAATATCAGAGTTCTTTCGAAATTTCTATCGAACATTAAGTCTTGGCTCATAACGTTGGATTGGGTTGATTCAGAAAAACTTCTGGATGTGCTAATTTAGGTATCAACGTATTTTCTCATATTCTTCTAAATCTGTGCAAATTTAGTATTTTATACGATCTTGCTTTTGTTTTCTTTTTTTTCTATTTGTTTGCTTGTACATTGTTAAATTAACTTTCAATATTATTTAATTAAACTTAAATTTTAAATAGATTCTAATTAACTTAATTTAATATTTGGTAATTACAATCTCTGTTTCTCCAACATGTACTTTTATTTGTATCTTACAATTAATTTTATAGTAATAGATTGATCTTAACTATTTTTATTTTTATTTTATTTATATTTAATAATAGTAATTTTAATAAGTAAATTGTAATAAGAGTTACAACTCTCAATTTTTATAAGAATTTAAAATATGAAATAAAAATAATGAAATATTTAAAAAAAAAAAAAAAGAATTGAGAAGCAAATATAATTCAATAGTTTTTTACATTAGCAATCAACAAAATGCCATTTGATAAGTTTGGAGGTAATAGAGCTGCTTCTAGAAAACTGCATACTCAAAGTTACCTAGAGGACTTAAGGTTTCAAACTAACTTCTGACGAAAATTATGACTTAGATAATAATATTTTATCAAATATTCAAGATCCAGTTAACGGAAATGATGCAGCAACACAAACATTTGTGAATAACCAAATTTTCTTTCACAAAGAACTATTACAAAACGAGATAAGAGAAATATTTGATCATACAGAGACAGAAATGTCTATAGAACTTAAATTAGCAGAACAAAATTTAGAATATTAGAAGACAAAACGCAAGATAGTTTAGAGCAAATCCAGAACAAATTTTCTGTAATGTTAAATTAAAAATTTTCAAAAATGAATGATTTTATTGAATTTCAAGTTAAAAAACCAATTCGATTTATTAATGCACGACTACAAAACGCTGAAGCTAAAGCTCAATCAGTATTAGATTTAATTAATAATTCAAGGAATTAATTCTGGTTAGTTTTCATTCAACTTCCAAAATGGATACACATCAATGCTTTATTCGGATATTCTTTAAACATTTTTTTAATTAAATATGAAGATATTTTATTGGAAGACCATTATGAGCTGTTGAAAGACCATTTCAAATTTTTAAAGTTATTTAAAAATTCTCTACAAATTGACACGAAGAGTATGTATATCATTGGGATATATGCCCATATACATCAGATAATATTGAAAGTTTTCCAGATACTTGCCTATGCCATTCAGCACAACAATGGCTGTTACACTGTACCAAACTAATGGAATTATATAAAAGAATAGAAAATAGGTTATAATAAAAGTATATATACTTGTAAACTATTATATAAAATAAAGAATATAAATTTTACAATTTGAACATTTATTGTTTGCTTTAGTTATTTTATTTATAAATGAGTGAAAGAGAGTATATTTTAATTAGTTATTTTCAAGATCAGTAAAAACGAAATTGTAGATTTATTCGATTGGCTTGATGCTTCAGATTCATCTGATAAGACCTATTTTCTCATTTTCAACTTTTTTTTTCGTGTTATCAATTTTTAACTGCAAGTTTTTAAAATTTTTCATTTTACAATTTTTTGTATATTTTTTTTTTTACAGTGACGTCATTTTTATGTTTCGCCGATGGCAAATACTGAAAGTGTCACAGAACTGTCATAGAATAACCGCCAAATCCTCCTAAACTTATGCAAGCTTTTTTACATATTCAAAATAACCGCAATTGCATTCAAAATAACGGCTGTCAAAATCTTGAGAAGTCACAACACCTGTCAAAAGTGCGCTGGAATCGCCATATCCTATCTACTATTCTCCCGTTTCAGTTTCCGTTTCTTTTGACAACATGGCGGTTAATACTAGGTTTACTCACTCCACTTGACCATTTGCTTGAATGTGGGTTATATTATGGGTAGTACAAAAATACGAGAACTAATCCGACGTAAAACAGGATCCTCGATCTGATATAATCCTTTTTGGCCTACAATAACTGTAGTTTGCAAAGTACAAACTTAAATATTGGATAAATACTCTACTACTAGTTGTTTTTATCGCATATAACTTGGTAAATTTTGTGAAACCATCAACTACGAGAAAAATGTGTTTCTTTAAATTTTTAACCCCTGAGGGCAACGGGCCATAATGATCCACATGAACGGTGTCGAATGGCTGGTCACCTTTAGGTATGTTATGGAGTTCGCCTTCTTTCTTACCGGAAGGTATAGAATAATAAATGCATTTTAAGCATATTTTGAAATAGTATTTAATCTTTTGTTTCATCAAAGGAAACCAATAAGTACGTCTAAGATGTTCGTATAGCTTATCAGCTCCTATATGACATAAGCATTCATTATGCGTCTTTATAACATTTATTTCCATTGATTTTGGAATGTAAAATAAAACTAAACCATTTCCTTTTCTATAAACCAGCCCATCTATCATTTCATAATGAGGGTGTTCCCGTAACTCTAATTTTTTGCGATTTCTAGAATGATAGGATTCCGATTTTGGGCGGCTGCCAAAGAATATTCAAAGGTTTCCGATTCTACAATTAATATGTTATGGCATCTGCTCAACGCATTGGTTCATCCGATTAGAATCCCGGTGCTCTACGAAATAGTCATAATCTTGGAGGTCGAGCGCCCATCGGGAAATTCTTGGATTCAAAATTTTCTTGTTTAACGTGAGTGTCAAAGATTAACAATCTGTAATTATTTTAAACCTGATACCAGTAAGATATATTCTAAAACGTGTTAGAGCGTAAGTTATAGCCAATGTTTCCAGCTCATATGAGTGGTATTTAAAATTGGCTGGCGTAGTTCTCTTTGAAAAGAAAAAAAAATATTAGTAGTAAAAAATAATAAAAACTGTAAACAAATCCAAAACAAACATAACATTAATATGGAATCTGCTAACAAAAATTTTATAGTTTGAATTTTGCGTCATCAAGAATAATATATGCATAGATACATAATATGAGTGTACATTTTTAGAGATATAAAAAAAGTTTTGGATCACAATTAGCTGATAACAATAATCATCATAATGAAATTGCATCTATAATTGAAATTGTATCTATAATTAAATCTTAAAAAAAAAAAAAAATAATAATTTTAGATTGGTGAACCACTACAAAAAATTATGTAAGGCAATTAATAATGGTATAAAAATTTGTAAGGAAAATTATTATGTTCGTAAATTTGAAACGGTCAAAGGTAGCACTAAGAAAGAATGGGAAGTAGTTTTTTTTTTTTTCTTTATTATTAATTCATTCAAATTTGCCTAAAAACTAAATATGTATAAATTATTATAGTAAAGTTTAAGAATATAAACAATAAATTAATTAATTTTAATAGATTAAATTCAAACAGAAATTAATTTAAACATAAATAGAATTTATTTTTTAAATTAAATTGATTGCTATAATGACTTTAGCCTTTATTGGCTGTCTGGTCTAATTATTTTTTTAAAAAACAAAAATAATAAAAGAATATTGTTTTCTCCTTTTATCTAAACATTCCACCAAAAATTTGTTAGTTATAAAAATTAAAGTTATTAACTATAATATCTACGTATAATTAATTATTATTTATATAATTACGTGTAAGTTTATATCTTTCACAAGTACTTATTTTTTATTTTTTTTTCATTTTTTTAATCTAACCTCATAACTTTTACTTATTATCGTTGTATTAATATATTGTGTATTTTAAAATAGACTTCAAGTTTTATTTTCGGTTTTAGAAAGTATAAATTCTAAAATTAATTTTTTAAATTTTAAAATACTATCGACCTCTCTTTCAAATAACTAGGCAATTCATTAAATTTTTTCAAGCAAATGTATAAACAATTATTTTTCTGTCTGCTAGATTTAAAGAGAGATAAGTATAAATTTGTCTTATTGCTCGTATTATGAGTATGAATATTTATCATCCTATTCGAAATGAAATTGTGTTTAATTAAGTTATTAGTAATCTTATATGATAGGATATATAGATATAAATATAGTTAATTCTTTATTAAATAGAAAACCTCAGAACAATGACATTATTCTTAAAATTAATGATAATGTTGTTAATGAAGATGTTGTAATTGGCAATTATTTCAATGAATACTTTGTTAATGTAGCGAAAATATTAAATGAGAAAGATGTTATTATTCCTTCACCCAATTGGAACTTGATTGAAGAAACGGTCCAAAACAGAAGTTTCTTCTTTGAACCCATCACTAGCGTTGAAATACTAAGAATAATTTCTAATATGAAATAATCAGATTCTTGTGGTCTTGATGGTATAAGTAGTAGGATTATAAAAAATATTTTGTTTTATATATTGGATATTCTTGTCCATTTATTTAATTCAAGTATTTATTCTGGTATTTTTCCTGAAAATCTCAAAATTGCTGTGGTTCTACCTTTATTTAAAAAAGGTGATTCACTCTCAGTGAACAATTATAGACCTATCTCCCTCCTTTCTACATTTTCAAAAATTTTTGAGAAGTCTATAAAGCAAAAATTGTTAGGGTACCCAAATAATCTAAACTATTTTAATAGCTATTTGGTAGCAATTTGGGTTTTTGCAAAATAAGTCTACCGAAGGCGCTCTGCTCAAATTCTGTGCGGAGATATATGATGCTTTAAATGCACGTAAATACTGCTCAGCTTTATTTATAGACATTACTAAAGCATTTGATCTTGTTGATCATAAAATTTTACTAGATAAATTATACATATTAGGTATAAGAGGTTTTGTTCACGATTGGTTCGGGTCCTTCCTCTGAGGTAGAAAGCAGCGCACGAAAATTAATAATGTATTGAGTAGTGAGGCTGCTATAAATTGTGGAGTGCCCCAAAGGTCAGTTTTTGGCCCCATTCTTTTCCTTATTTATATTAACTCGCTTTTCCTGCAAGAATTTAAGGGAAACCCACAGAATTCGGAGATGGTACAGCATTTACATATGCTATATCAAGTCATAATGAAACTGCTGAACATATTTATAACGATTTAAATATTCTTAGCAAGTGATTTGCTAAACACAAACTTATAATCAGCTCTAAAACCAAATATATGAATTTTATATTCACTATAATTTAAGAATTAACAGTAGTAGAATTAGGATTAAGTAGGAATCTTGTAGATACTCCTCGTTTTCGTAGAAATCATTTCTGTCACTTTCATTATATTATCGCACCAAGAATTTTTAAAAGATTGTCAGAGAATGTAAGGAATATCAGAGTTATTTCGAAATTTCTATCGAACATTAAGTCTTGGCTCATAACGTTGGATTCGGTTGATTCAGAAAAACTTCTGGATGTGCTAATTTAGGTATCAACGTATTTTCTCATATTCTTCTAAATCTGTGCAAATTTAGTATTTTATACGATCTTGCTTTTGTTTTCTTTTTTTTCTATTTGTTTGCTTGTACATTGTTAAATTAACTTTCAATATTATTTAATTAAACTTAAATTTTAAATAGATTCTAATTAACTTAATTTAATATTTGGTAATTACAATCTCTGTTTCTCCAACATGTACTTTTATTTGTATCTTACAATTAATTTTATAGTAATAGATTGATCTTAACTATTTTTATTTTTATTTTATTTATATTTAATAATAGTAATTTTAATAAGTAAATTGTAATAAGAGTTACAACTCTCAATTTTTATAAGAATTTAAAATATGAAATAAAAATAATGAAATATTTAAAAAAAAAAAAAAAGAATTGAGAAGCAAATATAATTCAATAGTTTTTTACATTAGCAATCAACAAAATGCCATTGGATAAGTTTGGAGGTAATAGAGCTGCTTCTAGAAAACTGCATACTCAAAGTTACCTAGAGGACTTAAGGTTTCAAACTAACTTCTGACGAAAATTATGACTTAGATAATAATATTTTATCAAATATTCAAGATCCAGTTAACGGAAATGATGCAGCAACACAAACATTTGTGAATAACCAAATTTTCTTTCACAAAGAACTATTACAAAACGAGATAAGAGAAATATTTGATCATACAGAGACAGAAATGTCTATAGAACTTAAATTAGCAGAACAAAATTTAGAATATTAGAAGACAAAACGCAAGATAGTTTAGAGCAAATCCAGAACAAATTTTCTGTAATGTTAAATTAAAAATTTTCAAAAATGAATGATTTTATTGAATTTCAAGTTAAAAAACCAATTCGATTTATTAATGCACGACTACAAAACGCTGAAGCTAAAGCTCAATCAGTATTAGATTTAATTAATAATTCAAGGAATTAATTCTGGTTAGTTTTCATTCAACTTCCAAAATGGATACACATCAATGCTTTATTCGGATATTCTTTAAACATTTTTTTAATTAAATATGAAGATATTTTATTGGAAGACCATTATGAGCTGTTGAAAGACCATTTCAAATTTTTAAAGTTATTTAAAAATTCTCTACAAATTGACACGAAGAGTATGTATATCATTGGGATATATGCCCATATACATCAGATAATATTGAAAGTTTTCCAGATACTTGCCTATGCCATTCAGCACAACAATGGCTGTTACACTGTACCAAACTAATGGAATTATATAAAAGAATAGAAAATAGGTTATAATAAAAGTATATATACTTGTAAACTATTATATAAAATAAAGAATATAAATTTTACAATTTGAACATTTATTGTTTGCTTTAGTTATTTTATTTATAAATGAGTGAAAGAGAGTATATTTTAATTAGTTATTTTCAAGATCAGTAAAAACGAAATTGTAGATTTATTCGATTGGCTTGATGCTTCAGATTCATCTGATAAGACCTATTTTCTCATTTTCAACTTTTTTTTTCGTGTTATCAATTTTTAACTGCAAGTTTTTAAAATTTTTCATTTTACAATTTTTTGTATATTTTTTTTTTTACAGTGACGTCATTTTTATGTTTCGCCGATGGCAAATACTGAAAGTGTCACAGAACTGTCATAGTATAACCGCCAAATCCTCCTAAACTTATGCAAGCTTTTTTACATATTCAAAATAACCGCAATTGCATTCAAAATAACGGCTGTCAAAATCTTGAGAAGTCACAACACCTGTCAAAAGTGCGCTGGAATCGCCATATCCTATCTACTATTCTCCCGTTTCAGTTTCCGTTTCTTTTGACAACATGGCGGTTAATACTAGGTTTACTCACTCCACTTGACCATTTGCTTGAATGTGGGTTATATTATGGGTAGTACAAAAATACGAGAACTAATCCGACGTAAAACAGGATCCTCGATCTGATATAATCCTTTTTGGCCTACAATAACTGTAGTTTGCAAAGTACAAACTTAAATATTGGATAAATACTCTACTACTAGTTGTTTTTATCGCATATAACTTGGTAAATTTTGTGAAACCATCAACTACGAGAAAAATGTGTTTCTTTAAATTTTTAACCCCTGAGGGCAACGGGCCATAATGATCCACATGAACGGTGTCGAATGGCTGGTCACCTTTAGGTATGTTATGGAGTTCGCCTTCTTTCTTACCGGAAGGTATAGAATAATAAATGCATTTTAAGCATATTTTGAAATAGTATTTAATCTTTTGTTTCATCAAAGGAAACCAATAAGTACGTCTAAGATGTTCGTATAGCTTATCAGCTCCTATATGACATAAGCATTCATTATGCGTCTTTATAACATTTATTTCCATTGATTTTGGAATGTAAAATAAAACTAAACCATTTCCTTTTCTATAAACCAGCCCATCTATCATTTCATAATGAGGGTGTTCCCGTAACTCTAATTTTTTGCGATTTCTAGAATGATAGGATTCCGATTTTGGGCGGCTGCCAAAGAATATTCAAAGGTTTCCGATTCTACAATTAATATGTTATGGCATCTGCTCAACGCATTGGTTCATCCGATTAGAATCCCGGTGCTCTACGAAATAGTCATAATCTTGGAGGTCGAGCGCCCATCGGGAAATTCTTGGATTCAAAATTTTCTTGTTTAACGTGAGTGTCAAAGATTTACAATCTGTAATTATTTTAAACCTGATACCAGTAAGATATATTCTAAAACGTGTTAGAGTGTAAATTATAGCCAATGTTTCCAGCTCATATGAGTGGTATTTAAAATTGGCTGGCGTAGTTCTCTTTGAAAAGAAAAAAACTGGATAAAATTTCTTATCATTTTTTTTTTGTAATAACATTGCGCCAAAATTTAATGAGCTGGCATCACAGTGCAACTCGGTTTTAGCTTTAGGGGAGAAAATACTTAAAACTGGAGCTTGGAGTCGTTTTATTTTTAAAGTATTGAAAACACTAAGTTCCTCCATTTCAAATTTAAACTCAACATTTTGTTTAAGAAGACCGTACAGTTGTTTTGAAATTAAGGAAAAATTTTTGATAAATTTCCTGAAATAAGAATTCGGGCCGATTCCCTTTTTTGTAATTTCGTAACCTAAATACGTAATTTTCTCCTGTGCAAAAAGACATTTATCTAACTTTAGCTGAATATTGCGCTGACGAACTAGATCAGACATTTCTTCAAGAATTTTAAAATGTTATTGTATTGTATCTGTAGCCACAAGCAAATCGTTAATATATAGAAATTAATACTTTTTCTTAGCCAATAAGTTTTTTAAAAATTGAGTTAATATAAGGCTGAAATACGGAAGGCACGTTTTTTAATCCAAACGGCATTCGCATGTACTCAAACTGTCGTAATGGTGTCACGAAGAAAGTATACTTGACAGAATCTTCGGCCACTTTAACGAGGCGGAAAGCAGAGATCCAAAAGCGGTAAATATTTCTTGTCGCGCAATATATCTAAATGATCTTCTGTTAATGGAAGTGGATAATTATCTTTTTGTATGAATTTATTAAGTTGTCTATAATCGACACATAATCTGAATTCACCGTTTTTCTTTTTTGTCATAACTATCGGTGACGCAAAAGGTGAGTCTGATTCACGAATTATTTTTTTTTCTAGTAAGTCATCTAAAATTTTCTATTTTATGCGCGTACGGTAATCGGTGTGGTGCACATTTAAGAATACTGTTCGGATTTGAAAGTGTTATTTTCATTTCATGTGGATTATCTATAACTAAGTTGCTATTTTGATCATTTATAATTTTCAGATTGTCACGAATACAATTTTTTTCGTCAAATTTTAATTTTTCATTTATATTTAAATCCACTTCACTCGTGTTATAACAGATATCAATATTTAAAATATCTTCTAAAAATTGTTTTCATAACTCGTTTTCATTAGAATTTTCAATAAATTTCATTGTCATTAAATTTTTATTTTGTTTTATCGTATCATTATTCTTAAGACTATCCTTAACATTGTTGTTTGAAACTTCACCATCAACATTCATAAAATTAAATTTTGCTTTACATTTGGCTAGAAAAACTGTACTTAAAATCACTGGGAAATGCATGGTGGAATTTTCAACAATCAATAAATTAATTACAATATTTTTTTCATTCACAATTTTACAACTGACCTGGTCTAAAATCATTAGTTAGCTGTTGTTTATCCCATAATACTTCTTTAAATTTGATTTAAGCGGGGAAATTACTACAGGTGGAACATATTGCTGTTGGACAATACTTATTTTTTTTTCTTTATTAGCAATATGAAATTTACAATGAATTAATTAAGTATATATAATGATTATAATAAAATTTTGAAGACCTTAGCATGAGCTGTGTGCTCGTATAGATTAAACAATATATGAATTTATTATTATTATATTCTTATTGATTCTTATTTAAATTGAATTTTATTATAAGCTTGAAATATATTTTTATTTGACATTAAATTTATTTTTAATTTTAATTTGAAATTTATTCTAAATGTAATTTTAATTGTAATTTTAATTGCGATATTGACTACATTATAATTTTTAAATTATTAAAACTAATTAACATTCAGGATTAGAACTAATTATAACTAAGTAACATTAGAGATTAGGATACTACAAATCTTAGATTTTAAGTTTTACTATAATACAATCTTATACTACACAAAGTGTATTTAACTACAAAAATAAATTTAACTCAAAAATAAATTCCAATGGCATAGTTAAGTTTTAATTATTTTGTATTTAATTTAATTAGTTTAAATTATGCGAATTACCTAAAAAAATTTTACTTCTTTTTTGAAAATACGGAGATTGGTTATGGCTTTCATTTCGTTTGGAAGATTATTGTACGCCTTTAAACAGTTGTACAGACAATTGTTCTTCTGTTTACCCGTTTTAAATAATTTTAAATAGTAATTTGATTTGTTTCTAGTATTGTGATTGTGTATATCGACCATCCTATCTAAGTTGAAATTGTGTTTTAATGTTTTATTGCTAATTTTGAAACTTAATAAAAGGGTTTCCCGATTACATATATGATTAAAACTTACATATTTTTCGGAATATAGCAAATTTGTTGGATGAAGCGTAGGGTATCTCTTTATTGTTTTGATTGCCTTTTTATTTAAAATATTTAATTTATTTATCATGAAAATTGATCCACTACTCCACAGAGGGTTCAAATAAGTTAAGTGAGGAAGGATATACGATGAATAGATGCTGTACAAGGCGCTATCGGAGAAGAAGTTCCGCATCCTTTTTAAAATGAAAACATATGGACAAATTTTTTTTATAACATGGTCAATGTGCTCACACCATCTTAATCTATAATCAACTACAAGACCCAAGTAATTAAACGTTTTCACAATTTCAATTGGGCAGTTTTTATAGTGAATATTGAAATTGTGATTATTATTAAATACAATTATTTTGATTTTTTTTTGCATTTAATAGTAGACGATGTTTATCCAGCCATATATTGATAGTTTCTAAATCACAGTTTATTGCATTTGCCAAGTCAACTTGATTTTTTCCAGCATATTTCAGTACAGCATCATCCGCGTAAAGCTGAAGTGTTCCCTTTAAATTTAGCTGACATATATCATTAATATATATTTGAAAGAGATCAGGACCTAAAATAGAACCCTGTGGAACCCCTTTTCCTATTGTCTTTGCCTGACTTTGAGAAGAGTTGATGCGAACAAATTGTTGTCTATTAGAGAGATATAATTTAAAAAGATTGAGTTGGTTATTGTTAAAACTTAGATTAGATAATTTGATAAGTAGAATTTCATGGTCTACACAATCGAACGCTTTTTGCAAATCAAGGAATACGCAAGCCACAAATTTACGCGAATCGATTTCTCTAGTAATAAAATCAGTTAAGTTAATACAAGTCGCAGTTGTATTAGAACTTTTTACGAATCCATATTGTTCCTGACTAAGAATAGGGTTGTGATAGAGGAAATGATGCAATCTATTCTTGATAACTAACTCGAAAATTTTGGAAAAAGCTGGTAAAACCGAGATAGGGCGATAATTAGAACAAAGTTCAATATTTCCACTTTTGTAGATTGGTGTTACAATTGCTGTTTTAAGAGAATTTGGAAAAATTGAAGTTTGAAAAGCAATATTTATAAACTTTACTAAGATTGGAGTGAATTGTAATTGGAATTTTTTTATAAATTTAGCAGAGATATGGTCAAATCCTGTTGCAGCAGAAGATTTTAATTTATTTATAGTTTTTTTAACTTCCTCTGCATTGGTGGAGTATAAATTAAAATTTTCATATATATTGTATTGAAAATTATTGAAATAATTTAGATCTAGTGGAGAGTTGTTTATACTAAGTTCTTTAGTTACATCGATAAAATAATTATTTACAATTTCCGCGATTTGTTGGTCATTACTAATTAGTTTGTAATTATGCGAGATAGTTTTTATTTTAGATTTGGAATTTACGTTTTTATTGAAGATGGTTTTTTTATACAGTTTCCATAGGAGTTTACTATCACTTGGATTTCGAGCAATTTCGTCAGAATAATATTTCTTTTTCGCTTGCGTAAGTATTTTACTTCGTTTTTAAATTTGTTATATAATTCCGATGTGTGTAAATCGTCCGGATATTTTTTTTTGTATTTGAAATACGTATCTCGAATTTTGATTTTATTTAATATGCTAATCATCCAACAAGACTTATTTTTATTACGCAAGGAGATTCTCTGTGTGTTATCGAGTATTATGGTGCTGAAATCTGCAATTATTTCGTCAAAATTAGTATAGGAATCGAGCCTTGACCAAATTGAATGATTAGCTATTCTATCGTAGTTTAAAATTGTTTTAAAATTGTTTTGAGGCTTTTGAGTAGGTTTTTTGTTAAAACTTATTAGCAGTAGTTGATGATCTGATAGATGATTATCTAGAACATGGAAAAAATATTCGTATTTACGGAGGTCAGTTATGAAATGATCAATTACCGTGTTACTAGTTACATCTTTTCTAGTAGCGAATTTTTCAGAAATATTGTTGCAGATAGTAAATCCATTACAAAGAAAGCTATTTATATAATTTTTCACGTTTAAGTTGTGTGTCTCTAATAAATTAATATTAAAATCGCCCAAAATTAGCGAGTTATTAAAAGTATTAGTAATTTCGCTAAGCTTTTCGATGAATTCCGACTTTTTCGTTTCATGTGCTCTATAAATAGCTATTCTATTTATCCTTTCTTTAATCAACTTCACCACTAAGATATTGGATTTATGAAATTTCACTTGGACAGCAAGATAACTATCTATATCGTGATTGACGTAAATAGCAACTCCACCATAGGAATCATCGCGATTAGAGAAATAGCAAATATAATTAATTATTATAACTTATTTTCGCTTTCATTTAACCAAATTTCAGATAATACAATAATGTGTAATTTACATTTATAGCAGGAAATCAGTTGTTCTAAGTCATACAATTTATTTCTTAAACTTTGGATGTTCATATATATAATATTAAAATTGTTAATATATCGGTAATTTATATGAGAATTATTCACCTCGGTGAAGTAATGGATTTTTAGTTGATCTTCAATATTAATTATTTGATTTAATGAATCCACCATTAAATATTAAAAAGTACAATCATGTAGTTGAATAAGATTGTGGAATAATTAGATGGTGAAGTTGAAATGCAATAAATATATTTAGCTGATACACAAACCCTTATATAAAAATAATTATTGTTATTGCAAATTAGCAGAATTAGTTCAAAAGATTGACCAGTGAGGTGAAACAGGTTATTACACCATACAAATTTTATTTTTTCTGATTCGTTAATTGTTGACTTAGAAGTTTCGTTAAATTCGAAATTATTGCAATTATTGTAAATCATATGTAAAGAATAGACCAAAATTATTGATAGTGTCATTTTATATTTAAAGATGTGGAATAAGTATGTGGAACATGTGTAAAAAGAAAAAAAAATATATAAACATATGTCAATGAAAGTGCATTATTGATAAAATTATAAAGTACACTAAGTGTTTGTAGTGAATTAAAAAAAGAAAAAAAAACAAACAAAGCAAAGCAAAGTAAAAATTTGTAAAGGAATATATTGCACTATGTATCAGTTTCAGTGCAAGCTGTAAGTAAATTATTTTAAGTGTATAAAAAAAGATTGTATTTTGTAGTATTTTTATGTTTAGAATAAGATTGTGATAAGTAAAGTGTTTACTAAAAAGTGTGTATATAGTTAATATTTGGTTAGTTTTGGTTAGTATTATGCTTAGTATATAAAGTTTGGTAAAGTTTTCAAAAAAAATAATTAGTGGTGTAATTGTTGGAAAAACAATTGTAACTATAAGAAAAATATTAAATTGATATGTGATTATTAGATTAGTATTAAAACTATATAATAAAGCAAAATTATTGTTGTTATTGTATTTTTTATTGTACTTATTATTGATGTTACCTAAAAATTCAAAATTATATATGGTTAGTAAATTAATGTTGATTATTAATAAAATTAAAATTAAAAATATAGGCAATATAAATATAGGCAATATTGTTAGTTGTGCCAGATTTATTAATGAAAAAAAAATATTAAATTGAAAAGATTGATAAGTGATTATGAGGTTAGTATTAAAACTATATAATAAAACTAAATTATTATTGTTATTGTACTTATTATTGTTGCTACCTAGAAATTGAAAATTGTACCTGGTTAGTAAACTAATGTTGGTTACTAATAAAATTATAAATGTAAGCAATATCGTTATCATTTTTAATTCTAAAAACCTTGGATTTTTCAGCTTTCCTAAGAAAAATAATGTTTTCTTTGATCCATAGGTACTTAAACTTATGCGATGATTTGCTGTGCATTATGGTAGAGTCTTGATTGAAGACGGGTGAGATGCTGTTGAAAAAATATTTCGCTTGTATTACTTTCACTCCCTGACAGCCCAAGCTCATTGTTATAAATATGGGTCGTGACCCGTTTCTGGTTCATCAATGCTAATTTTGCTGTGTAATTATTAAATTTGACTAGGTATAGAGGTGATTTCAAATTTTTATTTTGCTTGACGTTTTTAGAATTATTATTTCTTGTAGGTGAAACCTCTTGAACCATCTGGATATCATCCTTGGTGATCTCTGCATGGATGTGTTTGCTTATTTTTAAAATAGCTTCTAATGGGTTCTGAAGTTTACTAGGAAGCCCCGCTACTATTATATTGTTTTTGTTAAGTTTTTGTTGTTCTATATCATATTGTAGTTCTAATCCATTAATTTTGTTCTCAATTATTTTAGTTTTTATTTCGAATTCGTTTATTTTTGTTTTCAACAACTCGTTCTCTTTGGAAATTTGTGCATTCTGCCGCTGAAGATTATCAAATTGCTCGCTGAGAAAGCACAGAGTTTGATGTACACCATTGACAACCGAGATCAATTGCTTTACACTATTCGCCAGTGTCTCCATCGAGCTATCATCAACGGCCAAATGTGATAAATTCATAAGTTCACTAGCTTGACTTTCATAACGTTCATTAACTTGGCTTCCAATAGTTTCAACTCGGTCTACAGTGAGTTCCCATCACTACTATCACCAACAACGATGAAAGACTCGTTTGAGTTTGACGGGCAATTAGTGCACTTCCAAGAGGCCGAACTAGCTTCGACCGCCTTGAAAACTTCTTCAGCTATCGACGCACATTTTATGTGGAAAAATTTCCGACATAAATCGCTGCATTGGATGTCCTTTGTTTTGCCGTAAAAATTTTTTTGCATGTATTGCATTGTTTAGCCATGTTAAGTTTTAATTATATTATGTATATTTATTATTCTTTTAATTTATTTTATTTATATTTTATTATTAATTTTTTATATTTATAATATTATTTTGCTTTTAGATGGGATTAATAATCCTTTAGCTGGTGTGAAGCTGTTCACCTTACTTGCGGTTTCTTGTTATATTATTTTTAGTATTAAGTATTATTTTATTTAGATAATATTTGTGTTAGTTGTGATTAATTAATTATTAAGTATTAAAATTATTTCAAAATTCTATTAGTATGAGTATATCTTATTTTGTGTTTAATGGATTTGAGTTTATATTTTATTTACGTGATATATTGTTTGGTCTTAGCTTAAAATGTAATTATTTAGTTAGATGTATTAAATACTGATTTTATGCTGACTGGTATATGTAATAGAAAATTTAATATTGTCTATGATAAATTAGTATTTGTTGTTTAGTTAAGTATATATTTTTTTATGTATTATTTTGTAAGTATTAAATTAGCTTGATAAGCGTTTTATTGTTTTTGAGTTTAGATTAATTGGTATTGATTGAAAATTATAATTTTGTATTAGTTATTTAGCTAAGTATTTTTATTTTATATTTTATTTTGTATTATTTTATATGCTTTTATATTAACTCGTCGCTGTCGGTTTATTTATTTATTTATTTATTTGTCATTCTGTCACGCTTTTTACTATCTTCGTAATCTGTTAGCAACATTTATAAGTGTTGTATGGTGCAGAGGAATGGGTACAGGTTTCAAAAGTGGGGGTCATGTTGTTCGAATCCAGTTCACATGCAACTTTTTTTTTTTTTTAACTATCTATTCATCAACATTTTTTGAATAAAATATGTATATAATTTATATATATGAATTTGAAACTTAAATTTTTATCTCTAAATTAATGCATACAATACACACGCAATATATTTTTGATCTTTTCTCCTATAATAGTATAATATTGATGTCTATTGCACATGGTGTTTTGTATTAGCAAAACACAATACATACATACAATATTTTTATGTAGGTTGCTAAATTATTTTGTTTACAACATTTGTTTAGTATTTAAATCAAAATATTTGCTGTCAACATTCTTTAATGCATATTGAATATGCATGGTTAAAAATTAAGATTTTATGCTCGTAATATGTTCATTAAATATTTAAGTGTTGTATAGTGCAAAGGAGAGCGTACAGGTTTTGAAAGTAAGAGTAATTTGGTTCGAATCCAATTCGTGTAGGTACATTTTTTTTTTTTTGTTAACTGTATTCATCAACATTTTTTTAATAAAATTTTATGTATAATATACACATATTATTGGATCTTTCCTCCTATAATAATTTAGTTCAATCAATCTTGACGTGCACATGTATTTTGTATTAGGATTTAGCAAAACACAAAATATATAGGTACAATATTTTTATGTTGCTAAATTATTATTTTGTTTTAAAACATTTGTTTAGGATTGAAATCAGAATATTTGTTGTCAACATTCTTTATTGCATATTGAATATGTATGGCGTTAAAAATTAATGTTTTATGTGTTTTATTTAGGAACATTTATTATGTCTATTGTGTATATAGATATACATATAAAATAGATATACATATGAAATTCAAAATAATTCCAATTGCCAAATTCAAACTACATACATACATATTATATTTTTGTATGTACATAGTAAAGAATATAAAAAGTAAAGATCATTACAAAATTATGCTTTTGCGCATTACGCATTATGATTAATAAACAAAATTTTGTCAACACAAAAAATTAAAACTACGTATGTAAATATGTACGTACGTATGTAAATAATATTATATTAAACTAATTTCCTAAATTATTTTCTTCCGCTCCATTTGTTTATAATTTAAATCAAGATATTTGTCAACAATTTTTACTGCATGATCTTATTAACGGATTAGGTAGGTACTAGGTGTTCAAGGATAGATGTTTGTTTTATACTATAGAAATATACAGTAAAATACATTTATGTACAATATATATCATTTCCATACGTGTTAGAAATGTTACTTCAACTAAAATTGTATTGTAATATTTATAATCACAGTATTTTGGTACATATTTTACTCTTCGAGGTACTTTCATAATTATGAATTACATACTGGAATAAAAAATTTTTACTCTTGCCATATAATAAAAATACCCCTATCCCTAAAACTAAAAAGTATAAAATAAAATAATAAGTAAAAAAAAATAATTTTTAAAATACATATGCTTTTATCGAAACCGAATTCGCCCCCTAAAAAGTAGAAAATAAAATTGATTGCAAAACTTTAGCTTTTTGGACTGTTATAATATAAAAGTGAGTTGCTAGTGCAAGCATTTTGGACTGTTGTAATATAAAAGTAAATTACTGAAATAAAAAACAAACACGAACCTCAAATTTCGCAGATTTTTAAAGAAAAGGTAATTGGTGTTGGTGTACTACCTTTTACTATTTTTGCTGTTGTTCTATACAGTTTTCTCTTAAATTTACTGACAGACCAAATTTACACAGAAAATCGGCACCTATAATAATTGACTTTTGCAACCATAAATTGATGGGTAAAAATTCTACGCAATCCTAAGTCCACATTAATAATAACGGTTCCAAACGTTTTTTAAATTACTTGTCACTGAAGTTGAGTAAGTATTACTGAGAGGTCTGCTTCAGTATCAATTAAGAAGTTTAATTTATTTTTCCTGTCTTTTATAAATAGACGGCTTGTTTTTGGAAACGACCCAGTGTTGGCCGTTGCAACAGAGGAATTCGTTAGTTTTTTGGATTGTCGTTATCCTTATCAGTTTGTGTTGATGAGGAGCACTGACATGGAGGTATACACTTTTTGGCGTCTTTACCAAATCTAAAATGGAAATAACAAAATTTTCCTCTCGAATTATACCTTTGTCGAACAGTGGATCTATTTCTTGATGGACTTTTAAATCTATTTCTAGAATCAATTCGCGATAGCCTATTATACGTACGTAATTCAGAGATCATTTCCTTAAGGGAATTAATTTCTTGCTGTATGTGTTTCATCGAATTTGCTTCTGTACGGGTTTTATGGATTGAAATTTTGGTTAATTATTGTTATATGGGAAATTTGCAATGCCTCCCCGATTTTGTCTGCCGTATCTAGTAATATATCTGTCCTCTGATCTGTGCTATTTTAATAACATGGGGTAATCTAACCTATACACAGCTTTTTAACAAAGTCTTCGATAATTGTTGCTGAAGAACCGGCGAGTTTTTAATTTTAATTTAATTTTGATAATTTGTTTTCTATTTCAGTGTCAGAACTTTGGGGCATTTTGGCTACTAAACTTTTAATTTGCGTATAACTATTACTACACTACTTTCAAAAAAAAAAAAAAGGTAATACTAAAATACGTTTACTGGGAGTTTAGTATGTTATATCTTTTGTTTATTTCCAAGCTTTCTTATCATTTATAATCATTAATTTGTAATCGAAATAATTCTAAGAAATTAAAAATTTTTTTTTTTAATTTATTATTTGATATTATATTTAAACTTATAATATTTATTCATTTTCAAATGAACATATTTATAAATTATAAAATATGATTTTTAAATATAGAATTAAATTATACTAATAACTCAAAACTTTAAAAATCAAAATTGAGTTCATGTTATATTTTAATAATCTTAAAATGTGTTTAAAATCCAAAAAAAAAAAAATTATGTAAAATGTTATATCTTATATTAAAATAAAAATACTAATTTTAGTTTGGTTTTTTTTCTATTTTTTTTTTTTTTTAAATTAATTAATTTAGATTTTAATTTTTATTTAATTGATATAATATTATTAAATTTTTAGGCTATATAATATTATTTGAATTTTTCAAATTCAAAATAACTTCTTTTCTTTTTTTTAAGTTTTTTTTAACTTTTAAAGGAAAATATAATTATTATTGTTAACATCAATGTTAATAATTAATGTTAATAATTTTATGATAATAATGTAACCCTGTACTTTCGTTTAATAATTATTTATTTTTGTTTATTTTTATTATTATAAATATTAATTTTAATATTATAAATTATATATAAACATTATTTTATGGATTTGTTTATTTTTGTCTAATGAATAATTTAAGCAAAGCAAAATGTATATGAACTTATTATATGTATGTAATATACTATATTATTTTTTTAATTTAGCTATTACTTCATTATCATTAAAAATTTTTTTAATTTTTCTTGCTGACGGTAAATTGTAGATAAGTTGACGTACTTGATCACTTGAAGATTTAACCAACATAAATTTTATTTTGTACTGCGACAAGTTTAGAACTTCAACAAAACTGAATTGCCCATTAATCAACCTTAATTATTATGTTTTTTTTTTTTTGATATTTCTGCTTAACTTTTTGTACTCTGTTATCAGCTTTATATTTGGTGTTTCATGATGCACATACAATTGATGAATTTTAATTTAATTAAGAAATTCACTTTTAATTTTTATTTTTCTTTATTTTATTAATTTCGTTTTTTACAATTTATTTTGCTTAGGTTTTTAATGTACCTTACTTTACCTTATGTCTTAAGATCTTAAACAAAACTCAAATTTACAATGAAAAAGATCATACTTAAATACAAAAATTAAAACTAGGAAGTTAGAACTGAACCAATTTTGTTTTATCAGCGTTACCAATAAATAATCTATTTTATGAATATTCCATTTAAGAATTTGTAATATCACAATATTGACGAAACTCATTTTCATAAATGAATACAGGTCATAATTATTGAAAATGAATTTTGTTATCATTGTATTTATAACAATGCGTGAAAGTACAAGCGGAAATATTCTTAAGTGGGTTAAATATTACTTAAAATTATTTTTAGTTGAAATTGTTTTTTTTATAGAAAATTTACTTTAGAAAGAAAAGAGATTTTTATTTAGGTATTTTTTTACAAGTAAATAAAAATAGAATAGATTATTTAAAAATGTTAATTGTTAAGTTAAGTATCATTTTAGATAAAATATATTAGATAAAATATGACCACTTTAAGGTCTTATATTACTCCTCCATCCCCCAAAGAATTTGCGGTAAAAAAGGATTATTATTGAATTTACAATCATAAATGTATAATTTTTTTTTTTTTGTTTTAAGTTGAACATAGTCAATAATTTCTCTATTTTTAATAGTTTCTAAATTTATTTTTTCCAATATTACATTATTAATTAATTTTGTAAAATTAAAATGAATTGTCGGAATTACAATACTATTGGTGAAGTTTCTATTTTATTAGCAAATAAAAGATCATTCATTTTTATATGAAAATTTTTATATTTTATGATGTTGTTACCTTTGATACTAGTTTGTTGTTGTAAACAATTTTGTGTAAGTTGGGTTGTATGTAAATTTTTTGTAATAATTATGCCGTTAGAAATTTCTTCAATTAAACTATCGTTATTTATTCTTAATTTGCAAGTGTTAGCTGTTTCTAATATATTACGCAAACAGTTATCAGAATGAGGTTTTAAATTTTTTACTTTTAATATTACATTGCCATCTTTATAAACTTTATTATTATTAACAATGACTTTTTCAATTTCGTAATCCAATTCTTCTTTTTGCTGGTTAGGGAAAGGAATTACCAAGCAATCAAAATAATTTTCCTGTGTAAAATTAGGTATGCTAATAACAAATATCAATGAATTACCTTGAATTAGCACACTATTTCTAATGTATGGTAGGATATTGCTATTGATATTGAATTTATTGACTTCTTCGTCAGAAAATATGTCATGAGGTAACACGTCTAGTTTGCTCATCAGAAGTATCTCAGATATTTTTTCTAATTGTCTATTAATTAGATTAATATCTGCATAAATTCTTAGGATTAATTTGGGTTTTCTACAAGTAGTATTACTTTATTCGTTGTTATGGTAATGTTTTCTAAGTATTGATTGAGTTTTTGTTGTTGAAAGTTAACATTGGTGGTTACTTCGTCTAAATGCCTTATTAAATTATTATTTACAACAACTTGTTTATTTAGTTGGTCTGTCATTTGTAATGTATTGTCATCCAAATTTTTTAGATGATTGAAAATTTCTTCAGCGTCTTCGGAGTCCATATTTCCCGAAATGAATTTTAGGCCAGTACCTAATATATTTAATAGCCCACGTTTTACGCGAGTTGCTTTAGTAGCATGCAATGTAATTATTCTAAGATTATGTTTAGCAAGAATTAGTTCACAATTAAAAATTTCAAAATCACTAGTTTTATCGGTTATATTTAAAATTTTAAGGTTATTTTCAATAGTATTAATGGCTTCTTCATAATGACTAAGGTTAGTAATATGGAGGAACTTTGTGTAATAGTCCACTATGAGTCTTTCGTTAAATCTTAATAAAACGAAACCATGATCGTTATTGATGTTGTTAATTTCCAATAATTATCCTACTAGAATTGGGACTAGATACAGAGAGATCATGATGAAAAACATCTAGAACGAGAAAAGAAAAATTAATTTTTCTTATTTTTGGTGTTTAAATTTTCATTTCTGTTGCGTGATAGTATACCGTGTTTTTCTATTATTACTAGTGTCAATGATATATGAACCATTTTTAGTGTATTTACTTAATTTTTATACTTTGGCTTATTCTTTCCAATGTTTCTGTTTCTGACGACATTTTCATAGAGCTTGAAGTTTTTATCCCGTGATTTATTGAGTTGCCCAATTTTTGAATTTTTGTTCTCTTCGAACTGATTCGCGAGCGAACGGATATCTTCCCGGCAGAAATTCTTTTGAATTCTTTTGAAATTCTTTTGAATGGGACGAAGCTTAGTTGTTGAGTGGATAGTATTATTATTATAGATTCCGATAATCTTAAATATTTTGTCTTCAAAATCCTCACTTGAATTTGCAACTTTGTTTAATTTAAATTAGTATTAGTTGTTAGTTAAGTATTTATATTTTTATAAATTACTTTTTATTATGATTAACTTAGCTTTATAAGCGTTTAAGTAATTGTTTCCTTTTTTATTTCGATTTAAATTAATTAATATTAATTGTATATTATAAATTTGTATTAGTTATTCATCAGTTAGGTACTATTACTTTATTTTGATTTTTTTTATATTGCTTTAATTTATTGTTATTTGGTATTAGTTCACCTTTCCAATGATTTATTAATTGGTATTAATTTAATTTTATATTTTTTATTTATTTTATTTTATTTTATATATCTTTTATTTTTTTTTTTGAAATCTTAATATTTTCTCCTAAAACACGGCTGCACTCGGTGAATGTTAGAATAAAAATCATCTTATTCTAACATTCACTTATTAGGCTCCCCGAGTCTAACATTATATCTACCTTAATGATAACAATTTCTTCGTTCGCTTTATTTAGAAATGAAAAACTAAAATTGGAAGAAAAATCATCATTAATTTTAAATAAGTTATTATTATTTTCTGACTCTGCACAATCACGGGTCACCGGTTCTTCCACAATCATTACATTTTTTGAATTTGATGAAGCATTACTTCTATAGCAAGACCCCTTTTCTCGTTGTAATTTATTACAATTCGCTGCATGATGCCCTTCTTTGTTACAATTATAACATTTACTGTAACTTGTTTTATTAATAATAATTATACACCTGGTTTGTTATTTTAAAGTATAATATAATTTTATAAAATACAAATTTAAATCACGACCTTAACCGAGGTTGTCCGGTCTTAAATTATTTTGGTTATACATTATGTCAAAAGTAAACGTTTGATATTACATTAATTAATTAAGCGCTAAACATGCTTATACATTTTTTCACATACATATGTTAATATTTATTTTGAAGAAGACAATAAAAATATAATAAAATAAATTAAAAATTATGTTACCAAGAGTGTGCTAAAATTGCAATGACGACTAATATAAGAATAATAATATATAATATTATAATAAAATATAATATAATGTATAATTAGATATATAGTATTTTTAATTGTACTCAGCAAGAATTTTATCTGTAATTTTTTTTAAAAGTGCACAGATTTTCTATTATTTTAAATTCTTCCGGTGGATCGTTGTATACTTTCAAGCTATTGTATATATAAGCAATTATTTTTTTGCTTATCTGTTTTAAAGAGCGATAAGTAGAATTTAGATTTGTTTCGCGTATTGTAATTGTGAAAGTCAAAATTCTGTTGAATTATAATATTGTGTTTTAGTTTGTTGTTTATGATTTTAAACGCAATTATAAATAATTCGCTTTTACCGATACTTGAAAAACTGAGGTACTTTTCTGTATAGAGCATGTAGGTTGGATATAGAATGGGATAATCATGTATTATTTTTATTGCTTTCTTCAGTAAAATTTCAATTTTCAGATAAATTTGTGGAGCTCTACTCCAAATTGGATTAACATAAACAATATTTAATAAGATGTATGTATTTCAAATCACCCCAAGATCGTATTTGAGGATATTTCGTAAAAAGATGACCGTATTTTTGGTATACCATCAAAAAAATATCATCTATATTAACCACAAGTTAACATCATATTTCAGTTCACTGAAAATACTATACCTGAATGCTAGAAGTATGAAAAATAAAATTGACAACATAACCTATCTGCTACAAAAATTTTAATACACTATCCATATTATATTGGTCAGCGAAACATGGATTTTAGACAAGGAATGTGAATTCTTCCATATTAAACATTATACGAAGATGTTATCGTGTAGAACAATAAGGACTGGAGGTGGAGCTGGAGTATTTCTACATGAAAGTTTAAAGTACGCAACGCAAGAGGTATAATGTGATGAATACAACAGTTTTATTATCTTAAATTTGTTTTTTAATAATTTACAACATAACATTACCACAATATATAGACCACCTGAAAAAGCACTCCCAAGAGTTAAAGCTTTTCTTGAGAAATTTGAACAACATCTTGAAAAACTAAAAAATAAAATATCATTTATCATCGGCGATTTTAACTTTAATATTAATGATACATCAATGGTTAAAAAATATAAGAATCTGGTAGAGTCAAATGGTTTCACTTTCTGCAACAGCACCACAACAAGACCACAATCTAATACTTGCCTGCGTCATGTATTAACAAATAATTCTAGGGTAGAAATATTCATCTCAACATTCAATCATGATATATCGGATCATCTTGGAATTGTTGTTGAAATAAATAACCTAAAAGTAAATAATAATAAACAAAAACAAGTACAAAACAAAAAATTATAATTAGTGACAATGTCAAAACTCAGCTGAAAAATTTACATATAAACGAATGTGACATTAACAATTATGCGACTAAGCTGACATCTAGCGTAAAAAAAATGATTGATGGCGCTACTGCAGTTAAGAAAATAAATAAAATAAGGAAAAGTATGTAGCTCCGTGGACAGATAAAGATTGTATTGTAATAATTGAGAGGAAAAATTACTGGTATAAAAAATATATCAAAAACAGGAACTCCGAATAAATACTTAAAGACAAAATATCTGTACTGGTTGAACAGATTCACGACGCTTAAAAGAAGAAAACAAGAAATATATGACGAAGAAAGATTTATGAAAGCGGGTGGAGATGCGAAGAAATATTGGAAATATATACAGGAAATGGTTGAGGACAATATAGTAAAAAAGTAAGAATTTTATGATAGCGCAATTTTAAATAAAAACGAAAAACTGGAAAAATTAAATGAGTTCAATCAATATTATCCTACTATCGGGGAAAAAAATGCTGAAAATCTGAATATGATATATTTTCCGAAGATAAGAACCAAAGTTAAGTTCAAATTAATAAAAATCGACAAAGTATTGAAATTAATTAATAATCTCTCTAACTCAAAGGCTGATGGGTTAGATGGAATCTCATAGTCAATCATTAAAGAGTGCAAAGAGGAATTGGCTGAAAATCTGGTTGAACTTATTAATTTATCACTACAGCAAGAGGTATTGTCGGATATATTAAAAATAAGCCAATCTTAAAAAGCAAAGAAAACTTAAAAGATATAAATAACTATAGACCTATTTCTATCAGCACTGCTTTTAGAAAAATCATTAAAACGTATGTAAATGAGTTGCTTATGGTATACTCAAGTCGTGATAATTTAAAAAGTAACAGGCAATAGGATATAAAAGTAATTCAAATGCACAAACAGCATTATTTGATCTAGTGTTGACTATACAGAAAAATATAGATAAAGGAAAAGAGTCACAGTTGTTTTTCGATGTTAAACAAGCGTTTGATTCTGTGGACAGGAAAGTGTTGTTAAGAGTTTTGTCTGAATTGGGAGTAAAAGATATTGAGCACAAGTGGTTTGAAAACTATTTACATAAAAGATAGCAGTATGCAGAATGTGAAGGTTTCAAAAGTGATATTTTGGAAAATAGATTCGGAGTTATACAGGGAAGCTTACTGGGTCCGACATTATTCTCTTGCTACATAAATAACTTAACTGATATTAAAACGTTTGGAACGCCTTTTTTGTTTGCATATGATCTGGCAATGGTGTATACGGAGAGAGCGTGCAGTAATTTACAAGATAACATCGGTCTGGATCTAAGTAAAATAAATGTATGGATGGAGAGACATAGGTTACTATTAAATACTGACAAAACGAAGTATATGATATTTAAAAAAATGGAACATGAAACTCTTAACATACAACTAGGAAATAACAAAATTGATATGGTGCAGACTTGTAAATATCTAGGTGTGTTAATTGATAGCGACTTAAGTTGGAGACCACACATAGAACACATATCTAAGAAAGCGAGTAGAATCGCTGGGATATTTAAGCATATTGGTAAAAGGGTACCACATAATATTAAGAGCTCGATGCTTTGTTTGCAATTAATTAATTTTAATTTCAATTTTTTTTTTCTTTGTTCTTTTCTTTCTAACATCTCCTAGTTATAAACAAAGCAAAAACAATATCCTTCTCACTCCATCCCGTTGATAGATGTCAGTGTTCCAATTCTTCTCTTCTCAATAATCAATACCACCATAACTTAAACTGTAATTTTAATTTGTAATTTCTGGTGGTATTTACTTATTCTAAATTACTTTTACTTTTTCATAAAAGATCTTGAGAAGACTTTAATATTATTGTAAATTTTACTATTATTTATAATAAAGTGTGTAAATATCAACTTAATTAATCAATAATTTTTATTTGCTATAACGTGCTCTTTTTTTGTATTGCACGTAAGGTTTGCTTTGGGTGTGTTTTTGGTTGTAACTGCGTTCAATAAGGTCACTTCACAGTGTATGCTAAAAACTGTTGAACGTTTTATAAATCATTTGCACATTCAAGGCAAACATTTAATTTAATTTAATTTAATTCACAAACAAATTGTGTTGTCAAGCTCGCGGTATTCATATCGTACACATATAATTTTTATAATTTTTATTGTTTCTTTATCAATTTAAATTTTAATTTGATATTTCACTTTTTTATCTAATTATAAATTTTAATTTGTTGATTTTTACTTATATTGTTTTTTAAAATTTTACAAAATTACCAATTTTAATGTAGATTTCTGCAATATACGCGGTTTACAGACGAATTTCAATACCGTCACTTGCCATTTAAATTCTAGCAAACCAGCAATTCTTGCCCTATGTGAAACTCAAATTAACGGCCAGAATGATAATTTTAATATTATCATTTACACACTCGTTTCACATTTCGTGTCTAAAAGAGATATCGCCATCTATATTAAAAATGACACAGCTTTCAAAACTCTTAATAAATTCAAATGTTCTAGCCCAACTTTCCACTATGTTTGGGTAAAAATCCTTGTTAGAAAGCAAGTCATACATTTCTGTTTCTTATACAGATCACCCAACTCAAGTGAAGAGGAAACTGTTGTGGAAATTGAAAATCTCTCAAACCAGGTCAATGAAATTTTGGATTCATATCCAGGGACTGAAATTGTTCTGGCGGGTCATTTCAATATTCATAATAGAGACTGGCTTCACTTTTCTAGTAACACCTCTCTGAGTCAAAACTCAATTGGGAAACAAGTTGAACTATTCTCATCTCTTTTCCATCTTTCTCAACTTGTCCAAAATCCCACTAGGATCCCGGATCGTGCTGATCAAGATAGCTACCTCTTGGATCTGTTACTGACCACACACCCTGAAAAATATATGGTTTCAGTTGGTTGTTCCCTGGGTGGTTCCGACCATTGTTTAGTTAAAACAAGTTTCCGAGTAGGCCCAATTACCAATCAAAGGACTCCTCCGAGGAAATTAGTATGGCGATACAGCCATGCGAACTGGGAGGGTCTTAATAGTTTTTTCAGATCCTTTGATTGGTCATTGTTCTTCCGCGACAGGAATGTCGACTTTGCTGCAAATGCGATTTGTGAAACACTTTTACTGGGAATGAGGTTATTTATTCCTAACTCCATGAGAAATATTAAACAGAAATCCAAATCTTGGTTCAATCGCATTTGCAGTGAAGCCAATTTTAAAAAGGAGGAGGCTTTTAAACTGTATCAAAGCAATAGCTCGGAGGCTCTCAGGGCAAACTATATAGTGGTTCGAAACAGGTGCAAGAGAGTTATCAACAGGCAAAAATTCTTATTAAACCTAAAGTTGAAACGCAAACTTATCCACATGCCTAAGAATAGCAAATGCTTTTGGTCATTTGCAAAAAGTTTAAAAGAGGACGCTAGCGGGTCTTCTTTTCCTCCGCTTGTTGATATTAACAACATGATTGTGTCAGATTCCAAAGAGAAAGCGAACTTGTTTGGCAAGCAGTTCTCTTTCAACTCGACACTGCCTCAGTCAACTTTAAAGCCACCAACTGTTCCTGAAGTTGACTATTCCTTCGGTAAAATATACTGTAGGACAAGAGCAGTGATGAAAATCTTGAAAAATCTTGATGCAAAAAAATCATCCGGTCCAGATGGTATCACTACCATGGTTCTTAAAAATACCTATTCAAGTATTTCAAAACCTCTACGCAACCTTTTTTATCTTTTCTTCCCTTCGGGTATTCACCCTATCCAATGGAAGGTTGCGCATGTTTTCCCAATTCCAAAAAAAAACAACGGTTCTCGTTGACGGTAACGGTACCTCGGTTCTTTCCAAGATAATGGAAAAAATAGTAAACCAGAAGCTTTTCTGGATCGTAGAGGTTTGCTTCATGATCGACAATACGGGTTCAGAGCGCGTCGTTCAACCGGTGATCTCATGACTTACCTTTGCGAAAAGTTGAATATCAGCCTTCACCATTCTGGTGAACCCGATGTAGTGGCTCTGGATATTTCTAAAGCGGTCGACCGATTCTGACGTGATGCTTTATTAGCAAAATGCAAAGCGTTAGGACTAGGTAGAGTCTTTCTAAAATGGATTGGAGATTTCCTTTCGAATCGCATGATTCGGGTTCTTGTCGATGGTTATTCATCTGACAATTTTATAATTAATGCTGGTGTCCCTCAGGGATCGGTTTTGTCCCCCACACTCTTCTTAATATTTATCAATGACCTACTTTCAATTACCTCCAATCCAATCCATAGTTTCGCAGATGACAGCACCCTTGTAGCTTCCTATTGATTTCAAAGTCGCTGTGGTATTAATCACCAAATTAATAGAACAGCAAGAAACTTCATTATCAGTGAGCTAAATAACGATTTAGCGAAAATCCAAAAATGGGGTGAAATCAACAGAGTTGATTTCAACACCAAAAAAACGCAATGCAGTTTAATCTCGCGCAAAGTAGCTACTACTACAAACAATCTGACTTTTCAGGGTGAAGCTTTGCAGCACTCAACAGATTTAAACATTCTTGGCATCGATTTAAATCAGAAATTGACCTGGTCAAATCATATTTTTCGTATAGCTAAAAATGCTGCTAAATGTCTAGGTTTCTTGTATCGCTGTAAAGCTTACTTTTCTCCTTCCGATCTTCTCAACATCTATAAAATGTACATTAGGCCGAATGTGGAGTATAAACAATTGATGCCTCCACTCAAAGTTTTCCAACGTGAAACGAGGAGTGCAACAAATGCCCACCCATACACTGTCGAATTGGCAAAATGGCGCAATACAGCATTCGGAAATTCGTTTGTCATGCGCACGTCGCGTTTATGGAACCTTATGCACATGTGTTCCCAAAGTTGGTAATTCATTTGTGTACGATATATCGAAATTTAAGAAGAACACTAACATCTTTCTTCAAAATAACTATCCAAATTTTTCCCTTAATCCTCCATAATCCCAATTTTCCTATATTCAAACACCCAAGTAATCCTTCCCCCATCCTTTTCCCCAAAACCAAGCTGTACATTATATGATTATGTATTAAAGGTCCAATCCTATAGTTTGATTTTAAAGGGGGTGGTTTTGGTTGGTTAGAGTCCAACACTACTCAGACGAACCTCGTGCAGTGACTTTTGATGTTTTCCACCGTCCCTCGTAAAAAAAAAAAAAAAAAATAAATTATAGCATGTTTCATAGTTCGGTCACATACGCTATACAAGTGCGGTACAACACATATAATATAGATCGAAACAAAATACAAAAAATTCAGAATAGAGCAATAAAAAACTTATGTCAGTACAATCAAAGGCCATCAACACGATACATACACACTAATCAAACAATTTTACCACTGGACCTGTTAAAAAAGTACAAATTCATAGTGCAAGTTCACTTAATGGTAAAAAATAAAATAAACTCCAAAGTCAACATTACAATAAATAATCAACGACACACTTACAACATTAGGAATGCCGGAGATGTTGGAATAAGGTCATCTAGTAGAAGATTCAATGGAAATGAAGCATTATATAATGTAGCGTACAAATTCTACAAAGGGATGGATAGTGAATTTAAAGAGATTGAGAACATAAAAGTATTTAAAAAGAGGGTAAAAAATGAATTATTAAAACTAATTTAAATAAAAACAAAAAACTTTTGGTAAATAATATTTTTTGTTTTTTAATATTAACATAGTTTGTTCTAAAACATAAGCATGTTCTAAACATAATTTAAAATATTTAAGATTACATATAAGAAATATTATTAATATTGTAAGATTAATAAAGTTTTTAGAATTAGTAATATTTAAATAAATTAAAATTAAAATTGAAAAAGTTGTAATTATAAAAGATAAGTGTATATTAAAAATTTTAAACAAATAATTTTTTTTGCTTTGTAAAATATGTAAACATATTAACATAGTTTGTTTTAAATGATAATATGCATATTTCCGATAAAGTTTAAAATATCTAATATAAAATTCTAAAAAAGTTGGCATTATTGTTAATAATATATAATATGGTCCAAACCAAGTGTAATTCATTTTGTTATAAGATAAAGTAATGTATGCATAGAATAATATTGTAAAAATTTCAAAGTTAAAAAAAATAAAAATTGAAAATAAAAATTCATTAAAAATATAAATTGCAATATTTTTTTGTTGCAAATGCAAATCATGATATTCCAAAAAATATATAAGTGAATGTTGGCAAAGCAAATAAAGTTTGAAAAATTTAGTATATAAAATAAATTAAAACTATAGTGATTAGTAATTATGAAAATATTTGTTAGTGAATGATAATTACGTAAATACCTTACAGATAGAATCAATATCATTTTGTGAAGAAATTTTGTAATATTTGCTACTCTCCTTGTCACATATAAAAATCTGACTATTCTTAACCCAGAGATATTGAAGATTCTTGGATATTTTAATTTTTTTTACTTGCTTGTATAGTAATCGTAATTTCAATTCAGCTCATATAATTAACATATAAGCTCATATAAGCTCATATAATGACCCATAATAATTAATTTTTGTTTGAGAAGTGCAGCGTAGCTTTCTCAAGAAAAATTTCAGCACGTTCTTTTTTTTTTTTCATTTTATTACAATGGCGTAGCTTTAGTAGCCAAAACAATTTTTTTTTTTACAGTAACAGCGGTACAAACTTATTTATAGCGGCTCTAATCAGCGTGTTCAAAATTAAACTGTTTCACCGAAATCATACAAAACAAAAATCCATAAAATTTCCCTTGAAGGTTCACAAATCACAATTCCAAATTAAAATATTTCGTCAAAGCTCCCAAGTCACATAAAACATAAATCCATAAAGTTCGTTTTCCTCATTAACCATTAAAATTGTCATGGATTAATTTATTAATCACGTACAATAATAAATTTTAAATTGCAGATCCCACTTCTGAAGTTATTATCATTTTTTTCTTAATTTATTTTATTTATTATAAGATCAATTATCTAATAATCTTAACCAAAATACATAAATCACTTAAACAGTAAATCACTTATACCAGCTTGAAACCTTTACTTTCAACTGAACTCATCTTTTATATAATATATTCTTATAATTATTAGTACATAGATTATCATATGATCTTTATAAGCAAGACCTAAATAAACAGGCCAAGAACTGAAAACACTTGAAATAAGGTGTGAGAGAATTGCAATCGATTCTCACGTATCGCGCGTATGAATAATTTCATAATTGACGTGAGTCTCGATTATAGCCATATAAGCGTGTACAAAATTTTAAAGTATGAAAGTAGTATAGACGTATACTATTACGATATTGAGGCAATTTATCTTTAGAAGCTTTTAAAATAAAAAATTTAAAGGATGACAATTTTTGAAATACATATTTATGAATGAAAATATTATATTTCAAAATATTTTTCTTTAATGAATTATGCAAAAAAGATAAGACTATAATTTTCTCTTTGGACCAAATTGAATAAAGTAAATGGTTTTTGTGTTATTTCAAGATTTATAGTCGGCCCCCTATTTTTTCCATAAGACTGCGTGCAAATTTGTTAAAAGCTGGCCCCTTATTAAGCTTTTACTCTCTGCACTTCATAGTCTGATAATTGATGTGAGTCTCGACCGTAAGAATCATTACATTCTTTTGTTTAGGTATTGCCATATATATAAAAATAAAAGCCTACAGAAAAATATTAAAAAAACCTTATTCTCTTTACTTGTGTAACAATTTTTTCTTAATAATTTTTTTCTTAATATTTTCCTGTTACGAAATATTTGTAAAAAACTTAAAAATGACACTAGTAAACTACCTCTTTCGGTTGTCCGATTTTTTTTTTTTAAGTGCACTTCTCTGCCACATAAATGTAAACAAAAAATTGTACACTCTTTCCTTTTCAGTCGTGGCTGTAAATGCCGTAAGAGGAAATATTCTTACGACGTGTGTGGTATTCGAACCCACACTCCCTCGGTGTGGGGAGGACGCATTTCATACGTTCTTACTCACTAGGCCACCGAGGCCCTCTTGTCCGATTTGCTTTAAAAGCTTATCAATCCGAGATATTTACGTCAAAACCTTAAATATGAAATTTCAAAAAATTCCGCTCAGTTGTTTAGGCTGTACATGTTCCCCCAGACATACCCATACACGCACCCACACACACACACAAAGAGAGACATCGTGCTAAAAAAAATTGTACAGGCTTCTTCGTACCGGAGTAGTGCATATTTGCCAAAATCTCGGGTACAAATTTAGTGGTAATGACAATTAAATATCTTAGTATCATCATTTATTAACATACTATACTAATACACTAACATACTTACCCTTTTAAATGATGACTTTTTCAGTTAATTGTAATAGTTCACTAAATGAACAACATAACTGATGCTTGGTTTTAAGCAAATGTCTGATACAAAATTGTAAAGATTCTTTATGTTTCCTTTTTATTTTGTTCATTTTGAATTTCTTACAGTTTTTAATATATTTCGCTATGCCTCTTGCCATTCCTTTCCAATAATATTTTATTCTTAATATGCCATATAATCTTTTTTGTCCTCCGAAAATAGGATTTTTATGGTATTTGTTTAGTATGGTATTTATAACAAGAGCTTTTTCTACCGTTTCCGGTGTATTTATTATCGCGATTTTTAATTTTTTTAGATTTCTATTACCTATTTCTTTGAAATTATTTATTGTATACGGATTAAATATAATGTCATTATTGTCAATTTCAATTTCTTTAATATTCAACTTTTCTGTTTCTTTTTCTAGCGCGCCTAAAAATTACTCTAAAGTTTTTTTTTTTAAGTACGAATTTACCCATTTTTCAATTGGTTATATATTTTTTTTTTTAAATATTTTAGCTAGCATTTCTTTATTATTTATTATAATCTTTATTTTGGGAACGTTCCAATTTTTCCATGATTCATAAATTTTTATATTTTTCTTTTCATTACAATCTTCCTCAGAAAATCGCATTTTACTATCAGATTTTTTATTTTCGTTTGTATCTATTTTATTATTATTGGTTACCGATCTTGTTTGTACCTTCATAATTTGAACAGTATTATTATTATTTTCATGGGTAACTTGCAAATCTTTTATATTTATACGTCTGCATCTGCTACTACGTGTAGCTTTGGTATATCTATTGTAAAGTTATATTTTTCTATGTCTAGTCTCATACGTGTCAATTTAGGCGAAGGATTTTTTAGTTAGAACAAGTTAATGGTTTATGATCGCTTTTAACGACGAAGTGTGTACCATAAATACAAGGTCTATAATGTGTTATCGCGAAATGGATAGCTGATAACTCTTTTGAAATTGTGGATTTATTTGGTTCCCCTTTTGAAGCAATTGAAATTGGTAAATCTATTCCATTATAATTTTGAGTTAAAACAGCACCTACAGCATCTTTAGATGCGTCTACTACTACTCTTTTGAAAAATCTGGATAATGTAAAATAAATAGTAGCTTTTAGTAATGAATCTCTTAATTTTTGAAAAGATTTCTGACATTCTTTATTCCAATTAAAAATAGCAGTTTTTCTGGTTAATGCATTTAAAGGTTTTGCTATTAGGTATGAACCTGCAAAATTAGGTATGAATTTACGGTAATAATTTGCAAAAGCCACAAAACGTCTAGTTTCATCTTTATCTTTTGGTACTGGATACTTAGAGATTACTTCATATTTCGAATCATCAGAATATATATCTTGATCAATACATATATGACCTAAGTATGTAACTTCAGATTTGGAAAATTTACACTTTTCAGGATTCAATTTTAGATTGTATTTCGGACATATTGTAAAGACTGATTTCAAATTTCAAATAATGTTTTAAGTGGCTGATTGTAAGTTCACTGAGTCCACAAAAGATTGTAGAGCTAACGGGTCACCATTATAATTTTTATGAATAGTGCACGAAACTAATTTTAGAAATTCTGGACTAGAAAGAACCATTATGTCTATTACAGAGTCGTCACTGCCAGATTCAGATTTTACACTATCAGATTCAGAGATAACAATTATAGAGAATAAATCATTTGGTATTTTTGTTTCGTATTTTGTAAACGCTTTTTAGTCTATCCCATGCGAAACTCAAATGTTATAATAGATTTTGCTTATTAAGGTATTCCCACAATAATTGTATAACACTAATTAATTTGTTATAATTTTTTGTAATTCTTATTTTGTTCTTGTTCAATGTAATCAGATTTTTTGACCTCTGGATTTTTAGTACTGTGCTCGTCGCTTTTAAAAATTCATGTCTTGCTACAATTAAACTCTCCTACATGAGTCTTTGATTTCAGAATGATAATTAGATTCATTTTCATAAAATAAAAAATGCTTCGTATAATTTTCTTTTTTTTCTTAATTCAAACATGATATTTATTCATTATTTTTATACAATATACAAAATTTAGTTTTGTTCATTATCATAATATAATATTTAATAAAAGCTATAACTCTTTTATACGAGTATTAGAAAAGTATTTTAGTTTAATTTTTATAATTTTTTTTTGACTTTTATTTAAATAGATAAAATTTAGTTTATTTCATATTTAGTTTTTCCGTAATTCAATTACTTATTAAAAAAATTGATTATTTATTTAAGATAGACTAGGGGCCCTGTTAATGTGTAGTCAAATTTTATGTTGAATCCCAATTCATATAATAGACAGTTGCAGTTTAGAAAAATAGAATTTATGGAAAAAGTACAATACGTAAAAATTCAGAAAGCAAAACCAAATTCGTCAAAACACTAACTGAAATTATTTTTAAAATAACGCCAAAATAGAATTAAATTGTATAAAGAGCCTGTAGTTGGTGTGCGTATATTTAGAATTTAGATTATTTGGTATTGTGAGTGAGGACTATTATGTCTATTTATTTATCGAATTCGAAATAAATGTTTTAAAGGTACGTGGTGCGAACAGAATAGGTATCCGTAAAACATTCGGAAAATGCACACACAAAGGTTGGAGCAAAATACAGTTAAATATTTTTAATGCGCAACGTTGTCTGTAACAATATTGCTGTTGTTCGTTTTACCTTGCCCTAATGTGAAAAATTTAAAATCTAAAAAGACCCTATAAGTATTTGTCGTACAATCCTTGATTAAGATTGTACATGTAAAATGGTACAGAGGGCGAGAAAACCGTACAAATATTACCACAATTGTACAAATGGTAACCCTGCATAAAATTGACATACAAAATATTTAAAAATAAAAAATTATTCAAATTTAATTTTAATTATAAGAACTGCTGTATATTCAAATTTAAGTACATGAGAACAAATTGAATTCAAAAAAGAATACAATTAGAAAATCGCTTCAAATAATATACAAACATTCATACATAATGCAACAATTTAATAGAAAAGTAAAAAACCAAAACAATTATATATTTGAATTTTAAAGAGACTTGCCCGCTGGTTATTCATAAGTACATACTTAGATACGTATTGATTATTAATATCAGATTAATCATTCATCATTATTTAAAATTTCAATAAATATTGTGATAAATGACGATTTTTATCAATTTTTAAATTTTTTCACATGCATAAGTTAAGTACATTACATACATATAGCCAAAGAATAGTTGAGCCGTTGAGGTCGAGTCGTGTCGAGTCGAGACTCGTGACTTGAGAGAAAAAAAAGAATACACAATTTTAAAGAGAGTAAGTGAGAATGTTTCTTATAATTTTGTTTTTTTTTTGTTATTCTGTTTTGTTGTGTACGTTTTGTTACTACATACTACTGACTATCGTAGGTACCATACTACTGTAATATAAATATGAAATGTGTTGTTTGTTTTTTATTATTAATATTATGTATAGGTTTTATAGTAGAAAAATCGTAAAAAATATGTAGTTACTGATGTTCAAAGCTTGAAACGGAATTCATAATACGTAAAGTGTGGCTGAAAACTACTAAATTATAATTATAGATAATCATGTATTGAATTTAATGTGAATAGTATTATTTAGTTATTTTTTTTTAGAAAATTATTTAATTATTTAGTATACTTAGTACTTAATACGTAAAAAAATTTCTGTTATTTATTAGAAATCCTATATGCAAGTTAGGACCCGTTTGATCTTTTATTAATTTTAATTTTATTTAAAATAGTAATTTTCAAATAATAGTTATAGTTTTATTTATAATATGCTATATATTTTATTTAATTTTATATTAAATGAAATTTAAATTATGACTTATTTTTTTCTCTTTTATTCGACCTGCGGCACTCGTACTTGATATGTTTTTCCTGATGTTGTTGTATACCATGTTAACTACTTGCAACACTTTTACTACTTTTACTAACAGGATCCAATATATACTATCTTGTTGCTCTTGTAGTGTTCCTACGATGATGGTGTTGTGTATCTCTCCTGTGTTGTCTATTTTTGATTTTGTATTGCCCATTTTAATAATTATATTTAATATTTGAATTTTATGTTTTTTCTTTTATATTTTTTTTTTTTTTAATAATTTATGATTTTTCTTTTCTTTTTTTTCTTTGAAGTTCTAATTTTATTTTGTAATATTTTATTTTTTTTTTTAAATAAATAAAATTTTATATATAGATTTATTAATTTATTTATTTTTTACATGTATATATATATATATAGATTGTTTTTTTTTGTTTTAATTGTTTTCGTTATTGTTTGTATAAATCTTTATTAATATATAAATAGTTTTTTTTTTTTTAATTGTTTTTTTTTTTTTAATGTAAAAAGTGACTGGTTTTCATTCCTCACCTTCAGTTATTGCAGTTATATATTCAAATCTATTTATTTGTATCCAAGAGTAGCTTAGGATTTCACATTCAGTCAATCTCGTGTAAGTACATACGTTTTTTAATTCTTAACAACAAAAGTTTTATTTAGCACTTTTAACACAAAAAAAATAGCTATTTTTAACTGGATCGAAACCTGTCACGTTCGCCATGTAATATGTTTGAATTAAACTCAAGTGATTTTCCATCTAAAACTGTTTCTTTATTTTAATATTTTGGCTTATTTATAACTTAGAACTAACTATAGTAATACTAATATATTAGATTTCATTTCTTATATATTATTTTTAATTTTGGTACTTAATACCGAATTGATTATTGCCAAAAACTTAGTACAGTAGAATTATTGCATTCCTTATTATTATTGTTTAATATCAAATGTATGGTTGATTATGATTAATCAATGCATATGCAATTTATTTGTAATATTTGGGGTCAATGTATTTGCCTTGAATTTTATGCAAATACCATAAAGTTTAATCCCCCATAGAATGTTATTTGATTTCATATTTATTATCAACTGATCATATGTTATATGTTATATGAATAAATGCAATTCATTGTACTGTACTGTAAATTATTTATATATTTATATTATAATTGTATATTTTATACAATGGTAAAACTTATAACTAAAATTATTATAATTGATATACTAATTTTATATGATACAGTTCATATTTTAATTCTTTAATTTCTTTAATATTTTTAAAATTATTTTAAAACAATATCATTAAAAATAATCGGTTTTACATAAGTAAGATTGATCTTATTACTACGATAAAAAAATTTATCTTCAATTAAATTATTTTGATTATAAAAAATTTCTTCGTTTATTTAATTTTGCAATCATATAATTAATAAAAAGATGTTTACTACTAATATTTCCATCGTCACAATTCTGAATAAATTTTGTATTTCTTGCATTTTATACTAACAAACTTTCATCATCTATAATTTCAATTACAGTTTTGTTATTATATCTAAAATTACAATTATCTGTAAATATACAATTTTTACTGATTTTTAAATATTTTAATAATGCATTTTTTTGATAAGTAGAAGTTTTATTTTAAATTTCTACATATTCATTATTTTCATTTATTTCTACGTATACTGAATTAGGTAAACGAGAAATTAATTTTAAATCTACTTAAACATACTCGTGTAGTACTTTAATAGCAATTATTAATGAATTTTCTATATATTTCATAATTCCGATTTTCTTTAACTTTAATTTATAGAAATCAATTTATAAAATGGTAATACTTGGATAAATTAGACCATGTTTAGCGGATGCAATATAATCTTGAATTAAATTTACTTTATTTTCTAAAAATTTCAATTTAACCATTTGATCTAGATGCAATGAATGTTTTATAATTTACTGATTATAATTATTACTTATTTCATTAAGTTTTTCTGAGTTTTTTCTCTATCTTGCTCTATAGCCTTTTTAGCACATTTCCAAAAAATTTTTGAAAAAAGGTGCTTATTAGTTTCACTCTGTCCCTCCGTCCGTCCGTCTGCTTACAAAACTTCTATACCGTTAAAGATAGAGAAAAACAATGTTAACCATGGGTAGGTCTCATAAAAAAAATAATTTTGTGGAACAACTTTTTCATGTAGCTTCATCCATTTCGGAGCTACAGCCCCTCAAACTTTTGCCCTATTTTTAAATGCATATATCTTATGTTCTACTTAGGAAAATCTTAAGAAGATCTGAAATAATCGTAAGTCAATCTGAAAACGTCATGCGACAGGTATTTTTTTTTACTTTGTAAATTAATATCAAAATTATACAATTTGTTTAAATTTAGTATTTACCGTTATGTAAAAACCAAATTTTGCATTATTTTTCTACTTTTATAACTCCGGCACGCTTTTAGATAGAGTCTTGAAATTTCAAGGCAAGAAAGAACTTTTAGAATTAGTATAAGTTTGCTCAGAAATTTTTTTTGGCCTGTTAATGAGCTATTAGGGCTAAAAAATTGAAAATTTGCTATTTTTAAACACCTGTAAGTTAGGAACCTGTACAGATTTTACTTCGGAAAGATATAAAAATTAAAGCTACAGTAATATATTTTAACGTGTGTTAAAGGTTTATTTTATTTATATAGGGTTCCAGAGTTACAGCTCTTCAAAATTACGAAAAAGTCCTATTTTCAGATATATATATCTCAGGCTCTGCGAAATAGTTTTGCAATCTAAAACCGCCAGAAGACCATTTGTTTGCGCTGCCTACAAAGTTTATTAATTCTTTCTTATTTCTGGATAAATTTGGCATTATTGACTAAATTTTAGCAAGAATAATTTTTATTTCATTTTTTATAAGCATTATATTACCAAAATCTATTTCAGATAAATTATTTTCTATTTGAGAAAGTATGTTAATAATTTCATTTGGATTTATTTATGTAGTATTGTATTGGTTTTGTTGATAATTTTCACTTTTTTAAGTTTTATATGGATATAACCAGCTTCTTCGTGAATTGGATTGATCTGCAATAGTCCTTGAGTTGTTAAAATTATTGATGAAAGTACTTTTTACCATAATGCTGAGAACCTGCAAATTTTAAAGGACGTTTAATGTTTGATATATAAAAATTTCTTAATGATTTATGTCTATAGTATGGTGCATCCTTATGTCTAAGTCTCTTATATTTTCTAATTGCTACTAAATGTCCTTTCTATATAATTTTCTCTAATACTATTTCGTTTATTAATTATTTTATATTTCATTTTATTTGTATTTTCTTGTAATATTTCAACAATTATGTTATATGCTGCAGCAAATTTATTAATCAATATCATTTTCACTTTGATATCATTATCAATTCACTTTTGTGTATTTTCAACTCTAACATATGGAAACAGAAATCAATATATACCATATTTATTAGTTATGTAAACGCATTTTAAAAATGAATTTGAACTTGAAAAATAATTTACAGTTTTTTTCTCTTAAATAATAATTTCTTTTGTAAAAATTGTTTTTAGTTCTGATTAAACTCTAATTGAATAAAGTGTGTAAATAGAATATAAATGTCTGGTGTTTTTTTTATTAAGATTTAAAAGTTAGCTTACCAATTATTGTTACAAAAGCTTGTTTTTTAAAGTAAAGTATATCCAAGTGTACTATTTATTTTTTTTCACTTGGTGTTTCTGTTAAAATAAATTTAGGTCTAATAAGTTTTCGATCATATTTAATTTTCTGGCAGTTTCCGCAATTATTAATTATGAAATGTATATGATGACGTAACTTTAGAAAATATATTTTATCTTTTAAATTTTCATAACTTTCATTTATACCACTATGCATAGATTCTTTAGTATGATCAAAAGAAATTTGTTTAAGTAATTCTCCTTCTGATGATCTTATTTAATTTGTTCTTTTTGTACTTCGAACCATTTTAATTCTTCTTTTTCCAGAAAACATAGCTATTATATGTTTATTTATTTATTTATTTTATTCTAATATTATATAATAAATTATTATAACATTAGTACAGCCCTGGGCTGCTATGGCCATTATGGGCTTGATACAGATTAAATCTAATATATATACAACATTTACATGGAAATTACAAGTTATTTGCAAAAATTTATTTACAAAATTATTTTAATTTTAGAATTTTAATAAGGTTAAACATATTATAATCAACAGATTTTGTTTTTCTTAAGAATTTATGAAATATAGTGTTTAACTTATTAGCTTTTTATTTTCTATTATATACGGTTTATTATATTAAGTTCCACATATTATAATGTTTAAAAAATTTTTCCAATCTATCAATATTCTCAGACTTCGGGCTCAGTATTTCATTTAAGTTTATTGAATGATTTTGTAGAAGATTATTTGAATCTAGACAGTCAACTAAAATATGTTTGATTGTCAAAATATTTTTACAGTGTGGGCATATTTCGGCATTATAGGTCTCGGTTTCTTCTGCCAGAATTTTCTTGATAAGTAACTTGTCTTCATCAACTATAGCTAGTGCTACACCCTTATCTGATTTTGTGACATCGGTGAATATTTTGTATGCATTAGCATGTAAATCTTTCATTCTTTGGAATAACATCCGATATGTTTGGCAATCAGTGGTTTCCTTTTCGTATTCTGCTATGGACGTATCTATGTATTTATTGCTATATTGTAAGTGTTTGGCAGAGCTTTTTTGAACAGGATATCGTGCGCGTGTGAATAGTCTTTAGCTTTTGTTAAGGCTGATATTTTGGGTGACTCTATTTTATTTCCAATCAAGGCACTTACTAATTTGGTTAGAAGTTGGTTTAGCACACTAAATTGCTTGTGTATGAAGCTAGTTGCCTTCAGATCGCGTCTTTCTTCAAAGGTTGGAAAGCCTGATTCTATCTGTAAACTATCTACATTTGTCGTTCTTAGCGCTCCTAACGCAATTCTGATTGCTTGATTTAGTTGTCTCTGTATTTTTTGTATGCCTGGCTACAATACCCATAAATTGTTATAGCGTAATCTATTTTGCCAATTTGTAAAACTCTTGCTATTTCTAGAGCAATTTTGATCGGATGCCGACACTTGTTTCTACAAATCAGTTTTAAGAGGTTGTTCGTCTTTTTTAATTTTTTTATCAGCTTATTAATATGTGATTCATATTTCATAATTTTTGTAAAGGTGAGAACTAATACTGTAATTTCTTTAACTATTTGAATTTCTGAATTGTTATATCTCAATACTCCTGTATTACAACTTCTTCTTCTACATATGTGTATCCCTTCCATTTTATCCAAGGGCAAGTTAACACCATTTGAATCCGCCCAGATTTTCAATCTGTTTAAACCAACCTGTACTTTGTTGTTAATTTCGTTATCTTTCCCTGTACTATATATAAGTATATTGTCAGCGTATATTAGATACCTGAGTCCTTTAATCTCTTTTAATGTATTGGATAGAGTGGAGATGAAAGTATTGAATAAGTTTACAGATAGTGGGGATCTTTGTGGAATTCCATTAGACAGATTTTGGATTTTAGACAGTTTCCCATTAATTTTGACTACAATTTTTCTGTTAGTTAAATAGCTCTCAATAGTTCATATAAATTTCGTACCTATTTTCCATTTGACTAGCTGCTCTAGTATCTTGTGTCTGACGATTTCGTCGAAAGTTTTTTCTATATCGCAAGATATAATTGTGGCATGTTCTTTGTTTTGCATCGCCATTGTCATCTCAAATTCTAGGGTTTGTAACATTGTTTGTGTACTTCTGTTTGGTCTGAACCCATGTATTTTACTCGACAAATTGCTTTCTAGGAACCAATTCAGCCTGTTCCCAAGAATCTTTTCAAATAACTTTGGCATGGTAGCAAGCAATGATATAAACCTACAATTTTCAGGATTGTTTGGATCTCCATGCCCTTTTGGTATGGGTACTATCTCCGCTGTTTTCCATGCTCGTGGAAAAATTCCCGAGATGTATATTTTATTATAGAGATCTAGCAAACGCTTTTTGAAGTTAGGTGTAGTATGCTTAAGCATACTATAAGAAACTCCATCTAAAGCCGGCGTTGTTCCTTTAAACCCAGCTAAAGTACTTTCAATTTCTTGCAAAGTAATCGCATCATCAAGCGTGTTGTAATGAGCAATACAGTTTGGAAGAGCAAAGTTTACTTTTTCTAATTGAAATTCAGGAGTGTAAATGTTGTCTTCTGAGTATTTCGAGCATCTATTAACAAAAAAGTTCGCGTTTTGTTCAGAATTTGTGATTAAGTCACCATCCTGTTGATGTTTAATTGCTAGTATACCTATATTTTTCTTTCCAATCACCCTCACAGCTTTCTCCCAATAATTTCCATTTTCTCCTCTTATACTGTCAGCGAAATTTTACCAAATTTTTTCCTTGTTACCTTAATTTCTTTTTTTAATATGGCGTTCGCTCTACGTACCTGTATTAACCTTTCTCTAACTGGATCTCTCCTAAAATGTCTCCAAAGTATGTCACGAATTTTGATTAGTTTTTGAATATTTCTATTGAACCATGGGGGTTGTGGCTTTGGGCCAGTTTTCGCTGTTGACATTGACTGACTAGCCGCAAATCTTATACTTTTAGTTAGTATAGCGACTTCTTTATTAAAATTTTCAGATTGTGGTCTAAAATCTAGAAAGAAATCTAGTTACTCTGAGAATTTTTTCCAGTTTGTATTCTTATCTATATATCTTGCTTTTTGGACCACATGACTTTTGACGATTTCTGAGCAGAGAAATACAGCAAAATGATCACCACCTTTTGGGTTGGTCGTAGTATGCCAATGAAATTAGGGTGCTAAGTCTGGACTATATATTGTTAGTTCAATGCAAATAAGTGTACCCCTCGTATTAAAGAGTGTAGGAGAACAAATAACATTACGAGCGTTGAAATCACCTATAATAATAAAAGGTTTACCTATTTGTGAAAAAAGGCTGGCAAGATCTTCTTTTTGGTAGTTTGAGTTGCACTCGAGATATAGGTTTAGAATTATGATTTGATTGGCATTGTTAGGAAAGTTTACTTTTATAGCAGTTGCTTGAATATCAGTGTTTAAATTTAATTCTGTGTAATTTATTCCTTTAATTATTAGAAAACCCAAGCCACCAGTTCTTTGATTTAACAAGTTAGTAGAAAATAAGCAGTGATAATTTAAGCAATCTAATGGATGCAAAGATTCCGGTAAATGTGTCTCTTGCAACGTAGCTATTAGGGGTTTGTATTTTTTGAGAAGTAATTCTAAGTTTCCTTTATTCGCTAAGTACCCTTGCATATTTCACTGTAATAAGCTATATTTTCTTTTGATATTGTTAAGATTATTTTCTGTCATTTAAAATTTATTTAGTTAGCGTGTATATCGTAGTTTAGTCAGCATACTTGTATAAATTATTTGGACTGGATCATATTTTAAAATGCTATTGTAGTTTTTAAGTTAATATTATTAATTTTAAAGCTAATAAGAAAATTATAGAACTATATGTTGTGTAAAATAAAGAAAGAATAAAGTAAAAAAAAGTAAAATAAATTAAAAAAAAATTGAGTTAAATCTGTTAATTAAAATTCTGCTTATCCATAACTATTCATATTGCTGTCATTAAGTGACAAATTGTTTTGGATATTAGTATTTATTTGCTTAGTTTTAAAATTATTATTATTTGTATTTGAATTATTAGTTAAATTTTCAATTGAGTTATTTTGAGTGTTTTTTTCATAATTGTTAGAATATATAATTTCGTTACTCCTTATCTCATTGGTGTTTTTATTATTTTCTTCTTCTAATGGTGATGATAAAATTTGCGGTGCTTGAGTTTTATATAATTGTTTTTTATCCATATGTTCTTGTATTTGCTGATATTGTTGATTATCGATTATACTTGAGTTGATATTTGAGTGATTGTTGATATTTGTTGGTAATTCGGTTGATATTTGAGTGACCTTTGAGTGATTGTTGAATTCAGTGCTGTTGATAATTGTTAATTGAGTATTTTTGGCGTATTTTGTCTTTGAAACAGCTGAGCAAAAGTCTGGCTTTGAGGAATTTGTGTTGACATTTGGTAGTTGTTTTTATAATAAGTGTAAGTTTCTCGTTTGGATATTCTTAAATCAGTTTTAATTTTTAATACCTCTTTTTCCTTTGTATATGCGGGGCAAGTATTAGATGCAGCACTATGATTAGCCCCATGGCAGTTTATAAAACTAAAGATTTTACATATTTTGGGATGTATTACATCGCTTTCTGGTCTTTCAGTACCACAATCAGCGCATCTTGGAGGAGTTTGGTAGTCTTTTTGCAAGTGGCCAAAAAGTTGATATTTTCTACAACGAATAGGATTTGGATACCATTTCTTGACTGGGTGTATCGTAAAGCCACTTTTTACATTTTCTGGTGGATGTATTGAATCAAATGTTATAATGACAGCTCCAGTAAAAACTTTTTGTGAATTTTTTATTTTAGATAGTTTAAAAACTTCCACTATATTGAAATTTTTGTTTTTAGGTTATCCAGAATTTCTTTGGTTTCAATATATACAAAATCTCTATCAAATATTATCCCCTTGGAGTAATTCAGGTTTTTATTCAGTTCAACTAAAATTTCAATATCACCCAGTTTGGTTTGCCTAAGGAATATTTTTCAGATTTTTTTATTTGGAACTTCCAGTACTATGTTTCCAGATCTGTGCCACGTAGCTGTGAAATTTGGATAGATACCTTCAAGCAACGTCATTCATAAATAATGACGAACTTGTTGTGCGTTATTAAGGGTTTGTTGGTATCCTTTGCCAATAAAAGTTTAGAAATTTTTTGCTCTCACTACCGGCATTATTAAATAGTGAGGTTATGAATGTGCTTTTTAATTTTTCCCTTTTTTTAGGTGCATTCTAATTTTGCAGCAGTCCAAAACTATTTGTGCCCCCCGGGGGAAGCATTTTATTTTTTTTAAGTACCTCTTAAGTTTGTTTTTTTTTTTTTTAAAGAGTGAAAACCACTATATCGTTGTTGTTAGAGCGAGTACTTTAATTACTTAAGGTTATAAGCGATTTGTAAAAGAAAATTTCAATAGATGTTCTTCACACAATACTAGTCAGAACAAGACTGTATTATATGTTTTTGTACCTTATTATAATCCGCATCAGACACTTCATAATATATACTAGTATAACCTGGTTTTATGTATCGCCTTAATATATCTTTGATTAAATTTATATTTTCCAATCGATTTATTACAATAATTCTTCTGTTATGTAACACTGTAATTTCTTTTGCTGGACTATATGTTAAGATTATTTGTGTTTTATGCTTATTTACAATATCGTCTTTTATACCTATGTGATCTAATTGCTGTTCTTCAACTGAATGTACAGTGTCAGACATTTGTAAATTTGATGCGGCATCATTTTCTTCATTAATTTTTTTAGTATTATCTAATCTACTTAAATAGTCAGCTATTTTATTTTCTTTTCCTTGTAAATAGTCTATTTCATAAGTGTGTTTGAAGTCTATTCTTGTAGTTTCGATAGCCATCTTTGGTTTTTGTGAAAATTCTTTTCCTTTGTATTTGGTATTTAAATATTTAATTGGAAAATGATCTATTTTAAATTTATTTCCATACAAGAATGGTCTAAAATAATTTACTGCATATATTATTGTTAAAACTTCTTTATCGGTAGCACTTTAAGTTTTTTCATCATTGTTGAGAGTTCTTAATACAAAACATACAGTGTGCCCTTCTTGGCATGATCACTTGCATCTGAAGTCACTATAAACAATTTATCGTATTCAGGGTATTTTAAAATCGGGTGCGATGTAATTAAATTTTTTAAATTTTCAAACGCTGCTATATGTATTGAGGATTTTTTATATTAATTTTTTGGTCCTTTTTAAGATATTTGATCATTGCAAATATGCAACTTTGATATGCAACTTTTGAATAATCTTAAATTTTCTTTAAAAACCTTTTGCGCCTAAGAAGCCTTTTAACTGTTTTTCCGTTTTGGGAATTTCTAATTCTAGGATATTTTTAATTTTCTCAGGGTTAGATTTAATTCTACTAGCTGTTAAAATGTGTCCTAAAAATTCGGTGTTCTTTTTCAAAAAACTACATTTATCTGCTTGAATTTTCAAATTATGTTTTTGCAATCTTTTCTTCTTCTTTTGCAATCAATCTTTTAAAAATTTTGTTCAACGATTTTTCATCTTCTTCTAATGTTGTTGAAAATATCAATATATCATCTAGATATACGACAAACTAGATAATTTGGTTAATATATTCCCGAAGAATCTCGTTCACCAAACGTTGAAAAGTTGCTGGTGAATTTTTTAAGCCATACGGCATACGAACATATTCATATAAACCAGCAGGAGTTACAAAAGCTGTTTTTTCAATATCGTTTTCAGCTACAAGAATCTGATGATAGTCTTTAGCCAAATCTAAAGTACTAAAATATTGAGCTTTTCCCAATTTGTCAAGAATACTCCCAATATTTGGCAGTGGATATTTGTCAGTTACGTCTATTTGATTTAATTTTCTGTAATCTATAACGATTCTAAGCTTTTGAACTCCAGAATTACCCTTTTTATTTGAAACTGCAATTATTGGAGAACAGTAGATATGTTGCTTTTTCTAATAATACCTTGTTTTTCCATATCGTACATTTGTTTCCATACTTCGGCAGTTCGGCTTCATGACGAGGTGAATATCTATATAATTTCAAATTGATTTGCTCATTTGTTATTGTTTTTATTTCATGTACTATAGCATTAGTGTTCGTTAAATTATTACTTTCCCTGAATAAAAGTTTATTATATTTTTTAATTAAAGTTTCAACTCCATTAATCATATTAATTTGTTGATTTTCAAAGTTAATTTCTTTTATATTTTTAACTAAAGAATCCATTTCCACTAGCAAATCTTAAGGCTTGCCTAAGTTCATAGCAATCCATTTCATTCTAGCATTTAAGGGATATTTAAATTCACTTGGACATAATGTTGATATAGTTTTATTACCTTTAGTAGCTTCTCCTTCAATTGTATGAATAGTTGTTGGTATAGAATTGATTACCTCATATTTACATTTTGAAGGTTTAGTTTTATTGAAAATACTTATTGTTGAACCTGTATCAATTAAAGCTGAATATTTTTCACCTTCTATAGTTAAAATAAAAATTTTAATATGATCCCAGGCTAATTTATAAAAAACATTGCATCAATTGTCTTAATTTTCGTTTATTTAAGTTATCAACTTCCTCGAAATCTTGTTTATGTCTATTTTGTCGACCTTCATTGTATCTATTATAATCTTGATTAATCTGAGAAGACCTATTTATATTTGGATTAAAATTATTCTTTGATTGAAACTTATTATTTGATTTATTATTTTTATTTTGACTAAAACTATCATTAGATCGGAATTGAAGATTATTATTATTTTTAATATTCGAATGGAACTGATGTGATATTAAATTATTATTATTATTAACTAGTATTATTAAATCTCATTCAATTTTCATAATTTCTATTATTGAAATTTCTACTGTTATTATAATTTTTATTATAATTTCTAAATTAATTTTTATTATCATTATTTCTATTAAAATTTTTATAAATTAAATTTGGTTTAATATTACTATCGTCTAAACCTATATAACTATTTACAATTTCTCTAATATCTGATAGATTATATTTTGGCATTATTGCTACTGTCAAAGGTTCAGATACTAATTCTTTTACTTTCTGAACTAGCATGCCTCCAAATACATCTACCATAGTTTGACCATTATCACTAAGCGCTGCATACTCAGACATATCTTCAATACTACTTACTTTTAATTTTTCAATTCAAAAATTGTTTGATATAATTTTAAAAATGTTATTTCGACAATTTTATTTATTCTTGTTTTATATCAACATATGACCTATATTAATAATGTAACCATTAATAACATTATAATTACTATGTTAATGACTTCAATACGTTTTAATATTAGCAACAACAATATTTATATAAAAGTAGTAATAAAAAGAAAAACTTAAAAAAAAACAAGTGCAATTATAAAATGGAATATGGTTTTCTGAATCAGATGTCTTTAGCTCGTACTTTAACTGATTCAGATATATTGGTTATATTGGGGACGTGTGGAACATACATAACCCGTGCGGGATAATAAAACGGTTTTTTGAACGGCAAGAAAGCAGCATCAGTTAAAGTTGGTAAGTGTGTTGTTGAATTATCTGTTGTAAAAATATATAAAAAAAATAATATTTAGAAGTAGTACAAAATAAAATATTCATATCTTGACTATATTTAATTGAATTGATTTTAACATATTATATTTAAATTCAAATCATCGTCACAAATGTATTATTAAAAAGTGGTCGACATAAAAAGGATTCAACGAATCATTAACAATCAAATAGCAGGACAGCAGTTGAATTTCCATCGAAACTATCAAAACACATTAAATGAAACTCGAGAAAGCATTGATAGCAGAATTCAACTCAAAAATTTAATTTGAAAAGTGTAGCGGGGACTATACGAAGTGGCTGTACTGTATCTCTGTCTGCTGTACAAAAACTTCAATGCTTGAAATTACATCTAATCATAGAACCTGAACAGTTGCTTCGATATATTTAAGTAACTGAAAAAAATTATTCCCCTGCATGGGAATTATTGACTGAGGGATACAATAATAAGAGGGTACTAGGTAATACTCAATTAGAAATGTTGTTAAATCAAAACACGGTTATAAATGAAAGTGCACAGGGTATTAGGAGATTATTGGACACAATCTTTGATTTTTCACAAAATTTGTGAAATAATTAATTATAAAAGATGGAAAAAATGTACTATAATAAAAAATTTCATAGATAATTCTAACACTACTCCACAGAAAAATCTTTCTACACACACAAAAATACTTCTTCTGAATCCTTTTCCTGTTCCTTTTAACAATAAAACTAATATATCATTTCCTTCTTGTAATACAAAATCAATTAGCAGTTAAAAATATCCCAATTTTATTCAAGGGACAACTTTGGATCCAGCATCTAACAAATCAACTGATACTGATTTACGGATTAATAATAATATTAATAATAATAAAAAAAAATAATAAAAAGAAAAAGAAGATAAATAATAATAATAGTACTATTAATGATAATAATAATAATGATTATAATAACAATAATAACAATGATGACAATAATAATAATATCAATGATAATAAGAATAATGACGATAATAATAATAATGATAATAATAATGATAATAATACTGATAATAATAATAATAATAATGTTAACAATAATGATAATAACAATAATAATAATATTAATAACAAAGATAGTAATACTACTAGTACTAATAGTAAAGAACAATAATAGTACTAATAGTAATTATATTACTAATAACAATAATAACAATAATATTATAATAGCAATAATATTAATAACAGTGATACTTATATTAATAAAAATAATTCATTATCAATAAATCCGCTATAACACTTATTGTTAGAATGACAAAATAGTCACTAACAGAGGACTGCCAAAACGCTTTATCAAGATTTAGAGATGAGAGAATTCTTCTTAATGTAAAACTTTTCCTTGCTTATTTACATAACGATTCTTATAATCGTGTTATACAGGGTAAAACAAGAGCTCAATTATCTGTTCTCATTCACAATGAAGACCTACCATCTAACTTCAAAGATTTGTATAATCTTCACCTTAGTTACCACAAAGATATTGGCTTCATAACAAAAGAGTTCGAAGAAGATCTGCGACAGTAACTACTATAATCACTCAAATCAATATCGAGAGAACTACAAGTTTTATCGTTCGAACTTTAAGTAAATATGCAAATCTCATCTCTTTATCTAACTCGAAAAATAAAATAAAAATGTCTCACTCATTTTTTATCATAACTGTAGTGGTATGAGAGTAAAGCTTAAAAAACTTTATGTTGATGCTAAGTCATGCAATTTTAATGTACTAGCTCTATCACAAACATGGCTTAACGAATCGTTTAAAAACGAAGAAAGTCTTGATGATAATTGGTCCATTTGCAGGAGCGATCGTAATTATCAGTTTACAAATGGTTCGCGATGTGGTGGTGTATTAGTTGCCGTAAGTAATAACTTACCTAGTGTACCATTAATCACTAGTATTTTTAATCATTTGAACACCAATTTATTAAAAATATTGTTTATTCTCCTCCGAACAATTCCTCATATTCGGAATTTTATAGTGTATATCATAATATAATTTCAAATATGCATGAAGATGATTCAATTTTCGTTTTTGCAGATTTCAATCGCCCGGCTCTTTTTTTGTTGTTGATGATGCTGACGGTTTGTTATTACGAATTAACTTCCAAGACGAGATTGATTTCGGTCTTATTAGCGAGTTTTATGATAATAATTTACAGCAGATTATTAGTTATTCCAACAACAATTATAAATGGTTAGATCTTGCATTTTCAAATGCATAATATAGAGTGATGGTAAAGTTCGCTGATGGTGTAAATAATTAATGCTGACTATCAAAGCATTAATTATGCTTTATCGTCTACTAACTGGGACGAACTGTTAGCACAACAGGATATCAACACATTAATCTTTGCGACTTTATTTAAATTGTTTGGGAGCTGGTTACATACTGAAAGAGTATTCAAACAGTCATATCTGGTTACATTTTAACAAGCCTCATCATTCTCATATTAATCACAAAACGAACAATGTTATAACGGATACCCGTTCAAATGGTAATAAGATAAGAGTATCCAGTCCGTCCACGTCGCGCCACAATGATACATATGTATCAATAAATCACGTATTAAATGTTGAAAGTCCAGGTTTTGTACCGTCAGATAATCATAATGGTAAAAATAACACTAACGGGGGCCTCGCTGGCCTAGTGCGTAAGAGCGTAAAAAAGACGCTGTAAACACCGAGAGAGTGTGGATTCGGTAAAAAAATACTAACGTATTTATGATTAATCGTCAAACTCAAGTAATACTTGCTACAGTATTATTAAAAATTATAAGCGCAAGAGGTAAAGAAGGTGTGATGAGAGCCGTCGTAGATCAAGAAATGTAGGCTTCTTTCATCACAGAAAAGGTGGTGGCTCGAAAATAAGTGAAGTACAAAGCAGTCCTGCTTCGTCCAAAATAGAACCTACTACAAGATCTGAAAAGATGAGAATAAGGAGACCTTATTGCGTCACACCGTCAAGTCCAACAAACGTCCACATTTCTACAATTGCGAACGAAGATCATACCGTCGTTATCATTTCTATCGATTATCACCATGGTGGTCTGATCTTGTTCGTTTAATCAGGTAGTTTTTCCCGCCCTGTTAAAAGGCTTGCACAACTCTTCCACGTAATCTTGGTAAGAAAGCGCGAGTCCCTGATTTGAGAGGCCTTGACTGATGGTTGTAAATCGATTGTTATCATTTTAACTTTTAGGAAAAACACATTTCGTCTAGATGCCTGTATGCTATGGAAACACGTATATGTATTATATTTAGGACATAGCCAAAACTCAAGAACAAGTTAATTTAATAACCAACTCTTTACAAATAGTGGTAGTTTTAGTAATACATTTTTTTTAAGATATATGAGTATGTATTAATAAAAAATAGCTTGTTAATCATTGCTAATATAAAATTACTGCTAGTTTATTTTTTTACAAATATTCTTCTATCAGAATGTTCTCTTTGAATTTTCAAAATATTTCGCTTTTTTTTGTATTTTAAAGAAACATAATTAATTTGAATTCAAAATTTAATGCACCTCTATTAAGTAAATAGTAATATAAATTTACTGATAGTTTATTTTTTTACAAATATTCTTCTATCATAATGTTCTCTTTTAATTTTGAAAATCTTTCCCCTTTTTTTTATTTTGAAGAAACACAATTAATTTGAATTCAAAATTAAATGCACCTAAACATATGTTTTAACAGAATTAGCCTACAGAATTAGTTTGCAAAACAAAGTAATGAATTAACATTTTTGTTATACTGCAAATTAAAGTAGTAAATTGACGTTGTTTTTATACGACAAATTAATATAACATTATAATAAAAAAAATTGTTTTGTATTTGTTTGTATTTGTTGACAAATATTCGTTTGACAGCATTAGTAATTCATTGGAAAATAGAAAACAACATTGGTAAGTACAATTCAAATATATATTTTTAATTTTAAAATTATATTAATGTTAGTTTATAAAAACAAAAGATTTTATATTATTTCAGCTTGATGTTCCACGATGACCATAGTGTGTTGATGTTGGCTAGCTGCTCATGTAGATCTCAATTACTTCAGATAAATATCAATATTTATATTTATTAAAACATGTGATGCTTTTGGGTGTTATTCATTTTTTTTGGAGGTTGGTGAACAATAATGCAACTGGATGCCCATTGATGACGACGAAACATTCTCCCCACCTTGACATTATCGGACATGAATGCCAATAAGTATTTTGTTATGGTCCATGTATATTTTTGTCACATATAAAGTTCTTCCTTTGGTTTCGTTGCACTAATCGAATTTTGAAGTGTGTGGTAAATTCAGCTGACGAATCTAAAATATAATTTGAAGACTCCGGTGTTGCTATATATTCAGAAGCAGAATACTCCAAACGATTCATCATAGAACATGAAATTAAACAAGTAGTAAGTTCTTTCTAGTTAGTAAGAAATTATGTAATGTAAAAGTATATTTGTACAAGTAGTTTAAGCAATAGTATATTTTAAGGATGTTGTTTTTATTACGTAAAGTTAACACTCGAACCAATCCATCGGACCCGGGGTGCGTTGTAATAATTCGGGTTAGTAACCAACTACAAGGTGGAAAATTGTTTTCTTTCAATAAGACTAGTTAATCTGGTTTTATATTTCCTACTTTTCTTGTTCATTTGGGCCGTCATTGCAACCTTGATAGATACTCGGAATTCCATCTGCGCCAAAAGTTTTAAACTAATGATTGTAAGTAATGCCATCGTGTTAATCGGTGTATGTTTATATCGGTTACTTCTTCCTGTGGTGGTGCTAACATTGAATCACCGATTAAAAAATGTGTTTGCGTCAGTGGTGTAAGATCTTGTGGATCTGAACTTATTTCGGTTAACGAACGTGAATTAAGGCAAGTTTCTACATTGTGTCAATGTATATATGTTGTGTCATGTTGAATTCTTCGAAAGTGATTACTTTATTGTTTAAAATGCTTTTTAGATGATATTGAGCAGCTTTGACACCAGCTTCCGCTAGGCCTCCGAAATGTGGTGAAGAAAGCAGATGAAAATGAAACGTAACTCCATTATTTTCCAAAAGTTCAGCAATTTTTATGTTTAAATCTTGTAGCATCTTGTAAATCTTGTAGTTTACTTTGCCTGGTAAAAATTTTGTTAGCGCCCATAAAATTTGTGCCATTATCGCAGTAGATGTTTTTACATAAATCTCTCGCGCAGAATCTTCGAAAGGCTGCAATGAAGCCTTCGGACGACTTATCGTTTACAATGTATAGCTTTAGTAGCCATACATATGAAAAGAGCAATGTATGCTTTATATTTAGCCGAGCTTCAAAATTTGTGGTGTTTTACTTCGAAGGGACCGCAATAATTCAATCCAGAGTTTGAAAAAGGTCTTGCAATTTGTACTCGTTTACTTGGTAAATTTGCCATTAATTGTCTAAGTGTTTCAGCATTTTGTTTGAAACAAGTAATGCATTTTTGCATTTGGTATCTAACCGAATTGCTAGCGTTAGTGATCCAATATTTTTTTCTGATGTGAGATAGCATGAACTGAGTACCACCATGTAATGTTTTCTTGTGAATCTTATCGATTAATAGTATAGTGAAGTGATCTTGATCTTTCAATATTAATGGAAATTTTTCATTATAATCCAATTCATTTGCATTGATTAATCTACCCCCTACTCTTAGTAATTCATCTTTATCAAAAATGGATTTAATTTTATTAAACCACTTTTGTTGAAAATCGATTTATTATTTTTTAACCGTTTAATTTCTTCATAAAAACTTCGTTTTTGTGAACTGTTTATTAGAATTTTCATTTCATGGGGTATTTCTTCACTCCTTAAGTACCCCTTTAACTTTACGAATTGTTGTCTGGAATTCATGATCAATCGATAATAAGCAGTGACTCGTGATAACTTCGTTAAAGATGAGAAACGATATTCAAAATTATCTTCAGTTGTGCTTACGTAATGCATGCTAAAGTTTTTCTTTTTTCCAATTCCTTTTGTACTTTTGTACGTGTTTGTTACGGGGCCAAGAATGCGATAATGTGGACAGCCATTCTACACCATTCCACCAAAGTTTATAAGTTGACAATTCAGCTGAATGTAACACCCTCGTTGCGCACTAAGCAGGATTCTGTTTTGTTGGGACGTGATATCAAACATTTTTCTCCATTATACTATGAATATGCGACACTCGGTTTGAGACAAAGGCGGTCCATCTTCTGGGATGTTTGAGCCAAGCTAATACTATATCTGAGTCGCTCCACCCGTGAACTGTGATATTTTTAGCTAACTATAGCGATCTTTTAACGAGCTGAATTAATTTTGCCCCCAAACTAGTACCACATAGTTCTAGTTGCGGTATCTTGGAATTCAAATTTTTGATATATCATTTAATTTGTTATAATATGTGTTCCATTGACGTAAGTTAAGGTTCACTTCATTGTCTCAAGCTAACCTTTCCAACCATAACTTTTGCATTATAATTTTACCGATTATGATTGTTGGAGCCAATCATCCTAATAGATCAAACAGCTTTGCAATTTCTGACAGAATAGTGCGTTTGGAACAAATTGATTGCAGCGGTGAAACATTTACGATATAATAACACAAGTATAACTCAGGATTCCAAGTTATTCCCAGTGTGCCAACTTCATCATGGTTGTCCGCCAGTAAAAGCAAAGTTTTTCCTTTTCCGGAATCTTGGATTTCTGGCCTTAGATCCTTAGCATTGGACATTTTCTTAAAGGAAAACCTCCACTATTCATCAGGTCCCACTATTCATATTCCCTTTGCACTAGTACAGCCCCGATTCTACATCATCCGTACCGGATAGTAAATCGTCAACGTAAAAATCTGATAACATAATTTTGGCTGCAAGTGCATAATGTTTTGATTCATCAACTGCTAATTATTGAAGGGTTTTAGTTGCTAAGTACGGTGCGCTTTTAGTTCCAAATGTAACCGTTAAAAGTTGATAATGTATAATTGGTTCTTCTGGATCCTCTCGCTGTACTATTCTTTGGTAATTTGTTTGTCTTTCATTAACTCATATTTCCCTATACATTTGTTCAATGTTTTTATGTTTTCGCCAGCGAATGAATAAATTCATCAATTCATCTTGAATAACCGGGCCCTTTAATGACATATCGCTCACTGAAGACCCACTTTCAGTTGCTTGTGATGCATTAAAGACACTCTCAGCTTTCTTGTGGCACTAGATTTTTTGACAACTCCAAGATGTGGTAAATAACACGTTCAATGTATACCTTGTGACGAGTTAATTTTATCTAAGTTTTCATTATGTGTTACTAGGACCATATGACCCAAATGTAGATATTTATTTATGACTTAAAGTATTCAGCCTTGAACTTCATATCTCGTTTGAACTGAGTTTCTAATTGATGAAATCGACGCAACGCAATATTTGGAGATGCTCCCAAGTATTTTGTAGACGATGTTGGACCTAATGATAACGACAATTGGTATTTTTCTGTTGGAAGTCGGACCGTTGTATTTTTATAAAATTACTCACAACGTTGTTCTTCTTCCGTATATTGTTTTTTGTCATCTGGTAACTCTTCTAACTCCCAGAATTGCTTGAGTTGATCTTCTAATGTTGTTGTTACGTGAAAATTTTTGAGTGTTGCTATCAGTGTTGCTCGAATTTCTCCTGCCTGGTCCTCCAAAGAGTAGGCCCACACTAACCGGCTCATAAAAAGTTGGATCAGCTAAACTAAGTCCCTGTGACTCCAGTTTTGCCACTCAAAACCGATTCCTATTAATATATTTGTTAATTTGTTCAATATGAACTCATATACTACGATTTGGGTAATATTATGCAAACTCTTAACTGGAAATTGCACCTTTGCGTTTATACTTTGTGAGTGTGAATTGCCAATGCCTTGTATGTTTACAGCCACCTTCTCTTTTTTTAACTGTAGACTTTGAGCGATCTTTTCAGTCACAAAAGATGTTTGCGATCCTTGATCTATCAGCGCTGATAGCACGATCTCTTCTCCAGATGGTGGAAGACCTTAATGCTGTAACTAGTAGAACTTGTTATATGGAATTTCCTTACACCTTGTATGACGTTAAGTTTTGTGTAGTGTCAGAATCTTCAATTGTTGCGACTTGCGAGTTGTTACTAGCATTTGGACGAATTGAAAATAATTGGTAATTATTCGAATCTTGACGATTGGAAGATATTTGATAATTATTATAGCCTTGATTATTTGTGGATTGAATGTTGGAGTTCGGGGTTCTTACGTGTACGGAGCTCGATTAGTCAGGTGACGTCTCTTGCAACATTGTGTGATGTCTCTTACCACAATGTCTACAGCTGTACTTACTAGCGCACTTTGCTATTAAATGATTGATTGCGAAACAATTGAAACATCTCTGGGACTTTCTGATGGGACTCTGGGACTTTCGGTTAACTTTCGGGACTTTCGGTTCATGTTGATAAATTCTGGGCACAAATTCACATAATGTTTATTTTTGCATGCTGAACGACTCCGCTTGTTGTTCTCCTGATGATTGACATAATGTGTTGCTTGCTTGTTGTTCCGCATTCCCAAAGAATTTGAAACGGCTTCCAAAACCTGTGATTTATTCAAAATTAATTTTGTGATATTGTTGGAAGGTTTTCTTCGGCCCTTGTACCGAGCTCTTTTTCCCATGTTTTAATTGTGCTACCCGACAGTTTTCGAGTTAAAATATGAATCAATAAGACATCCTAATTTCTAATTCGGATTCCTATTGATTTTAGTTATTGTAGATTTTCTTCTATGGTGTCTGCAAAATTTCTGAAGTTTTGGCTATTTTCTATTGACATTCGATTCTGATTTAATAATTTGTTTAAATGTGTACTGATGAGAATTCCTTTATTCTCAAAACGATTTTTCAACTTCAGCCAGGCTGGATCATAATCCTCGTTGGTTATCGAAGTACATTTGAGCAGCTATTCTGCTTCTCCTATGAGACATCCCTTCAAATAATGTTGTTTCTGCACCTTTGATAGACTGTTGTTATCATGTGCTACTGATATAAATAAATTCCGAAAGAACTGCCAGTTTATATAATCCCCGTTTAATTTCGGCAGGTTGATTCTTGAAAATACTACTTGGTTTGTCTGATTCGATTTCGATTTTATCTCTCTAGCTACCTTAGTATCATTCGTGCTCATTGAAGCTGGTGAAAGTGCTGGTGTCAATTGTACGATCTTATTGACGAAAGCATCCATGGCTGATAATGCTATGCCTTAAACGTCTGCATACACATCATTTCCAAAACAAACTTCACTTTTCTCTTTTGGGAAGTGTAGAGCGTACATTTCAGAATGGGTTCGCTTGAACGTTATCCATTGCGTCTCAAGTTCCTCCAAAACCCTTGAATAATAATACCGGGGTTTGAGTTTTTTTTCTTTGTTGTGGATTCTTCCAGACATTGCCTCAATCAAACTCTTGGTCGCGTTCTGTACTTTTATTATCTTCTCAATGTTAATTATATTGTATTCAAAATTGTATGTATTTAAATTGTGTGGTAATATATATGTAATCCGTATTTAAAAATTTTGATAATGTATTTGTAATATATATTTATAAATTGTGTGTTAAAATTTAAAAAATATGTATAAAATAATTGTGTGGTAATATATAAGTAGTCCGTATTTAAAAATTTGTGATAATGTATTTGTGATATGTATTTATAATTGTGTTAAAATTTTAAAAAATATGTATAAATAAAATTGTATGGTTATATATAGTCTTTCAAATTGAGTTTTCAAAAGTAGGCGCCTGTGTAAACGCTTCGAATATTGAACGCACCCATATTATATGTCATTTTGACAGTTGAAGGTTTGCCATTTATAAAAATGGTGACGTTTACTTTACAACAACGTGTTGAAATTATCAAATTATTTTATGAAAATGGTCGTTCTGTAAGAAATGTATTTCGCAAATTACGCGATGTTTATGGTCAACCTAATCGTCCAACTGAGAAACAAATTGGTAATATTGTGCGGAAATTTTAAGAAACTGACATACTAATGTTTTTCTACTAACAAAATCGAGAAAGACATCAGTATGCTCGTGCCGATCGTTCACAAGAAAATATTAGTGCTATGAGTCATAGTGTTGCACTTGACCCCACAATGTCAATTTCCCGACGTTCACAACAATTGGGACTTTCTGAGTCAACTGTATGGCGTATTATGCACAAAGATTTAGCGTTGAAGACCTACAAAGTTCAATTGACACAAAAATTGCTGCCACAAGATCATTCCATGGGTCGAGACTTTGCCAATTGGATACTGGAACGAAACGACGATTTTTCAAAAAAAAATCATCTTTTCGGAGGAAGCACATTTCGAGATCGGTCGCTACGTTAATAAACAAAACTGCCGTATTTGGGGAGAGGAAAACCCTCGCGTGATCCAAGAGAAACCAACGCATCCACAAAGAGTCACTGTTTGGTGTGCATTGTGGTCTGGTGGTGTGATTGGTCTGTACTTTTCGAAAATGCGTATGATCTTTAAAAATGATAATACATATGTACATATCAAAATAATTATTAATTAATAAAAATTAGGTTTAATTTTAAAACTTTTCTTGAATAAACAATTGTAATTTAAATACATACATACATACATATATTACAAAAATATAAATCGTGCCTTTATTAAAAATCATACATAAAGTCAGGCAAAAATAAAATCTATATGATATATAAAATATATATGAAGTATATTCAATGTATGCAAATGCACCATATACATACAAAAACACTCTAGCATTAAAAAAAAAGCAAAAGATCTTATTGATAAACATTCCCAATCTCTATGATGTTGTATAATAATAAATAAAAACATGTACGTAGCTATATGTATATTGTATATGTATAGTATAGTATACTTCCATACGATGCAAAGCAAAGCAAAGTAAAACAAATACATATGTATATTGGAATTATTTTATTTAAAAACTTTTTTTTTGTTAAAGCTAAATTGAAATATTGAATATTAACAAGGACATAATACTCCAAAAATGAGTTAAAAAGACAAATTTTTTTTATGAGTTTAAAATGAATTTTGCTCAATTTATAAGCAATAACAAATTGAGACATAATTTTTGAGTGGATGTGAGATACAAAAAAATGACTAAAAAATTTTGTACTGGATAAATACTCTAACAAAATGTTTTCTCTAACAATAATTTTACCATTATTAAATTTTTTTTTTTATATTTATCCGCCTCGAAGGACCAAAAGTCTTCTATCTTAGAATAATGTTCTCTTTCAATTTTCTTAAGTAAATTCTTAAGTAAATAGTTACATATGGTTTAACAGAATTTTAATTTACAGACTTACCCTACAAAATTAGTTTGCAAAAAAAAAGTACACTGCAAATTAATGTAGTAGGGACTCGGTGGCCTATAAGAGCGTATAAAATACGCTGTAAACACCGAAGGAGCGTGGGTTCGAATCCCACACACGCTGTAAGAGTTATTCCCCCTTACGACATGTACAGCCACGTCTGAACAGGAAAGGCTGTGTAATTTCCTGTCCACATTTATATGGCATAGAAATGCATTAAAAAAAAAATTAAGTAGACATTGCTTTTATACGACAAATTAATATAACATTATAATAAAAAAAAAACTGTTTTATATTTGTTGGTATTTGTTGACATTTAAAGAAAAGAGATGTGCAAATTTTACTTTGACAATTAATCGTTTGACTGCATTAGTAATTCATTGGAAAGTAGAAAACAATATTGATAAGTACAAAACAAATATATTTTTTTTATTTTAAAATTATATTAATGTTAGTTTATATAAAACAAGATTTTATATTATTTCAGCTTGCTGTTGCACGATGACAATAGTGTGTTAATGTTGGCTAGCTGCTCATGCAGATCCAGATCACTTCAGACAAGTATCAATATTTATGTTTATTAAAAAATGTTATGCTTTGTGAGTTATTTGTTTTTTTGTATGTTGGTGAATGATAAACCAACTGCTTGGTCATGATGATGACGAAACAAATATTGTAAATATGTTTGATTGAAATCGATTTTAATTTAATTTACCATGAAGTACACGATTTTTCATAGTTTCACAAAAATTTTGTAAGATGTTTGCAATTATTCCAGCTACAGTAAACATCCCTCCAAAAATTGAACAACAACTAGTAATCAAATGGCCAACAGATCTGAAAAAATTAATTTTATTAAATTAATTAAAATTAATTTTAACGAGTTTTGCAAAATAATAAAAATTAAAAAAATACTGTTATTTTTTAAATTTTAATCGAAATATTAATTAATTGGTAGTTTATAAATACAAGATTCTTCAATTTAAAGAATTATAATAATTAAAACTTTTTTTCGTAAAGTTCAAATCGATCAGAATTATAATGTTTTTACCTTTTTTTTAAAATGAAAAAACGCATTTTCTTTTGTGGTTTGAACGTTGGCGCGCTCACATTAGTTCAAGGTTTTCTTTTTTATACATGTTAAAAGTATTTTCACATTCTTCAAGATATCCGAATACGATTTTCAGCATTCGACTAACAATACTTATGGCTAGAAAAAAGAGAATGGATTTTTCTTTTAAAAAAAAGTAAATTGTAGAACAAAATGCTACATAAAAAATAAATATTTGTGTTTTTTGGGTATATTTTCTAGTTTGGGGTCACTCACAATTGTTCACCATTCTGACTGATTTGTTGCACAAAGATTCTCTGAATGTACCTTAAATAGCGTTTTAGATTGTTTAATTGTGCCTTAGATTTAGCAAAACGATTTTTATTTGAATTTTATTGGTTAAATTGAAGATTGGTATTTTTATTATTATTTTATTTTTAATTTTTATTTATTTATTTTATTAATTCATTTCTCTAAAAGAGCACTAGGCTCGTATAGAGTATATTAAGACATATATATATAAATTAACGCAATAGATGTAATAAAAAATTCAAGAAAAATTAAAAATAATATATACAAAAGTGTTAAACGTCTAAATCAAATTAAATAACATTTACCAAGTGTAAGTAAAATTAAATACAAAATTTTAATTTTTTTTTGTGAATGTTAACTTATTGAAACTTAAAAATTAAAAAAAAAAAAAGTTTGAAAATGAATTTAATTATTATATCTAAAAGTAGTTTTTTTATAGTGATTTTATTTTTAAGATGTTGAAGTTTTAACTTCTGGCGGTAGATCGTTGTATAATTTAATACCTATGTTGATATTTTGTTCAATTCCATATAATCCTATTCCTTGTGTTGGACGAAGGTGATGCGCTCATCGAGTACTATAGTGGTGAAAATTGCTATTTGTTACGATTTGCAAGCTGGACTTTATGCCGTTTTGTGGTATATTTCGAACATGCATAGTACAGCCAAGATTTTTATAGTCATTTAATTTTGAAATATTTAGGTTTCTATGAATCTTAGATGTAGATGCTCTCTTATCATATAGGTGATGATGCTGTGGAATAGTGTTCGATTTCAAAATTATTATATTTGATGTTTATTAATACATTTTTACTCTTTATTATAATAAATTTTGTTTTTATACATTAATTGTTAATTTGTGAAGAGACATCCATGAGTATATTTTGTTGATATCTTCGTTTATGGTAGTTTCAAGTGATACTATATCTTTTTCAGCATACACTACTGCTATGTCATCTGTAAATATTACGGGATTATCATCTAATTTTAGTTTGAAAAACTTGATGTTAGCATGAAAATAGCACAGATCCCATCGAACTACCTTGTATTACTCCATACTCGAAATTGCTTGCAGTACTTCTAATTGCATCATACTCCAAAAATTGTTTTATGTTATTGAAGTAGCAAACCAAACCATTCAAACCATTGGTTATTCTTTGGCCATAACGCCACATTCAACAAAATTCTTAGCATTGTAGTTCTATCGGCCGAATCGAAAGCTTTAGCAAGATCTACGAACACTATGGCCACTTTTTTGCCTGAACCTACGTTATTTTGGACGTCATTTATTACATCAAAAAGAGCGGCTTTAGTATTTAACTTTTTCTGAAAGCCGTATTGCATTTTACTTATCAAGTTGTTTGCTTTTAAATATTCTGACAGTTCGATATTGGTATATAATTGATTATATTCTTTTTATCACCACTTCTTTTATAAATCGGAATGACCTTGTTAGTTTTTAGTACATCTGGAAAAGTACTTTGATTAATAGAGGCATTTATTAAAACTGTTAATGGTTTCAGAAATTCCGTTCCGAAGCAACAGTTGTGTTAGTTAATTTTAAATTATCAATAACTTTAACTTTGGCTTGTATAACGTGTTGAAATTCTTAGCCAAATTTGCGCCTATGGTACAATACAGAGTATTAAAATTGTTAATTTTTGTAAGTTTATCATCTGACGAATTGTTTTTCATATCAAAAAAGTCATTATTAGCATTATTACTACCATCAGTAATAATATTTCTAATAAGAGTCTATGTTTTTCGCGAATCATTTGCAGCTTTTTCAAAGTTGATTTTGTCATACTCTCCATTTTTCTTTTTCTTAATATATGAAGTTTATTTAAACAGAAATGATATTTATTTTTAAAATATTCTTTATCTAAAATTTGGATATTTTTTATAAGCCAAAAATTTTTTATTTTTATAACCCATTTGTGACAGAAGTTTTCTTTTTTACTATTTTATTTTTTTTTTGGTTAGTTTAATTTATATTTCTTTAACAAAGACAAAAAAAAAAAATATTGGTTCAGACAACTATAGCCCCAGGAATATAGAAGGTTGCGCAAACGCAACATTTGTCACTGGAAATAAAAGAACATTTAATTTTTTATACCCGTACGATACGTATCGGGTATAATAAAATTACTCCTCCGTTTGTAACACTTCGAAATAAGCGAGCTAGATATAGCTTCAAAGGTATGGATCGGATCAGAATCAAATTCTGAGTCGATTAAGCCATGTCCGTCCGTCCGTTCATCAGCACGCTAACTCAAAAACTAAGAAAGCTAGAAACTTGAAATTTACACAAAATATTCTGGGAGCAATTTGTAGGTTCCCTATTTTTTTTGGTTGAGTTCCGACCAAAACTTCGGGTAGCTCCCGAACAACTAACTTTTAGATCTTCACAATTTTTTTGAAATAGAAAAAATTTAAATGCTGATAGATATCCTAAAAATATTAATTTTATGTTAATAAGAATTTTTCTGTAGCCCCACCCGTTAAAGAGCTACAGCCCCCCAAAGTTTGAAAAATCTCTATATTTAAATTGTTATAATACAAGCTCAAGAAGGTATATCTTCAATCTGAAAATTCCAAACGATAGATGTTATTATGAGCTTTACAAACATGTATATAATAAATATATACTTGTGCTATACGGTGTCTTAATTTGCCGTTATGCGAAGCTGAATTATTGCAAAATCCTCTAACCCTTCTATCTTCTAAACGGTTTAAGTTGGAATCTTGAAATTTTGACAGAAGTTTTTTTGTATCACTCCCCGTTTAGGAGCTGTAAGGGGTCAAAAATTGAAAATTTCTTATTTGTAAACACCTGTACTTGAACACCTGTTCAAATTTTTTTAAAGTAATACATAAAAATTAAAGCTTCAACATTATACTCTTATTTCTGTTAACAACTTTTTTTAATAATATAGGGTTACTTTATAATTGACGAAAGTGTTACTTGATTTTTTGAAATTTTCTAACAAATTTCTTTAACGAATTTTTTGCATTTTGTTTTACTCGATAATTTGAAATTGTTGAGGATATAATGCGTAGTACAAAAAAATGTAAATAAATAAACAACATAACGATTGCTTGAAGAATTTTTATTTATATGATATTGATATACATACATACTTATATAAAATGGTACTATAGAATATTTGAAAAAGTTTTGGATTGATAATCGTTATGTGGAAGGTTAGAATCTGCTTTTGAAGAATGTATAAACATATAGTTTGAATATATGTACAACCCATAGTTCTAGAAATTATAAAATTCACCCAATTTATTTTAAAATACTAAAATATTAAAAAAATAATATTGTAAGCACAGTGACATGCTGTGAACATACTAACGGTTCGTATGGGTATCTAAGAGTTGACAAAGACAACTGCATTCTTTCTCGTTTTTATATTACTTTTAATCAAAACAAAAGAAAAATAACGACTTTACTCATTAACAAAATTTTATTTTAAATTTTTATGAAAAACTTCGGAACAATTTGCATGAAGAGCAATACTACATACACTACACATGTAGAAAGTTTGAGAATGGCAATGCTTGCAGCGTTTTCTTGTTTCTCGTCTTACAGCGACATGTGCACCTTTCGATAAAGTATCTGGTTTGGCCAGGCTTCTTCCTTGAGTAGCTAACTTTCCGTGTCGTAATAGTAAAGCTCTAGCAAGGCGGCGCCGAAACTTAAGTTGATCCATTTCACAACCATATTTTTTAACCAAACTCCATGCATTTGAAACTGCTAAATCAATCATCCAAACGACTGCAGGCTTATACCACTTTTTCCCACGAATGCTTATACGGTAAACAGCTATATGAGCATCCATCAAATCAACACCCCCCATATTTTTGTTGTACATTTTAACATGTCGTTGGGGAATATGAACTTTTTGACCTTCTGAATGCAGATATCTACGAGCTGTTCCAATTGGTTCTTTGCCAAAACAATTTGACAAAACTGATACAGTTTGATTATCTTTCCATCTTGTCAAAACCATTTCATTTTTTGTGTCCACATAGTTTTCACAATATCCTCTTGACTTTTTATTTATTTGTTTCTTGTCACTCATATGAATATTTTGCAAACGGTTTCCTCTAAGAGTTCCTGTTCCACCAAATTAAATGCTTTTTAGTGTACTTAGAAGATTCGGGCCCGTAAAAAAATTATCAAAGTAAATGGAAAACTGTTGTTCTGGAAAATTATCTTTGAATTTGTTTCAAAAACTTATCACTACAGATTCTCCAAGCCCAATTTTTTTGTCACGCACTTCACTACGACCCTGATATATATCAAACTGGTAGCAGTAACCCAATCTGCTTGCAGCTACCCAAGCTTTATACCCAAATCTAACCGGTTTGCATTTCATAAGCTGTTTTCAAGGATGTCTTCCGTAATACGGTATCATTGCTTCATCTATAGAAATGTCCATTTCCAACGGAGCATATTTTAAAAAAACTTCATTCAGATGAAGAATTAATGTGCGAATTTTTATAAAACGATCACTGGATCCTTGAATAAAGTTATTGTCACAAAAATGTAAGCATGTAAATATGTCTCCAAATAAGTTCCGGCGCATTCATTTAGATATTAATTCATTCTGAACATCACTTTATTTTTCCCAATACATACGTCTTCGAGGTAATACATTATAGCCTGACACAATCAGTACACCACAAAACACATAAAAATCATCAACATCAAAACTGATCGATTTGTTTTCCTGTCGAGATGCATAATTCAAAGTTTCATAAACAATTTTGGAGAGAAGACTTGGTCTCGGTCCAGAAACGATCATAATGTTTGTGTAAGAACGCCGCTAAAGAGAGATTGTCTTCATTTCCTGGGCACCAATTTAGCTTAATTTTTTCTTTATTCAATGTTATATCAGTAGATAGGTAGGCACTTGGGCCAGACAGGTCAGTAGGTCAAGGTCACCCGGAAGTAGGTCAAGGTCACCCAGAAGTAGGTCAAGGTCACCCGGAAGACCAGACAGGAAGCATGTCAAGGTCATTTTAAAAGTAAGTCAGACTGGCGGCGATCGTCAGTTGTTTATAAAGATTGTATACTTGGTTTAAGTAATAGGTATGCAGGAAAATAGTAGGGAAAAATGCTTTTTCATACAATGTAAAGAGAAAAAAAAATGTACGTTTCTTTAAAATTTAAAAAAAGTGCAAACTGGTTTTTTACATCTTAGATGAAGAATCAACAAAATTAATGCAATTTTGAGATGCATTTTTTTTTTTTTTTCTTGTTTTTTCTTTTTTTATGAAGTATTTAAAGAAGAGGAAATAAAAACCATTAATTAATTGCGAGTATCACCGTATAAGATTTTATTGTTATGTAAGAATGTTGACAAAAATATGAATAAAAAGAAAACAAACAGAAAATCAAAAATATCTAACATGTGGTTTAGGTAATAGGCGTAAATGGATATAGTAAGAAAAAATGCGTTTTTATAAAATGTAAAGAGAAAAATTTAAACAAATTAAGTGTACCTATGCGAATTTTTAAAATTAAAAGAAAAAAGTGCAAAGCTGGTTTTTAAATCTGAATCAACCTTGACCAAATTGATATTTTGAGATGAATTTTTTCTTTTCTTTTTTGTTCTGATGAAATATTTAAAGAAGAGGAAAGAAAAAATTATTAGTATTTTAAGATTTTATTGATATGTAAGAATGTAGAACAAAAAAGATGTATTCTTATGTTGTGTTAAAAAAAAAATAAAACAAATTTATTTATATGTTTGAAATAATTTTTTATTTAAAAATATTTTACAATTTTATAGAAATCTGTGCTGTTTTAATCTAACATTTTTTCTTTTAAAAGATACATATATACATTATAACAATTTTTAACAGCACATCTGAAATTGTTGTTTAATAAGTGTATAGGACTTTGATTTAAAGTTATCAATCTTTTGTAATGACGGCAAGTTTCTGCTTAAATCTTCTATTTTATCACTGTCAATGTACTTTTGAAGGAATAGTTTTTTTTGTTCTCCTTTAACATAAATTTTTTCAGCTGACTCTAAATAGTGTTTTAATATGCATTTTACATCTAAATATTCAACTAGACCGTTATTCCATTTAAGTCCATTTATTTTATTTTCGCAATACTGGTTATTATATTTCATATCCGGACTAAGTTCCTCTGAGGGGTACGGTGCTTTGAAGTGATAGACAGTTGGAATTAAACTTCCTTTTTCAAGTATGGCTAATTCTTTTAGGAAATATTGCTTTTCATTTCCTTGTAAAATTGTAGGTCAACTATGAGAACTCGTTTAACCATGTCGACGGTTTGTATAAGAATACTCATTAGAATAAATAAATTTACATTTATATTCACTTCGGCAAAAGAGCTTTTCATATAAATATAGGTTAACAGTGCTATTTTTAACTAATACAACTATGCTATTTCATCCATTTACAATGATGGTAGCGGGGCCATCATGCTGTGGTAAAACCACTTTTATTCATAATTTAATAAAGTATAAAAAAGAAAATATACAACCACATATTAATAAAATTATTTGGTGTAATCCAAACAAAAATCCCGTTCCAAAATATTTAAAAGATGTGGAATATAGTAACACTATTCCGCATTTTAATGACAATAAAGAACCTTTGTTAATTATTATCGATGATATGATGTTAAATTCCCATGATAAGTATGTATGTGATTTATTTACTAGAGGATCACACCATAGAAATTTATCTGTAATATTTGTAACACAAAATGTTTTTCACCGGGGTAAATTTTCAAGAGATATTTCGCTTAACTGTAAATATCTAGTACTTTTCAAAAATCCAAGAGATAAATCGCAGATATTACCTCTAGCTCGCCAAATATATCCCAATCAAATCAAAGCATTTGAAAAAGTATATAATGAAGTGACGTCAGAACCATACGGGTATATATTAATAGATCTTACTCAAGACGTTAATGATATATTTCGATTAAGAAGTGATATATTTGGAAAAGGTTTGTGTTTTTGTACAAGAGATCAATTAGAACAATTTGGCAAAGAATATGAAACGTTTGAAGGTCAACCGTCATATATTGCACCTATTAAAAAGCTCTAAACCGAAATTTCAGAAAGTAATTATAAAACATTGTGACCCTGAAGTAATCAAAACATTTTGTGAAATTGCTTTAAATATTTTAAAAGGTAATTGTAATCTAAGTAAAAAATCAACAACCCAATTACGAAAGTATAAAAAGGAATTGAGATCCCTCATTTGCCGCCAAAAATCTATAAATAATAAAAGAAAAATCATTATTCAACGTGGTGGATTTTTACCTACACTTCTTGGTGCAGTACTATCAGGGATAATCGGAAATTTTATAAAATGAATAATACAACATTTAACAAAATGATTATACTAAAACCCGAGATTTATGAGAAAATGAAACAAAATGCAGACTTTGAATTAAATGAGTTGGATAAAAATATGAAAAAAATATTGTTAAATAAATATCTAACAGACACTCAAAAATGGTATTTATACAGACAAAATTTATTTAAAATAAGAAACAAAAATAGAGTACTTCCTAGAAATAAAGAGGAGAAAGTAAAAATTACGGAAACAAAAGGTACTCAAACTCATGCAAAACCAATGTATATAGATGCGGAAGCTCAATCGAATTCCTGAATATAAGAATGTTAGAATACAAGTTGTTCCTGAAGAAGAAGAAGTATATGAAAAAGAAGCTGATGACGAAGTATTTGATGATGAAATTAAGAAAAATGTTTTAACAAAAGCATTGTCAGCTGCTTCAGTTGGATAACGTCTTAGAAAAAGAAAATCAATTAGAAATCAAAATGTACAAATTTTTGAAACTGATACAGAAGACATTATAACTGTTCCTTTAGATAGCCCAAACCCACCAACGAAAAAAGAAAAAACTATAAATAGCAAAGAGTTGAATAATTCATCAAGACGTGTTTTAAGATCAGCAGTAGGTAATACTCAAACAGAACTTAATTTTGCAATTCGTAAGAATAAATCCGCAAGCTCATGGACAACATACAAGTAAATGATGAATTTTATGTCACTTTACTCAGTGATTCATCTATCAACTATTATCCAGAAAATTCATTATCATCTTTTACAAATAAAATGAATAAATACATATGTGATTCAAGGTGGAAAGTCGGTATTTCAGAAATGTATGTTAATGATTTCGTTCCAAATGTGTATGGTGAAGAATGGGAAAAAAGTACTCAAATATTTATTAAAGGTATGCAGAAAGATATGATAGGGGTTGGAACATCATATATTCCATACATAGAAAAACAAATGATATGCGACTGGAAAGTTTTTCTACTACCAACTAATTCAAAATATACGCCCACTTAATAGGTTTATAAGAAAAGAAGTTGAACGACAGTTGATTTGGGGAATTTTTAATTTTATAAACGATGAAGTTCATTATACACAACCAATAAAAGCTGAGGTGATGCCTAAAAATTTAAGTTACACCACAATATGTGTTACTAAGCCTAAAAAAGATATAAAAATAAGAGCAAATTACCCTTATACCCTCGAAGGACTTTTGACAACATGTTTCAATCAAGTATCTTTTAAAATTACAGATTTTAAAAAATATAAATCACGTGTAATAGAAGCTTTCAAAACTTTTATAGATAGTGTACAATTGATTCCCATTAGTAAACCAGATATGTTTTTTATATACACAGATATAATTGAACCGCAAAAACTAGGTGATAAAGATATAAGGTGTTTAAGATCTGTTAACATACAAAATTCTTTCACTGATACTGTAAAAGAATTCAGTAATATTCAATATTGCAATGTGGAGAAATCATTTAATAACATTTCATTACTTTTATGTGATAAATATGGATACAAAATAAACTTTTCCAATAGTTCAATTCCAACAAAAATTGTATTACATTTTAAAAAAGTATAAATAAAAGCGATTTTACAAAACTATATATTATTTTATTTTATTCATTATGGAGAGAGCGTACTACAAATATTATTTAGTTCAATCAGGAAAAGGTCTTGAGGATATTGGTCCTTTGTTACACTCAATTGTACCTTACCAAAGGGGACGAGGGTTAGGGAGCTTTTTCGGTGGTCTTTTTAGATATTTAAAACCAATATTTACGTCTGGAGCTAATATATTAAAAAAAGAGGTTATTAACTCTGGTATTAATGCATTATCTGATATTGCCACAGGTGCAAATGTAAAAGAAGTGGTTCAAGATCGAAGTAAAGAGATAATGAAAAATGTAAGACGAGGTGCAGTTCGGAAACTCAATGAAATGTATGGACAAGGCAAAAGAAAACAAAGAAAATCTATAAAAAGACCTCTCATTAATAATTTAAATTATTTTACGTCGAAGCGACGCAAAGTTAATAACAAAAACAAACAAAAAGATATTTTTGAATAATTATGATTGAATGTATGAAATCAGAGCTTGATATTTTTAAAACACAGCCTATTCAGTCAAGTATTTTACGATCTGAAGAAGTTTCCTATAACCCTATTGCTTCTTTAGATAATCCGTCTGTCATAGAATTTGTTTCACTAGGGCACGGTGATACATATAGAGACTTGTCTTCGACATATCTAAAATTAAAAGTACAAATTTTAAAAAAAGATGGAACTCAATGGAATAAAGATAAAAAAACTGATGGAACACCTATACAACAACCAAGTGTGGTTAATAATATGTTACATTCATTAATAAAACAATGTAATGTTCAACTAAATGGAAAGAATATATCTCCATCAGATGGCAATTATCATTACAGAGCTTATATTGAATCATTGTTAAATTATGGTACGGATGCCGCTACAACGCATTTGGAGTGTGGTGGATGGATGCTAGATAAGCCAAATATAGCAAAAACAGATAATAGTGGTTCAAAAGAAAGTCAAAAATTATACCAAAATAGCAATGTAGTGGAACTTATGGGGAAATTACATTTAGATATGTTTAACCAACCTACACTTCTCATAAACAATGTCGATGTTCGAGTTGTCCTAACATTAGAAAAACCAGATTTTTACCTCTTTGCAGATGATACTGATGAATCTCAACTGAAAATTTTAGAAGCCACTTTATTTATGAGACATGTAACAATTAATCCTAGTGTGCTATTAGCACATAATGCTGTATTGGAAAAAACTAATGCCAAATACAATTACAAACGGGTAGAGGTAAAAACTTTTACCATTCCACAGAATAGTTCATCAATATCACTTGATAATGTTTTTATTGGACAGTTGCCAAACACAATCATTTTTTGCATGACAGAAAATACAGGTTACTCTGGAAAAAGGTCAAAAAACCCATACAATTTTAAACATTTTGATATTTCACAATTTGTGTTAAACGTAAATGGTGTTCAAATACCTAATTCAGCAATTGAAACCAGTTTTTCAGATGAAAATAATTGCTGTACAAGAGCATACAGTACACTTTTTTCGGGAACTGGAATTTACCATAATGATAAAGGTCATCAGATAACAAAAACCATGTTTAGTAATGGGTTTTTCATTCTACCTTTTGATTTAACTCCAGATTCATCAGGAAATGAAGTGTGTCAAGGTCTACTAAATCAAGGTACAGTTAGAATTGAGGCAAGACTATCAAAACCACTTGCATCTACACTGACTGCTATTGTTTATGGAGAATTTGATGCAAGTTTACAAATTGATAAAAACCGAAATATATTCTCAAACCTATAAATAGCATATATAAAAGTAAATTTGAATATTTGACAAAATGTCACTGTCTTGTGCACTTCTGGATGTAACATTTTGTAGTGATGATAATAATACCTTGTTTGCGAAAGATATTTGTATAGTTGGTTTTAAAGAACCTTGTAAAAAGTTTGTAAAAGAGCTCAAGTATAAATTTCCAACTAGGGATTTTATAAATGATAATTTTGATAATTACTCTTTTGGAACTGTGTACAACGATAAAATAAATAAAGAGCTCTGTCAAATCCTAGAAAAATTTGATGTTATTATAACAAATAAAAAAATTAAAAAAGAGTTTTTTCAAATTATATTAAAGAAACAACTAAAGTATATGACTTGAATCAATTTGATTGATGAATACCCTAGAGATAAGTGACGTATTAAGATGTAACAAACACACACGTAAATTTTTTAAAGGAGTTTTTGCTCTGGATTAACTCCCCAGAATAATTGAAAAACAAACTTTTTTAATTGTAAACACTGATAAATCAAAAGATCCGGGAACACATTGGTTAGCTATTTTTAAGCCAAAGAATGGCTGTGTTGAATATTTTGATTCGTTTGGTAGAAAACCAGATAAATTAGAAATTTTAAGTTACTTAAAAAATCAATGTATAATTTTTAATAAGAAACAGTTACAAAGTAACTATTCAGATGTTTGTGGGCAATATTGTTGTGTTTATACATGGTATAGATGTTGCGGTTATAGTATGAAAGCTTTTTTTAAAAAATTTAATAAAGGAAATCAACTAGAAAACGATAAGTATATTTTAAGTACCTTTCAAAATGTATTTGGAAAATATAACTCATTACAAATTTGTGTTCCTAAAACGTATAAATAATAAAAACAATATAAACAGGTTTTAGTAAAATTAAAGGAATGGAAGCACCAAGTCAGAACACAAATTTATTGCTAAGTTACACATATTTTCTCAATAAGAGTCATACATTAAAAATTGCTGTTGGATTTGACTGTGAATCATTTGAAGCTTCAAGTATAATTCACCGTATTGGTAAAAAGTCAATTGTCTTAAAATATCATGAATGGAATAAATTTTATTACGAATTTAACAAAAAAACTCGATAAACTAATAATAAAAAATATAAAACAGAACTTTCATCATGGACTAAAATCAGCGAACGGGCAAAGTATAAGTATTAACAAAGAAGAAGCAGAGCAGTTTTACAATTTAAGCGATTTTCTTCACGCAGTGATGATCTATTATAAATCTGCTGAGTTAAATGTAAAAGACTATGTTCGGGAATATCTAAATTTATGTGTCGAACAACAAGTATTTAGGTTAGAAAGAGAAATTTATGTACCAATACAACATTTTAATGTACAATGTAATTATTCAAGGTTATTTTTTGAAATTCCTGTAATTTTAAAGGAACAAATCTGTAATATACTACATAAAACAAACAAAATAAATCACAATAAATAATATAAAAATTTTTATTTTTTATTTATATGTTCTAGATAGACAAATATTTTTCTGTACACCTTTCATTAGATTATTTAATTAAAATTATTTAGGATTATTAAATCATTGAAATAATCAAGATCTCCCTGCTGATTATTTATGTCCCAAATTTCATTAAATAGAACTGCTTCCTCATCTTCCTCAATTTCTTCTTCCACTTCTTCTTCTTCGTCTTCTAATTCAACTATCTGGAACGGTGGTGTAAATTCCTCAGTTTCTGCTAAATCTTCGTCGTCCATGGTGGACGTAATTTCATTTTCTTGTATCTGACCTTGTGTATTTACATCATCTACAGTTTCTTTAAATGGAAATGATGTGGAATCAGGCAGCATTTCAGCGAGTTGTTGAGCAGTCAGAATGGAAATGAATTAAATTTGAAAATAAAAGTTGAGTTATATACTCATGTAGAAAAGTATAAAAGCAAATTAAACTCAATTAGATGATTAGTTTAAACCATGCTTTAGTCTATCATTTTATGTATAATAATTATTATAACATTACCTTTAACATTTTTAAAACAAAATGTCAAGAGCTCAAATAGTGACTGAAATTCATAGACAGGCAAGACGTAAATTTCTTAGAAGAAAATTCAAACAGAAAGGTCTAAATGACACGTGGCAAATCGATTTAGTCGAAATGATACCTTATGGAAAATTTAATAATGGTTATAAATATATGCTGACGGTCATTGATACTTTTTCCAAATATGCCTATGCTGAACCTGTGAAAACAAAAAATGCTGAAAATATTTTAAATGCCTTAAAAACAATTATTGTTAGAGCTAAAGTTATACCAAAAAATATTCATTCTGATCAAGGCAAGGAATTTTTTAATTTACAATTTCAAAATTATATGAAAGAAAAATCAATCAATCATTATCACACATTTAGCGAATTAAAAGCATCAATTGTTGAACGGTTTAACCGTACATTGAAAAATTCTATGTGGAAAAAATTTAGTTTAAACGGAAATTATAAATGGTTACCTATTATACAATCATTAATAAAAGAATATAATTCAACAAAACATAGCACAACAAAACTTCCTCCTGAAAAAATTACAAAGAAAAACGAAAAAAATATACTGCGGAATGTATATACTGAGCCTAAAATTTTTCAAAAAAGTAAATATAAAACTGGAAATTTTGTAAGAATAAGTAAATATAAAGGTCATTTCGAAAAAGGTTATCAACCGAATTGGTCAACTGAAGTATTTAAGATTGATAAAATCAATAATACTTATCCTGTTACATATCAATTATCGGACTATACTGATACGCCAATTTCTGGGCGTTTTTATCAAGCTGAGCTTACACCTGTAAAATACCCAGATACTTATCTTGTAGAAAAAATTCTGAAAAAGCAAGGAAATAGAGTTTTTGTTAAATGGCTAGGTTTTGATGACACACATAATACTTGGATAAATTCAACAAATATTGTTTAATATCTGTAAAATAAAACTCTAATAAGCACCTGAAAATAAAACTTGAAAACATCTGAAAAATGAAATAAAATCTTAACATCTGAAAAATGAAAATAAAATTAAAACAGTAGAAAATTTCTTTGAAATAAAATTTTTTTTATTAAATAAAATTTTTTATATAAAATTAGTCTAAAACTATTACTGATTTGTGGCGAATTCAAAATCACCACGTTCTTCTTTTAAATTTAATTGGCTTTCCTCATTTATGAGGAAATATTCATTTTTTTCGATTTCCTCACGGAAATCATTATCTTCAAATACCCCAACTTTTTGATGCGGTATAAATATAATATTATTTAGGGTCTCGAAGACCCATTTTTCACCGTAAACGGTTTTCAACTTTTTAATCTTATTTATTTTATAGAGCCTACTTGGCTCCATATCTTTAACTTTTAAAAATTTTTTAAATTTTTTTTTAAATTAAATAATTCCGCCAGTTTTCTTTTTCTGATGGGATTTGATGTTGCCTTACTCTGATAATCTTGTTGTTGCTGTAGTTGCTGTTGTTGTAGTTTCTGTTGCTGCGGTTGTTGCTGTTGTTGTGGTTGTTGATGTTGTTGTTGATGATGATGCTGTTGATGTAGTTGCTGTTGTTTTTTTTTTCAACATTCTTACATAACAATAAAATCTTATACGGTGATACTAAGATTTTTTTCTTTCCTCTTCTTTAAATACTTCATAGAAAAAACGATAACAAGAAGAAATAAAAGCATCTCAAAATTGCATCAATTTTGTCAAGGTTGAATCTTTATGTAACATTTAAAAACCAGTTTGCACTTTTTCTTTTAATTTTTTTAAAATTAGTTTTAAAATTTTAAAGAAACGTAGTTACACATCTTTTTGTTCCGTTTTCATTTTTCTCTTTAAATTTTATAAAGCATTTTTTTGTTATTCTTTTCATATATGCCTATTACTTAAGCTAAGTATAAATCAACAAGAAGTATACCTGTACCACGTTAGATATTTTTGATTTCTTGTTGTTTTCTTTTTATTCATATTTTTTTCTTGAACACAGAATAAATCTGTTTTATTTTTATATTCTTGTTTTCAAAATAGGTGACAAATGCAATTAACCTGACTTGAATTTTTTTCTTTTTTTATTTTTCACAGATTAGGCAACATACAATGCACTTAAGCAATATGTTAGTCGTTAAGTACTTCCATAGCTTTAATTTCCTGGTTGTCTTCTTTTCATTCATATTTTTTTTTGAACATTCTTACAAACAAAAAATATCTTACATGACACACCGACAATAATCATTAGTTTTTTTCTTTTAACTTCTTTAAATAGTTAAAGTAGAAAAAAAAAAAACAATACAAATAGTTAGGTACATCTAAAAACGCATAATTTTTTTTCAATGGTTTGATCATTATGTAGACATAAAAACAGGTTTGCACTTTTTCTTTATGAATTTTAAAGATGCGTTGTACCTTTTTAAATTGTTCTATCTTGTACGTTTAAACTTTTTTTTTGTTTTTTTCCTTTTACATTCATTAACCATTTTTTTGTTTCTACTTTTCATATGCGCCTATTACTTATAACTTAAGCCAAGTATACATCAATAAGAAGTAGACCTGTACCACGTTAGATATTTTTGATTTCTCGTTTTTTTTCAACATTCTTACATAACAATTAATTAATGGTTTTTCTTTCCTCTTCTTTAAATACTTCGTAAAACAAAACGAAAGAAAAAAACAACAAATAAAAAACAACAAACAACAACATCTTAAAATTTGCAAGCATAAAAAAAATATTTTTTCTTACTATTTCCATGTTTACCTATTACTTAAAACAAGTATACAATCCTTATAAACAACAAGAGTTGTCTGACGGTCGCCGCCGCCTGTCTGACCTAATTTTATGTCGATAACCTACTCCTGTCTGACCTAATTACTGTCTGACCTAATTTTAAAATTAAAGGAATGGAAGCACCAAGTCAGAACACAAATTTATTGCTAAGTTACACATATTTTCTCAATAAGAGTCATACATTAAAAATTGCTGTTGGATTTGACTGTGAATCATTTGAAGCTTCAAGTATAATTCACCGTATTGGTAAAAAGTCAATTGTCTTAAAATATCATGAATGGAATAAATTTTATTACGAATTTAACAAAAAAACTCGATAAACTAATAATAAAAAATATAAAACAGAACTTTCATCATGGACTAAAATCAGCGAACGGGCAAAGTATAAGTATTAACAAAGAAGAAGCAGAGCAGTTTTACAATTTAAGCGATTTTCTTCACGCAGTGATGATCTATTATAAATCTGCTGAGTTAAATGTAAAAGACTATGTTCGGGAATATCTAAATTTATGTGTCGAACAACAAGTATTTAGGTTAGAAAGAGAAATTTATGTACCAATACAACATTTTAATGTACAATGTAATTATTCAAGGTTATTTTTTGAAATTCCTGTAATTTTAAAGGAACAAATCTGTAATATACTACATAAAACAAACAAAATAAATCACAATAAATAATATAAAAATTTTTATTTTTTATTTATATGTTCTAGATAGACAAATATTTTTCTGTACACCTTTCATTAGATTATTTAATTAAAATTATTTAGGATTATTAAATCATTGAAATAATCAAGATCTCCCTGCTGATTATTTATGTCCCAAATTTCATTAAATAGAACTGCTTCCTCATCTTCCTCAATTTCTTCTTCCACTTCTTCTTCTTCGTCTTCTAATTCAACTATCTGGAACGGTGGTGTAAATTCCTCAGTTTCTGCTAAATCTTCGTCGTCCATGGTGGACGTAATTTCATTTTCTTGTATCTGACCTTGTGTATTTACATCATCTACAGTTTCTTTAAATGGAAATGATGTGGAATCAGGCAGCATTTCAGCGAGTTGTTGAGCAGTCAGAATGGAAATGAATTAAATTTGAAAATAAAAGTTGAGTTATATACTCATGTAGAAAAGTATAAAAGCAAATTAAACTCAATTAGATGATTAGTTTAAACCATGCTTTAGTCTATCATTTTATGTATAATAATTATTATAACATTACCTTTAACATTTTTAAAACAAAATGTCAAGAGCTCAAATAGTGACTGAAATTCATAGACAGGCAAGACGTAAATTTCTTAGAAGAAAATTCAAACAGAAAGGTCTAAATGACACGTGGCAAATCGATTTAGTCGAAATGATACCTTATGGAAAATTTAATAATGGTTATAAATATATGCTGACGGTCATTGATACTTTTTCCAAATATGCCTATGCTGAACCTGTGAAAACAAAAAATGCTGAAAATATTTTAAATGCCTTAAAAACAATTATTGTTAGAGCTAAAGTTATACCAAAAAATATTCATTCTGATCAAGGCAAGGAATTTTTTAATTTACAATTTCAAAATTATATGAAAGAAAAATCAATCAATCATTATCACACATTTAGCGAATTAAAAGCATCAATTGTTGAACGGTTTAACCGTACATTGAAAAATTCTATGTGGAAAAAATTTAGTTTAAACGGAAATTATAAATGGTTACCTATTATACAATCATTAATAAAAGAATATAATTCAACAAAACATAGCACAACAAAACTTCCTCCTGAAAAAATTACAAAGAAAAACGAAAAAAATATACTGCGGAATGTATATACTGAGCCTAAAATTTTTCAAAAAAGTAAATATAAAACTGGAAATTTTGTAAGAATAAGTAAATATAAAGGTCATTTCGAAAAAGGTTATCAACCGAATTGGTCAACTGAAGTATTTAAGATTGATAAAATCAATAATACTTATCCTGTTACATATCAATTATCGGACTATACTGATACGCCAATTTCTGGGCGTTTTTATCAAGCTGAGCTTACACCTGTAAAATACCCAGATACTTATCTTGTAGAAAAAATTCTGAAAAAGCAAGGAAATAGAGTTTTTGTTAAATGGCTAGGTTTTGATGACACACATAATACTTGGATAAATTCAACAAATATTGTTTAATATCTGTAAAATAAAACTCTAATAAGCACCTGAAAATAAAACTTGAAAACATCTGAAAAATGAAATAAAATCTTAACATCTGAAAAATGAAAATAAAATTAAAACAGTAGAAAATTTCTTTGAAATAAAATTTTTTTTATTAAATAAAATTTTTTATATAAAATTAGTCTAAAACTATTACTGATTTGTGGCGAATTCAAAATCACCACGTTCTTCTTTTAAATTTAATTGGCTTTCCTCATTTATGAGGAAATATTCATTTTTTTCGATTTCCTCACGGAAATCATTATCTTCAAATACCCCAACTTTTTGATGCGGTATAAATATAATATTATTTAGGGTCTCGAAGACCCATTTTTCACCGTAAACGGTTTTCAACTTTTTAATCTTATTTATTTTATAGAGCCTACTTGGCTCCATATCTTTAACTTTTAAAAATTTTTTAAATTTTTTTTTAAATTAAATAATTCCGCCAGTTTTCTTTTTCTGATGGGATTTGATGTTGCCTTACTCTGATAATCTTGTTGTTGCTGTAGTTGCTGTTGTTGTAGTTTCTGTTGCTGCGGTTGTTGCTGTTGTTGTGGTTGTTGATGTTGTTGTTGATGATGATGCTGTTGATGTAGTTGCTGTTGTTTTTTTTTTCAACATTCTTACATAACAATAAAATCTTATACGGTGATACTAAGATTTTTTTCTTTCCTCTTCTTTAAATACTTCATAGAAAAAACGATAACAAGAAGAAATAAAAGCATCTCAAAATTGCATCAATTTTGTCAAGGTTGAATCTTTATGTAACATTTAAAAACCAGTTTGCACTTTTTCTTTTAATTTTTTTAAAATTAGTTTTAAAATTTTAAAGAAACGTAGTTACACATCTTTTTGTTCCGTTTTCATTTTTCTCTTTAAATTTTATAAAGCATTTTTTTGTTATTCTTTTCATATATGCCTATTACTTAAGCTAAGTATAAATCAACAAGAAGTATACCTGTACCACGTTAGATATTTTTGATTTCTTGTTGTTTTCTTTTTATTCATATTTTTTTCTTGAACACAGAATAAATCTGTTTTATTTTTATATTCTTGTTTTCAAAATAGGTGACAAATGCAATTAACCTGACTTGAATTTTTTTCTTTTTTTATTTTTCACAGATTAGGCAACATACAATGCACTTAAGCAATATGTTAGTCGTTAAGTACTTCCATAGCTTTAATTTCCTGGTTGTCTTCTTTTCATTCATATTTTTTTTTGAACATTCTTACAAACAAAAAATATCTTACATGACACACCGACAATAATCATTAGTTTTTTTCTTTTAACTTCTTTAAATAGTTAAAGTAGAAAAAAAAAAAACAATACAAATAGTTAGGTACATCTAAAAACGCATAATTTTTTTTCAATGGTTTGATCATTATGTAGACATAAAAACAGGTTTGCACTTTTTCTTTATGAATTTTAAAGATGCGTTGTACCTTTTTAAATTGTTCTATCTTGTACGTTTAAACTTTTTTTTTGTTTTTTTCCTTTTACATTCATTAACCATTTTTTTGTTTCTACTTTTCATATGCGCCTATTACTTATAACTTAAGCCAAGTATACATCAATAAGAAGTAGACCTGTACCACGTTAGATATTTTTGATTTCTCGTTTTTTTTCAACATTCTTACATAACAATTAATTAATGGTTTTTCTTTCCTCTTCTTTAAATACTTCGTAAAACAAAACGAAAGAAAAAAACAACAAATAAAAAACAACAAACAACAACATCTTAAAATTTGCAAGCATAAAAAAAATATTTTTTCTTACTATTTCCATGTTTACCTATTACTTAAAACAAGTATACAATCCTTATAAACAACAAGAGTTGTCTGACGGTCGCCGCCGCCTGTCTGACCTAATTTTATGTCGTTAACCTACTCCTGTCTGACCTAATTACAGTTTGACCTACTTCCGGGTGACCTTGACCTACTGACCTATCTGGCCCAAGTGCCTACCTATCTACTTATATCGTGTACTATTGGATCTATTTCGTCACAAGAAAAACTTATTTCAACAGCTGCATGTAATTGATTTTTACTCATTCGGTTAGGGTCACAATTTTCCTCATCGTCTGACTCCTCATCTGTAATGTAATTTTCCTCAGGTGTTTCTAAATAAATTCTGAAATCATCCGGCACTAGAACTCCATCTTTCTATTGCATCTAAGATTTTCGCAACATTTAATGGCTTCTTCCTAAAATAAAAAAAATTTGTTATACTAATGACTAATGTTGCGTTTACGCACCACCTTTAAAAGGGGCTCCAAAAATTCATATATAACATTCAATAATTTTTTATTCATATTTCACCTCAAATTAACAATCAATTTCAAATATTTATCAAAATAAAAAAAATTTAAAAAGGTATCTGTTAATCACTTACCAATACTGTTTACTTATTGAATCCATCTTCGTCGTACGAAAAAAATCAAACAACCAATTCAATTCACTATAACTATACAACTAATACACACAAACATAATTTTTTTGTTTTGTTTTACTTATTGGCGATGCATCACTTCCTTTGAACATAAGCGAGCAAAACAAAAAATGTTCAACAATCGCTAACGGACAAAAATTGTATTTGGGTTTGCTGATGCGCAAATGAATCAAATGTCAAAAATGGGTTAATTCCGCACATTCATCATCTATCCACGTTTTATGAAATTTAACCATTTTTTTTTAGCTTTTCTCAAAAGAACTATTTTGTAAATATAGCTTTAATTTTTATATTAATGAATTTGTAAGAACGTCAACACTTGGCATATAATCGATATTACAGTTCGCCAGCTGTGTTTTAAATTTTTTGACATTTATCATGTTTCTTTTGTATTAGTTATGATCAGTGTAGTAATTTTGACGTTATATATATGTATTTAATGTCTTTCCCTAACTAATTCTATATATGCGGCTAACATGGCTTTCCTAATGGCACACATACAATTTAGAGGATATTTATCCAGTGCAGTAACCGCTGATCAATATGGCAAACTAAATTGCCGTTTCCTTATTTTAAGGCTAAGGCAAACCTTTTAATTTAAATTAATAAAAAGTGAAATAAAACAAATATTGATCAGATAAAATAAATATAAAATAATAAAATAAAGCAAGCAAAGTTAATTGCTCAAGAAAACTATTCCGGTTTGAATCCAAAATAATTCTGATTTTTATTTTCAAAAGTCTTACTATTTATACTATTTTAATTTACATTATCTTAATACTAAAATTATCAAAGGCAATAAATTATAACAATTTATTACTTTGTTACACAGAAATTATTTGTGACAATAATGCAACATAATATCTAGTACCTTTCTACAATACAATTTCCATATGTGATAATTAACCAAAATATTACCCAAAAATATAATTGCATACAAAAATGAATCATTCACAAATCATAACGTTTAAAAATCTAAACAAAAGATGTAATTTTATCTTCTTCTTTATTGAGTATATTGTATGTAAATAGTGACCACACAAAATGTTAGGTCAGCAATTTTATGTTATTTAATTTTGATTTTAATTTAAAATTATTTTGGTAATGTTGTATCTACAGTTATGGAAATTATTTTGTGAGCAAGTCAAGATATACTACATCCTCCCCCCAAAGAAAAAAATAATATTAGTTTACATTTCTTAAAATTTAAACTAATTTATTTTAAATTTACTAACAAAACAAAATATTTATATTAATTTTAAATTTTATATAAAAAAAAATTTTATAAAATGTAATTTTTTCAAATATCTATAATTTTTATTTATGTTCTTTCCTATCTTTAATTAAATTATTGTTATGTAATTCTACTTCTTTATTATTTATAATTACTGTACTATTTGGACCTTTTTGAGCTATAATTTGAAATGGTTCTTTAAAAGGTAAATTTAATTTCTTTTAGTTTCCTATTTTTATATACACATAATCATTTATTATGAAATTAGTTTTATTTACATTATTTTGCTTTAATTTATTATTTTGTTTTTCATTGATTAAACAATTTCTTGCCTTTTCATTTGCATATTTTAATTTTAATTTTAGTTCATTTAAATAATCATCTAGGTTATAAATACAATTTTTATTCTTTAATATTTCAGATGAAAGAGTACTCATATTTTCGTAAACTAATTCGAAAGGTGAGTAATGTGTAGTACTATGTGGTGTTGATTTATAAAAGTAAGTATGGTAAAGTATGTATTCGTCCCAAGTGTCTTGTCCTTCTAAACTCATTAAATAGTCATTCAATACTCTGCGATTCCTTTCAATAGAACCTAATGTTTCATGATGATAAGGTGTTGATGTTATTTTTTCAATGTTCAAAAATTGGCAAATGTTTTTTAATAGTTCATTTGTAAATTCTGAGCCTTTATCAGTTTTTAATTTCTTCAAACATCCGTATTTCAGTATAAATTTCCTACTATTGTTTTTGCGACTGTTGTTGCGTCTTTAGTTTCTATTGGATAAGCTTCTACATATTTCGTTAATTCACATTGTAAAGTAAGAATATATCTATAATTATTTGATGGTTTTAATTGACCAACTGCATTTATTGTTATTGTTTCAAATGATGTTGTGGGTGTGTCTGTAATTACATAATTCTTTTTTGTATATTTGGTTATTTTTATTTTGTTACAAATTTCGCAATTATTTATATATTTTTTAACAATTTTATTCAGATTTTTCCATACATATTTTTGTTTTAATTTACTTATATATTTATTTATTGCACAATGTTCACCATATGTTGAATCATGATTCTCTTTAATTAATCTTTTCATTTCTTGTAGATCTTTTATTTCTTTTGGAGGTTCATATAATATTATCTTCAAATTATTATCTTTATTTTCATTGTGCAGCTCATTAAATAAATTTTTAAATTCTTGGATATCCATATCTTCAAATATTTTATCATTATTTGCCAAGGCTAATTCTTTGATATGTAACTTGCTTGTCTTGAATAATATCTTCCTCAGAACCAATTTTATCTCTGGTAAAGATTTTTCGCTATATTAAGCAATTACTTCATTTTCTGCTGCTATAATTTTATTTAAATCATTTATATCATAATTTTCTTTTTTATAATTTCTTTTATTTTCATATCTGGTACCAGTTAATTTTATTTGATTATTCTTAAATATCAATTTCTTTATAAACCTTATATCTGCTATTGATGTTGCGTTATTCATAATAGCAGATATAAGGTTATTCATATTTGTATGTAAGGTTTCGGTGGAGCACTTATTTTCATTATTTTTATTATTTTTATTTATTTCTTCCTCCTTCATATTTCTTGTAATTACGTTTATGTTATTTTTCGGTATCATTTCCTTTAATCTAGTAGAGTCAACTTGTATTCTCGACAGAGCATCGGCATTAGTATTCATCTTGCCTTGTTTAAATATTATTTCAAAGGGTTCTTATGCGCAAATAAGTTCACTAATGGTCTATGGTCAGTATAAACTATGAATTTTTTACCAAAAAAATATGGTCTAAAATAGTTTATACTCCAATGTATTGCCAAAAATTCTTTTTCAATTATTGGCTTATTCAGTTCATGCTTATTCAAAGAATTATTAGCATAAACTATTGGTTTATCATTTCCTGTTGTACCTTGTGATAACACTGCTCCAATCGCATAGTTTGATACATCTGTTGTAAGTATAAATGGTTCAGCAAAATTTGGATAACTTAGTATTGGTTCAATTAACTTTTGTTTTAATTTTTCAAAAGCATTATTGCATTCTTCACTCCAACCAAATATTTGCTTCTTCTTTAAAAGCTGATTTAATGGTCTGGCTTCTCTGCAAAATCTTTGATGAATCTTTTATAATAGTTGCGGAATGCTACGAATCTTCTTACTTCATCAGCATCTTTGGGTGTTGGGTAATTTTTTATAGTTTGATATTTGTCAGGATCTGTTTTTATACCTTCAGAAGTTGTACCTATATAAGATGTCCTAAATATACGACTTCTGATTTTTGAAAATTACATTTTGATGGATTAAGTTTCAAATTGTACTCTTCTAAACGTTCTAATACTTTGATTAATTTTTTATTATGATCTATTAGATTTGATCCAAATACTATAATATCATCTACGTATAGAAATGATGCTTCTTGTAAATCGCTTAAAGCTACAGATAACATACGTTGAAAACTGTTGGTTGAAATTTTTAATCCAAAAGTTAATCTTTTAAATTGGTAATGTCCTTTATTCGTAGAGAATGCCGTCATTTGCCTTGATTTCGGATGTAACGGAATTTGATGCACTGAGCTTGTCATATCCAACGTTGAAAAATATTTAGATTTTCCTAGTTTGTCCAACACGTCATCTAACCTTGTTAATGGAAACTTGTCATCTACGATTTTTTTGTTTTGGATCTAAAATCCACGACTAACTTCCATTTCTGTTCTCCATCTTTAGTTTTCTTGGGAACAATCAGTAATGGTGAGTTGTACGGACTTGTAGAATGCTCAATTATATCATCTCCCATTCATTTTGTGACTTATTTTTCAATTTTTTCTAGCTGGACATTTGGTGTTCTATAATTTTTAATGTATACTGGTGACTTGTCTATTGTTGAAATCAGTTGTTCATAAAAATTATTAGCTGTTAGTGTTTCATTTTCCAGATGAAATATATTTTGAAATTTTTCACAAATGTCTAAGATTGTTGCTTTTGTGTCTAAGTTATCTATATTTATTTCTTTTTTAAGTTTTCCAAATCTTGTTTTTGAGAAATTTTTATTCTTGAATGATAGTATCTGATATTTTTTTAGAGGTTGAATTTCAATTTCTGTTATTTTTACGTTTACAGGTTGGAATTATTGTATTTGCTATGAATACACATTTTATCATTTCTTTGCTTAGTATTATGCTATCTTCTTTTATATCTAAATCTATTTTTACTATAGCTTCTGTTCGAGGTTGTATAATGATATTTGATATTGTCCTAGTGCTTATATTCATTGGCAATATTATATCTTCTTCTAGTTGAGGTATTACCAATGTACATGTTTCATAATCTATTTTGCATCTGTTGTTAAATAGAAAATCTCTACCTAAAATACGGTTTGCTGTTATATTTATTTCTTCTTCAATCACATGGAATTTATGATTGATTAATTGTGCTTCAGTTAATAGTTCCAAATTTATTACACCCTTTGTAAAAATATTTCTATCTGTTATATCATTTATTTGGCAGATTTCATTTTCTAATGTTTGCTGGTTTAATACTTTAATTTATAGATTTACTTTTAATTATAGATATATCTGCTCCTGTATCTATTAATAGAGTCAGATGTTCTTTTTTGTTTTTTATTCTTACTTTTATAATGTTGTTTATCATTGCTTACGCTGCTTATTGTCTTCTGTTGAATTGATTTTGAGCACCCCTCTGCATGTTTTTCACATGCCCCGAATTTCTTCTTCCGGGGCCGAAGAAGTTTCCCTATTGTCTCGATTGAGTGTTGGAAAATCTGTTGTTATTGTGACTACTACGGTACTTATTGTTGTTACTATTATTATTATTATTGTAATTGTTGTTGCGATTATTATGATTGTAATTATTGTTGTTGCGATTATTATTACTGTAATTATACCCAATATTGTAGTTATTACTTCTATTTCTGTTTTAACAATTTCTATTTCTAAAATTGTTTGACCTGAAATACATGATATTGTTTGGTCTAACTTCAGTATCCATTTCAGATGCTAGCTGTATAGCTTCAGTGAAATTTGTTGCTCTAGCTGCTGTATTACTCACCTGAATCTATCATTTAAACCATTTTTAAATGTATTTAAATCCAATTGGTCATTCAGTTTTATAATAATACCTCTATGTTGTTCTCCTTGTTCAGTAATCTGCAATTCATTTAACTGTGCTATCAGAGTTTCAATTTTTGTGGCAAATTCATTTAAGGCTTTATTACCTTGAGTAATATTCGTTAATTCTGTTTGAATCTTAGCTGAATTTTTGTTCGATTTAAAATTTGTTAACATTGCTTTTTTAAATTTATCTAATGTAGTTATCTCTTCTTCTGTTATTAGCCTATTTATAACTTTATCCACTAATTTTGTGGCTAATATAAATTTAATTAGTTTCGTTTTTTCAGCTGCGTCCTTTACAGTTTCAGCATAAAAATCGATTAGTCCTAAGAAATTCGATACATCTTTAACGTTTCCTTCGAATTGTGGGATCACTTTAATTGCTGTTCGGAGCTCAAAATTTGTGTCGTCTTTTTTTTCTTTAACTCTTAATAATTTTCTTATTTGTGCAGTTATTTCTCTTAATTTTAAACTCAATTCAAGTTTTAATTCTCCACTTGTGTTTTGTTATAGTATCTCCAAACTGCTTCGATCTCTTTATTTTTTTCTTCAATATATTGTTGAGAATAGGTTCTACCTGGATTTTTCTTTAGATTCTTTAACAGTTTTTTTTAATCTTTTTAGTTGGTTTAAGTTCATTCAAATTGGTAACAGAATTAAAAAAACATTATAATTTTTTTTTAAATTATTTATATTTAGAGTTAACATTTAATATAGTGAAATATAATTTTAATTTATAGTATTTAATATTTAGTTAGTTGAATTTACATATACATTTTTTTTTTATATTTATTATTTTTGAATTTAATATAATATTTTTTTTTTTATAGTTTTAAATTTTATATAATTCTAATATTCTTATTATATAATATAAATTTTATATAATTCTAATATATAATTTAATATTCTTATAATGTAATATTTTTAATATTTTATATAGCTGCTAGTTGTGCTTGTCTTGCTTTTCTTTTTGCCCTGTTATCGATGTAGTGTTTTGCTATGTCATAAATCATAACAAAAATTGCTATTACCGCAACTTCTTTTAGTATTTCATGCGTGTTTAAATTTGCCTGTTGTACTACAGTGGCTGATTCTTCGCCTGAAAATAGTCTCTTACTATTTTTATAGCCCTTTTAACTTTTTAATTTCTGCTAATATGTTGTTTTCTAACGTTGTTTTTAATTATTATCTCCATACCTCAGCACCTGGTGTAAACTCAGTTGATATGATGTTCACTGCACTATATTCCAGGTTAGTGCAGGGTCGCCATGTAATAAGTTTGATGTTATATGTATGTATTTAATGTCTTTCCCTAACTAATTCTATATATGCGGCTAACATGGCTTTCCTAATGGCACACATACAATTTAGAGGATATTTATCCAGCGTAGTAACCGCTGATCAATATGGCAAACTAAATTGCCGTGTCCTTATTTTAAGGCTAAGGCAAACCTTTTAATTTAAATTAATAAAAAGTGAAATAAAACAAATATTGCTCAGATAAAATAAATATAACATAATAAAATAAAGCAAGCAAAAATAATTGCTCAGGAAAATTATGAATCCAAAATAATTCTGTTTTGTTATTTTCAAAAGTCTTACTATTTATACTATTTTAATTTACATTATCTTAATCTAAAATTATCAAAGTCAATAAATTATAACAATTTATTACTTTGTTACACAGAAATTATTTGGGACAAAAATGCAACATAATATCTAGTACCTTTCTACAATACAATTTCCATATGTGATAATTAACCAAAATGTTACCCAAAAATATAATTGCATAAAAAAATTAATCATTCACAAATCATAACGTTTAAAAATCTAAACGAAAGATGTAATTTGATCTTCTTCTTTATTGAGTGTATTGTATGTAAATAAATGTACATTATTGTACGATACAAAATAAACAGATGTTTGCAATTGAAAGTGTGACCTCACAAAATGTTAGGTCAGCAATTTTATATTATTTAATTTTGATTTTAATTTAAAATTATTTTGTTAATGTTGTATCTACAGTTATGGAAATTATTTTGTGAGCAAGTCAAGATATACATCAGAAATATCTACACTTACTCGATTAATAAATATCTTTAATTTTAGATTATTTGAGAAAATATGATCAAGACAAGTTCCTGTTGAAGGTCTGGTTGTGGATTCATCTGCAAAATAATATCCATTTGATTCAACAATATTTCTGTAGGTATTTACATTGTTATCAGTATTTTTTATGTCGAAGTTGAAATGGCCTAGTACGATAGAAGAATTTGTGCCAAGTTCGTCTAAATGATTTTCAAGTATATCTTGGAATCTGGTTATTTCCGCAATAGTATTGATTGGTGGTCTATAAACGGCACTAATGTTTAAGTTGCAGTTAGCAGTTGAGATATTAATTGTTAGTAAACTAATATATTCATCACTATATATTTTACTGACGAATGTCGAAACATTCCCACGTCACCTCCTCGACGTTTATTACGATATTTGTGATAGTGTTTAATATTGACCATATCAACTTCATCGGCTAAATTCCAGATTCGTGTGAATAATAATAAGTGAATTACATTTTTTACGTTATCGAGCATTAATTCGATCTCACTCAATTTGTACTTCAAAGTACTATTATTTAGCACGATATTTGTGATAGTGTTTAATATTGACCATATCAACTTCGTCGGCTAAATTCCAGATTCCTGTGAATACTAATAAGTGAATTATATTTTTTATGTTATACAGCATTAATTCGATCTCACTCAATTTGTACTTCAAAGTACGTATTTTTAGGTATAATATTTTTAGTGAAAATTCATCTTTAAACTTTAAAGATTCAATTCTTGGCCAGTTGGATTTAATATAAAAATTAAGTTATAATTTATGTTATACTACTGACAGACATGTGATATCGATATTACGATATCCCTGATATTACCTTTATATTATCTATGTGTCAGGTAATATTATGATATTAACGTAAAAATATAGTAATATAAACTCGATATCAATATCACGTTATTGCAAATAATTTTTTATCTTCCATTTTACTTGTTATAATAAGAAAATATGAATATTAAGTTTGTGTCTGTCATACTACTTTTTATATTATGATATAGATAATATTATAATATTGATATCATAATATAGATATCACATGTCTGTCATGGATTAGATTATAAAAAATTTTTTTTTTTAATTTTAAATTTCATTTTAAAATACATTTTTAGATTTTCAAGATATATACGCGACTTATAAGTTTCGTTTTTACATTAATAAAAAAAAACAAACTTTATTTTTTAAATATTCTTTAATTTGACTTTACTGGTTACAGGTATAATAATAATAATTACTTTCAGAATAAAATATTACAGGTATTTATAGTTAAAAGGATGCATTGTCAGCGAAACATATATTATGTTAAAGAAATTTGGATAATTAATATTTAAAGTTTCCCAATTGTTATTAACTAATTTAATTCTGCTGACATTGCGTCTGAACAAAAAGGTGAACAACATATGAAATTTAGTTTACATAAAAATAAATGTTAATTATACAATATTAAGTTAAATTATATGTTAAGTTAAGTTATGGTTATATATTAGGATGATCATATAACTCCTCCCCCCTTTGTGTGAAGTGTGGGCCATCGAAGAGTTGATGCTGGTTTTCCTGGAATGTCATTTTGTGTGATATGATTTGTGACTGGAATACTAAATTGCTTTTCTGAAATTTTCTTATAAAAGAGGTATATTAGTATAATTATAGTAAAAAATAGAGTTACTAATATTATAATAAAATTAATGATTTGTTTTTCTGATGTTGCAACTTCCAATAGTTTTATTGTTTTTTGGTTTTCGATATGAAATGATTCTAATTTCTGTAGGTTTAGATCTTTGATGTTGTTTGAGTAGTTGATTCGTAGTGGTATTGAAGGTAACAAATGAATTTCATCCCAATGTTTTGTATTGAAGCTTTGGTAAGTAAAAATTGTTTATTTCAATAGTGCAATTATTGTAATGTATTAACTTGGTCCCTTTAACTTTGATTTGATGAGGTTCACAGGATGATTTTAATGTTATTTCTGAACTGTTCATGATAAGAATGTAATTTGGTTCTGGCTGGATGATCTTTGGTACAAATAGTTGTTCTCTTAATGTGCAATTGGCTGGAAGGTTTTGGATTATTTTGCCAATACAGCTGGATTTTTCTGTTATTTCTTGATTTGTAGATTCAGTACAATAAAATATATTTTCTACTCTTGGACATGCTTCGTCAAAATATTGAATGTTATTAAGGTTATATGTTAAAAAAGGTTTTGTATGAATGGTTTTTGTATTATTAATAGGAAGTGGGATTACATGAATCATTGAGGATGACTCAGGGGATAATTGGAATTTTAATGTTAAAAATAATATTGGAAATTGGAATTTTAATGTTAAAAATAATATTAGTATTATTATAATAGGCTTGTAAACCTAGTAATTGGTAGATATTCTCATCTGAATTGAATTGAATTGAATTATTATTAAATTTTTCTCGAATATCGCTTATTTCATTTATACTAAGAATTTGTTTTGATATAATGTTTAACCGAGCTAGTACTATTGCTTCTGCTAAACTTGTTAAGTGATTATTTAAAAGATCTATATTGTAGTTAATTATTTTTTATTTGCAATATCTACTTTGGCTTTTAGAAGAGTAAGAATGTCTAATCCGATGAGTCCATCGAAATAGCCGTGAAATTTAAAAAGTAAAAGTTCCATTTGACCTATTTGTTGAAATTCCTTAAATATTGGTAAGGTAATTTTTTTGTTTATTTTATGTTTATTTAAACCTGTAACTATTGTAACTGGTTCAATTTGGGTTATGTTATTTGGGTCTACTAAAACGGGGTTAATAAAAGAAGAGGAAGCTCCTGTGTCAATTAGAAATTTTAATGGCTTATTATTATATAAAATTTGTATATATGGTAGTATATTTCCATGTTTATTAACATCTATGTATCCGGTGGGTTTGAATCGGCAGGTAAGCAAAAATTTGAATCATCTACTTCTATATCAGGTTTTTCGGAAATGTCTTCTTCTATATTATAGTTGTAATAGTTGTCCAAGTTTGTATAAAAATGATCATTAGAATAAATGTTGTCATCTTTTGGATTTTGTTCTTCTACGTTAAAAAGTTCTTCGCTAATAAAGTTGGGTAATTGCGTATTTTGTCTAAAGTTATTAAATTTATTAAAGTTTGGTCTCTGAGTTGAATTTTGATTTCGAATTAATGATCTTGATCTGGCTGATCCAATGTCCATTGGGGTTGGTCTTGGCTGATATGATGTAGTTGGTCTGTTATACTGTGCTAACTGATTATTAGCTGCGGGTCTAACAAATTGATTCCTTTGGTTGTTAAAGAAATTGTTGTTGGTACGATAATTAAAAGGATTATTCGGTCTAGGTTGAGTAAAACTATTATTATTATTTTTTGGAATTATTCCTTGTCCTCCATTTGGTCTATATGGTGTTGTAAAATTACTGAAATTATTGTTATTTTGAATGGGCTTTATTTTAGAAGTCTGCTGATTAAAAACTCTTGTATAGAATATATTTTGTTCCTTTATACAATAAGAGAATGCAACTGCTAAAGATTGTGGTCGCATAGCACGGATGGTTGACCCTAATGGTTCTTTAAGTCCTGATAAGAAAACGTTAAGACACATTTCATTATAAAGATCTTTCTTTGCAGCTATAACATTTTGAGCTTTTTCATGTATGTTTATATGATTAAACATGGTAGCTTGAATTTCTATAACGTCAGAATAAAAATTTTCTACTGTTTTGTTATTCTGTTTTAACGTATGCAAATCTTTTATAAGGGATGTCTCGTTTCTTTTATCAGAGTAATGAAGAATCAGGTTCTCTTTCATTTTTTCCCATTCTAATGGAGTTCCATACATATTTAGAACTTCATTAGCCTGTCCTTCAATTTTGTTTCTAATTGCCCTAAGAATAATTTTGTCATACAAAGTCCCGTCAATTTCAGTTATTAAAGTTAGGATTCCTTCGACATTGTCGATGAAATCGTGCAATAATCTTGGATTTCCATCGAATTTTGGTAAATCCTTTATTGCATCTGGTATTCTAAGACTGTTATAAATGCGATTGATAGCGTCACTGTTTTGCATTATGGTTATTTCCGAATTGTACGAGTTAAAACTATGAACAGAATCTAAGCTTGAATTTAAAAAGTTATCAAGATTAATTTGGTTATTGTTTTCGAAATCTAGGGAAGCAGGAGTACTAGTTAATAAATTTTCAGATAAATTTCGAGGAGAATATGGAGCAACTCTAGGTTTAAAGTCTTTTGACCTTTTGAACATTTATATTTTTCTAAGAAATAAGTTTTTTTTTTTTGAATACTTCACTGTGCCTAAGGCAGCCTCACCTTAGGTATCGAAGAATAGGCTTGATCACAGTGAAAATATTAAAAATTTTAATTTTTTATACTTTTTATTTTATAAATTTTTTTTTTTTTTTTTTTTTTATTATCTTATATATTTATAATTTTCTTATATTTTTTGTTTTCTCTTACTTTAATTTAATAGGAATTGATTTGGAAGGAAGTATAGGATAGTAATAAAAATTTTGACTTACGTGAGCATGAGAAGAAAAATACTCATTGTATCTGTAGGCTCGTTGTTGTTCTAGGATCCAAATTAAAGAACTGAAGTTCACCAGTTGACCTTTTGATGTGTTTCCAATTTGCACTTTATATAATATACAGCTTAATCTTGTTGCTTCCAAATTATTCACGTTCACAAAAATTCTGGATTTCTAATTTTTCACAATATTCCTTTGTGGTATTAAATTCCAGTTTTAATAAATTATTTAATAACAATATTCCTTTGTTATAAAAAATTTTCACAATTTTATTTTAATTTTATTAAAATGTTTTTATTTAAATTAAAAATAGTTTAATGTTTTTTTTTTTTTTATTTTAATAATATATTTATTAAAATTAGTTCTTATTTTATTTTTTTATTAGATATTTAATTTTAAGCGATATATATATTAACCGGAACACACTTTAATTAAAAGGATCACTGTTTTTGGATCCTACCGACTGCGCCACTTATAAGTTTCGTTTTTACATTAATAAAAAAAAACAAACTTTATTTTTTAAATATTCTTTAATTTGACTTTACTGGTTACAGGTATAATAATAATAATTACTTTCAGAATAAAATATTACAGGTATTTATAGTTAAAAGGATGCATTGTCAGCGAAACATATATTATGTTAAAGAAATTTGGATAATTAATATTTAAAGTTTCCCAATTGTTATTAACTAATTTAATTCTGCTGACATTGCGTCTGAACAAAAAGGTGAACAACATATGAAATTTAGTTTACATAAAAATAAATGTTAATTATACAATATTAAGTTAAATTATATGTTAAGTTAAGTTATGGTTATATATTAGGATGATCATATAACTCGCGCACATATAAGAAAAACTTCTATAAATGTTCGCTGTAGAATTTTAGGTAAAAAAAACAACATTCGCTGTGTTCTACGGTGTAGAATTTTAGGTAAAAAAAAGTTCAATAACCTATTTTCATTAACCGTATACATGAACCGCAAATATAAATTGTGTATCTGAGATTTGATAACAGTGATTAATTAAATAACATATATTTTTCTAAATCCAAATTATAATACATAATAATTACAACAACAATTAATACATACATATTACAACAATGGGGCTTCGGTGGTCTAGTGGGTAAGAGTGTATAAAATACGCTGTAAACACCGAGGGAGTGTGGGTTCGAATCCAACACATGTCATAAGAGTTATCCCCCCTTACTACATTTGCAGTTACGCCTGAACAGGAAAGACTGTTTAATTTCCTGTCCACATTTATGTCTGTCTGTATGTTTATGTGGTCTCTAAAAAATTTATTTGTCTACGTATATATTCTCTTTTTGATGACGCAAAATTCAAATTTTTAATTTTTGTTAGCAGATTCAATAAACGTAGAATAGTTACACATAAAAATTTATGTTTCTTTTGTACCTACATAATATATAATTAAATAAATCTGTTTACATTTTTTATTATTTTTTACCACTAATATTTTTGAATGAAAAGAAAAATCATGTACATATGTTTGGACGTTGTATGTATTAATGTATATTTTTGCCATTAATTCGTTGCCTATTATTGTTATTGAGTAAAAAAAAAGTTATATTATTAGATGTTACTTTGCTTTGAGATATATTATTATCTAAAAAATCGGTACGCCATTTTCGTGTAATAGCGGTCGGTTCTGTAGTAAACACACCAGATTAGAATATAATTAAATTAAAAATAAGTATATATTTCCTATAAATTATAATTAATATCATATTGTAATAGTTATATAATATAATAATAATAAACCATAATTCTTGTATAATTGCGTAGAAATGAACAACCATAATTCTTTATGGCGTAGAAATAAAAAAAGAAACGTCTTTCTTGTACAATAGCTACAGCCGAGTAATCAACGGCTTAGTGAAATTAATGACTCATGAAACTGAAGCTTAGTAAAATATGAATAATACATGACTTAGTGGATGCCCTATACTCCTCATAGGGTGGCAAGAAAAAAAAAATCTTCTAAAAAAACCTATCTTTTTCGCTATCTTTTTACATATAAAATTAACATGATCATTAAATTTTAACTTGTTATCTATAATTACACCCAGATATTTCATGCTATTTTCTTTATCAATATTCGTTCTATTTATTTTGACAGAGCTATCACTTTACATGTTAATTTCCATAATTTAGGTTTTTAGTTCGTTCAGTTTAAGTTTATTAATAGTTAAACCTTTCCAAATCATTATTTGGTTTAGTTTCATTCGTTGCTTCTGTATGAATTAAGGCATCATCCGCATGCATACATCATTATTTTACTCTCTTGCACTTCGTTTGTCATCTTTGAGGTACGCCATTGTTCACATTAAAATAGTCTGATCAATTTTGATAAGTTTTAAACCAATTAGCCTCTTAATTTTTTATTCCATATTTATTTAATTTTTGTATTAATATATCTCGGTCCAAGGTTTCAAAAGTCCGCTTAAGATCTAGCAAAATTGCTAATATATTGTTTTGTTTACCTGTTACTTTTCAATTCTTCACTATGAAGTTAATAGCTGGTCCACAGTAATGATTTTTTCGAAATCCTGATTGGTAAACCGAGAATAGTCTTTTATTATTTTCCATATATTCCTCAAGTTGTTCTTAGAGAACCTTTTCTAAAATCTTTTCTAATGTTCTTAAATAGTTTATAGGCCGATATTCAGCACAATTTCTCATTTATTCAACTTTTTTAATTGGTACAAGTAGTGCGTCTTTCCACGTTTCAGGAAATTCACCAGGCCCTAACAATTTATTTATAATTTTCAATAATGTTGTAGCTATCAGGTTGCAATTATCCAGAATCATTTTTGTACTAACCTTACTTAAGTCATGTTTACTTTTTAATTTTTTACAAATGATTTTAAATTGAGATATATTCATTTGTTTAAATTTAAAACTACATGTTGTTTCTTCTATTCGGTTTATACATGTTTTTACTACATGTTGTTTCTTCTATTAGGTTTTTGCTATTAATGTAACTATTCTTATAATTTTTTATCTATACTTTGTATCTGTTTCTAATTCTTTTATGAAAAACCTAAGTTTGATTTGTATTTAATATTTTCACTGTATAATATTTTTCGATTTCCTTTTTTTTAAATCCCTTCTTTCATTTTTGATCCATTTTATACCTTTATGATTAATGCATTTTATTTTTTTTTCTCGGAATACAGTATTTTACGGAATCACTGAGAATTATTTCTAATATTTCAGCATTTATATGTATTGTATGTTGAGGGTTATATTTTATTTGCATATTTGCAATTTCGAGTTTAATAATGTCTTTATTATATTTAAAACTCTACATTTCTCTAATTCTTTCGCTATTAGAATAATTCATATTTTTTGTTTATTATTATTTCTATAATTTCGTGATCACTTATTTTATTATTGGTACAATTTTTTACAGCAATATGTTGCATCTTTGTTACTACCTAACCAATAATGATTTGTGTGTTTGGTGTTATTCTAGTGAAATCTTCAACATTTTGTATTAAACAAATATCATTAAATATGCTTTGTAAATCTCTTTTATATGTTTCATTCTTACAACAGTTTATATTAAAAGCATCAACTTATATAATATCATTTGCTGATTCAGCAATCATTTCAATAGGATGCTTTAAAAATAAACAGAACTCTCTTTCTTTTGGTGATCTATTAATACAGAGCAGCAATAACAAAAACGAAATCTTCACATTTAAATTGAGATATCAATAATCATATTTTTGATTTAACACTTTTTTCTATTAATCTCGGTTAATTTTCCATTTGTTTTTATAGTAAATTGCTAAACCTTCAGTTCTCGATGAATTCGATTTACACATTATATTTAAATAACCTGGTATGTTATATTCACTTTCATTAATTTCATTAGTAACGTGCGTTTCACTTAAAATTATAAAATGATTATCTAACTCATTACAAATCAATTCAATAATTCCAAAATTATTTAATAAACCTTATATATTTGTATAAATACATTTTATTTCCTTTAATTGCTAATATCCATTACTTTTTTTCATTATGTCCAGTTTTCTTTTGCACAAGATGCATAATCTACTCGTTGTTTTATGATTTACGCCCAAATTTAATTTAAGTTTTTAATTTGCTGGAATACAATTGATACATTTTAAAATTTCTTCTTTGGTACACTCATCCGTTTTATGATTTAAATGACATTTGAAGCAAATCTCATTTTTTTACATTCTACAGCTTTGTTGTTAAAAAAACATTTGAAACACATTAATATCTGTACTTAAAATTATGTAATAACGGGTCTTTTTTTTTCGAATGATAGAATTTTAATTTAAATGAAAAACATTTAAATTAAGATTGAAGCCAGATTTCTTTTTTATTTGAAAGCTAATTTCATGACATTTAGGTTTAAAAAATAATTTCCGGCATATGTCCACCACGACTAGCTCTGAAGAACCGCATTCGATAAGACCAATTTTGGATTAGAGTAATTTAGGCCTTATTTCATCAATAACACGGGTTATGTTAGCTTCCAAAGCGCCTATTGTTCTGGTTTATCAGCATAAACCAATGACTTCACATCACCCAAAAAAAAAAAAATCTAGTGGCATTATGTCGCATGATCTTGGAGGCCAATTAATTAGACCATTTCTCAAAATAATGTGATCACCAAATCTTTCTTTCAATAAATCAATTGTTGCGGTAGCAGTATGAGGTGTAGCACCAACTTGCTGGAAGCAAAACACTTTCTTGTCGATACCATTCAAATTCTGAAACAAAAAATCATTGATCATCGATATGATCGAATGATAATAATTTATTATCATTCAATTCGCTTAAACCCCCAATAGTTAAAATTACTAAATAATCAGTAACACAGTGGCAATTACGCAATGTCAAGATTCAGAGATAAAAGAATTCTTAATTATGTAAGATTTTTCCTTGCATAGTTACAGAATGACTTTTATAATAGAGTTATAGAGGTCAAAACAAGAACTCATTTATCAAATATAATTTACAATGAGCGCCGTTCATCTAACTATAAAGAGTTATTTAAGTTCTATCTAAGATATCATAAAGATATTGCTTATTCCTCGAAAGAGGTTGAAGAGGACCTCAAGCCTTATCATAGTCACTGCGACACTAACTTTCACAATCACATGTACTTATCAATTATTTAATCATCAATTTAACAAAATAAACTTAGCTACAAATGATTTATATCTAGACATTATTTATGTTTATGTTATATTTTTGGCAATTTCATTGTCCATCTATTTTTTGTGCATGGTTCAAGATAGAACTTTCAAGATGAAATTGATTTCTAGCTTATTAATTAGTACTATTCTAACGATCTTCCGATCTTCAACAAATTATTAGTTATCCAAACAGCAATAATAAGCAACAAACAGCAATCATCACTACTCCTACTCTTGCACAAATCCTACAATAATGAAATTGTATATGATTACTACAGACTACCAAAGCACTAACTATGCTTTGCCAGTTATCGACTGGGACGACATTACTCCACTTTTCCTATTGGTTTTTTATTGTTGTGAGGGACGGTGGAAAACATCCAAAGTTATTTAAAGGAACTGCACGAGGTTTCTTTGGCTAGTGTTGGACTTTAACCAACCAAAATCACACGCTTTAAAACCAAACTTTAGAATGAGTCCTATAATACATAGTGATTTAAAATACAGTTTGGGCTTTGAGGAAAAGGATGAGGAAAGAATTACTTGGGAAATTGGGTTTGGGATAAATAGGATTATGAAGGACGAAGGAAAAAATTTGAAGTTATTTTGAAGAACGATGTCAATATCTTTATTATTACGTTGTACACATATGCATTATAAACTTTTAGGAACACATGTGCAAACATAAGGTTCCACAAACGCGATGTGCGCATAACAAACGAATTTCCGAATGCCGGGTCACCAATAACACGCATAGCTCTGTTTTGCACTTTGTCGAGGTAAACCAGCGCTACTTGGGGAGCTCCAGGCCAAATATGTGCATTATTTCCATTTTCGGCCAAACATACATTTAGCAGATATTGAGAAGGTCGGTTGAAGAAAAGTTAGCTTTGCAGCGGTACAAGAAACATTTAGCAGCTGTACCAGCTGTATGATTTGACCAAGTCAATTTTTAATTTAACTCGACGTCCACAATGTTTAAATCTGTTGAGTTCTGCAGAGCTTCTCCTTGGAATGTCAGGTTGGATATAGTAATTGCTGCTTTACGCGAGATTAAACGGCCTTGTGCTATTTAGATTTGATTTCACCACATTTTTTTGATTTTTGGCTAAATCATTATTTATCTCACTAATAGTAAAATTTTTTGCTATTTTATTAATCTGGTGATTAATGGTACATCGGTTATAAAATTCATAGGAAGCTGCACAGGTGCTGTCATCTGCGAAATTATGAATTGGATTGGGGGTTATTGAAAGTACGTCATTGATAAATATTAAGAAGAGTGGGAAATCAAACCGGCCCCTGAGGGACACCAGCATTTATTATAAAATTGTAAGATGAATATCCATTTACAAGTATCCAAATCTCGCGATTCGAAAGGGAATCTCCAATTTATTTTAAAAGACCCTACCTAAACATCATGTTTTGCAGTTTGCTAGTAAAGCATCATGCCAGACTCGGTTGAAAGTTCTAGAAATATACAGAACCACCACATCAGACTCACCAAAATGATGAAGTTTCAACTTTTCGCAAAGGTAAGTCATGAGAACACCGGTTGAAAGCCGGGCTCTGAATCCGTATTATCGATCATGAAGAAGACCCCTTCGATCTAGATATTTCAAAAGCTTCTACAATTGTTTTCATTATTTTGGAAAAAAGAGAGGTTATAACAATAGGACGACAGTTAGAGGGATCGCTTTTATTACTTTTTTTGGAATTGGGAAAACATGCGCAACCATCCATTGTATAGGATGAATACTCGCAGTAAAGCAATTTCTACCTTTTCTTTAATTCGGGTATTTATCAGGTTACGTAGAGGTTTTAAAATACTTGAATTATTTTAAAGAACCATGGTAATGATATCATCTGGACCGGCTGATTTTTTTATATCGAGATTTTTCAAAATGTTCGCACTGCTCTCGTCCTAAAGTAAATTTTATGGAAGGAATAGCCAACTTCCGGAACGGGTGGTGGCTTTCGAGTTGATTAAGGTAGTGTCGATTTGAAAGACAACTGCCTGCCAAACAAGTTCGCTTTCTCTTTGGAATCTGATACAATTCTGTTGTTAATAACAATAAGCAGAGGAAAAGAAGACCTGCTAACGTCTACTTTTAAACTATTTGCAAATGTCCAAAATAATTTGCTATGCTTCGGCATGTGGCTAAGTTTACGTTTCAATCTTAGGTGGAATAAGAATTTTTGTTTGTTGATAACTCTCTTGCGTGCGTTCCGAACCACTATATCGTTTGTCCTGAGAGCCTCTGACCTATTGCTTTTAAATTGCATCAAAGCAGTTTAAAAGCATGCTCCTTCTTAAGAATGGCTTCACTGCAGATGCGATCAAACCAAGATTTGGACTTCCGTTTACTAATTGTCATGAAGTGCAGTATAAATAACTTTTTTCCAAGTAAAATGTAATACAAATAGTACAATCAGAAATTGCACGACTGATGATAGTATCCTGATAAAATTAAAGGAATTCATTACCAAACAAACAGAACACGGCAAGCTGTTTGGTAACATCCATAAAGATATTAAAGAACTTAGAGAAATTCTGGGTACAATCATAGGAGAAATTGTACAACTAAAAAATGAAGTATGTCAAAAGATCAAGTACACAATAATCAAATAGCAATTTAAGTAATAAAATAAAAAAAGTACAAAAATTGTCTTGAAATTTCTGGAGTAGGTGAAGTTGCTGAAATTGATGTAGAAAAAACTGTTCAAAAAATTGTTGCTGAACTAGGGATTACTTTGGAAGCTGAGAATATACACAAAGCTATACTTATATCTAAATGTACAAAAAATTCAGGTGAGCCAAAAAGAATAAGTGTCAAGTTAAAAAACATTGAAACAAAAAAGAAAATTTGCACAAGCACAAAACATTGCTATATAAAGATATTTTCAAGGCCCAGGAAAAACCATTGATAATCGAATAATTTGTATCAATGAAAGATTAACGCCATACTTTTGTCTACTATACAAAAAGGGCAGAGATTTAAAAAATTAATAACATGCATGGATTAATGATGATAAAATATTTGTAAGACAACATGAAAATTCTAAAATTATACGAGTGTTATCAGATAAAAATCTGCAAGAATTTAATGCAAACTAATAACATAAAATACAATATTTTACCCATTAATAATGTTATAAAAATTTAAATAATGTAAATTTGAGTAATGTAAATTTAAGTAGTGTAAATAATGGAATTTACTTGGGCAAGAAAAGCAAGCTGTTTATAATAAAAGACCTCAAAAAATAAAACACTTAAATATTGAATAGTGTATCACACAACTTGCTTTTTAATACCCATATCACAACAGACATTTATACGGTGGATGATATTAGCTTTAGTAACAATGAAACTCTAAAAATTCTATACTTAAATGCACGAAGTCTTAAACATAAAATTGGTAATTTAACATACAAGATAAGCTTAACCAATTCATTCATGTAGTTGTAGTAACAGAAACTTGGATTCTCGACAATGAAGTTATAAATATTAATAACTATTCTAAAATATATTCCAGCAGGAGTATTAGGATCCTATAAAACTGTTGAAACTTATTGTGACGAGTTTAACAGCATCATTAATATTGAAATTGTTGGTGAAAAACATAAATATAACCATTGAGTATTAATATATTATAAGAGGATCAAATTCCATATAAAAATGTTTTTAACATTTTTTTCATAGTGGCACAAAAAAAAAATATTATTTTGAATGTATTGGAGTAAAATCTAAATTCCACTCATCATTCATCGTATGCGTATATATTTTAATTATTTGACTACACATAGAGTTAACCTTTATATTTTTAAAAAAAGGTATCAGTTATTGATGCACACAATCAAAATAATGTCAATTATTAATTGTTAGACAAAATATAGTTTTGCTTTAAAAAAAACTACAAAAAAATTTAGTATTTTTCTTGCATAATATTACTGATTTTTAAAAAAAAAAATTTCATTATGTACAGATAATTATTATTGGCAATAGTATCAGAAGGGTATTATTGAAGAAGTATCAAAATGAGTTATCATATTATTATAATATGATCTTTACCTGTTCTTATTGAATTAATATATATGTACATTCATATTCACATAGTTAATATAAAAAAATATTGTACAAAGTCATTTTATTGTTGTTATTATTAAATAAAATATTTCCATAACATTTGTATGATTTAAATAATAAAAATAATTTGTTTAAAAACTTAAGTTTTAAAGATTTCCATTTATTATACCCTACACCTAAAGTATAGTGTATATTAACTTTGGTATGGTGTTTGTAACCACCAAAAGGAAGCGAGTTAGATGTGGACATGTATATATATTCTGAATCAGGATCACCTCCTGAGTCGATTTAACGATGTCCGTCTGTCCGTCCGTTTACACGATAACTCAAAAACTAATGTAGCTATCTTGATGAAATTTATACAGTAGGTTACTAATTACGGTAGGAAGGCTAAGTTCGAATCTGGACAAAATCCGTCCATGGGTTCGGATTCTGGAAGCTTCCGAATGATTCCGGAGCAAACGAGATTATCTCCAAAACCAACAAAGATAGAACCTTTAAATTTTGTATAATGATGTACCTTCCTGTTCGATTTATGTCTCTGAAATTTAAGAGGATTTAGTCCATGGGTTTGGATTTTGGAAGCTTCCGAACGAGCACCAGAGCAAATGAGATTATCTCCAAAACCAACTAAGATATAACCTTTAAATTTGGCAGAGTGGTGTTCTTTCATGTTTTATTTAAGTCTCTGAAATTTGAGAGGATGTGGTTCATGGGTTCGGATCTTGGAAGCTTCCGAACGAGCCCCAGAGCAAACAAGTATATATCCACAACCAACAAAGATATAACCTTTATTTTTAGTACAAGAGTGTGCTGTTATGTTTCCTTTTCTATAAAATTGGAAACTGACATTTGAAAGAATTTGAACCATGGATTCGTATTTTGGAAGCTTCCGAGCGAGCCCCAGAGCAACAAAACCAACAAAGATAGAACCTTTAAATTTTTTACAATGATGTTCCTTCCCGTTTGATTTAGGTCTCTGAAATTTGAGAGGATTTGGTCCTTGGGTTCGGATTTTGGAAGCTTCCGAACGAGCCTCAGAGCAAATGATATTATCTCCAAAAGCAACAAAGATATAACCTTTAAATTAGGCACAATGGTGTTCCTTCATGTTTGATTTATGTTTCTGAAATTTGTGAGGATTTGGTCCATGGGTTCAAATCTTGAAAGCTTCCGGACGAGCCCCAGACCAAACGAGTATATTTCCACAACCAACAAAGATAGAACTTTAATTTTTAGTACAAAGGTGTTCTGTTTTGTTTCCTTTTCTGTAAAATTGGAAACTGACATTTGAAAGAATTTGAACCATGGGTTTGTATTTTGGAAACTTCCGGACGAGCACAAGAGCAACGAACATATCTCCAAAACCAACAAAACCAACCTTTAAATTTAGTGCAATGGTGTTCTGGAATTTTTTCTTTATGTTCCTGAGATGGATTCGATGAATTGGAGTGGCAATTCGGGTACCTGACACATACCTCCCAAGGAGTAACAATCTTCGAAATTAATAAAGATAGAAACTTAAAATTTTTTACAAGGGTGTCAAGCATATTTCAAGAGGATGCCTCTTTTACGTTCCTGAAATTCGAGTTGAATAAGACAGAAAAGGGAAGAAGTTCAAGCAGTTGCCAAAAAAACTCATGGATTTTTAATTTAATTCGAATTATTCAGGTGTAGGATATTGATAAGTCGGTTGCATCGACTTACTGTTACATTTACTTGTTTTTAAAATATGTATGTATATAATAAACATATGTGATAGCAATTTTTACAAATTTTCCCGCTTAGTTACACGAATTCACAAAAAATATACGATCAAAAATCAAAAATGCAAGTATTTATGAACTTGCAAAAAAGTATGCAAGTAAAGTATAGAAGTATATTCTGTGAAAACAAAATAAACTAATGTACATAGGTACCTAATTAAAAACTTCTTATTTAAGATTACTTAACCAACAAATCTTCGTTTTTACAAATGAAGTATGTAAGTTAATATGAAAAATATTTTATATGTATATTTTAAAATTGTAATTAGAGAAATTATACATGTATGTACATATATTTATGTGTACATATGTAGGTACATATTATGTAAATATATATTTTTAATTAAAAATTTTAATTAAATGTGCAAAATAAATTTAACAAAATATTTTATTGATATTAAAAAATAGTATAACAATGTTGCTTTGATGTTACTTGTTTAAAATCATTTGCTGTCAACAAATTGTTTAAAAACTTAAACAAAACAAGTTGCTTTCCTATGTATAGGTACATATGAAAATTTAAGTTAGAACAAAAATTAACATAATTTTGACTTTTCAATTGTTTTAAATATCTTAGGGAACTGTAAAAAAAATAATAAATATTAAAAACCATATTTTACAAATGGTAACAGAAAATTTTAAAAAGTAAATAAAAATTTAAAGTAGCTATGTTTTCAAAATTTTATAGTTATGTTTTCAAAATTTATTGCATTACATACATACATATGTATGTAGGTATTTCCAAACATACATATTATCAGATATTACGTAAATTGATATAGGTACATAATTAATTTTTTAGCATCAACAACAATTTTTGAATATATTTATTTTGTTTTTTACTTTTAAATTGTTTTTCATTTTTATTGCTTTTTGTTAGCTTTTCCAATTTTCTTTTACAAGTAAATTTAAACAAAACTAAAATGAATTTATTTAAAACTGCTGAAATATGTTCTTTATGATCATTTTCAAATTTATTTAAAAGTGATTTTGAAATATATATTATTGCACATTTGTATAATGTATAATTTTATCTTTTAAGCTAACCAAGTAGAAGTTTTCATAATAAAAATTTTCAAATAATAAAAACCATGAATATGATTGTTCAAAAAAATAATCGGAGAGTAGGTTGCTATATATATTGTAATTTTTTGCAATAATTAGATTTTCGCTATGACTTGTTTTAATTTTTTCTGTTTTCGATAAAATATTTAAGCATAATTCGCAATTTGATATTTGTTTCAGACAAAAACCAGAAAAATATCTTACCGCTAAATCAACCAAGTTCTGATTAAAGTTAAGCTCTTTGTTTATGAAAACAGATACCTTACTTTCCTTTTCATTACCACAGTTTTTATATGTATTTTCAAGACACTCGTTGACAGATTTGTTGTTGATTATTTCTTCTTCATCATCAATACTAACTGCCTTTAAATCCACATCTAAATAAATATCTTCATCATTTTCGCAATTAGATTTTATATTGCTTTCATAAATAAATTTTACGCTTGTTAATTTTACGAAAATAATTTCGATCTGTTGTGATGATAAATTTCTGAAATATCCGCTTAAATTTAAATTTCTGAAATTTCTGAAATATCTTACATTATAAAACATTTTTTCTAGAGGAGCTTGATTCAAACGGCGAGTTAATAAAAAGTTAATTTTGTTATTGCCAACAATCTGTTCAGATAATAGCAATGTTGCTTTCAAACTTTGAATTAGTCCATCCAAACAAAAAATTTTTTGAGGTCTATGGGTTTTAATTTTTTTATGTATTCAATCATTTCTTCCAATAAAAAAAAGCTGAATATTTTAATTTGAGTGGCTGTTTGTACGGAGCTTTAGAATTTAAATTTGAAGAATTCATAGCATCAATCAGATTATTAAATTTCAAAATAAAATCAGCGGTTGGCTTTACTTTACTAGACATTGTATCAAAAAATTGTCTATTAGTGTTATTCATATGTACTATGACTGAATATGCTGCATATGTACTATGACTAAATAGTTGGAAAGCTAATTTTTTTTAAATGTATTTGGATAAATATGAGTTAACGTTAACCCAACTTTTGGTAAAATTTTGCTTGAACGCCTCTCATCCTCAACAACAATTTTTTTAACAACATCACAACTAATTATTCCTACATCTACATGCTCGAAATCAGATTTGATGAAAGAATTTCTAACTGACTTTACCAAATGTGGCATATCAAAAAGAGCATAAACTTTGTTTACATTTAAATCATAAAAATATGTGCTGTCATTATTAACGTTGAGTAATTTATATACGTTGCGATTTATGATACATTGATCACATACTGTTGCCAAGATCTTAAAACCGATTTCTGTTTCTGTTTAAAATTTGTATGTACTCTAATAGAAATGCCTTTAAGGATTCAGCTTTTAAATTATTATTTGACAAGTTGTAACTGAATGCATATTTGTAATTTTCAAACAAGCCACGAACCATAAAAAAGTGTGCTTCGATGGAAAGTTTTCCTGTTCTTTTTCCATTTATGTCTTCAACTCCTAATAACGCAATCTTTAGTTCTAACGGTTAATATATATGTACATACAGACATAGGTATATAAAATACTGACATACACAATAAAAATCATTAAAATACAAGTAAAATCAAAAAATTAAATCAATCAATAAAAAAAATCAAATTCCTTAATATTACGTCTAAATATTCTTATTTTATAATTCCAAAAAAAAAAAAACATTATCTGTTGAACTAAATAGTTCTATTCTAACGTTTCATATCTTCTAATTTAACAATAATTCACAATTCTAATTTCAAAATAAACGTATAAAATGTTTTTCATATTAACTTACATACATCATTTGCAAGAACGAAATTTTGTTGGTTAAGTAATCTTAAATAAGAAGTTTTTAATTAGGTACCTACATCAGTTTATTTTGTTTTCACAGAACATACTTCTATTCGCAATTTGTCAGTACATACCTACACGCTCAAATCATGTATGAACGCAAATGTATTAAAAAAACTTACTATATTAACTTATCGTAGAAGGACAAGAAACTAGTAAAGTTTTTTCTTCATACAAATCAAATTTATATTTGATATTAGAGAAAGCAAATAATAAATTTGGCAACATAAAAATGTATCAATATTCTTTTTATATTGTAAATTTTTATATTACAATATTGTTAACAATATTTATAACACTAAAATCTAATTTTACTAAATTTGCTTTTAATTTGCTTTTAAATTATGTACATACATAGTCACGGATTGACAAGCTTTTGGAGCACATTGGACAACCGCAAGTGGTAGTTTACTAGTGTGAATTTTAAGTTTTTTACCAATATTTCTTAATAGGAAAATATTATGAACAAAATTATTAAGAAAAAGTTGTTAGACAAGTAAAGGGCAACAACTTTGCACTAAAACATTTTTGGATCCGACTAACTTTAAGTTTAATTTAATTCATTAACATATTTCATATATTGTAAATACGCCATATGCATTATATGAACAATTTTTGATTGTTTTTTTGTCCTTTTTATATCTCTAACAATTTAAATATCTATGGATGTATTCTCTTCTTGATGACGCTAAATTCAAACTGTAAAATGTTTGTTTGATTCAATATTAATGTATATATGGATGTATATTCAATATTAATGTACATTTTATGTTCAGTTAAAAAAATTCTCAGGTTAAAAATAAAACCTAAATTGAAACTAATTTTATTAATTACTCACATAAATAAATTTTATAACAAAATCCACAGGTATAAAAATAAATAAAATAAAATTGTCATAGCATATTCATAAGTATGTAGTTAAAAAAAAACATTGGGCTTGTAAACCAAAAATAAAAACCTAAAAATTTTGTAAAACTGCAAACCTGTCAACTATTTTTAATTTTAACTACAGATATACATATTTGCAAATCAAGCTTCTCATAAATAAGGTACTAAGATTATAAGGTCGAAATCTTATGTTTCAAGCTAAGAACTATAATTAAAATTATAAAATAGTTCACTTTTACTTGTAATAAAATTTTGCCACGTTAGTAGGAATTGGGGCACTTTGGCATGGGAAAAAATAAGCCCATATTGCCCGACCTAGTTTTTAATAAACCATATCGCACGCCCACGCAAATTAACCTATATTTGAATGACCTTGAGTTTTAGAGAAACCGGAAGTGTTGTGACCTGGATTCTGTTAGAAGTTGGGGTAAAACAAGTCTTTTAGAGCTCTTTGATTGTATATTATAATAGGTCAACATGAAAATAGTTAGCAAAACTATTATATGTAAATATTAAAGCACGTGTTATTTAATGTTGGTGAACTAGTTTTAAAGTGTATCTTTAAGGAATGCATGTTTTTTTTTTTGTGTTGGTTTACTATAGGAAGAAATACAAAATAACAATTAACATCTTCGTTTTTTTTTTTTTTTTTAGCAGAATATCTGGTTTAGATTACTATGTAGTATTTTAAAAAGGTAGAAAAAGAAAGAGCCAAGAAAAGTTGAATGGAAAAAGATTGGTATAGTATAGTATAGTAAGAACGTAGAATATATATCTACATATATATGTTGCATATAAAAAGGTTAAAAAGAAATTCAAAATAGAAATTAGCGTCCATATGTACCTTTTTCCTTTTTCGTTTGATTAAATCTGGTTTTGTTTACAATATTTGTATATTATTTAAAAGATAGAAAAAAAGGTAAAAGAATAAATTGAATTATCAAGATAAATTTATTAAGAATATATTGCATTCTTAAATTTCTGAATACCTAGTATAGGATGTCTTGTATGTTATGAAATTAGAAGGTGAAAACAAAAAGGAAAATCAAAAGGGTATTAATTTCTATGTAGAAAATTCTAAAATAGAAACTATGTAATCAGAAGATTTAAATTGAAATTTTGTAATTATGTCATACAGATGGTAGACAATTACGTTTTCGTTATGTATTAAGTTGAGTATGCTTATTTTTTCTAATTTTCATTTTAAAAATAAATTTCTCGTTTTACTTTTTTTTTCGTTCTAATTAGGTGATACGAAATATAATAGTACGTACATTGCCTACTTATATCGAATCATCTATTCTAATTTTTTTTGTGTTGGTTATAGTATAGTATAGTAAGAACGTAGAATATATATTTACATATATATGTTGCATATAAAAAGGTTAAAAAGAAATTCAAACTTTATTAACTTTAATGTACAAAATATAAAGTGCATTTTATTTTTAGAGTATTACAAAAATCTCTTTTTAAATATGTTTTTACGATGACTACTACTTAAAATTATAGATATAATGGGTTCAATGATCTTTATTCGCCTTTGAAATCTCATTCTATCAATTGCATATTGTTGCCAATGATTTTTCTGAGAAGAATTCTAAACAAAACTCCATACATACATAACTTTAATTTCTAAAGTTGAATTAAATCGTACTTTTTTAGTTGGATTATTTAATTCCATATGATCTATATATTTATGTTACAAATAAAAATTATTTTTTTTTGTTTTTTTTTTTGTTTTTTATTTTAACACGTTTTCTTTAAGTAAGTACATATAGATATTAAAACTATTTTTAATTGCACATCTTAAAGTTGAACTTACATTATGTGTTGGAATAGGACACATAGATTTAAAATGTTCAATTTTTAACAATGATGGCATTGTATTGGTTAAATCATTTATTTTAGTTACTATCTATGTATTTTTCAAGAAATTTTTTTTTTCTGCTTTCCTTTAACGTAAATTATATCAGCTGATTGTAAATAGTACTTAAGTATATCCCTCAAACATAAGTATTCTACTGTACCACTATTCCATTTTAATCCATTTATTTTATTTTCAGAATATTGAATATTGTATTTTGTTTCATGATTACGTTCTTCTTCGAGGTAAGGTGCTTTAAAATGATATACAATTGGAATCAAACTCCCCTTTTTAATAATAGCCAATTCCTTTATAAAATATTGCTTTTCATTTCCTTGTACAAATTGTAAGTCAACAATGAAAATTTGTTGGTTATCCATTATGAATGTTGATGAATGAATAACCTTTTGAGTGAATGAAGCGGGACTTTATATTCTCTTTCTGAGTGTACATTTTGGTATAAATATAGGTTTGCTATCATGAATAATTAATTATTTAATTATGTTTTTTCACCCATTTACAATGATGGTGGCTGGGCCAACTTGTTGTGGAAAAACTACTTTTATTCATAACCTAATAAAATTAAAAAATAAAATCATACATCCGCAAATCAATAAAATTATTTGGTGTAACCCAGATAAAAATGCAGTACCGAATGATATAACAGATCTTGAGTATAGCAACAGTATTCCTGATTTTAGTGATAATAGAAACTCTATATTAATTGTGATAGATGATATGATGTTAAATTCTTATAATAGACATGTCTGCGAACTATTTACTAGAGGATCGCATCATAGAAATTTATCGGTAATATTTGTAACCCAAAATATATTTCATCAAGGTAAATTTTCCAGAGATATTTCACTGAATTGCAAATACATAATTCTTTTTAAGAATCCTAGAGATAAATCACAGATATTACCATTAGCCCGTCAAATATATCCGAATCAGATCAAGGAATTTGAGAAAGTATATAATGAAGTAACATCTAAGCCATATGGTTATATATTAATAGATCTTACTCAAGAAGTTAATGATTTATTTAGATTGAGAAGTGACATTTTCGAGCAAGATTTGTGTTATTGTACAACAAATCAGTTGGAACAATATGCAAAAGAATATGAAACGATTGAAAATCAACCGACATATATTGCACCTGTTAAAAAATTCTAAACCGAAATTCCAAAGAGTTATTATAAAACATTGTGAACCAGATGTAATTAAAACAATTTGTGAAATATCGTTAAATACTTTAAATGGTAACTGTAAGTTGAATAAAAAAACAAAAAATCAATTAAAAAGATATAAAAGGGAGTTAAGATAACTCATTTGTTATAAAAAATCAATAAATAATAAATGAAAAATTATTGTTCAAAAAGGAGGATTTTTACCTACTCTTCTTGGTGCAGTTCTTTCAGGGTTGATTGGAAATCTTATAAAATGAATAATTCATCATTTAATAAAATGATAATTCTCAAACCGGAAATATATGAAAAACTTAAACAAAATTCTAATCTTGAAATTAACCAGTTGGATAAAAATATGAAAAAAATTATGTTAAATAAGCATTTGACTGATATCCAGAAATGGTATTTTTTACGGCAAAACTTGTTTAAAAAACAAAATCAGAGCAGAACTCTTCCACAAAACAGAGAAAAAGGAAAAATGATACTAATGGAATCAAAAAGTACTCAAACACGTGTAAAACCATTACTTAAAGATGCAAAGATACAATCAGATTCCGTTAAATATAGAGACATTAAAATGCAATTCCCTGAGGAAGAAATATATGAGAATACACCTGATAATGTGTTTGAAGACGAAGAAAATGAAGAAAATGAAGAAAAAATAAATCTACAAGTTCATGGACAACGAACAAGTAAATGATGAATTTTACGTCACATTACTCAGTGATTCATCTATGAATTTTTACCCCGAAAACACATTATCAACTTTTACGAATAAAATGGATAAATATATGATCGATTCTAATTGAAAAGTTGGTGTACCTGAAATATATGCTAATGATTTTATTCCAAATGTCTATGGTGAGGAATTGGAAAAAAGTACTCAAATATATATCACTGGTATGCAGACAAACCGTGTTGGTGTTGGGACTACTTATATACCATATAGTAACGATCAAATGATATGCGATTGGAAGGTTCTGTTACTTCCTACTTTAATTCAAAATATTCGACCATTATTAGGATTTTCAAGAAAAGAAGTTTTACGTCAACTAATTTGGGGTATTTTTAACTTTATAAATGACGATACAAACTATGTATGTAATACCAAACAAAGCTGAGGAGTTTCCAAAAACTTTATTATATACTACTATCTGTTTAAGTAAGCCAAAAGTTAATATCAAATTAAGAAGAAATTTCACTTACAGCTTAGATGGACTTTTAAAAACATGTTTTGATCAAGCTTTCGTAAAATTAACTGACCCTAAAAAATATAAACCTCGTGTAATTGAAGTTTTTAAATTGTTTATTGATAGCATGAATTCCTGTAGAGAAACCAGATATCTTTTTTATATACACTGATATTATTGAACCACAAAATATAGGTGGTAAAAATGTAAGATGTTTAAGAACTGTTAATACAGAAAATGCTTTTACTAACACAGTAAAAGAATTTAACATAATTCAATATTGTAATGTTGAAAAATCATTTGATAGTATTTCAATGCTCTTATGTGATAAATATGGTTATAAAATAAATTTTAGTGATAGTAGTATTCCTACAAAAATTGTATTACATTTTAAAAAAGTATAAATAAATGTCAGTTTGTAAATTTTAATATTAATTTTATTTTAAACGTAATGGAGAAAGTGTATTACAGATATTATTTAGTACAATCCGGAAGAGGTCTTGATGACATTGGGCCTTTATTGCATTCTACCATACCTTACCAAAGAGGTCGCGGATTGGGAAGTTTTTCTGGAGGTCTTTTTAAGTATTTGAAACCTATATTTGCTTCAGGTGCTAATATATTTAAAAAAGAGGTCATTAACTCTGGTATTAGCGCTTTATCTGAAATTGCATCAGGGGCAAATGTAAAGAAAGTTGTTCAAGATAGAAGTAAAGAAATTATGAAAAAGGTAAGACGCGGAGCTGTTAGGAAGCTTAATGAAATGTGTGGATCTGGTAAAAGAAAAAGGAAAACTATAAAAAGACTTAACATTAGCAATTCAAATTATTCTATGTCAAAACGACGTAAAGTTAATAAGAAAAAGAAACTAAAAGATATTTTTAACTAATCATGGTGAAATGTATGAAATCTGAATTAGATATTTTTAAAACTCAACCTATTCAATCCAGTATTTCACGATCTGAGGAGGTTTCTTACAATCCAATTGCTTCCCTAGACAATCCGTCAACAATCGAATTTCTATCATTAGGTCAATGCTGAAGGATGTGTAAAAGAATACGTAAGAAAATATATTAGAACGTATGTGGAAAACCAGCCAACTATATTAAAAGATGAAATATACATTCCATTAAACCGGTTTAATGTTCAATGTAATTATTCTAGATTATGTTTTGAGATTCCATTTTTATTAAAAGAATTAATAGATAAATATTTAAATATAAATCAAGAGAATAAAATGTTAGAATAAGATTAAACTGTAAAATAAAATTATAATAAAAAATTTTAAATAAACTTTATTTACTTTTGTTTTTACAATTACAATAAAATATGGCAATAGCAAAAACAACACAATAAGTAAACAAAAATGTAAAAAATAATATTAAACATCTACAATAATACGGATATAATGTGGTTGATTGCAAATTCTCTTTATCATTGTCCAAAGATTCAGAAACTTGCCCTCTTTCTACAAAATTACTGTCCATTTGAAATGTTAAAATATTAAATAACGAGACTTTTTGAGAAAATTAAGTATTTTTTTTTATTAATTTGCAGTGTTACTAAGATTAGAACTGACAACTGACTGAATAAAATTTCAAATTTTGAAAAGGTATAAAAAGAATGCATTATCTTTATTGGTATTTATTTTAAGAATGAATGTGAAAGATTTCTTAGAAAAATACTCATTTACATTATTAGATGAACACAAAACTTATATTTCAAATTTAGACAATTATTTAGAAAAATTTCTTGGTAAAGAACAGTACAGTTCAAAATATGGTACACATTTTAGTTGCTGTCCTTGGGCTTATAATAATTGTACGTCAGGGCCTGACACTTGTGAATGCTATTTTGTAGAAAAATATAACAAAGAATTAGAAAAGTTAATTAAATGGTATAAGCATAATGTCAAAAGTTCAAATTGTAATGGAAATTCATAGACCAGCAAGGCGTAGATATCCTAGAAGGAAATTCTTACAAAGAGGTTTAAATGATACTTGGCAAATTGATTTAGTTGAAATGATACCATACGTTTAATAATTTTAATAAAGTTTAATAAATAATAAAGTTTAATAATAACGTTTAATAAAGTTTAATAATGGCTTTAAATATATGTTAACTGCCATAGATATATTGTCTAAATACGCATATGCTGAACCTGTAAAAGCAAAGAATGCTGAAAATGTTTTAAATGCCCTGAAATCAATTTTTGAGCGCGCTAAAGTTATACCCAAAAATATTCACTCTGATCAAGGCAAAGAGTTTTTTAATTCACAATTCCAAAATTATATGAGAGAAAAAATAATCAATCACTATCATACATACAGTGAATTAAAAGCATCAATTGTTGAACGATTTAATTGTACAATGAAAAATTCTATGTGGAAAAAATTTAGTCTAAATGGAAATTATAAATGGTTATCTATTCTGCAATCAATAATAAAAGATTATAATTCAAGAAAACATTCTACAATAAAGCTTCCACCTGAAAAAGTTACGCGAAAAAATGAAAGAAATATATTAAAAATATATATATGCAACCTAAAATTTTTCTAAAAAGTAAATATAAGGTTGGTGAATATGTAAGAATAAGTAAATATAAAGGTCACTTCGAAAAAGGCTATCAACCAAATTAGTCAACTGAAATATTTAAAATTGATAAGATCAATAATACCTATCCAGTTACATATCAATTATCAGATTATAAAAATAATCCTATTTCAGGTGGTTTCTACAAAGAGGAACTCACTCCTGTTAAATATCCAAGTTCTTACCTGGTAGAAAAAATTATTAAAAAACTAGGTAATAAAATTTTTATTAAATGGTTAGGGTTCAATGATGATCATAATACTTGGATTAATAAAAAAAATAGTATTTAATAAATTTGAATATATTTGATATTTATTTGTGCTATTTATACTAAAATTTTTAAATAAAAATTTAAACATTATATTTCTAATTAATTATTAACATTAGATCTTTTATATCCATAGGGAAATGAACTACCATCTTCCATAAATTTACGTTTTTCTAACCTAGTTTGATATTTTTTTATTTCAGGAACTGTGATAACTTTATGCTCTTTATTACGTCGAATATTTTGAGAAAGTATGTATATATTGTTGTTTTACTTCACATTTAGCACCGCTTCTTTAATTGTATTAAAATTAATTTTTTGGGAGGTTGTATAGTTTAAACAAATTCCTTTAACTTTACAAACTAGTTTTTCTTCATTGTCTTCCGTACTGTGAACTTTATATGCATAGTTTTTAGGGCCTCCACTTACAAATTCTGTAATGTAACTTCCAACACCATAACATTCTAGTTCATCGGTCATATCTCCTATAAAATCCCCTGTTTGGGGGTTCATGTTCTCCTGTACGACTTATATATATTACGGAATCAGTGTCATAATATAAAACTCTATCCTTTAATTTTTCTAAATAACTATATAATTTTAATCGAGCTTGAGTAGTTGTGTAAGCTGCAATACATACATTTACAGTAGATAATGATTCACCTGCTTCTTCTTTGTACTGCCAATTAACTATAATGTTTTCCTCACTTACTGGAAGAATACCACAAACGTCTATAGATGGATTTGTTAACATGACATATAAATCCTTAGGTTGATTAATAATTTTGTTTTTTGTAAGTTTTCTCTCTGTCCAAATTTACCCCAAAAAAAATTAAGCATTAATTTTGCAAAAGATCGTAGTCCCTGATTATTTACAATTTCATTAAATTCTAGTTGAATATTTTCATTTCTAAGAAAATCCGTTATATACTTCTCTTTCTCTTCCTTTGTTATACAGTTACTAGGCCATCCCGATGCCTGTTGTTTTATTTTTAAAAATTTGTTCATCATTTGTGTGAAAAGACCATCTGTTTTTGTTACACCATTGTATTGACATATGTTGTAACTCCATATTTCATGAATTTCTAATATTTTATATTTCAATTCAAGAGCTTTTAACCCTTCATCAATAATCCATGTTCCAAGTAAAGCTCTTTCGTTATCATTATGTAAACAAAATTCATTTAGGTTTTTTTCCTCACTACATGTGCGACATAAGGAAAACATTAATTTGTTGTTTTGTTTTACAGGTAATACTGGATGTATAAGATTTTCTGGTGGTAAAATTTTTCATTTTATAAGTCCATTCAAATCTTTTAAATTTTGTTTAGTACAATTAACGTTTCCTCATAAACATCTGGATGGACGACAGGAAATTTTCCATATTTGCAAACCCATGGATATAAAGAACAAATATCTATATATTTTATTTTTTCTCCTTTTTTACATTTGTAGTAGTTGTAAACATTATCTGTACGACCACCATAAAAAGAATCCCGAGATTTTAATGGTGAAAGTTGTACTAATGGATGGTTATTTAAGTAATTCATTTTGCTTTTACTTATTTGACAATAAAAATCACATTCCCACATTTCAATTACATTGTAATCTAATCTTTTCAACATATCAGATTTTCTAATAGTTCTATCATATCGTTCAATCATTGTATCATTTTTATCATCATATAAATATGAATTACGATTACGTGGAAAACAGTTAGGATGACCGTGATAATAACATCCATAAAATTCAAAAACTTGATTAGTTTCTGAACAAAAACCATCAACTTTTACCCCGGCTACGACAGCTTCTTTTTGTTTAGCAGCATGTCTAATGTTAATATTCCGTTTTTCCTCCTCCCAAACCAACCATTGAATAGCTGCCTTTGATTGGTTATCTGAATACCTATACCCGTTTTTGGGTATTAAACCAATCGTATCTGGTTTTAAAAAATTACGTCTTAAATGCAAGATTACAAGCAAACGCTATAGTTGTGGCCTCTAGAAAAGGTTCAACGTTACATTCTCTAAGAAAAAATTCTCTGAACTTTAAGCATGATTGCGTTAGTATTGCTACGTCATTTATACAATATTTTACAATATCATTTTCCATATAGAATTCATCATTTTTGTGATCTTCATACCATTTCAGAAATACTTCACGTTCGTTAGTTTTCATGGTATCTGGGTTATAATAACATAATAATAATAATTCAACAGGTGGTAATGGTCCAATATAATTTTTATTTTTCGTTGTATTGAAGAGATGCGGGAAATATCCTTTTTTCAAATCAATTTGTAAATCAAAAGCCTTTGGTAATTTTGATAATGCCATTGCAAAGTAATTAATTGAGTCTATAAATTTTATGTTATCTAATAACATCATGATAATTTTTGAACCTAGTATAATTAGTTTAGTTTTTAAAGAGGTTTTTTCTAATATAATATTTAAAATAAATTGATGGTCAAAAGATTGTCCATTATGTGCTATTACCACGACAGTTTTGAATTCTTTTCTTATCTCCATTATATACATCAGAAATTGCTCTATAATATTTCCCTCTTTAATTCCTCTTCTTCTAAATTTACATGTTTCACAAAAATATAACGAGGACAATGAAATACATGCGTCACATCTTTGCTCGAAAACACACAAATTTGATCCATGTAGTTTAATATCTGATAGAATGCCTCTTATGTACTTCTCTCCAAAAACTTTTTCTTGTTGTGTTTCCAAATCGTAAAATATATAAATAAAATTTTTTAGTTTAGGTTGATTTTTGTTTTGTTGAATAAAACATTTATGATTCTCAGGAACATAGTTACTGCAAATCTTGCAAAAGTATTCACCACATACATGGTTTCTGTTGGCTCTATAAAGTTTTAAGCAAGACAAACATTTTTTAATTTCGTCACAATTACTGTTGCGTTTTGAACTTGACGCCCTATGGTTATCTAAACACATTCGACCTCGAAATGAACGATTACAATCATTGCATAAAATTTGTTTTAAATTATTAATTATAATTTTGACAGCATGGACATGTTCCTGTGCATCTATGATTATTTTTGTTGTTGTATGGATTGTGGCAATCTTCACAATAATAACTGGCGCAAAAGGTTGCAGTCAACGATTTTATTACGTTGTAGTGATTTTTATAAAACAACAAATTTAGCCGTTTTTCAGGTCCAATTCCTTGAAATATTACCTCTTTGCCTCTTGTTCCCCATTTGTACACAACAATTTTATAATTTTTCAAATATTCTTGAAACTTTTTGAGTTCGTGTATTCCACAACCTTCTGCATTTTTAGTTAGTTCGATAGCTTTTAAAGTTTGTAATTTTCCTGTATCATTACGAATTTTGTGTTTGTAGTTCTTATCATTTTTAGTTTGTGATAGTGCCACAATTAAGGCCTGAGGTAAACATAAATTGTTTATGTTTTTCTTAAACTTGTTTTTAATGCAAATTATTCCCTTCCGCTTTAAACTTTCCTCATCATATGATGAATATTTTTGTGATCTTCCTCTCCCAAATGGTAGCCTTACAGAAGTAACTGAAAGACAAAATGTATCTGTGCTTAAACCTGTAACATAAAAATAAAATAAAAGTATTAATAATAAAAATAATAATGAAGTATTTATTTAGTAGTTACCTTTAGAATTACTTTGAAAAATTTTTGATATCATTTCCCATACATCAGAAAATGTTAGATCGCCTGCATTTCTAAAACTTATGCATCCAGGACCATGTTGCTGAAAGCTTTCTCCACAGAATGTTAATCCTACCTTATCCAGAGGGTGCAAATCATTTGTAACATCTTGAATTATTTTATACAATGCGTTTTTTATCCAGTTAACCGGTTCTACGTTATTAGGAACTGAATTAATTATAAACTTGACTATACGTCCGCGTACGTTAAAACGTTTGACTACTGATGCTGAATCACTTTCATTCAAGTGATTCTATCTCCGGTGAATGATTAAAAAATCTTTCTAATAAAATTTTTTTTGACATTTTTTATTTTCTTTTTGTATTGACTCACTTGCTGCAGCTATTTGACCAAACTAACCAAAACTAATTTAAATATTTCGTTTTTAGAGTAAAAAAAAATTTCTTCAAGCAAATATTTGCAACAATGTTTGTAAGATGTATGAATTCTAAAAAAGTAATTACAATAAATTCAATTTTAATTAAATATACGTTAGTAGATTGTATATATTGCATGCAATTGCATTTGATATAAATTATCGAACACAAATATTTTGTTTTTACAGTAAACACCTTTCTTCAAACAAAGTATTTGCAACATTGTATTTTTAATAAATTATATCTTCCTTTTTTTTTCTAATTAAAACTACCTACATCTTTTTGAATCGTTCTTTGAAATAGAAAATATTTCAACAATGTAGTTTGATATAAATTATCGAAAAGGAATTTATAGAATAAATTCAAGTTTAAACACAAATATTTTGTTTTTACAGTAAAGACCTATCTTCAAACAAAGTATTTGCAACATTGTATTTTTAATAAATTATATGTTCCTTTTTTTTCTAATTAAAACTACTTACATCTTTTTGAATCTTTCTTTGAAATAGAAAATATTTCAACAATGTAGTTTGATTTATGAAGCCGAAAGCAGTTACAATAAATTAAAATTTTAATTAATATGCTCTGGTAAATTCTATAGATTTCTAACAATTTTATTTAATATAAATACTGCAGAATTTTATGGAAGAAATCATAGTCTTACTTAAAATCAAGCAAAGTAAACAACATAATCAAGCATGGACAACAACACTGAAGACATATTTTCTTTACACAACCAACACAGGTTGTGCTTCCACCGAAGAGGAAGAAATCCCAGCATCAGCAACAACCTCAACACCAACAAGCATCACAGCACCAGCAACAATCCCAACAACAACAACAACAATACGAACAACACCAATCATATGAGCAACCAAAAAGAAAAAGATGTTTGGAATCATTTAATGCAAAAATAAAAAGAAAAACTTTTTTAAAGGTAAAAGATATGGAGCCAGATGCGCTCTATACAATTAAAAAAGTTAGACTATTACCAACAGTTAATGGACCGTCTTGGGTTTTTGAAACAGAAAATTACATAATTTTCATACCAAAAACCTATCTGGACCTATTCGAAAATAAGGAATTCCGGAAAGAGGAAATTCTAAAAGGCGATCTCTATTTAATTAGCAATCAATAAAATTGTAATAAAAATAAAATTACTAAATAAAAAAAATTTAATAAAAAAAACAAAATTCTGTATTTTACTTGTTTACACTTTTTTTTTGCTTTTAAATTTTCGTTTTTTACAGCTATTTAGATTATATATTTTAATTATAAATAATAGATGTTTAAAAAAAAAATGTTTAAAAAAGAGAAAGTAATTACTTATATTTAATAAAAAACGTTTGCATTTTATTTACATTTTTTTTTTCTCAGGCTTTTCAGTTTAAGCTCTGTGAGAGGTATTTGACTACTTTAGAGAGTCATATAAAAAAAAAAAATAAAAAAAAAAAAATTAGAATAGATGATTCAATATAAGTAGGCAATGTACTATTATATTTCGTATCACCTAATTAGAACAAAAAAAAAAGTAAAACGACTCGTTTCGTAGTTGAGTACTACGAAAAGTAGTACTCAACTTAATACATAACGAAAACGTAATTTGTCTACCATCTGTATGACATAATTACAAAATTTCAATTTAAATCTTCTGATTACATAGTTTCTATTTTAGAATTTTCTACATAGAAATTAATACCCTTTTGATTTTCCTTTTTGTTTTCACCTTCTAATTTCATAACATACAAGCCATCCTATACTAGGTATTCAGAAATTTAAGAATGCAATATATTCTTAATAAATTTATCTTGATAATTCAATTTATTCCTTTACCTTTTCTTCTATCTTTTAAATAATATACAAATATTGTAAACAAAACCAGATTTAATCAAACGAAAAAAGAAAAAGGTACATGTGAACGCTAATTTCTATTTTGAATTTCTTTTTAACCTTTTTATATGCAACATATATATGTAGATATATATTCTACGTTCTTACTATACTATACTATACCAATCTTTTTCCATTCAACTTTTCTTGGCTCTTTCTTTTTCTACCTTTTTAAAATACTACATAGTAATCTAAACCAGATATTCTGCTAAAAAAAAAAAAAAAAACGAAGATGTTAATTGTTATTTTGTATTTCTTCCTATAGTAAACCAACATAAAAAAAAAACACGCATTTCTTAAAGATACACTTTAAAACTAGTTCACCAACATTAAATAACACGTGCTTTAATATTTACATATAATAGTTTTGCTAACTATTTTCATGTTGACCTATTATAATATACAATCAAAGAATCATTCAATTATAGGTTAATTTGCGTGGGCGTGCGATATGGTTTATTAAAAACTAGGTCGTGCGATATGGGCTTATTTTTTCCCATGCAAAGTGCCCCAATACCTACTCACGTTTACATTTTTTACTACTGATTTGAAATAAATTTTTTAAGTACTATTTACCTTTGACAGTAAACTAATGTCAAAAGTTGAAAACTTCTAGGGTTATATTCTTCTTTACGTGCTACATATATTATTGAATCAGTATCATAATACAAAACTCGTTCTTTTAAATTGTTTAAATAAAAATACAATTTCAAACGAGCTTGTGTGGTAGTGTAAGCAGCTATACAAACGTTAACTGTTAATAATGATTTACCTGTTTCTTTTTTATATTCCCAATTTACCAAAATTGATTTTTCGTTTATTGGAGTTATTTGATTTACATTCTTGGAAGGATCAGTAAGAAGAGTAAATAATTCATAAGGCTCATTTATGATTTCAGTTTTTGATTGATTTTCTCTCTGCCCAAATTTACCCCAGAAAGAGTTTAACATTAATTTACCTAATGATCTAAGTCCAAGATTTTTTTCTATTTCGTTAAACTGTAAATTTATGCTTTCCACTTTGGAACTTTTTTTTAAATATTTGCACTTTTCCTTTGCTGTTCTAAAAAAGCTAGACCAGCCTGAAGCTTCTTGTTTAATTTTAAGGAACTTCATCATTTCAGTGAAAATCCCTTTTAGTGATGTAAGGGGGATCATATCCCATACCTCGTATATTTGCACAAGATAGTATCCTGTTTAACAGCTTCTCTTACTTCATCTATAACCCAAGTTCCTAAAATTGATCTCCTACGATTGTCGTGAGAGCAGTTATAATTATTCATTTACAAGGTACTTGTTTAACAGCAGGAAAATATTAGCTTAATATTTTGATTTATGGGCAAAACCGGGTGGTAGAGTTTTTCTGGAGGAAGTATCTATCTATCTTATCGGTAAAAAGTACAAATTAAATTGACGGATAGTGTGTTTTACTTCAAATATAATAAGCTTATATTAAATCTTTTATTATAAATTGAATAAAAAAAAAACAAATAAAATAAAATAAAAATTTTTGTTATTATAAAAATAAAACACAAATTATTGTTTAAAAAAAAAATTTCTATTATAAAATCCAAGAACAACAACAAAGAATCAATAAAAATACAGATTATTATCATTACATTATATATATTATATTATATGTTATATTACTTATATAATATTTGAAAATGAATTAAAAACTATAATTACTAAAACTTGATTAAAAATCTTTGCAAACTTATATATGTATGTATATTTATAAGTAACACAGAATAGATTATATATACAAAATTCAATTTAAAACAATCACTATTTTTATTCTATTATTTTCCTTGAATTATTAACTTGAAGCTTATATATATTATAAGGTAAATATTTAAAATAACTGAATTATATAAGTTAAAATAAACTAAATTAAAATTTAATTTAAAATTAATAATAAACTAAATTATATAAATAGTTGATCTGTCAAAATTTTAAATATATTCACAATAGAGTAAAAATAACACAGTGCTAAACATGAGCGTCATCCGACGTGCGTACCTAACATATTAAAAAATTTTAAATTCTATTGAATTTATTAATATTTATATTACACTTTTATTAATAATAATAAGTGATTAAACTATTGAATATAATTATTTGATAACCAATCAAATTATTGAACTAGTGAATTATTGCTAATTATTAATATTCTATTGAAATAAATTGTTATTATTCTATATAAATTGAATGAAATTTTTTAAATATCTAAAATATTAGTGCCAGAGTATCTAAATTATTTTAATTAGAATCCTCATAATAATCTTTAATAAACTCTTGTGTCTTAATTTATAATTTTCAATTGAATTGTGGGTTATTCATAAACTAATGAATTATTGAATTTTCAATACATAATTATTAATAAACTATTGAATTTAAATTATAACTTAATTGGTAAATAATTCTTTCAAAATTTAATTATGGCTAAATGTGTGGTGTGCAAATCTTCGGATGAAATATACTGTAGATGTATTAAATGTCATTCCCGTCAATCATTGTATCATAGTACCTGTGCTTCCACAAGAATTTGTAACAAATATATTGAGGCCGTATCTATGGAAAATTTGGGATTTAGATGGTTTTGTATTAAATGCACTTCAATTAGCGACGGAAAGGCTTTTAAGCAATTGAACGCATTTAAAAAGGTCTTAAATAAAATGACAAATACCGTCATAAGAGTTTAACTGCTACTCATAAAGAGTTTAACTGCTTTGAAGAAGATTTCTCTTCGTTATTGGGTTAGGCTGTGAGTGATGATAGTGGAAGTCACTTGAGAAAGACTACATCGGATAGGGCGCTTAGGAGTAAATATAAATTGCCCACTACTGATACTGTCGCTCCTACAATTCAAGTAATTTCTCCTGGTTTATCTGTGATGAGTCCTGTTTCTGATTTGGGTTATATAGAGTCTTCAACTTTACCAGCAGATAATGAGAATTTAAATTTACCTTTGACTTTACCGTCGACAGCATTTTCTTCCGCTTTACCGTCGATTGCGAATTCTTTGACAGATGATAATTTGAATTTGATTTTACCTTCTGCTCAACAACCGATCCCAAAGTCTTCGTCAATTGTAGCATCTTCTTCGAATTTAAATGCTTCTAATCAGTATTCTGTTCCTAGTTTTGCTGATACTAATGTGCCAAATTTAACGTGGCTCCAGTGATGTCATCTTTGCATGTTGGTGTTAAAACCATTGATAGTGATGCTGATTATGTTAGTGCGAACCTTGATAATTCTGCTGTCATAAATACAAATGTCAATATGATTTCATCCGTTAATAATGGTTTTATAGGGAACGATAGTAAATTTGCATATTTTGCAGTAAAACGTAAACTTAACTGGCTCCATGTGTCTAGGCTTAGAAATGATATATTTGCAACAGATCTTTTCAATTTTGTTACGGATAAGTCTCATAGCAACTATTCATCATTTGTGTATTTTTTATTTTTTTTTTTACGAGGGTTGGTGGAAAACTCGAAAGTCACCAAAAGGAACTGCACCTGCTTCCTCAGGGTAGTGTTGGACTTTAACCAACCAAAAACAACCCCCCTTTTAAAACCAAACTTTAGGATGGAACCTTTAATACAAATGTACAGTTTGATTTTGGGGATGTGGGAAGGATAATTGTGGAAATTGGAATTGGGAAATTTGGATTATGGGAGATAGGTAGAAAAATTTGGAGGGACATTTTGAAGAAAGATGTTAATGTTCTTCTTAAACTTAAGTAAATCGTACACATATGAATTACCAACTTTAGGGAACACAAACGGGACGTGCGCATGACAAACGAATTTCCATAGGCTATATTTCGCCATCTTGATAACTCAACATGGTAGGGATGAGCATCTGTTTCTCGTTGGAAAACTTTGTGTGGAGGCATTAACTGTTTTATTTCTTTGGAACAAGTGTTAATCCCTACGAGATACCTATAAAACTAGGTCAGTGACCCAATTGTGCGACGGTGGCTGAGTGGAGTGAGCATTGAAGTTACACTGGGGTCGTTGATCAAACGAATAGCTCTGTTTTGCACATTATCTAAATAACCCAGTGCTGTTTGAGGCCCTGCAGCCCAAATATGTGCATTATACTCCATTTTAAGCCTAATGTACGTTTTATAGATATTGAGAAGATCAGATGCGGAAAAGTAAGTTTTGCAGCGATACAAAAAACCCAAACATTTAGCTGCATCCTTAGCTATACCAAAAATGTGATTTGATCAAGTCAATTTCTGGTTTAACCCGACGCCCAGCATGTTTAAATCCGTTGAATGCTGCAAGACTTCTCCCTGAAATAGTAGCTTAGGAAGAGTAGTGGCAATTTCCGCGAGATCAGACAGCATTGTCTTTTTTTGGTATTGAACTCAACTCTGTTGACTTCACCCCATTTTTGAATGTTTGCTAAATCGTTATTTAGCTCACTAATAGTGAAATTTTTCGCTGTTGAATTAATTTGGTGATTAATGTTACAGCGGCTATGAAACTCATAGGAAGCTACAAAGGTGCTGCCGTCTGCGAAACTATCAATCGGATTGTAGGTTAATGAGAGTAGGTCATTGATAAATATTAAGAAGAGAGTTGGGGATAAAACTGATCCCAGGGGGAAACCAGCATTTATTTTGAATTTGTCAGATGAATATTCATCGACCAGTACACGAATCGTGCGATTCGAAAGGAAATATCCAATCCATTTTAGAAAGACTCTACCTAGACCTAATGCTTTGCATTTCGCCAATAGAGCATCGAGCCAAACACGATCGAAAGTCTTAGAAATATCAAGAGCCACAACATCAGACTCACCAGAATGATGAAGGTTGATGCTTAGCTTCTCACAAAGATAAGTCATGAGATCACCGGTTGAACGACGGGCTCTGAATCAGTATTGACCTTTGTGGTCCAGGTATTTCACAAGCTTTTGGTTCACTATTTTCTCCATTACCTTGGAGAGGACCGAAGTTATAGCAATAGGGCGGTAGTTGGAGGGATCGCTTTTATTACCTTTTTTGGGAATTGGGGAAACATGCGCAACCTTCCATTGGGTAGGATGAATACCCGAAGTGAAGGAGAGATAGAAAAGGTTGCGCAGAGGTTTTGAAATAGTGGAGTAGGTATTTTTTAGCACCATGGTGGTTATACCATCTGGACCGGCTGACTTATTTGCATCAAGATTTTTAAAATGTTCATCACCGCTCGCGTCCTAAGTAAATTTTACCGAAGGAGCAGCCAGCTGCTGGAACAGAAGGTGGCACCTGAGCTGACTGTGACAGTTCCGAATTGAAAGCGAACTGCTTGCCAAATAAGTTCGCCTGTTATTATCAATAAGTGGTGGAAAGGAAGACCCTCTAAGGTTTTCCTTTAGATTTTTGGCAAATGACCAAAAAGATTTGCTATTCTTTGGCATGTGGATGATTTTTCGTTTCAACTTTTGGTTGAACATGAATTTTCGCTTATTGATAACTCTCTTGCATTTGTTTCTCACCACTATATAGCTGGCCCTGCGAGCCTCTGACCTATTGTTTTGGTACTGTTTAAAAGCCTCCTCTTTTCTAGAAATGGCTTCTGTGCAAATACGATTAAGCCAAGATTTGGGACTCTTCTTAACAGATTTCAATAAAGGAGGGATGAATAACCTCATTCCAAATAAAATAGTTTCACTAATCGCATTTGCAGCAAAGTTAACATTTCGGTTGCAGAAGCAGAATGACCAATCAAAGGCTCTAAAAACGTTGTTAAGGCCCTCCCAGTCGGCATGGCTGTAACATCAAACTAATTTTTTGGGAGGGGATTTCTAGTTGAAGATTGGGCTTACCCGGAAACTTGTGTTAACCAAACAATGGTCGGAATTACCCAGGGGACAACCAATTGAAACCACATATTTTTCAGGGTGTGTGATGAGAAACAGATCCAAGAGGTGACCTTCATGATCAGCACGGTCCGGGATCCTAGTGGGATTTTGGACAAGTTGAGAAAGGTGGAACAGTGTTGAGAATAATTCAACTTGTTTCCTAATTGAGTTTTGACTCGGGGAGATGTTGCTAGAAAAATGAAGCCAGTCCCTGTTATGAATATTGAAATCTTCTGCCAGAACAATTTCAGTTTCTGGAGATGCGTCTAAAATTTCATTGATAGATAGATAGATTTTCAATTTCCATTGCAGTTACTTGTTCATTTGAGTTGGGTGATCTGTATAGGAAACAGAAATGTATGACATGTTTTTCAACGAGAATTTTGATCCAAATGTAATGAAAGGTTGGGCTAGAACATTTATATTTTGGATGTGTGTTGATAGCGATGTCATTTTTTATATAGACAGCTATACATCTTTTGGGTACGAAGTGTGAAATAAGTGAGTAGCCGGTAACATTAAAATTATTATTGTGGTTACTGACTTGTGTTTCACATACGGCTAAGATTGCTGGTTTAATTGAACTAAGATGGCAATCGACGGCATGAAAATTCGTTTGCAACCCGCGTATGTTACAAAAATTAACATTAAAATTGGTAATTTCATGGAAAAAATTAATATAAAAGAAAAGTTAAGATAATAAATAATAATATTAAAATTGAAATGTAGTTTAAAATTAAAATCAAAAGCAAAATTAAAATGAAATCAGTTGAAATTGTAATCAAAATCAAAATTAGACTTAAAATCAATTTTAAAATTAACCAAGATCAAAATCTGACTTAAGATAAATTAAAGTATGTAAATTAAGATTAAAGTAAAAATTAAAATTAACAAAAATTAAAATTTATTCAAAATTAAAATCAAAAGTAAAAGTGCACGATTTAAATAACCCGAACTTGACAACACTTTAAAATAAATTACTATCAATATTGATATAAAGTATTAATGTTGATATAAAGTATTGATATTGACCAATACTTTATATCAACATTAATACTTTTCAATATTTTGCCTTAAGTGAGAAAATGGTTTATAACAACGTTCAACAGTTTTTAACATACACTTTTAATTGACCTTATTGAACGCAGGTACAACCAAAGACTCACTAAAAGCAAAACTTACCACCAGAAATTAATCAATTAGATTACGGTAATTACTATGGTGGTAATAAAAAAAAATTGAGCGAATTGAGAGTCGAAGAAGAACACCAGCATCCATCATACATGTGGGAGGGAGATGGATATATAATTGTTTTGTTTACGACAAGTTGATATTAAGATGAAATAAATAAAAAAGAAAAGTAAATTAATGTAAACAAAACCAACCGTGCGCGTATAGTTCGAAAAAAATAAATCAAAAATTAAATTAAATCAAATAAAAAAAAAAGTTAATATGTAGATAAATTTATAAGTGGAAAAAAATAACAAATAAAATTTGTATGTTGTTAAATAAATTAAGAATACTTATCTTGCCGCCATTGGAGTGCAGCCATACAATTTAAAATTTAGTTCAATATATTACACTTTTAAAAATATTTTTTTTTAGTGAAAGAAAAAATAAAATTAAAAAATTAATCAAAAAAGTTCACTAGTTTAATTTAATTTTAAAAATTAAAAAAAAAAATATAAGTAAAGAAAAAAACAAAGTTCATATAATAAAAAAGTTTTTAACTAATTAAAAAAAAGTGTTGTCAATTCAAAGGTGAAAAGGAATATTCTTGACCAAAAGGGATCAAGATATATCGCAGTTACATTTTATTTCGTTCAAGCTTGGTGTCCCCGATAACGTCAGTAGGTAACCCTGCACTTTGGGATGGGAAAAAATCAATTAAAACACAATTAAAATTGCCCGACATGCTGACCTACATTTTGATTAATGGGTTTAATGTAGGTTATGCTTAATTAGTAGGTTAAGAGTTTGTTTAGGTCGGCTCTTAATTAAGAAAATTGTATACTTGATTTAAATACTAGGCGCACATATAAAAGTAGTAAGAAAATTTTCTTATATGAAAATAAAAAACAGAAAAAATTTTTTATTTTTAAATCTACAGAGCATCTTTAAAATTGAAAGAAAAAAAAAATTTTGCATTTAAAAACAAAAAGAAAATAAAAAACTTGGTCTTTATAATAGCATGCTTACATAAAAATGTGGTCTCTTCTGAATAGATACATATTTGTGTTTTTGTAATTTAAGAATTTATAGAAGAAAAAAGAAAACGAAAGTAATCAATTAATTGACTGCATGTCGTGTAAGATATTTTTTTATTTTTTAATTAATAAATATTAAAAAAAAAAAAAAAATAAAAAAATATGAATAAAAAGAAAACAAACAGCAAATCAAAAATATGGAACTGGTTAAACTAAAAATGTACTCTTTACTCTTGATATGCATTTATGTTTATTTTTTTGTTTTTGTATGGAATAAAAAATAATTCAAAGATAGGTTAAGTGATTTTCGTATTTATTTTGAAAATATAAGATAAAAATAAAACACATTTATTTTTATGTTTGAAATCTTTTATTATTATATTTTTATTTAAATCTAAGTTGAAACATTTTTTTACGATGATCATATGTTAAAATTGCAGAAATAGTGAGACCAACTTTTTCTATACGTCTTTGAAATCTACTTCTATCACGTGCGTATTCTTCCCAATGACCTTCCCGTGCTGATCTGTAAGCATACTCCCATACATGCATAACGTGAATTTCTTGTTTACTGTTGAAGTGAACTTTTTTAGTTTTGTTATTTAAATTCATATCGTGCAAGTATGAAAATTGAAAGTCTTAATCTAACATTTTTTCCTTTAAAAGATACATATATACATTATAACAATTTTTAACAGCACACCTGAAATTGTTGTTTGATAAGTGTATAGGACAATTTGATTTAAAATTATCAATCTTTTGTAATGACGGCAAGTTTCTGCTTAGATCTTCTATTTTAACACTGTCAATGTACTTTTGAAGAAAAAGTTTTTTTTGTTCTCCTTTAACATAAATTTTTTCAGCAGGCTCTAAATAGTGTTTTAATATACATTTTACATCTAAATATTCAACTAAACCGTTATTCCATGTAAGACCGTTTATTTTACTTTCGCAATACTGGTTATTATATTTTATATCGTGATTAAGTTCTTCTGCGGGGTACGGTGCTTTGAAGTGATACACAGTTGGAATTAAACTTCCTTTTTCAAGTATGGCTAACTCTTTTAGGAAATATTGCTTTTCATTTCCTTGTAAAAATTGTAGGTCAACTATGAGAACTTGTTTAACCATGTCGAAGGCTTATTGAAGAATGTTTCATAGAATAACTAAATTTACATTTATATTCCCTTCGGGAAAAGAGCTTTTCATATAAATATAGGTTAGCAGAGTCAGTTTTTAACTAATACAACTATGCTGTTTCACCCGTTTACGATGATGGTGGCGGGTCCATCATGCTGTGGTAAAACCACTTTTATTCATAATTTAATAACACATAAAAAAGAAAATATACAACCACATATTAATAGAATAATTTGGTGTAATCCAGACAAAAATGCCGTTCCAAAATATATTAAAGATGTGGAATATAGTAACACTATTCCAGATTTTAATGATAATCAAAAACCTTTGTTAATTATTATCGATGATATGATGTTAAATTCTCATGATAAGTATGTATGTGATTTATTTACTAGAGGATCTCATCATAGAAATTTATCTGTAATATTTGTAACACAAAATGTTTTTCACCAGGGAAAATTTTCAAGAGATATTTCACTTAACTGTAAATATTTAGTACTTTTCAAAAATCCAAGAGATAAATCGCAGATATTACCTCTAGCTCGCCAAATATACCCCAATCAAATCAAAGCATTTGAAAAAGTATATAATGATGTGACGTCAGTCCCATATGGCTATATATTAATAGATCTTACTCAGGACGTTAATGATATATTTCGATTAAGAAGTGATATATTTGGGAAAGGTTTGTGTTATTGTACGAGAGATCAATTAGAACAATTTGCGGAGGAATATGAAACGTTTGAAAACCAATCGTCATATATTGCACCTATTAAAAGCCTCTAAACCAAAATTCCAGAAAGTAATTATAAAACACTGTGACCCTGAAGTAATAAAAACATTTTGCGAAATCTCTTTAAATATTTTAAAAGGTAATTGTAATCTGAGTAAAAAAGCAACAACCCAATTACGAAAGTATAAAAAAGAATTAAGATCACTCATTTGCTCGAAAAAATCTATAAATAGCAAAAGAAAAATCATTATTCAACGTGGTTATTTTTGATCAAGTTGCAAACAAATGTTGTTTTCCCACATCCAGATGGTCCCGCCACCATCATTGTAAATGGATGATTAAAATATATCATTATTGGTTCGCGTTTTAAAAGTCATTGAAAGGTAATTAGATTTGCTCTTCAAATATATAAAAGCAAAAACGTGTATAACTTATTCTCAATTTAAAAGATGGAGGTAAAAGAAGTGGAAGAGTTTTTAAAATCATATTCCTGTGTGTTATTAAATGAGCATAAACAACGTATTTTTCACATGTATAAATACATTAAAGAATTTTCAATAACAGAAAAATTTACGTCAATATACGGAACTCATTTTGCTCTTTGTCCTTGGGCTTACGACAACTCGTCATCTGGACCGGATACATGTAACTGTTGCTCTATAGAAAATTATAAAATAGAATTGGAAAATCTGATTAAATGGTACAAGTATAATGTCACGGGCACAAATAGTATCGGAAATACATAGACCAGCCAGACGAAACTTTCGTCGAAGAAAATTTAATCAGAAAGGTTTAAACGATACATGGCAAATTGATTTAGTAGAAATGATTCCATATGCAAAGTATAACAAAGGAAATAAATATTTATTAATTGTAATAGACATCTTTTCGAAATATGCTTATGCTGAACCAATTAAAACTAAAAATGCTAATAACGTTTTACTTGGTATGCAAAACATTTTCAAACGTGCTGGAACACTCCCAAAAAATATTCAATCTGATCAAGGTAAAGAATTTTTTAACAAAGAATTTAGAAAACTTATGGAAAGAAAAAAAATTAATCATTATCATACATATTCTGAAATGAAAGCATCCATAGTAGAACGTTTTAACCGTACTTTAAAAAATTCAATGTGGAAGCAGTTTAGTTTTCAGGTTAATTATAAATGGATATCTATTTTACCCTCACTTATTGAGAAATACAACTCAACATATCATCGGACAATTAAACTTCAACCTAAAAAAGTTACAAAAGCAAACGAGAAATATATTTTGAAGAACATTTACATGCAACCGAAATTTTATCAGAAAGCAAAATATAAAGTTGGAGATTATGTACGCATAAGTAAATACAAAAGAAACTTTGCAAAAGGTTATCAACCAAACTGGTCAACAGAAATATTTACAATTAAAGAAGTAAAACGCACAGATCCAATTACTTACAACTTACTTGATTATACAAAAACACCGATTTCAAGTTCTTTTTACGAGTATGAACTTACTCGCGTCAAAAATCCTGACACTTTTCTTGTTGAAAAAATATTGAAAAGAAAAGGAAATCAGGTTTTTGTTAAATGGTTAGGTTTTGATAAAGATCACAATTCTTGGGTAAATAAAAACGATATTATATGAAACTAATTTGCTTTTTTATTTTTAATTTTTTTTTTTTTTTTTTGCACATTTATAGCTAGCCATAACTCACTTCAAATTTGCAATGTAAAAATACTAATAGTTGACGTTTATTTATTCGCAAAATACAAAGTAGTTAATATAATAATTCAATTAACATTAACATAAATTCATATCAAACACCTGCATTTTTTCTTTAAAAATTTTTTCTGCAACACAATAAATCTATTTGATTTTATAATGCTTTAATTTGTATCTACAATAACAGAAAATTTAATTTACTTATACAAAGTAGCAAAAAATTTAAGAATAACTGACTTTTTTATTTGCAAAATACAAAGTAGTTAATATAATAAATCAATTAACATTAACATAAATTTTTCTCAAACACCTGGATTTTTTCTTTAAAAATTTTTTCTGCAATAAACACAACAATTAATCAATAAATACATTTTTTTTAAATTACTTTAAAAATAGGATACAATATCAAGGTCAATATCTGCATTTTATTTATCTCATAAATAACAACTGCATTCTTGTGTTAAAATAACTGATTGACCGTGAAAGCTTTTTATTAAAAAATAAAATAAATTCTTATTATTTACAATAATCTATGTTACTATATACTATCACAACAAGATCATTGCACTTACTTGTATTATTTACAAAAGCTTTTTCCGGAAACTAATCATGCAACCGGTAGAAATACTACACACCTGTTTAGGTCATTGCACTATCTACTTGTTCCACATTATCTAGTTGACCTTCTATATTATTTACAAACACTTTTCCGGAAACTAATTATGCAAACGCCAATCACGACATCTAATTTGCTACCTGTTTTTTTAGACTACAACATTCCTTAAAAAAGCTCTCAACAACAAAGTAAACGCCCAAGGTCATTGACCTAATTTGCATAATTATTTTCCCATGCCAAAGCGCTACTATTACTTTGACCTAATTTGCATAATTATTTTCCCATGCCAAAGCGCTACTATTACTACTGAAATCATTATCTTCAAATACCGCAACTTTTTGTTGCGGTATAAATATAATATTATTTAGGGTCTCGAAGATCCATTTTTCACCGTAAACGGTGTTAATTTTTTTAATTTTTTGTAATTTATAGAGCCTACTTGGCTCCATATCTTTAACCTTTAAAAATTTTTTTAAAGGTTTTTTTTTTTTTTGAATTAAATAATTCCACCAGTTTTCTTTTTTTGGTGGAATTTGATGTTGACTCCTGGTACACAAAATGCTGTGCCAGCAAATGTTCGATTTGTTCTGGTTGCTGATAAAATGCTGAATGCTGATGTTGTTGTTGTTGCTCTTGTTGATGATGTTGCTGTTGTTGTTGTTGTTGTTGTTGGTGCTGGTCATGATAAACTGACATTTTAGTCATCTTCTTCTTTTTTAAAGGAATTTGAGGCTGAATGGTTACATCATCCAACACGTAAACCTTGTCAAATTCCTGTGCCATTCTGCTTGTTTCAAATTAAACTGATATTTTTATAAAAATCTTGATGTATTTATATATAAATTTCGAGTAAAATATTAAAACATAATAAAACTTTAGAACTCTTGCAAATATTTTCTAAGTTGAAAGGGTAAAATCTATAAATATGTCAGTTGATTACAATGTTGCTAATATTTTATGCAGAAAAAGCGTAATTTATTAAAGTGCCGTTTGATTACAATGTTGTAATACTGTTTTCTATTTGAAATACGTATAAGATGAGAATCTAATTTTTAATGAAATATAATTTATTATAGTGCCATTTGATTACAATTTATATCTCTATGATAAGTTTTAAATTAAATTGTAGTATGAAAATTACAATGTTGCATAGAATTTTCTATTTAAATCTTAAGATAGGATTTAATTGGGGTTCTAATTAAAACTACTAAAATTTATTAAAGCGTCATTTTAATTTAAAAGAATGACTTTGTATTTGAAAATTTAATATTATTCTGTTATTCAAACATTTAACATCTGAAATTCGTATAAAGAAAATGTCGAAAAAAATTATTTTACAAAGATTTCTTACCGAAACTATAACGCCTTATATAATAGAAAGTGAGAATTCGACATTTGTTAAACGGTTTAATATGAATGGTCGTAAAATAAAATTTGTAATTAAATCCGTACCTGAAAATAGAGAACCAATTAGTTGGATTAAGGATGCTATACATCAAATAATCAGGATTGCAGTCGAAGATGTGAATTCCACTGATAAGATTGGGTTAACATTTTGTGGAGAGAGCTTTGAACATCAAGGTCCTGCGTATCTCAGTTTTAGATCCGCTCACGAACTTAAATTTAGCGACGTTTGGGATGTAATTTCTAATGTTTTTCAAAGTAATTCTGAAGGTAGTTATTTATAATGCATTTTTAGTTTTATTTTTTATAAAATATTTTTATTTTACATCTATAGGCTTAAGTACAGACACATTTTGTTTAACAGTAACCCGTGTTAGATTACCCACCGGTAGAGGCAGAAATAATAAATATTCAAATTATAAAGAGGAATGCTTAAAAAGGAAAGGAATAATAACAATAAAAAACAGCGATAATTTATGTCTACCACGTGCACTTGTGGTTTCAATAGCTAAAATTGAAAATTTTATTGAATATGAAAAAATTCGAAAAGATATAGGAAAACTTCAAACTTTAACAGCTTTAAAATTATTAAAAACATCAAAAATAACAATTCCAACTGAAGGTTGCGGAATTCATGAATTGAATCAATTTCAAAAATTTTTACATAAACACAAAATTATTGTATATAAATATGGAACAAGGGGTGCAGAAGTAATATTTGAAGGATTTAATAACGGAAAAAAAATTAACTTGCTATTCCATAATAATCATTACAATGTAATAACTTCGCTAACAGCTGCTTTTTGCACAGCATTTTATTGTGAAGAATGTCATATTCCGTATTCTAAGAAAAATGAACATAGGTGTTCGAAAAGTTGTCCTTGCTGTCAAAACTCACCAGCTTGTTCAATTAATGTTAAAAATATTTTATGTTTGCAGTGCAATCGCACATTTCGTGGTCAGTCATGTTTTGAAAATCATAAGGCTTCCAGTTCAAAAAATAGAAGCATCTGTGAAGAAATTAGGAAATGCAAATCTTGTTTTAAAGTTCATAAAAGTTGTAGGACTCATATATGTGGAGAATATTTTTGTAAAATTTGCGATAATCATGTTCCTGAAAACCATAAATGCTTCATTCAGCAAGACAAAAAAAAAGTAAATTTTGAAAATTGCATTTACGTATTTTATGATTTAGAAACAAGACAAGAAGAAATTAACTCTACAAAAATAAAAGAACATGTTCCAAGTTTATGTGTGGCTCAATTGAGATGCTTTAAATGTATAAACATTGACTCTCTATACTTCTGTGGAAAATGTAAATTAAGAGAAAGAATTTTTAAAACGAAAAATGTGATAGACGATTTCATGGAATTTATTTTTAAATTAAGAAAGGAATTCAAAAAGATTGTCATATTTGCTCATAATGGACAAGCGTTTGACCATCAGTTTATTCTGAATTATATTCTCAATAAAACTGTACTTGAACCAAAGTTAATTATACGAGGTACAAAAATTATTGTTATGATAATTGATAATATTAAATTTATTGATTCTATGAACTACTTTCCTATGGCCTTGGCAAAATTACCAAAAGCTTTCAATTTATCGATCAATTTGAAAAAGGGTTATTTTCCACATCTATTTAATAAATTGGAAAATGAAAATTATATTGGCTCACTTCCAGAAATTAAATACTATAACCCTAATACAATGAAAGCAAATGAGCGTAATGAATTTTTAATGTGGTATGAACAAAATAGAAACTCAGAATTTAATATGGAAAAAGAAATTTTAGAATACTGTAAAAATGATGTTGAAATTCTAACTAAAGCATGTCTGGTTTTTAGAATTTTTTTTTTAGAAGAATGTAATGTGGAACCGTTTTTAGAAGCAACAACAATAGCTTCCGCCTGTAATCTTGTATATAGAAGAAACTTTCTCAAATCGAATACTATAGGCATTATACCAAGAAAACGATATAGGATGGTAGACAATCAATCAAAAATTGCCTTGCAATGGCTTCTTTGGGAAAAAGATTTGAGAAAAATTGATTTGAAATGTGCATTTAATGGAAAAGAAAAGCAAATTGGAAATGTTAGGGTCGATGGATTTTGCGAAGAGACTAAAGAAATATTTGAATTTTATGGTTGCTATTATCATGGACATCCAAAATGTTTAACAAATCAAAGGGATATACCATTACATGATAACTCTGGCGATACTTTGAATCTACGATATGAAAAAACATTAATGAGATCAGAGTTTATAAAATCATGTGGATATAAAGTTATTGAGATGTGGGAATGTGAATTTCGGGAGCTAATGAGGCACAATGAAAATATGAGATATTTAGAAAACCATTCATTAATTAATTTAGTTCCTTTAAATCCACGTGATGCATTTTATGGCGGAAGAACGGGAAATACTTACACATATTACAAATGTAAACAAGGAGAAAAAATTAAGTACATAGATGTATGTTCCTTATACCCATATATTTGTAAACGAGGGAATTTTCCCATAAACCATCCTAAGATTTATGTTGGAGAAGATGCCTGCTCCAAGATAAACATAATGACTATTGATGGTATTATTAAATGTAAAATCTTACCACCAACAAATCTATTACACCCCGTGTTACCTGTCAAACAAAATAATAAATTGATGTTCTCACTATGTAGCACTTGTAGTGAACACAAATATCAAGGAAAATACTGTGAACATACAGACGATGAAAGAGCATTAGTAGGAACTTGGGTAACTGATGAAATTAAAAAAGCAATTGAAAAAGGGTATAAACTTTTAAATATTTATGAAGTTTGGGAATACGAAACAGTAAAATATGACAATTGCAATGGTATTGATGGCTTATTCACTAAAATGATGAACAAATTTATAAAGATTAAACAAGAAGCTTCTGGATGGCCAATAAAATGTCAAACTCAAAAAGAAAAGGAAGAATATATTGATAGTTTTTTTGAAAAGGAAGATATTAAATTAGAATACGATAAAGTAGTTAATAACCCTGGTTTAAGATCTTTTGCTAAAATTATTTTAAACTCATTCTGGGGAAAATTTGGGCAAAGGGAAAATCAACAACAAACCACCATTATAAATCAACCTTTTAAACTTTACGAGTTAATAACAAACCCCTCTGTAGAAGTATGTCACATATTTCCAGTAAATGAAGAAAACATAGTGGTTAGCTGGAAATATAAAGAAGAAGCAGTAATTTCTTTATCTACTGTCAATGTAAGTATCGCTGCTTATACAACAACACATGCTCGTCTTCAACTTTACAGTTATTTAGAGAAGCTGGATAGTAGAGTATTATATTACGACACCGATTCAGTCTTGTATATTAGCCGAGAAGGAGAATATGAACCACAAATAGGCGAATTTATAGGAGACATGACTGATGAGTTAGAAAGTTATGGTATAGGAAGTTATATTACAGAATTTGTAAGTGGTGGTCCCAAGAACTACGCCTACAAAATTTACTGTACAAAAGATAATACAGAAAAAATTGTTTGTAAAGTTAAAGGATTCTCTCTTAGTTATGAAGCTTCTCTAAAAATTAATTTCAATAGCATAAAGGAAGCAGTTTTAAATTCATTGAATAATACAGACACATACGTCATTTCAGAAAATATTCGTCGAAATAAAAATCATGATGTACTTACGATTCCCGAAATAAAAAAATATCAACCAAAATCGGAAAAACGAAAATTTAATGAATATGGTAGTTCTTTACAGAAAAAAACAGAAATAACAGAAAAAAAAGCACATATTGATAAGTAAATCAAAATTAGACATTATTTACATATATATACTAAGTATATATAGTTCTATACTTTCGATTTCTTTTATGATCATTACATTTTTTAAAATCTTAATAAATTCACAATAAATTCTTAACATAAACTCGTTATTATTTGTATATTATAATTTTTTAAAATCAGGAACTATACTATCATAGAATCATTCAACTTTTACATTATATTCTTTTTATATCAATTCCTTGCTTTGACTAGATAACTAGTGATTTGTATACTCGTATATTAATTTAACAAAAAACAAGTCTTAATTTTTTTTTTCTTTTTTTAGTTTAAAACTAGAACTCTTTGAATTATTTTTTATTCCATACAAAAACAAAAAAATAAATATAAATGCATATCAAGAGTAAAGAGTACATTTTTAGTTTAACCAGTTCCATATTTTTGATTTGCTGTTTGTTTTCTTTTTATTCATATTTTTTTTTTTTTTTTTAATATTTATTAATTAAAAAATAAAAAAATATCTTACACGACATGCAGTCAATTAATTGATTACTTTCGTTTTCTTTTTTCTTCTATAAATTCTTAAATTACAAAAACACAAATATGTATCTATTCAGAAGAGACCACATTTTTATGTAAGCATGCTATTATAAAGACCAAGTTTTTTATTTTCTTTTTGTTTTTAAATGCAAAATTTTTTTTTTCTTTCAATTTTAAAGATGCTCTGTAGATTTAAAAATAAAAAATTTTTTCTGTTTTTTATTTTCATATAAGAAAATTTTCTTACTACTTTTATATGTGCGCCTAGTATTTAAATCAAGTATACAATTTTCTTAATTAAGAGCCGACCTAAACAAAACTCTTAACCTACTAATTAAGCATAACCTACATTAAACCCATTAATCAAAATGTAGGTCAGCATGTCGGGCAATTTTAATTGTTTTTTAATTGATTTTTTCCCATCCCAAAGTGCAGGGTTACCTACTAACGTCTACAATAAGCTACTCGATCCTGCTTTTTGGCCTGCTGGTGTTCACGTGAGAATATTTAACTTCGAAAATCAATTAGACAAACTTTAAACAATATTGCCTCAAAAAACGAATCGGGTGCCCAATTGCAAATGAGAAGTTAGCCTCCGGCGGGAATATACCTGATGCCGAAGATGATTCAAGTCCTTTCGCTTTTATTTTCGCTGTGATTTTAAGCAACTCAGCCACTGTAAATTTTTCTAATTCTTTCACTAAATCTTTAAATATTTATTATCAAAATATTCATGGGATGCGTACTAAACTGAGAGATTTTAAATTAGCTGTACCGGAAAATGACTTTGATGTGATTGCATTTACTGAAACTTGGCTTTATCCAGGAATATATTCATCTGAATTCTTTGATGAACAATGTTATAACCGCTTCAGAGCTGATCGCTGTCAACATCAATCTCAAAAAGGTGGAGGAGTATTGATTGCTGTGCGTAAGAAATTGAATTGCTGACCAATCTCTCTTAAACATGCCTTTGTCGAACAGATATATATTATGATTTTTGATCCATTTGGTATTGGATTAAATCTTTTTGTTTGTTTATCATATATTCCTCCAAATTCTTCTTTTGAAATTTATAAGCAACATACTGACAATATTTTTGAGAAGGACGTCTAAAGAATATGATCTTACCGTTTCTCTTGGCGACTTTAATTTAAACTCAGTCAAATGGATTATGAATGATGAGGACAAAATTTTGATCCTTACTCAAGTATCTTTAGCAGCTCAGTCATATTTTATTGATGGATTACTGGCACATGCCTTAATACAAATCAACAATGTGTATAACATGTTTGGTAAATTTCTTGATTTGATATTTGTATCGAGTGATTTTCATTATGCTGTTAAAACTGTTGAGTTTCCTTTAGCTGCAAGTGATTGCCATCATTCACCGGTAGTTACTGAGCTGAAACTTTATCATTTTCATTCAAATGATGCTATTATTAATCAGTCGAAGACGGTTGCTGAATATAATTTTAGAAAGGCAGATTTTCATGCATTGAAATAGTGTTTTCATAATTTGGATTGGGTTTCTATATTTAATTCTATTAATGACTTAAATTGTTATTATGACTATTTTTTAAATAGTGTTAATGATGCATTTCGTACTTTTGTTCCTTTGAGACGTCCCGTAGGCAATAGTGGTCCGAAGTGGATAACAAGGGGATTAAAAAGACTCAAAAAAGCCAAAAACAAGGCGCATAAAAAGTACACTATTTCTCTGAGCGATAAGGACCGTAAAGTATTTCTACAACTTAGACGTGAATATGAGTTTCTACATAGATTTTTATATAAACAATATATGCCACAAATGGAAGATGATATTAGGAATGACCCTAAACGATTTTGGGTTCATGTCAATCGAGTTAGAAATAGTTCAGCTTTGCCCATCCATATGACTTATATGTCTAAGAGGTCTTTGGATACGCAGTCCGCCGTAATCTTTTTTTCTGAATTTTTTAGTGGTATTTATAGTGATAGTCGGTCTCTAAGCCTTGATTGTAAGTAGGTATAGGGGCACTTTGGCATGGGAAAAAATAAACCCATATCGCACGACCTAGTTTTTAGTAAACCATATCGCACGCCCACACAAATTAACCTATATTTGACTGACCTTGAGTTTTAGAGAAACCGGAAGTGTTGTGACCTGGATTCTGTTAGAAGTTGGGGTAAAACAAGTCTTTTAGAGCTCTTTGATTGTATATTATAATAGGTCAACATGAAAATAGTTAGCAAAACTATTATATGTAAATATTAAAGCACGTGTTATTTAATGTTGGTGAACTAGTTTTAAAGTGTATCTTTAAGGAATGCGTGTTTTTTTTTTTTGTGTTGGTTTACTATAGGAAGAAATACAAAATAACAATTAGCATCTTTGTTTTTTTTTTTTTTAGCAGAATATCTGGTTTAGATTGTAGTATTTTAAAAAGGTAGTATTTAGTATATGTAGTATTTTAAAAAGGTAGAAAAAGAAAGAGGCAAGAAAAGTTGAATGCAAATAGATTGGTATAGTATAGTATAGTAAGAACGTATAATATATATCTACATATATATGTTGCATATAAAACGGTTAAAAAGAAACTCAAAATAGAAATTAGCGTCCACATGTACCTTTTTTTCGTTTGATTAAATCTGGTTTTGTTTATAATATTTGTATATTATTTAAAAGATACAAAAAAAAAAGGTAAAAGAATAAATTGAATTATCAAGATAAATTTATTAAGAATATATTACATTCTTAAATTTCTGAATACCTGGTGTAGGATGGCTTGTATGTTATGAAATTAGAAGGTGAAAACAAAAAGGAAAATCAAAAGGGTATTAATTTCTATGTAGAAAATTCTAAAATAGAAACTATGTAATCAGAAGATTTAAATTGAAATTTGTAATTATGTCATACAGATGGTAGACAAATTACGTTTTCATTATGTATTAAGTTGAGTATGCTTATTTTTTCTAATTTTCATTTTAAAAATAAATTTCTCGTTTTACTTTTTTTCGTTTTAATTAGGTGATACGAAATATAATAGTACATTGCCTACTTATATTGAATCATCTATTCTAATTTTTTTTTTTTTTGTTGGTTAACTAGTTTTACAATAGGAAGAAATACAAAATAACAATTAGCATTTTCGTTTTTTTTTTTTTTTAGCAGAATATCTGGTTTAGATTACTATGTAGTATTTTAAAAAGGTAGAAAAAGAAAGAGGAAAGAAAAGTTGAATGCAAATAGATTGGTATAGTATAGTAAGAACGTAGAATATATATCTACATATATATGTTGCATATAAAAAGGTTAAAAAGAAATTCAAACTTTATTAACTTTAATGTACAAAATATAAAGTGCATTTTATTTTTAGAGTATTACAAAAATCTCTTTTTAAATATGTTTTTACGATGACTACTACTTAAAATTGTAGATATGATGGGTTCAATGATCTTTATTCGCCTTTGAAATCTCATTCTATCAATTGCATATTGTTGCCAATGATTTTTCCGAGAAGAATTCTAAGCAAAACTCCATACATACATAACTTTAATTTCTAAAGTTGAATTAAATCGTACTTTTTTAGTTGGATTATTTAATTCCATATGATCTATATATTTATGTTACAAATAAAAATTATTTTTTTTTGTTTTTTATTTTAACACGTTTTCTTTAAGTAAGTAGATATTAAAACTATTTTTAATTGCAAATCTTAAACTTGAACTTACATTATGTGTTGGAATAGGACACATAGATTTAAAATGTTCAATTTTTAACAATGATGGCATTGTATTGGTTAAATCATTTATTTTAGTACTATCTATGTATTTTTCAAGAAAATTTTTTTTCTGCTTTCCTTTAACGTAAATTATATCAGCTGATTGTAAATAGTACTTAAGTATATCCCTCAAACATAAGTATTCTACTGTACCATTATTCCATTTTAATCTATTTATTTTATTTTCAGAATATTGAATATTGTATTTTGTTTCATGATTAAGTTCTTCTTCGGGGTAAGGCGTTTTTAAAATGATATACAATTGGAATCAAACTCCCCTTTTTAAGAATAGCCAATTCCTTTATAAAATATTCCTTTTCATTTCCTTGTACAAATTGTAAGTCAACAATGTAATTTGTTGGTTATCCATTATGAATGTTGATGAATGAATAATCTTTTGAGTGAATGAAGCAGGACTTTATATTCTCTTTCTGAGTGTACATTTTGGTATAAATATAGGTTTGCTATCATGAATATTTAATTATTTAATTATGTTTTTTCACCCATTTACAATGATGGTGGCTGGGCCAACTTGTTGTGGAAAAACTACTTTTATTCATAACCTAATAAAATTAAAAAATAAAATCATACTACCGCAAATCAATAAAATTATTTGGTGTAACCCAGATAAAAATGCAGTACCGAATGATATAACAGATCTTGAGTATAGCAACAGTATTCCTGATTTTAGTGATAATAGAAACTCTGTATTAATTGTGATAGATGATATGATGTTAAATTCTTATGATAGACATGTCTGCGAACTATTTACTAGTGGATCGCATCATAGAAATTTATCGGTAATATTTGTAACCCAAAATATATTTCATCAAGGTAAATTTTCCAGAGATATTTCACTGAATTGCAAATACATAATTCTTTTTAAGAATCCTAGAGATAAATCACAGATATTACCATTAGCCCGTCAAATATATCCGAATCAGATCAAGGAATTTGAGAAAGTATATAATGAAGTGACATCTAAGCCATATGGTTATATATTAATAGATCTTACTCAAGAAGTTAATGATTTATTTAGATTGAGAAGTGACATTTTCGAGCAAGATTTGTGTTATTGTACAACAAATCAGTTGGAACAATATGTAAAAGAATATGAAACGATTGAAAATCAACCGACATATATTGCACCTGTTAAAAAATTCTAAACCGAAATTCCAAAGAGTTATTATAAAACATTGTGAACCAGATGTAATTAAAACAATTTGTGAAATATCGTTAAATATTTTAAATGATAACTGTAAGTTGAATAAAAAAACAAAAAATCAATTAAAAAGATATAAAAGGGAGTTAAGATCACTCATTTGTTATAAAACATCAATAAATTAAAAACGAAAAATTATTGTTCAAAAAATAGGATTTTTACCTACTCTTCTTGGTGCAGTTCTTTCAGCGTTGATTGGAAATCTTATAAAATGAATAATTCATCATTTAATAAAATGATAATTCTCAAACCGGAAATATATTAAAACCTTAAACAAAATTCTAATCTTGAAATTAACCAGTTGGATAAAAATATGAAAAAAATTATGTTAAATAAGCATTTGACTGATATCCAGAAATGGTATTTTTTACGGCAAAACTTGTTTAAAAAAAAACAGAGAAAAAGGTAAAACGACTAATAAACGACTAACTAATGGAATCAAAAAGTACTCAAACACGTGTAAAACCATTACTTAACGATGCAAAGGTACAATCAGATTCTGATAAATATAGAGACATTAAAATGCAATTCCCTGAGGAAGAAATATATGAGGATACCCCTGATAATGTGTTTGAAGACGAAGAAAATGAAGAAAATGTTTTATCAAAAGCAATGTCTGCGTTTACGTTTATTGCGTTTATTGCGATCAGCGAAAGCAGGTGATACTCAAACACAACTTAATTTTCCAATTCGTAATAATAAATCTACAAGTTCATGGACAACGAACAAGTCAATGATGAATTTTACGTTACATTACTCAGTAATTCATCTATGAATTTTTACCCGGAAAACACATTATCAACTTTTACGAATAAAATGGATAAATATATGATCGATTCTAATTGGAAAGTTGGTGTACCTGAAATATATGCTAATGATTTTATTCCAAATGTCTATGGTGAGGAATTGGAAAAAAGTACTCAAATATATATCACTGGTATGCAGACAAACCGTGTTGGTGTTGGGACTACTTATATACCATATATTAACGATCAAATGATATGCGATTGGAAGGTTCTGTTACTTCCTACTTTAATTCAAAATATTCGACCATTATTAGGATTTTCAAGAAAAGAAGTTTTACGTCAACTAATTTGGGGTATTTTTAACTTTATAAATGACGATACAAACTATGTATGTAATACCAAACAAAGCTGAGGAGTTTCCAAAAACTTTATTATATACTACTATCTGTTTAAGTAAGCCAAAAGTTAATATCAAATTAAGAAGAAATTTCACTTACAGCTTAGATGGACTTTTAAAAACATGTTTTGATCAAGCTTTCGTAAAATTAACTGACCCTAAAAAATATAAACCTCGTGTAATTGAAGTTTTTAAATTGTTTATTGATAGCATGAATTCCTGTAGAGAAACCAGATATCTTTTTTATATACACTGATATTATTGAACCACAAAATATAGGTGGTAAAAATATAAGATGTTTAAGAACTGTTAATACAGAAAATGCTTTTACTAACACAGTAAAAGAATTTAACATAAGTCAATATTGTAATGTTGAAAAATCATTTGATAGTATTTCAATGCTCTTATGTGATAAATATGGTTATAAAATAAATTTTAGTGATAGTAGTATTCCTACAAAAATTGTATTACATTTTAAAAAAGTATAAATAAATGTCAGTTTGTAAATTTTAATATTAATTTTATTTTAAACGTAATGGAGAAAGTGTATTACAGATATTATTTAGTACAATCCGGAAGAGGTCTTGATGACATTGGGCCTTTATTGCATTCTACCATACCTTACCAAAGAGGTCGCGGATTAGGAAGTTTTTTTTTTTGGAGGTCTTTTTAAGTATTTGAAACCTATATTTGCTTCAGGTGCTAATATATTTAAAAAGAGGTCATTAACTCTGGTATTAGCGCTTTATCTGATATTGCATCAGGGGCAAATGTAAAGGAAGTTGTTCAAGATAGAGGTAAATAAATTATGAAAAAGGTAAGACGCGGAGCTGTTAGGAAGCTTAATGAAATGTATGGATCTGGTAAAAGAAAAAGGAAAACTATAAAAAGACTTAACATTAGCAATTCAAATTATTCTATGTCAAAACGGCGTAAAGTTAATAAGAAAAAGAAACTAAAAGATATTTTTAACTAATCATGGTGGAATGTGTGAAATCTGAATTAGATATTTTTAAAACTCAACCTATTCAATCCAGTATTTTACGATCTGAGGAGGTTTCTTACAATCCAATTGATTCCCTAGACAATCCGTCAACAATCAAATTTCTATCATTAGGTCATGGTGATACATATATAGATTTATCTTCTGTATATTCACGATTAAAAGTACAAATTTAAAAAAAAGATGGAACTCATTGGAATAATGATAAAGGAACTGATGGAAGATTAATAGCACAACCAAGTGTTGTTAATAATTTTCTTCACTCTCTAATAAAACAGTGTAATGTACAGTTAAATGGTAAAAATATAACCCCCTCAGACGATAATTACCACTACAGAGCTTACATTGAATCATTATTAAATTATGGTACAGATGCAGCAACAACACATTTGGAATCGGTTGGAATCTGGATAAACCAAATATAGCAAAATTTGACAATGTTAGTTCAAAGGAGCGCCACAAAGCTTACCAAAATAGCAACGTTGTAGAGCTTATGGGCAAATTACATGTAGATATGTTCAATCAGCCAATCTGATAAATAGTGTTGATGTTAGAATTGTTTTAACATTAGAAAAACCAGATTTTTTCTTTTTCGGAGATGATTCTGATGAATCTCAATTAAAAATTGTAGAAGCAACATTGTTTATGAGACATGCGCAACTATTAATCCTAGTGTATTATTAGCACATAATGCTGTTATTGAGAAGTCGAACGCCAAATATAATTATAAACGGGTAGAAGTAAAAAGTTTTACGATTCGTTCTAATAGTACAACTATTTCGCTTGATAATGTATTTGTTGGGCAGTTACCAAACACGATATTATTTTGTATGACAGAGAATGCCGGTTACTCTGGAAAATGATCAAAAAATCCATTTAATTTTAAACACTTTGATATTTCTCAATTCATGTTATATGTAAATGGAGTACAAATACCTAATACAATAATTGAAACCAGTTTTACGGAAGAAAATAATTGTTATACACGTGCTTATCATACGCTATTTTCTGGTACAGGCATATATCATAATGATAAAGGTCATCAGATAACAAAATCTATGTTTAGTAATGGATTCTTTATATTAGCTTTTGATTTAACTCCAGATGCATCAGGAAATGAAGTGTGTCATGGATTACTTAATCAAGGCACTGTCCGAATTGAAGCAAGGCTATCAAAACCGCTTCCATCAACTCTATCTGCTATAGTTTATGGAGAATTTGATGCAAGTTTACAAATTGATAAAAATCGAAATGTGCTCACAAATCTATAAATAGTATTTGTTAAGATGTCATTTGAATTTGAGTATTTGTTAATATGTCATTAACTTGTGCACTTGTAGATGTAACATTTTGTTGTGATGATAAAAACAACTTATTCGCGAAAGATATTTGCTTACTTAGAATTAAAGAACCTTGTAAAAAATTAATAAAAGAGTTTACATACAAATTTCCAACAAAAGAACTTTTAAATTATCATCTTGAAAATTATACTTTTGGAACTGTTCACAATAATAAAATAAATAACGATCTTAGACAGATATTGGAGAAATTTGATACTATTATAACAAATGAAAAAATAAAAAAAGATTTCTTAATAAATTACACTAACGGAATAAGTAAAGTGTATGATTTAAGTAAATTTGATTCATGAATACTTTAGAATTAACTAATATATTAAGATGTAACAAATACACAAACAAATTTTTGAAAGGAGTTTTTGCTTTGGATAAATTACCTAATATAGTTGAAAGGCGAATTCATGATTGTAAACACTGATAAAGCCAAAGATCCTGGAACACATTGGTTAGTTATTTTTATTCCAAAAGATGGTTGTATAGAATATTTTGATTCTTACGGTGGCACACCAGATAAACCAGAAATTCTTAATTATTTAAAAGACCAATGCATAATATTTAATGATAGACAATTACAAAGTAATTTTTCAGATGTATGTGGACAATATTGTTGTGTTTACGCTTGGTGTAAGTGTAATAATATAAGTATGAATAAATTTTTAACACAATTTAGTGTTAGTTATATCCATAATGATAATCTAATTTTAAAACTTTATAACAGCATATTTGGGAAAAAGTATATTCAGAGCTGTGTTTCTAAACAAAAAATATAAATATATATATCTAAAATATTGCGCTTTTTTAACTCATTTTAAAACAACTGTGAGAGGAATAGTATCATATACAATTTGTTATTGGCCTATACCTACTTTTTAAACGAAGCACATACGGTAAAAATTGTTGTTGGTTTTCATACAGAATTAATAGAAGCAACAATTTCATTACACCGCATTGGGAAAAAATTAATGTTTATTAATTATGAAGATTGGTTGGAATTTTATCAGCAATATCATCTACATCCTAAAAATAAAGTTTCCTGCTTACAATTTGGTATAAAAGCTGGAAAACCACGTTCATTTGTACTAAAAGATGAGGAAATTGATAAATTTCGTAATCTATTTCATTTTATCCACTTAGTAATGGTTTACAACAAAAATGCTGAAGGATGTGTAAAAGAATACGTAAGAAAATATATTAGAACGTGTGTGGAAAACCAGCAAACAATATTAAAAGATGAAATATACATTCCATTAAACCGGTTTAATGTTCAATGTAATTATTCTAGATTATGTTTTGAGATTCCATTTTATTTAAAGAATTAATAGATAAATATTTAAACATAAATCAAGAGAATAAAATGTTAGAATAAGATTAAACTGTAAAATAAATTTATAATAAAAAATTTTAAATAAACTTTATTTACTTTTGTTTTTACAATTACAATAAAATATGGCAATAGCAAAAACAACACAATAAATAAACAAAAATGTAAAAAATAATATTAAACATCTACGCATATAATGTGGTTGGTTGCAAATTCTCTTTATCATTGTCCAAAGATTCAGAAACTTGCCCTCTTTCTACAAAATTACTGTCCATTTGAAATGTTAAAATGTTGAATAACCAGACTTTTTGAGAAAATTAAGTATTTTGTTTTATTAATTTGCAGTGTTACTAAGATTAGAACTGACAACTGACTGAATAAAATTTCAAATTTGGAAAAGGTATAAAAAGAATGCATTATCTTTATTGGTATTTATTTTAAGATTGGATGTGAAAGATTTCTTAGAAAAATACTCATTTACATTATTAGATGAACATAAAACTTATATTTCAAATTTAGACAATTATTTAGAAAAATTTCTTGGTAAAGAACAGTACAGTTCAAAATATGGTACACATTTTAGTTGCTGTCCTTGGGCTTATAATAATTGTACGTCAGGGCCTGACACTTGTGAATGCTATTTTGTAGAAAAATATAACAAAGAATTAGAAAAGTTAATTAAACGGTATAAGCATAATGTCAAAAGCTCAAATTATAATAGAAATTCATAGACCAGCAAGGCGTAGATATCCTAGAAGGAAATTCTTACAAAAAGGTTTAAATGATACTTGGCAAATTGATTTAGTTGAAATGATACCATACGCAAAGTTTAATAATGGCTTTAAATATATGTTAACTGCCATAGATATATTTTCTAAATACGCATATGCTGAACCTGTAAAAACAAAGAATGCTGAAAATGTTTTAAATGCTCTGAAATCAATTTTTGAGCGCGCTAAAGTTATACCCAAAAATATTCACTCTGATCAAGCCAAAGAGTTTTTTAATTCACAATTCCAAAACTATATCAGAGAAAAAATAATCAATCACTATCATACATACAGTGAATTAAAAGCATCAATTGTTGAACGATTTAATCGTACAATGAAAAATTCTATGTGGAAAAAATTTAGTCTAAATGGAAATTATAAATGGTTATCTATTCTGCAATCAATAATAAAAGATTATAATTCAAGAAAACATTCTACAATAAAGCTTCTACCTGAAAAAGTTACGCGAAAAAAATGAAAGAAATATATTGAAAAATATATATATGCAACCTAAAATTTTTTAAAAAAGTAAATATAAGGTTGGTGAATATCTAAGAATAAGTAAATATAAAGGTCACTTCGAAAAAGGCTATCATATTTTAAATGGTAACTGTAAGTTGAATAAAAAAACAAAAAATCAATTAAAAAGATATAAAAGGGAGTTAAGATCACTCATTTGTTATAAAAAATCAATAAATAATAAACGAAAAATTATTGTTCAAAAAGGAGGATTTTTACCTACTCTTCTTGGTGCAGTTCTTTCAGGGTTGATTGGAAATCTTATAAAATGAATAATTCATCATTTAATAAAATGATAATTCTCAAACCGGAAATATATGAAAAACTTAAACAAAATTCTAATCTTGAAATTAACCAGTTGGATAAAAATATGAAAAAAATTATGTTAAATAAGCATTTGACTGATATCCAGAAATGGTATTTTTTACGGCAAAACTTGTTTAAAAAACAAAATCAGAGCAGAACTCTTCCGCAAAACAGACAAAAAGGAAAAACGATACTAATGGAATCAAAAAGTACTCAAACACGTGTAAAACCATTACTTAAAGATGCAAAGGTACAATCAGATTCTGTTAAATACAGAGACATTAAAATGCAATTCCCTGAGGAAGAAATATATGAGAATACCCCTGATAATGTGTTTGAAGACGAAGAAAATGAAGAAAATGTTTTATCAAAAGCAATGTCTGCTGCAACAGCGGGGGAACGGTTAAGAAAACGAAAATCAATTAGGAGTAAAAATGTTCAAATATTTGAAACAGATACTGGTGATATAATAACAGTTCCATTAGATAGTCCAAGTCCACCAACGAAAAAGGAAAAAACTATAAATTGATCTCCAAAACGTTTATTGCGATCAGAGAAAGCAGGTGATATTCAACACAACTTAATTTTCCAATTCGTAAAAATAAATCACATTACTCAGTGATTCATCTATGAATTTTTACCCCGAAAACACATTATCAACTTTTACCAATAAAATGGATAAATATATGATCGATTCTAATTGAAAAGTTGGTGTATCTGAAATATATGCTAATGATTTTATTCCAAATGTCTATGGTGAGGAATGGGAAAAAAGTACTCAAATATATATCACTGGTATGCAGACAAACCGTGTTGGTGTTGGGACTACTTATATACCATATAGTAACGATCAAATGATATGCGATTGGAAGGTTCTGTTACTTCCTACTTTAATTCAAAATATTCGACCATTATTAGGATTTTCAAGAAAAGAAGTTTTACGTCAACTAATTTGGGGTATGTTTAACTTTATAAATGACGATACAAACTATGTAATACCAAACAAAGCTGAGGAGTTTCCAAAAACTTTATTATACACTACTATCTGTTTAAATAAGCCAAAAGTTAACATCAAATTAAGAACAAATTTCACTTACAGCTTAGATGGACTTTTAAAAACATGTTTTGATCAAGCTTTCGTAAAATTATCTGACCCTAAAAAATATAAACCTCGTGTAATTGAAGTTGTTAAATTGTTTATTGATAGCATGAATTTAATTCCTGTGGAGAAACCAGATATGTTTTTTATATACACTGATATTATTGAACCACAAAATATAGGTGGTAAAAATGTAAGATGTTTAAGAACTGTTAATACAGAAAATGCTTTTACTAACACAGTAAAAGAATTTAACATAATTCAATATTGTAATGTTGAAAAATCATTTGATAGTATTTCAATGCTCTTATGTGATAAATATGGTTATAAAATAAATTTTAGTGATAGTAGTATTCCTACAAAAATTGTATTACATTTTAAAAAACTATAAATAAGTGTCAGTTTGTAAATTTTAATATTAATTTTATTTTAAACGTAATGGAGAAAGTGTATTACAGATATTATTTAGTACAATCCGGAAGAGGTCTTGATGACATTGGGCCTTTATTGCATTCTACCATACCTTACCAAAGAGGTCGCGGATTAGGAAGTTTTTTTGGAGGTCTTTTTAAGTATTTGAAACCTATATTTGCTTCAGGTGCTAATATATTTAAAAAAGAGGTCATTAACTCTGGTATTAGCCCTTTATCTGATATTGCATCAGGGGCAAATGTAAAGGAAGTTGTTCAAGATAGAAGTAAAGAAATTATGAAAAATGTAAGACGCGGAGCTGTTAGGAAGCTTAATGAAATGTGTGGATCTGGTAAAAGAAAAAGGAAAACTATAAAACGACTTAACATTAGCAATTCAAATTATTCTATGTCAAAACGGCGTAAAGTTAATAAGAAAAAGAAACTAAAAGATATTTTTAACTAATCATGGTGAAATGTATGAAATCTGAATTAGATATTTTTAAAACTCAATCTATTCAATCCAGTATTTTACGATCTGAGGAGGTTTCTTACAATCCAATTGCTTCCCTAGACAATCCGTCAACAATCAAATTTCTATCATTAGGTCAATGCTGAAGGATGTGTAAAAGAATACGTAAGAAAATATATTAGAACGTGTGTGGAAAACCAGCAAACTATATTAAAAGATGAAATATACATTCCATTAAACCGGTTTAATGTTCAATGTAATTATTCTAGATTATTTTTTGAGATTCCATTTTTATTAAAAGAATTAATAGATAAATATTTAAATATAAATCAAGAGAATAAAATGTTAGAATAAGATTAAACTGTAAAATAAATTTATAATAAAAAATTTTAAATAAACTTTATTTACTTTTGTTTTTACAATTACAATAACATATGGCAATAGCAAAAACAACACAATAAATAATCAAAAATGTAAAAAATAAAGCAAATTCTCTTTATCATTGTTCAAAGATTCAGAAACTTGCCCTCTTTCTACAAAATTACTGTCCATTTGAAATGTTAAAATGTTGAATAACCAGACTTTTTGAGAAAATTAAGTATTTTTTTTTTTATTAATTTGCAGTGTTACTAAGATTAGAACTGACAACTGACTGAATAAAAATTCAAATTTTGAAAAGGTATAAAAAGAATGTATTATCTTTATTGGTATGTATTTTAAGAATGGATGTGAAAAATTTCTTAGAAAAATACTCATTTACAATATTAGATGAACACAAAACTTATATTTCAAATTTATACAATTATTTAGAAAAATTTGTTGGTAAAGAACAGTACAGTTCAAAATATGGTACACATTTTAGTTGCTGTCCTTGGGCTTATAATAATTGTACGTCAGGGCCTGATGACACTTGTAAATGCTATTAACAAAGATTATGCTATATAACAAAGAATTAGAAAAGTTAATTAAATGGTATAAGCATAATGTCAAAGATATCCTAGAAGGAAATTCTTACAAAGAGGTTTAAATGATACATGGCAAATTGATTTAGTTGAAATGATACCATACGCAAAGTTTAATAATGGCTTTAAATATATGTTAACTGCCATAGATATATTTTCTAAATACGCATAAGCTGAACCTGTAAAAACAAAGAATGCTGAAAATGTTTTAAATGCGCTGAAATCAATTTTTGAGCGCGCTAAAGTTATACCCAAAAATATTCACTCTGATCAAGGCAAAGAGTTTTTTAATTCACAATTGCAAAACTATATGAGAGAAAAAATAATCAATCACTATCATACATACAGTGAATTAAAAGCATCAATTGTTGAACGATTTAATCGTACAATGAAAAATTCTATGTGGAAAAAATTTAGTAAAAATGGAAATTATAAATGGTTATCTATTCTGTAATCAATAATAAAAGATTATAATTCAAGAAAACATTCTACAATAAAGCTTCCACCCGAAAAAGTTACGAGAAAAAATGAAAGAAATATATTGAAAAATATATATATGCAACCTAAAATTTTTAAGTAAGAATAAGTAAATATATAGGTCGCTTCGAAAAAGGCTATCAACCAAATTGGTCAACTGAAATATTTAAAATTGATAAGATCAATAATACCCATCCAGTTATATATCAATTATCAGATTATAAAAATAATCCTATTTCAGCTGGTTTCTACTCAATCCTGTTAAATATCCAAATTCTTACCTGGTAGAAAAAATTATTAAAAAACAAGGTAATGAAATTTTTGTTAAATGGTTAGGGTTCAATGATGATCATAATACTTGGATTAATAAAAAAAAATAGTATTTAATAAATTTGAACATATTTGATATTTATTTGTGCTATTTATACTAAAATTTTTAAATAAAAATTTAAACATTATATTTCTAATTAATTATTAACATTAGATCTTTTATATCCATAGGGAAATGAACTACCATCTTCCATAAATTTACGTTTTTTCCTAGTTTGATATTTTTTTATTTCAGGAACTGTAATAACTTTATGCTCTTTATTACGTCGAATATTTTGAGAAAGTATGTATATATTGTTGTTTTACCTCACATTTAGCACCGCTTCTTTAGTTGTATTAAAATTAATTTTTTGGGAGGTTGTATAGTTTAAACAAATTCCTTTAACTTTACAAACTAGTTTTTCTTCATTGTCTTCCGTACTGTGAACTTTATATGCATAGTTTTTAGGGCCTCCACTTACAAATTCTGTAATGTAACTTCCAACACCGTAACATTCTAGTTCATCGGTCATATCTCCTATAAAATGCCCTGTTTGGGATTCATATTCTCCTGTACGACTTATATATATTACGAAATCAGTGTCATAATATAAAACTCTATCCTTTAGTTTTTCTAAATAACTATATAATTTTAATCGAGCTTGAGTAGTTGTGTAAGCTGCAATACATACATTTACAGTAGATAATGATTCACCTGCTTCTTCTTTGTACTGCCAATTAATTATAATGTTTTCCTCACTTACTGGAAGAATACCACAAACGTCTATAGATGGATTTGTTAACATGTCATATAAATCCTTAGATTGATTAATAATTATTGTTTTTTGTAAGTTTTCTTTCTGTCCAAATTTACCCCAAAAAGAATTAAGCATTAATTTTGCAGAAGATCGTTGTCCCTGATTATTTACAATTTCATTAAATTCTAGTTGAATATTTTCATTTCTAAGAAAATCCGTTATATACTTCTCTTTCTCTTCCTTTGTTATACAGTTACTAGGCCATCCCGATGCCTGTTGTTTTATTTTTAAAAATTTGTTCATCATTTGTGTGAAAAGACCATCTGTTTTTGTTACACCATTGTATTGACATATGTTGTAACTCCATATTTCATGAATTTCTAATATTTTATATTTCAATTCAAGAGCTTTTAACACTTCATCAATAATCCATGTTCCAAGTAAAGTTCTTTCGTTATCATTATGTAAACAAAATTCATTTAGGTTTTTTTCCTCACTACATGTGCGACATAAGGAAAACATTAATTTGTTGTTTTGTTTTACAGGTAATACTGGATGTATAAGATTTTCTGGTGGTAAAATTTTACATTTTATAAGTCCATTCAAATCTTTTAAATTTTGTTGAGTACAATTAACGTTTCCTACATAAACATCTGGATGGCCGACAGGAAATTTTCCATATTTGCAAACCCATGGATATAAAGAACAAATATCTATATATTTTTTTTTTCTTTTTTACATTTGTAGTAGTTGTAAACATTATCTGTACGACCACCATAAAAAGAATCCCGAGGTTTTAATGGTGAAAGTTGTACTAATGGATGGTTATTTAAGTAATTCATTTTGCTTTTACTTATTTGACAATAAAAATCACATTCCCACATTTCAATTACATTGTAATCTAATCTTTTCAACCTATCAGATTTTCTAATAGTTCTATCATATCGTTCATTCATTGTATCTTTTTATCATCATATAAATATGAATTACGATTACGTGGAAAACAGTTAGGATAACCGTGATAATAACATCCATAAAATTCAAAAACTTGATTAGTTTCTGAACAAAAACCATCAACTTTTACACCGGCTACGAGAGCTTCTTTTTGTTTAGCAGCATGTCTAATGTTAATATTCCGTTTTTCCTCCTCCCAAACCAACCATTGAATAGCTGCCTTTGATTGGTTATCTGAATACCTACACCCGTTTTTGGGTATTAAACCAATCGTATCTGGTTTTAAAAAATTACGTCTAAATGCAAGATTACAAGCAGACGCTATAGTTGTGGCCTCTAGAAAAGGTTCAACGTTACATTCTCTAAGAAAAAATTCTCTGAACTTTAAGCATGATTGCGTTAGTATTGCTACGTCATTTATACAATATTTTACAATATCATTTTCCATATAGAATTCATCATTTTTGTGATCTTCATACTATTTCAGAAATACTTCACGTTCGTTAGTTTTCATGGTATCTGGGTTATAATATTCAACAGGTGGTAATGGTCCAATATAATTTTTATTTTCCGTTGTATTGAAGAGATGCGGGAAATATCCTTTTTTCAAATCAATTTGTAAATCAAAAGCCTTTGGTAATTTTGATAATGCCATTGCAAAGTAATTAATTGAGTCTATAAATTTTATGTTATCTAATAACATCATGATAATTTTTGAACCTAGCATAATTAGTTTAGTTTTTAAAGAGGTTTTTTCTAATATAATATTTAAAATAAATTGATGGTCAAAAGATTGTCCATTATGTGCTATTACCACGACAATTTTGAATTCTTTTTTTATCTCCATTATGTACATCAGAAATTGCTCTATAATATTTCCCTCTTTAATTCCTCTTCTTCTAAATTTACATGTTTCACAAAAATATAACGAGGACAACGAAATACATGCGTCACATCTTTGCTCGAAAACACACAAATTTGGTTCATGTAGTTTAATATCTGATAGAATGCCTCTTATGTACTTCTCTCCAAGAGCTTTTTCTTGTTGTGTTTCCAAATCGTAAAATATATAAATAAAATTTTTTAGTTTAGGTTGATTTTTGTTTTGTTGAATAAAACATTTATGATTCTCAGGAACATAGTTACTGCAAATCTTGCAAAAGTACCACCACCAAAGTACCACCACATACATGGTTTCTGTCGGCTCTATAAAGTTTTAAGCAAGACAAACATTTTTTAACTTCGTCGCAAATACTGTTGCGTTTTGAACTTGACGCCCTATGGTTATCTAAACACATTCGACCTCGAAATGAACGATTACAATCATTGCATAAAATTTGTTTTAAATTATTAAGACATGGTGGAGAATTTTGACAGCATGGACATGTTCCTGTGCATCTATGATAACTTTTGTTGTTGTATGGAATGTGGCAATCTTCACAATAATAACTGGCGCAAAAGGTTGCAGTCAACGATTTTATTACGTTGTAGTGATTTTTATAAAACAACAAATTTAGCAGTTTTTCAGGTCCAATTCCCTCAAATATTACCTCTCTGCCTCTTGTTCCCCATTTGTACACAACAATTTTATAATTTTTCAAATATTCTTGAAACTTTTTGAGTTCGTGTATTCCACAACCTTTATTTCGAATTTTTACTCCTGCATTTTTAGTTAGCTCGATAGCTTTTAAAGTTTGTAATTTTCCTGTATCATTACGAATTTTGTGTTTGTAGTTCTTATCATTTTTAGTTTGTGATACTGCCACAATTAAGGCCTGAGGTAGACATAAATTGTTTTTGTTTTTAATGCAAATTATTCCCTTTCGCTTTAAGCTTTCCTCATCATACGATGAATATTTTTGTGATCTTCCTCTCCCAAATGGTAGCCTTACAGAAGTAACTGAAAGACAAAATGTATCTGTGCTTAAACCTGTAACATAAAAACAAAATAAAAGTATTAATAATAAAATAATAATGAAGTATTTATTTAGTAGTTACCTTCAGAATTACTTTGAAAAATTTTTGATATCATTTCCCATACATCAGAAAATGTTAGATCGCCTGCATTTCTAAAACTTAGCCATCCAGGACCATGTTGCTGAAAGCTTTCTCCACAGAATGTTAATCCTACCTTATCTAGAGGCTGCAAATCATTTGTAACATCTTGAATTATTTTTTACAAAGCGTTTTTTATCCAGTTAACCAGTTATTAGGAACTGAATTAATTAAAAACTTGACTTTACGTCCGCGTACGTTAAAACGTTTGATTACTGATGCTGAATCACTTTCAATCCTATAAGGAAGTGATTCTATCTGCGGTGAATGATTAAAAAATCTTTCTAATAAAATTTTTTTTGACATTTTTTATTTTCTTTTTGTATTGACTCACTTGCTGCAGCTATTTGACCAAACTAACCAAAACTAATTTAAATATTTCGTTTTTAGAGTAAAAAAAAAATTTATTATTTGCAACAATGTTTGTAAGATGTATGAATTCTAAAAAAGTAATTACAATAAATTCAATTTTAATTAAATATACGTTAGCAATTGCATTTGATATAAATTATCGAACACAAATATTTTGTTTTTACAGTAAACACCTTTCTTCAAACAAAGTATTTGCAACATTGTATTTTTAATAAATTATATCTTCCTTTTTTTTTTTCTAATTAAAACTACCTACATCTTTTTGAATCGTTCTTTGAAATAGAAAATATTTCAACAATGTAGTTTGATATAAATTATCGAAAAGGAATTTATAGAATAAATTCAAGTTTAAACACAAATATTTTGTTTTTACAGTAAAGACCTATCTTCAAACAAAGTATTTGCAACATTGTATTTTTAATAAATTATATGTTCCTTTTTTTTTCTAATTAAAACTACCTACATCTTTTTGAATCTTTCTTTGAAATAGAAAATATTTCAACAATGTAGTTTGATTTATGAAACCGAAAGCAGTTACAATAAATTAAAATTTTAATTAATATGCTTTGGTAAATTCTATAGATTTCTAATAATTTTATTTAATATAAATACTGCAGAATTTTATAGAAGAAATAATAGTCTTACTTAAAATCAAGCAAAGTAAACAACATAATCAAGCATGGACAACAACACTGAAGACATATTTTTCTTTACACAACCAACACAGGTTGTGCTTCCACCGAAGAGGAAGAAATTCCAGCATCAGCAACAACCTCAACACCAACAAGCATCACAGCACCAGCAACAATTACAGCACCAGCAACAATCCCAACAACAACAACAACAATACGAACAACACCAATCATATGAGCAACCAAAAAGAAAAAGATGTTTGGAATCATTTAATGCAAAAATAAAAAGAAAAACTTTTTTAAAGGTAAAAGATATGGAGCCAGATGCGCTCTATACAATTAAAAAAGTTAGACTATTACCAACAGTTAATGGACCGTCTTGGGTTTTTGAAACAGAAAATTACATAATTTTCATACCAAAAACCTATCTGGACCTATTCGAAGATAAGGAATTCCGGGAGGAAATTCTAAAAGGCGATCTCTATTTAATTAGAGATAGCACTGAAAATCTAAAACTGCTTGATGAAACAAGCAATAAACATTTAGCAATTAACCAATAAAATTGTAATAAAAATAAAATTAATAAATAAAAAAAAAATTTAATAAAAAAAAACAAAATTCTGTATTTTACTTGTTAACACTTTTTTTTTGCTTTTAAATTTTTCTTTTTTTTACAGCTATTTAGATTATATATTTTAATTATAAATAATAGATGTTTAAAAAAAAAAAATGTTTAATAAAGAGAAAGTAATTACTTATATTTAATAAAAAACGTTTGCATTTTATTTACATTTTTTTTTCTCAGGTTTTTCAGTTTAAGCTCTATGAGAGGTATTTGACTATTTTAGAGAGTCATATAAAAAAAAAAAAAAAAAATTAGAATAGATGATTCAATATAAGTAGGCAATGTACTATTATATTTCGTATCAATTAATTAGTAAAAAAGTAAAACGAGAAATTTATTTTTAAAATAAAAATTAGAAAAAATAAGCATACTCAACTTAATACATAACGAAAACGTAATTTGTCTACCATCTGTTTGACATAATTACAAATTTCAATTTAAATCTTCTGATTACATAGTTTCTATTTTAGAATTTTCTACATTTCTACATTAATACCCTTTTGATTTTCCTTTTTGTTTTCACCTTCTAATTTCATAACATACAAGCCAGCCTATACCAGGTATCAGAAATTTAAGAATGCAATATATTCTTAATAAATTTATCTTGATAATTCAATTTATTCTTTTACCTTTTTTTTTGTATCTTTTAAATAATATACAAATATTGTAAACAAAACCAGATTTAATCAAACGAAAAAAAGAAAAATGTACATGTGGACGCTAATTTCTATTTTGAATTTCTTTTTAACCTTTTTATATGCAACATATATATGTAGATATCAGTGACGAGGCGTGACATTTTTGAGAAGGGAAGCACACAAAGTAATATGTTTTATATAAAGAAAGTAAAGTGAGTTTTTTTTTTTTTTTTTTTTACGAAGGTTGGTGGGAATCTTCAAAAGAATCAATGAGCCCCGTAGCTAGACATTGAATGCCGGATGTTTACCGACTAAACCACAACAATTCTTTAAACTAAACAATAAAAATAAATAAAATCAAATTATTAATTAAAACGAGGAAGAGTGCAGTAGAGTAGACTGTGTCAACTCTGGGATACCCGTATGAACGTAATATATCCTATTATAAAACTTGATCATCTTTTAAAAACATTCAGATGTTTTAGTATCGAACTACAGAGATATATTTATGTAAATTGTGGAGTTGTATGACAGCTACCCGAATCTATTGCGCCTAGCTTCATTAAGTTCCAAGAAATGCAAGAACCCTAAACCGGCTGCAATAGATCAATCAAATTTTACAAAAGTTTTTGGCATGCAACTCGACACTTTTTCACTAAATTTCAGATAGCTAGATTCAATAGACACTGAGTTACTCTCATTTAAAAAGAGAAGTTGTATGGCAACTACTCGAACCCGGCGGCCGAAAATGCTGGAGTTAAATAGCAAAACTAACAATTTTGCAAAAGTGACGTAAAAAAAATATCAGCCTCTTAGCTCCTTTATTTTTTGAGTTATCGTGCGGACGGACACTGAGTTATTTTCATTTAAAAAGAGAAGTTGTATGGCAGCTACCCGAACCCGTCGCACCAACACAACCAAATTTTGCAGAAGTTGTTGCCATAAAACTTGATCATCATTCGCAAAATTGCAGATACCTAGACACTGGGTTATTTCCATTTAAAGAAAGACTTTGTATGGCAGCTTCTCGAACCCGGGGGCCGAAAATGCTGGAGGTAAATAGCAAAACTAAAATTTTGCAAAAGTGACGTATATAAAATGTCAGCCTTCTAGCTCCTTTATTTTTTGAGTTATCGTGCGGACGGACACTGAGTTATTTTCATTTAAAAAGAGAAGTTGTATGGCAGCTACCCGAACCCGTCGCACCAACACAACCAAATTTTGCAGAAGTTGTTGCCATAAAACTTGATCATCATTCGCAAAATTGCAGATACCTAGATTGAACAGACACTGGGTTATTTCCATTTAAAGAAAGACGTTGTATGGCAGCTACTCGAACCCGGGGGCCGAAAATGCTGGAGTTAAATAGCAAAACTAACAATTTTACAAAGGTAACGTAAAAAAATTTTCAGCCTCCTAGCTCCTCTATTTTTTGAGTTATCGTGCGGACGGACACTGAGTTCTTTTCATTTAAAAAGACATTTTGTATGGCAGCTACCCGAACCCGTCGTACCACCACAACCAAATTTTGTAGAAGTTGTTGCCATAAAACTTGATCATCATTCGCAAAATTTCAAATACCTAGATTGAACAGACACTGGGTTATTTCTATTTCAAGAAAGACGTTGTATGGCAGCTACCCGAACCCGGGGACAGAAAATGCTGGAGTTAAATAGCAAAACTAACAATTTTACAAAAGTAACGTAAAAAAATTTTCAGCCTCCTAGCTCCTCTATTTTTTGAGTTATCGTGCGGACGGACACTGAGTTCTTTTCATTTAAAAAGATATTTTGTATGGCAGCTACCCGAACCCGTCGCACCAGCACAACCAAATTTTGCAGAAGTTGTTGCCATAAAACTTGATCATCATTTGCAAGATTTCAGACGCCTAGCTTTATTAACTTTCAAGAGGTGCAAGAAGCCTGAACCGGCTGCTCTAGGCCAACCAAATTTTACAAAAGTTGTTGGCATATAACTCGACACCTCTTTACTAAATTTCAGATTCCTAGCTTCAATGAACACTGAGTTATTCTCATTTAACCGGATAAGTTGTATGGCAGCTACCCGAACCCGTCGCACCACCACAACCAAATTTTGCAAAAGTTGTTGCCATAAAACTTGATCAACATTTGCAAGATTTCAGACGCCTAGCTTTATTAACTTCCAAGAGGTGCAAGAAGCCTGAACCGGATGCTCTAGACCAACCAAATTTTACAGAAGTTGTTGGCATGTAACTCGACACCTCTTTACTAAATTTCAGATTCCTAGCTTAAATAAACACTGAGTTATTCTCATTTAAACGGAGAAGTTGTATGGCAGCTACCCGAATCCGTCGCACCAGCACAACCAAATTTTACAGAAGTTGTTGCCATAAAACTTGATCATCATTTGCAAAATTTCAAAACCCTAGCTGGAATAGATACTGAGTTATTTCTATATAAAGAAAGAAGTTGTATGGCAGCTACTCGAACCCGCCGACCGAAAATGTTGGATTTAAATAGCAAAACTAACAATTTTGCAAAAGTGACGTAAAAAAAATTTCAGCCTCCTAGCTCCTTTATTTTTTGAGTTATCGTGCGGACGGACGGACGGACGTACATGGCTTAATCGACTCAGAATTCGATTCTGAGCCGATCCATACCTTTGACACTATATCTAGCTCGGCTCCTTTAAGGTGTCACAAACGTAATGGCAAATTTGTTATACCCTTGAACATAGTTCATACGGGTATAAAAAAGAAAAAAGAGAAATATTCTAATTTTTAAATTTTAGTTCTATGCGACGTTCTTTTAAAGCAAAATGATCTATTACCCTATCATAAAAGTTATTTGTTTGTTTTAAATTTTGAAGCAATTGCTTTTCTATAGAAATTAAGGCTAAATTTGAAAGACGCGATTGCGAGCACCTGTTTCTTAGAAATGTTTTAATCCGTTTTAAACACGAAAACGATCTTTCTACTGATGCTGTTGAAACCGGAAAGGTTAACATTAACTTTAATAATTTGAAAAGTTCGGAAAATGACGTCTCTAACTCTGTTTCAATTAAAAACTGAAAAATTTCTTGAATATTTTTTTTACTTTTGAAATTACTGTCTTTGAAAACTACTTTTAGTTCAGTTTTTAATCCTGAAGTATCAAAAAAGCCTGGATAAGAATTTTGTAAATTAGATATAAGATTTTCTGGAAAACTTTTTTCAAATTCTGCATATTTGGTAGTATCTGAAAGTTTTAAAAGTTCAAAATTAGATAAAAAACTAAATCTATTGTCTAGTTCAAGAAGTATTTGATTAACTATGCTCTTTAATAAATCAGAAAAAAATTCTTTACTTGAAATATTTGAGTCTTGCCGACTAACTCTCAAATTTTCTAAATTTTCCTTTTCATTTACATTATTCCAGAAATCATCAAAATTGGTAGAAATGGTTTTTATATCGTTTTTTAAGTTATTTATCATATTAATGCAATATTGGACGTCAGATATTTTGGACTGCAAAATTTTAAATAAAACATCAGTATGTGGCAAGAATTCATTGAAAAAATAAAGTAAAACAATAAATTTTTTGTCATTCAAATTATAAATTATATAATAAGCCTTTAGACAAAACAATTGCATAATTATCCCATTCGTTTTCACTATCAATTATAAGCTCGAAAAAAGTTTTTAAATTTTGTTTTAAATCAAAAATTGTTTGCACAATTCGACCGTTATATTCCCACCGAGTTTGGGCGGCTGAAGGAATTTTTTTTTTCACAATATTATTAAAAGCAGCTAATCTTTTTGATGAATGGCTAAAAAAACTAACAAAGCTATGCAAACTTTTAAAAAAACCTGCGCAATCCTTTATTTTTGAAATAGAAGTAGAAATAACAAGATTTAGTTTATGAGCGAAGCAATGAATATAATGCTCGTGTGGAATAATTTCTTTAATTTTTTTTTGAAGACCATTTGTATTTCCTGACATAACGGCTGCACCGTCGTAACTTTGAGAAACTAGTTTATGGAAAACTTTTTCATTTTTCAAAAAAGGAACAATGAAATCAAATAAACCTTGAGCTGATCTTCCTAGAGAAACATCAACAAAGCAAATAAATCTTTCTACTGCAACACCGTCGTTCTTAACGTACCTAAACATAACCGATAATTGTGATTTATTAGAAACGTCACTAGTTTCATCTAGCAACAACCCTATATAATTTGAATGTTCGTGCTCTGTGCGAATTTCTTCTTTTAAAATGAAAGCAATAGAACAAATTAAATCATTTTGAATATCAGTTGACAAACCAGAAAAAACCGTAGAGTCATCAAGATGATTTCTAAGCAACGGATTATAATTCGCTAATAAATTCACTAGCTCTGCATAATTACCTCTATTTAAAGAATCTGGAGATTCGTTATCTCCTCTAAATGGCAATTCCTGACAACACAAAAAACATGTAACATCAATAAAATATTTCAAAATATCACGATTTTTTTTTACTTTTTCATTGTAATTTGCAGTGCTTATTAAACGCGCAGAATCAACTAAATTTCCTATCCGAGTGTTACCAAAAGTTTTTAGAGAAATCATAGCACGCAAATATGAACTACATTCTTTATGTCTTTTAGCTGCTTTTGAAAAATTATTCATATCGCAGAAACCTACACCATTCCAAACAGACTTTTCTGAACTAAACAAAAGGCACGGCCAACAATAAAGTTTATTGGTATTAGAGCAACCGGTTAACCAAGTAAAATTTTTGTAATGCAAAACCGAAAAATGTCGCATACACCGTTGTGTAACTGTTTGGATTTGCAACACTAGAGTTATGCGACCACTTTTTATAATACTGTTTTTCTCATCAAAATTTCTAGAAGAGAAATTTCTTTCTAATAAATTTTCTATAATGCAATTACATGCACTCATATTTTAATAAATTTCAATATTCAATATTTTATTGTACACAAAGTTTACTTAGCTTTAATTTATTTGCACTTCACTTTAGTTTTTATAATTTTTATATTTTATTCACTAATAATCTAATATCTAATTTCTATTGATTACTTTTTATTTAATTTAATATTTTAAACTTTGAAAAAACTTTTAAGCATTTTTTTCTTTATAGAAAACTAATTTGAACTTCAATTAAGTTAAAAAAATAAAACATATAACTATAGTGCTATACATATTTAAAAAAGAGAATGCATACATTCATCACATTATTTTTTTTATTTTTGTGCTGTAATTTTTAAAATAATCAAACATAAAAGCAAAAATAGGTTTGATACAACATAGAATGCATAGATGCAACTCATTATTTTTTTTATTTTTGTGCTGTAATTTTTAAAATAATCTAACATAAAAGCAAAAATAGGTTTGATACAACATAGAATGCATAGATTCAACTCATTATTTTTTATTAATTTTGTTTTGTAATTTTTGAAATAATCGAACATAACGACAAAAATAGATTTTATACAAAACAGAATGCATACATCCAACTCATTATTCCCTTGATTTTGTTGTTGTTATTATCACTATTCTTTTTTGCTATTCTCTTTCTATATTTTGTCATACAAAAATTCAAGTCGACTTGTTTGGGGTAAATAATGCGTAATTCAAACTCATTCCTCGCTTCATATAAAAAAAAATTTAACATTCAGTTACAAGTTGAAAATTTCATATAAAAAAGAATGAGTGTCGTGAAGGCATTCCCTTGGTGTTTTACATTGCGATAATACTAATAGCTTAATGTGTTGTGGACTTATGGTATTAAAATATGTTGAAATTGTTACCTATTTTTTGTGATACATTTTACTGTTTTACAAATGATAGTTTATGTTATGGCAGTAAAATATGTATAATGTTTATATGGATAATGTTTATATGTATAATCATCATGTATAATGTTTATACATATATATGTATAATATTTATTGTGATGTAAGTAAAGTATAAATCAAAATTATTTTGTGTGATGTTTGTGGAGCAATATTTTATGTTAGAAAATAAGATTGATTTGATGAATTTTAATGAATTTTTCAATGGATTTTGTCCAAATTCCAAGGGAAGCACTCATTCCGTTCAATGTATGAAGCCCGCGTCCCTGGTAGATATATATAATACGTTCTTGCTATACTATACTATACCAATCTATTTGCATTCAACTTTTCTTGCCTCTTTCTTTTTCTACCTTTTTAAAATACTACATAGTAATCTAAACCAGATATTCTGCTAAAAAAAAAAAAAAACAAAGATGCTAATTGTTATTTTGTATTTCTTCCTATAGTAAAACTAGTTAACCAACACAAAAAAAAAACACGCATTCCTTAAAGATACACTTTAAAACTAGTTCACCAACATTAAATAACACGTGCTCTAATATTTACATATAATAGTTTTGCTAACTATTTTCATGTTGACCTATTATAATATACAATCAAAGAGCTCTAAAAGACTTGATTTACCCCAACTTCTATCAGAATCCATGTCACAACACTTCCGGTTTCTCTAAAACTCAAGGTCATTCAAATATAGGTTAATTTGCGTGGGCGTGCGATATGGTTTATTAAAAACTAGGTCGTGCGATATGGACTTATTTTTTCCCATGCTAAAGTGCCCCTATACCTACTAAAATTAACTCAGTCTTATATATAGGGGAACTTAGTATTCCTGAAAATGATATCCTGGAAGCTATTAATGAACTTGATAATAATCATAGAACGGATTCTGATAATATTTGTAACTTGTTTTTAGAGAGCTGTAGATGTCTCTCCTTGCCATTGTAACTACTTTTAATTATTCTTTACGCACGGGCGAATTTCTAGACAGGTGGAAAATTTCTTCGTCAACTCCTATTTTCAAATCTGGACTGAAACATAAGGTAGAAAATTATAGAGTATTGCAAAGTTAATGGTAATTCCGGAAGTGAGATTAGTGGTGCTATTAGTTCGTACCAACATGGTTTTACTGCCGGTAGATCCATCACATCGAATTTAGCGATTTTTTCTAATATGGTTATTCAACTATTGAAAACGGATTTCAGGTTGATTCAGTGTATTTCGATTTTTCAAAAGCCTTTGATCGTGTTCCATTATCATTACTGTGTGGAAAGTTGGCTGCTTTAGGTTTTCGATCAGTCATTTTAAAATGGCTTGTGTCTTACTGATGCAATAGGAAGGTAATAGATATAGGCAATAGGTAATTTTTACTCGAATGAGTTTAATGTTCAATCTGGTGTACCACAAGGTAGTCACCAAGGGCCATTACTGTTTACCTTAATGATTAATGACATCCCCTTGTAATTACAATATAGTCAAATCTTATTGTATGCTAATGATTTAAAAATTTATTACAAAATTACTAGTATCCAGGATTGTCTGCAGTTGCAACATGATGTGAATAATATTCAATGTTGGTGTGAACAAAATAATTTCACCCTAAATATGTCCAAATGTTCCGTGATATCGTTTAGTCGTAGTGTTAATCCAATTGGCTTTCAATATCGAATAGGAGATTCTTGTATTTCTCGTGTTGCCGAAATAAAAAATTTAGGCGTCATAATTAATAAGAAATTCTCATTCGGAAAATACTTCGATTAAATTTGTGCTAAAGGCTTCTTCAAATTGGGCTTTTTGAAAAGAAATACTAAAGATTTTCATAATATTTTGACATTGAAAACTTTATATTTTAGTTTAGTTTGATCTGTGTTAGAAAATTGCTGTGTTATATGGGATCCAGATTATTATTGTCATATTAGGAGAATTGAGGGAGTACAAAGGCCTTTTACTAGATATAGATAGATATGGATAGATAGCTTGGTGAATAGGAGGCATATTGCGTGCATTATGTTTATTTTTGATATTTTGAATAGGCGTATTGATTGCTCGGATCTTTTGTATGGTTTACCTATACATACCCCGCCTAGATCTTTACGTTCTTTCGGTCTCTTAAATGTTCCTTATCACTGAACAAATTATGCTCGGAATGAAGTGATTACGAAATGCATCATTAAGTTTAATTCTATTCTTTTTTTGTTTGATTTTAATTTATCAAGAAATGTTTTTAAAGAAGCTAGTTCAATGCACTTTTACTTTTCTTAATATTGTAATAACTCTATTAAAATTTCTTGCTTTTAAAATGTAAATTAAACTTAATTAAAAAAAAACAAAATGTCATTGTAAAGCTTGATTTTGCTCTGTAGATAATTCATGTAGTCTGTAGAAATGACTTCGTAGACGAAATAAATAAATAAATAAAGTATCAATACCTTTATTAATCCTTCAGTATCATTTAAATTTAATTTATTGCACTCCATTTGTCCAACATTAACTTTTGGATGGCCCACTGGAAATTGTCCGTATTTACACACCCAAGGATATAGTGAGCATATATCTATATACATTATTTTCTCACCAAGTGCACATTTATAATATGTTTTTGTGTTTCTAGTTTACCGTCATAAAACGTATCACGTGCTTTTAGTGGTATCGAACATTCGTTCTGCAAATTTGAGAAAAATGTTATGCATTCTTTTGATGTCATTTCGTTTTGAAATTCACACTCCCACTTTTCAATTACTTCAAAACCTAAAGAGCGTAAATTATTGGCTTTTGATAGTGTAGCCTCATAACGTGTTTCACAGTTTTTATCATTGTCATTTTTGAAACATTTTGGATGGCTTTGGTAATAAGAGCCATAAAACTCAAATATTTGTTTTGTGTCTGTACAATATCCGTCAACGCGAAGGCCAAAAATAACTTTTTCTTTTCCATTACCACTATGCTGAATTTTTATTTTTCTTTGTTTTTCTTCCCACATTTACCATTTTATGGCAATGATTGACTGGTTTTTTGGTTTTCTGATATCCTTGTTCAGGTATAAGTCCAATTGTATACGGTTTTAAAAAATTCTTTCTAAAAACCAACTTGCACGCTGAAGCAATTGTAGTGGCCTCTAAAGATGGCTCAACTTTACATTCTTCCATAAATAGTTGTCTGAATTTAATACAGGCTGCTGTCAAAATTTTTACGTCATTCATAAAATATTCTATTTTGGAGATTAAAATACTTGTTTTTATTTTCTTCATACCACTCAAGAAATTGTTTTCTTTCCGATGAAATTGAATTCATCATCCCTCATTGAATTATAACAGTAACATTTGCGGTCGGGTAACTTTCCATTATATTTTATATTGTTTTTACGATTAAACATATGAGGAAAATATCCTTTTTCCAAATTTATATTTAAATCCAACGCTTTCGATAAACTAGATAATAGCATTGGAAAATAGTTTTATGAATCAATAAATTTCACGTTATCTAACAGCATTAAAATTACATTTGTTCCTCTCATAATTAGTTTTTGTTTGATGATTGTTTTCTCTAAGATATAGTTTAATGAAGACTGATTATCAAATGATTGTCCATTATGTGAATTAACTATAACTTTAATAAATTTTTTTCTTTGGTTCAGTATATATTCTAAAAATATTTGAATTGGATTTTGTTTCAACACATGTTGTCGAAGGCCGCAAAAATTGCTTCTTTCAACATTAGATAGTACTTAGTCAGTACAAAAAAGCAGTTAAAAAGGCGAAAAGAGATACCTGGAGGCTATTCTGCGGAGGTATAGAAAACGTCTCCGAGGCATCTAGTCTTAGGAAAATTCTATCGGCAAACCCCATAGTTCCCAGTCATCTTAAAAAAGAGGATGGTAGTTGGGCTACCACAAGCGAGAAGTCACTGGAATTACTTTTAAAACCCATTTTCCTGGGTACACAAATAACAGCTCAGAGGTGGCTTGTGTTTTGAATCCTCCCCCTACTATTTCATAGGTGGTGGTTACAGGAGACAAACTACAATGGGCTATAGATAGTTTCAAACCATTCAAGTCAAGCAGACCGGATGGAATTACTCCCGCTGAGATCCAGCAAACTGCATGGGTTGGCTAAAAAGCATTTTCTGTGGTTGTATTAATTTGGGGCTTATCCCGGATAAATGGAAACAGGTCAGAGTAGTGTTCATACCCAAGGTTGGCAAAAGTAGTCACGTCTATGCGAAGAACTTTCGACCTATAAACCTGTCATGCTTCCTTCTAAAAATCTTAGAAAGATTGATCGACATCCATATCCGCTGCAACTTAGATAAAACTCTGTTGTCAGACTCTCAACATGCTTATTGTAAAGGGAAGTCAGTGGATACTGCACTTCACACTTTGACGAGCTCGATTGAAAGATCATTAAATTGCAAAGATTATACTCTTGCAGCTTTTATAGACATTGAGGGAGCGTTTAATAACGTCAATCAGGCAGAAAATGTAGACGCACTCATAAGCCTAGGAGTTGAACCGGAGCTAAGAGCGCTGATAGCTAATATGCTAAATAGCGGGGCCATCAGTGTCAACTTAGGAAACGCTTCAGCAAAAAGGTTTATGAAAAGAGGAAGTCCGTAAGGAGGGGTGCTATCTCCCCTTCTTTGGAATATGGTGGTAAATAAACTGCTTAAAATTCTGGAAGAGGCGGGCTGCACAACAATCGCCTATGAGGACGATGTTGCTGTCGTGGTCAGTGGCAAGTTCCCTGACAGTCTCAGAGGCGTTTTGCAACTTGCACTAAACAAAATCACAACATGGGCTACAGACTGTGGACTAGGTCTAGACAGGAAGTTAAGCTGGAAGGCTAACATCTCAGAAAGAGTAAAGACGGCCTCAATAGCACTCTATAGCCTCAATAGCACTCTATAGCCTCAATAGCACTCTATAGCCTCAATAGCACTCTCGTGTAAAAAAGCCATTGGTAGGAAATGGGGGCTTCAGCCATACAAGATTTACTGGCTATACACATCCGTAGTAAGATTCATTCTTATGCACGGAGTTCTAGTATGGTGGAAGGCAATCGATAAAGAGGTTTTTTAATTCACTGTACATCAAATAACCCTTTATATAAAATATTTAGTCTTCTTTTATTTAAAAAAATTTCCTATTATGTACAATGCGCAACTGCCCCACCATGATTGGTGAAATCAGATATAAATAAAAGGCTGTTGGCTTATTTTAATGTAGTAAAAAACAAAATGAGCAGCAGGAAAGCAAATAGCCTTTTTCTTTTTCAAATACTTTTGACTTTGTTGGATGCTCCATTTTTTGTTTTGGTTTAACTGATTAATTCTATTGTATTTATAGTTTTTCTCCCACATTTTTAAATATTTTTCGAAATATTCTTTATATTTTTTTATCGTTTTTAAGTGGGGATGATGTGTCGAATAAATTAAGAAAAATATTTTATGCTTTTACGGGAACTTCGCATCCATAGATATACACAACAATAATGTCCGCACACAGATGTTAAATTACTTTGTAAACGTATATTGTTGAAAACAAAACATGTCGATTGATTTTGTAGAAATTTTATAATCTCACTGTGAAATGGCGGATTTCCAAATGAATCAAAATATTCTGAACACCCTTGAACTGGAACAAATATTGCTAACCAATGTGTTCCCTTTTCATTAGAAGTATCAGTATTTACCACTAAAATACTAAGTTTTAAAACTTGTTTTGGTAATTGATCAAGAGCATAAACGCCTCTAAATATTTTATGTGTTAAGTTATTATATTTCAGCACCTTTGAAATCTGAAGTGTATTTTCTTGCAAGCGCGAAATATCAATTAGTCGAGTATTTCCTCGTATAAATGTTGTTAAAAATTCTGCTTTAAGTTTTCCATTTGTTAAGACGATATCGAATTTTTCAAGCAAATTTATTAAGTTATTAGTTATTTTTTCGTTATCGATATGTCCAAAAGAGTAATTCTCAATGTCTGTTCTTTTCAAATCTCTGACAGGAAATTTATACTTTAATTCTTTTACAATAGTTTTAAATTTTTCTTTTATGCCAGCCACAGCAATATTTTTTACAAATATTATTGTTATCGTCCGTACAGAACGATAAATCTACCAGATGCCATTTTCAAATGAATAGAAATAGTCCATAAAACTTCCTTTTATATGTTTACGTATACGTTACGATTTTTATCAATTTCGATATTGGCATCGGATTCTGCAAATACAATACATGTTAATGTTGAAGTTAATGGAGAGCTGAATCTTGCTTCAATCTTTACTACTCCCTGGTTTAATAAACTCTGACATATATCAGTTCTCGAGCCGTCTGGTGATAAATCAAAAGCTAGTATTGTATAACCTTTTGAAAAAAGTTCTTTTGAAATTTGATGTCCTCTATCAGAGTGATGAATGCCTGTTCCACTGAATAATGTTAAATATGAACGAGAATTACAAAGATTATTCGATTTAAAACTTGTTTCAATTGCAGAGTTTGGTGTAGGCACTCCATTCACATATAATTGAAATTGTGTGAGATTTTGATGATCGAAATGGTATGGATTTTTCGATCTTTAACCATTGAAATTTTCATTATTAACCATACAAACTACAAGAGCTTTTGGTATTTGCCCTATAAATATATTATCCAATGATATGTTGGAAGTGTTAGCTGGAATTGTAATTATTTTGATTTCACTTCTCGTATAAAAATATTTCGCGTAAGCCTTTGCCAGTGCAGTATTGTGTGCTATCAATATGCTAGGAGGATTAATTGTTAAATATTTCACGTATAATGTAACTTCGAGAATTTTTAAATAACTTTCATCATTATCGTTAAAGAAAATATAAAAATCTTGTTACTCTAATGCTAAAGAAATGCGAATGTCAACATTATTTAAAAGTAATTTGGAAGTATTAAAGAAATCTACATGTAATTTTCCCATTAATTCTACTATTGCAGAATTGTTGTATGAATTTTGTCTTGATTTAGAACCAGAATTATTGAAATCATTGACATTTGGCTTATCCAATTCCTAACCAAATGCTTCCAGATGTGTTTGATTGGAATCTGTACCATAATTTAGTAAAGTAGTTATGTATGCTTTATAATGTATAAGGAACCTGAAGGAGTGATATTTTTTTCGTTTAGAGTTACATTTCATTGTTTAATTAAAGAGTGTAATAAATTATTTACAACACTGGGATGTGGAGCTGCCCTTGCTTCCGTTCCGGTTCCTATTTTATTGGTCTTTCAGAAATATATATGAACGATTTCCTACAAACAGAAAAATTTAACAAAGAGAAATGTACATTTATCAATATTGGGCAGTATAATGTTTATGTAAGAAACATTGAAAAACCTCTTGAAAAAATTAAAGTAACCAAAACAATAGGTAACACATATTATTCAAATGACGATTCGGAATTACATTTGGATGATTGGAAGTTTAATTTTTTGCCAACTCTAAACAATTCTTTGAAAACTTGATTTCGCGTAAACCTGGGATTAGGAGTCATATTTTTAATAAAAAAAGAAACTGTGAAAGTATAGTTGCGGTAGTATATTGAACTACCAGCCGATCTTAGTGTCTTCTTCTTTTCAGGAGAAGGTACAGCAACGGTAATTACATCACCACTTGGTGTTTCAAACATTCGATAATCAGAGCTTAGAGATGGTCTTTCTACTAATTTTTCATCTTTCAACATTTCAGTTTGAGCTAATTTTTTAAATGAACTTTCATCATCCAAATCGTAATGTGTTAAATCGATATCCATATTTGAATATTTTTTTTAGGGTCATATTCAAACACATCATCAGTAATTATAATTTTAAAAAATCGGTCTGTGCTGATGTTGATTTGTATTTAGGTAATTCAGTTTCTGTGTATGCATTTCGTTTAGCAAAGAATTTTGTTTGAGTGCATGTATCAAATGTAAGATTATTAGCCTTTTCTGGTAATCTTTTTGTGTGTCTTTTGTTAATTCAATATTTGAGAAAGGTTTGACGATATAAGTACCATTTTTGCAATGGTTTTAATTTTTTATTATATAAAACTTTTTTAATTTTTTGATCCAATAAATCCAAGTGTTTATTATCTTGAAATAATTTGCTAAATTTTGAAAATATTTCTGGTGACATAACAATCATTCGCTGCATTATGTCTTACTGAACAATTTTCCTATTACACCAGATAATATAGAACCAATGAATGTAGGTAAAAATTCTCCATGTTGAATTAATATTTTTAGTTTAGCTTTTATACTTGTCTTAGCACAGGCTAGAAATCTTAATTGTTTTTTATGTTTTTTTAATTTAGCTTTTTGTGCTGGTGATATTTTATTATTTCCATTTAATATATTGATCGCAATTTCAGCAATAGTTTTTATAATATCATCATCACAATATTTTCTATATTTTCACGAAATTTCTTCTTGTTGCAATTTCCTAGCACATGTAACATATGTTGGTTCTTCTTCAATCGTTTCTTATTTTTGACAGCTGTTATTCAAATCACCCGTATCACAGTAGCATATACAATATTCTTTTGAAAAAATATTAGTTCTAATACGAAACAAATCGTAACGTCTTGTGTTAAATCTAACACAATATAACCATGTGGACTTGAGGTTGATTCATTATATACCCCTAGGAAACCTTTAATATTTTCCGGATATAGTTGTCTAGCTAAAGGAAAAATTTGGGATTTGTCTCGAGGGTTTTTGAAAAGCACCAATTATTTACAATTTAATGAAATATCTCGGGAGAATTTCCCCTGATGAAAAACGTTTTGCGTTAATAATATAATAGATAAATTGCGATGGTGCGAACCTTTAGTAAAAAGTTCGCATACCTGTTTATTTGCAGAATCTAACATTAAATCATCTAAAACAATTAAAGTAGGTTTATTTTCCCCAAGCTCTTCTGGAATTCTGTTATAAAAATTTATATCAGGGAAATTTATACTTGTTGGAATAGCAGACATTTCTGGGTTACACCATTTTATTTTTTCAATTTTTGGATGTATCAATCTGTTAATATTTTTAATTAAGTTACATACAAATGTTGTTTTTCCACATCCAGATGGTCCCGCAACCATCATTGTAAATGGATGATTAAAATATATCACTATCGGCTCGTGTTTTAGAAGCCATTGAAAGGTAATTAGATTTGTTCTTTAAATATATAAAAGCATAAACATGTATAACTTATTCTCATTTTAAAAGATGGAAGTGAAAGAAGTGGAAGAGTTTTTAAAATCATATTCCTCTGTCTTATTAAATGAGCATAAGCAACGTATTTTTCACATGTATAAATACATTAAAGAATTTTCAACAACAGAAAAATTTACGTCAATATACTCATTTTGCTCTTTGTCCTTGGGCTTACGATAACTCGTCATCTGTACCGGATACATGTAACTGTTGCTCTATAGAAAATTATAAAATAGAATTGGAAAATCTGATTAAATAGTACAGGCATAATATCAAGGGCACAAATAGTATCGGAAATACATAGACCAGCCAGACGAAACTTTCGTCGAAGAAAATTTATTCAAAAAGGTTTAAATGGAAAATCGATTTAGTAGAAATGATTCCATATGCAAAGTATAACAAAGGAAATAAATATTTATTAACTGTAATAGATATCTTTTCAAAATATGCTTATGTTGAGCCAATTAAAACTAAAAATGCTAATAACGTTTTACTTGGCATGCAAAACATTTTCAAACGTGCTGGAACACTCCCAAAAAATATTCAATCTGATCAAAGTAAAGAGTTTTTTAACAAAGAATTTAGAAAACTTATGGAAATAAAAAAAATTAGTCATTATCATACATATTCTGAAATGAAAGCATCCATAGTAGAACGTTTTAACCGTACTTTAAAAAATTCAATGTGGAAGCAGTTTAGTTTTCAGGGTAATTTTAAGTGGGTATCTATTTTGCCCTCACTTATTGAGAAATACAACTCAACATATCATCACACAATTAAACTTCAACCTAAAAAAGTTGCAAAAGCAAACGAGAAATATATTTTGAAGAACATTTACATGCAACCGAAATTTTATCAGAAAACAAAATACAAAGTTGGAGATTATGTACGCATAAGTAAATACAAAAGAAACTTTGGAAAAGGTTATCAACCAAACTGGTCAACAGAAATATTTACAATTAAATAAGTAAAACGCAGACCCAATTACTTACAACTTACTTGATTATACAAAAACACCGATTTCAGGTTCTTTTTACGAGACTGAACTTACTCGAGTCAAAAATCCTGACATTTTTCTTGTTGAAAAAATATTGAAAAGAAAAGGAAATCAAGTTTTTGTTAAATGGTTAGGTTTTGATAAAGATCACAATTCTTGGGTAAATAAAAACGATATTATATGAAACTAATTTCCTTTTTTATTTTTACAATTAATTATTAAATTTTTTTGCACATTTATAGTTTTCAATAACATATCTCAAACTTGCATAATACATAAAACTAAGATACAATATCAAGCTCAATACCTGCATTTATTTATCTTATAAATAACTACTGTATTTTGGTGTTAAAAAAGCTTTCAAACTAGCATTTAATAGCAATAATGCAAAAAAAAACGACAAACTGCACCTCATTTTTCTACATTTGTTCTTAAATTTTCGTTCTACATTAACAAGTACTTATAAATCAATAAATACAACTGTTTTTCTCTTATGTGCAATAAGTAAAAATTTAGTTCACATTATACAAAGTAACTAGCAGAAAATTTACCAATAGGTGAATTTATAAAATACAAAGTAATTAATATAATAAATCATTTTATATCAAACACCTGCATTTTTTGTTTAAAAAATTAATCACTAAATACAACTTTTTTTCTCACGATTTTATACATACATATAAGGTCAATACCTGCATTTTATTTATCTTACAAACTATACCTCATTTTCTGTTCTTAAATTTTCGTTCTACAATAACAAGTAATTATAAATCAATAAATACAACTTTTTTTTTTCTTTTTTATTTTATTTATTCCTACTACCAGGTATTGTATTTAACTGCCGTCCCTTCGGGAACCGGCACAGACCAGGGAGCCACCAATTCTCGATCAGATCCTCCTGGATTTTAATTGGCATTTTAAGGACTCATACATTCAGGTTAGAACATTTAGTGGACAAGCATTCCTTGCTGCGGGTATTTCTTTCTCCAACCCGCCGGGGGTTAACATCACAACTAAATGCAGCTGTTAACGATGTAATTACATTGAAGTGACCTTCATGTAATTCTTCTTTTATTATATTTTTCTTCAAATCTCTATCGTTGTATCCTTCTATCGTTGTATCCTTCTATCGTTGTATCATTGTCCTCTACCTCTTCCTGCTAGAAATCGTACATATGTAACATTTATACAGAAAGTATTTGTAAATATCCTTCGGAGTTACTTTGAAAAATTTATGAAATAACTTCAAAAATTTCCGAAATGTCAATATCTCTTGCTTCTTGAAAATTGATTCAGGCCTTCAAAAGTGACACCAATTTAGTCACTAGAGTCAACATTTTCAATTAAATTGTTGAATAATTCGTCTATGCCAGTTATAACCCAATCTATTGGATCTTTGTTGTCTGGTACTGTGTTTATTATAAACTCCAATTTTTTTCCAAGAATGTTGAATCGTTTTACATCCACTGGTTTTGTTGATTTTATTTTGCATTTTCTGCATTCATTTTTATTTTTCTTAATTTCCAATTTTTTTTTTGTTAAATATTATATTCTTTTTCAAAACAAATATTTATATATAAAACGGATTATTTTTCATAAACTTTCATTACATTATTACAATAAAACTTTAAATCTTATTTTCTATATCCAATATTTTTTTACGCTAAGATATATTTAAACTATACCGTAGCGAATTCACGCTATGGCGTATAGTTTAAATTGATTCTTAAATTTAACTTAATGCTAATAAAAGTTTTTATTTCAGGATTTTTATTTTTTATATGAATTTTTTTTAAATTTTTTATTTCAAGACAACCCGACCGCGAACGTTTCTAATCTTAGAATTTTCATTCTATTAACAATTTTTTAACTTTTTTCACAAATTATACAGAATGTCTTGTTTGTTATATGAAAAAATTATTTCAAACAAATAAACAAATCTGTTTTATTTTTTTTTTATTATTATACTAAATATTATGTACCACTATAGGTACTAAAAGTAATTAACTTATTTTGAATTGCTTGTTATTCCTTTTTTTCAACATTCTTACATAACAATAAAATCTTCCCTTCTTTAAATACTTCATAAAAAAAAGAAAACAACAAGAAATAAATTCATCTCAAAATTGCATCAATTTTGTCATGGTTGAATCTTTATGTGAGATTTAAAAGACCAATTTGTACTTTTTCTTTCAATTTTTAAAAATAGTTTCAAAATTTAAAAAAAACGTAGTTACCCTTATTTTGTTCTGTTTTCATTTTTCTATTTACATTTTATAAAGCATTCTTTCTTATTATTTTCATATACGCCTATTACTTAAGCCAAGTATACATGAATAAGAAGTAAACTACGTTAGATATTTTTGATTTCCTGTTTTTTTTTCTTTTTATTCATATTTTTTTTTCAACATTCTTACATAACAATTAATTAATGGTTTTTATTTCCCCTTCTTTTAATACTTCATAAATAAAAAACGACAGAAAAAAAACAAGAAATAAATTCATATCAAAATTGCAAGCATAAAAAAGCATTTTTTCATACTATTTCCATGTTTACCTATTACTTGAAACAAGTATACAATCTTTATAAACAACAAGACTTGTCTGACCTAACACAATTCCTAACACAATAAAGCAACTGCAAAGTTTTCTGGTGTTTTCAATTACTTCAAAAATTTATACTTGACTTCGTAATTAAAGGTCAACCATTAACCGGATTACTCAAGAAAATTATATATTGTAGAATAGATGAAGTAGAACTAGCTCCAATTAAAAATGAAGCAAACATTAATTTAAGTTTAACCCAAACATTAATAAATAAACCTGATACAGGTCCAGAAAATGGAACTGTGCTGTTGCAAAAAGATGGTCTATTACATCCATTATTTACCATAGCCGAAATCAGACCGAACAGATGCCAAAAAATTCATTTAGTAAAAACATGTAGAGAGCAAAAGTAGAAATCTCATAGTAATGTTGGTACGTCAAAAAAGCGCTTTTTTAAAAATATTAAAAGAAGCATAATATAAATATGAAAAATTACTAACTGACATGGAAATTTTAAGAGAAAAAATACTAAAAATATTTAATTAATCATGAAAGTTATAGCAATAACATTTTATTTGTAGTTCCACAAGGTACGAAAAACCAATTAATTAAAGAAGTACATGAAAGAGGACATTTCCCCCACAAAAAATTAAGAAAATAATAGAAAAGATTTCTGCCTTCAATATTATATTTAATTTACAGTTATGGAAATAAATTTGTGAGCAAGTCAAGATATACTACATCCTACCCTCCAAAGAAAAAAAAATTTTGTTCATATTTCTTAAAATTTAAACAAATTTTTTAAATATTCTATCAAAAATTAAATTTTTTTTTTAGTATTTTTACATCTTTACAGTTAATTTATTTTTATGTTACAATAATTATTAATCTATAGTTATACATTATCAAAATCGTTATATTAATTGTAATTCATTGTTTCTTATTTATAAAATTGTTTATGATATTTATAATTTTTCTAGATTTAATTAGATTGTTATTATGAATTTGACCATTTTGTGATATAATTTTAAATGGTCCTTTAAATGGACTATCAAACTTTTTCTTATTTCTTACTTTTATTTTTACAAAATCATTTAATTTGAAATTTGATTTATTTACATCGTTTTGTTTTAATTTTTTATTTCCTTTTCCTTTAATTAAATAATTTTTTGCTTTCTCATTAGCATATTTTAATTTTATTTTTAATTTATTTAGGTAGATACGTAAAAGTACGTATAGTAAGGTAAGTATTCGTCCCAAATGTCTTGTCTATTTAAAGTCATTAAATAGTCATTTAATACTCTGTCATTTCATTCAATAGAATCTAATGTTTCGTGGTGGTAAGGGGTTAAAGTTACTTTTCCAATTTTTAAAAGCTTGCAAATGTTTTTTAATAATTCATTCATTCATTAATTTGTAAATTCTGCCGGGGCCGTTGTAGTTTTCCTGATTATTGTTAGAAAACCTATAATAATTATTAATGTTATAGTTGTTGCCGTTTCTATTATTGTAGTTATTATTACGTCTGTCATTTTGGTAGTTATTTTTACACCCAAAATTATTTGTTCTGAAATGCATGACATTGCTCGAGCGAACGTCATTGTCCATCTAAACAGCTACCTGAATTGCCTCATTGAAACTCTTTGGTTTAGCTGCTAAAATTACTGATCTACATTTTTCATTCAGACTACTTTTAAACATATTTAGACCCAATTGATCATTGGGTTTAATTATTATACCTCTATGTGAATCTCCTTCTTCTGATATTTGTATTTCATTTAACTGAGCTATAAGTGTTACTATTCTTGTAGCAAATTCATTAATACCTCTGTTACCTTGTGTAACATTTGTCAATTCAGTTTGCACTTTCGCTGGATTTTTATGTGATTTAAAATTTGTAATTATTATTTTTTAAATTTTTCTAATGTGTTGATTTCTTCTTCTGTTATTAACCTATTCTTAATTTTATCTGAAAGTTTTGTGGCTAATATCAATTTGATTAATTTAGTATTTTCAGCTGCATCTTTAAATGTCTCTGAATAGAAATCAATTAAACCTAGGAAATTTGATACTTCTATATTTCCTTCAAATTGTGGTATAATTTTTATAGCTGTAGTTAATTCAAAAAGCATCATTTTTTTTATGTTTTTACTTTTAAATACGATGTTATTTGTCTAATTATTTTTTTTAGTTTTAGATTTATTTTAAATCGAAAATCCCCTTTAATATTTTTTTATAACATTCCCAAACCTAATTTATTTCTTTATATTTCTATTCTATATAAGTCTGAGAATAAGTTCTAGTTGGGTTCTTTTTTAGAGTTTTTAGTAGGGAATTTAATTTTTTTATTCTTATATCCATAAAAAGTTAATTTAATTTAGAAATATTTTTCTTTTTGTGCAAACGAAAAATTAATATTTAATCTACTTAAACAAATTTTTTTTTATACATTTAAGCTTAAATTAAAGAAATTATTTTAAAACATTTTTTAAATCTTAAATCTACATTGTCAATTGTCATGTAGTATGTTTATAATATTAACATATTTAATATTGCTTATTTGGTGTTTTCTTCAAATTTTTCTTGATCCTGTTGTGAACTTGTTGACTGTTGTTCACTGCACTATATTCCAGGTAAGCGCAGGGTCACCATGTACTAAGTTTTATCCTGTCATAGATATATTAGTTTAATATTCTTTAATAATTTCTCACCAAAAAGATATGACCATACTTAGATGCCAAATGTTTGATGCAAAAAGTTCTTCATATATTTTAACGGATTGAAGAATTTCGCATATCGCCTGGCAAAGCTAATTGCCTAATTTTCGGTATTATAAAAGCACGGCATGCCAAGAATAGTATTAGCTTAGTTATAATAGAATTGCACGTTCCTGCAAAGTGAATTGCTGGTTTGTACAGAATAAATAGTATAATAAATAATAAACTATATGGTGATATGAATATATCTGATTTTTATTTCCAAAAATCAATCCTTATATACTATTTTGGATTCTTCCAAATCCATACAAATTTTATCAAACACAATAAATTATATTAATTTATTGCTTTGTTACATAGAATTTTATTTGAGACAAAAATTTACCTATTACCTAGTATCGTTTTACAATATAATTTCCATATGTGATAATCAACCAAAAAAATATTATTAAAATATAATTGCATACAAAAATGAATCATTTACATAAAAATCATAAAGTTTAAAAATCTAAACGAAAGATGTAATTTGATCTTCCTCTTTATTAAATTTATTGTATGAAAGTAAATGTACTTAGATATTGTATGATACAAAAATAAACAGATGTGTGAAAGTGGGACAACACAAAATGTTAGGTCAGCAATTTTATGTTAATTAATTTATAAAAATATTTTGTTAATGTTTAATTTACAGTTATGGAAATAAATTTGTGAACAAATCAAGATATACTACAACAGCAAGAAAATAAACAAACGTATGATAGAAGAAGAAGAAGACACGAAAGTATAAAATTGGTGACTAAGTGGCTATATAGTAAGTACAATTTGGTACAGTTTTAAAAATTCGTCCAAAGTTTTTAGGACCGCATCGAGGGACTGTACAAATTAAGGCATTTGATTATTATAAGGTAAGAAAATAAGACTATCACGAAGCACCAAACATTACTGACACAAGTGCCGATAAAATGAAACCATAGTATACCGACGTCGAAAAGCAATAAAAATCATCCTTGTCCAATATAAACACAATAATCTTAAGAGACCGAATTTAATATAGAATGGCCGAATGGAAGTTAATCGTTATAAACATCAATAGGTAAAGTGGCACTCTGTGGCACGTGGGTTATTAACTTATAAGTTGTAGTAGGAAGTGAAAGTTGATGGTACTGTGGAAGTTGTCAGGCAAGGTTAATGAACTGAAGAAGTTTATCATATTTAGGTTTTTCAATAAATTTATTTATACTTCGTAATAGGATATCATACAAATAGTAAGAAAAGATTTATATTTTTTTAAGTCAAATCATGTTTGTTTTTATTACGCAAATTCATATGCTTAATAAAATATACATATGTAGGTAAAAGAAGATATAAAAGAAAAGAAAAAGGAAAACATTCATTGATACTTTTGGATATTAAGATATGAAATTATAAAAATAAAAACGAAAACGTAAACAAGAAGACGTCTCATCCATATTTAGTTCTTAAAAGTTGTTATTATTTACATAAATAGTAAGAAAAGAATTTTTGCAAGTTAAATCAAGTTTGCTTTTTATTGCCCAAACTCGGTGGCTTTTATTTTTATGTGTAAAAGAATACAAGAAAATATAAGTAGTATGGATATGCCGGTTCAGGTGCAGGAGGAGCTTTTTTAAAGCTTTTAGTCCCCCTAAAATTATGCAAAAAGATTATTTGCATTCACTCGTCCAAAAAGTATGTAAAATGAGTAAAAAGGATTGTGTCTTTGATATTTTAAATTTAAAAAGCTATAGTGCTGAATATTTTAAATCAGGATAAAAATATGAAAAGTTTTTAAAGTTTGGTTTAAATACAAAATTATTATTAAAGTTTAAACATAGTTACCAAAAATCAAATTTACATTCTATTATAACAATTTGAGTTCTCCTAACCTTATGCAAAAAAAATTAGTAGGGCGAAGATATGAAAAGTTTTCAAAGTTTGGTTTGAAAGTTTTTAAAGTTTATTATTATTAAAGTTTATTGATTATTCTAAATTTAACTTAGTGGTTAGTATATCAGTTATGTTTTAATTTGCAATTTAAAAAGCTTAAGCTATAGTGCTGAATATTTTAAATTAGGATAAAAATATGAAAAGTTTTTAAAGTTTTGTTTAAAAATTTCAAAATTTGGTTTAAATACAAAATTATTATTAAAGTTTAAACATATTTACCAAACGTCAAATTTACATTCTATTATAACAATTTGAGTTCTCCTAACCTTATGCAAAAATTTAGTAGGGTGAAGATATGAAAAGTTTTTAAAGTTTGGTTTAAATACAAAATTATTATTATTAAAGTTTCACCATATTTACCAAAAGTCAAATTTACATTCTATTAGAACAATTTGAGTCCTTTTAATCTTATACAAAAAAGTTTATTTGTCTACGCTCGTCGGAAAGTATGCAAAAAAACGTTACGAGTAAATAGGGTTTATTCTTGCTGATATTTTAAATTTATAAAATAATTAAAAATTTAATTAAAAGTTATTGAATATTCTAAATTAAACTTAGTGGTTACTATATCAAATATGTTTTAATTTAAAATTTAAAAAGCTTAAGCTATAGTGCTGAATATTGGTAAAGATATGAAAGATTTTTAAAATTTGTTTTAAATACAAAATTAAACAAGTAAGTGTAACAGTAAGTCGATGCAACCGACTTATTAATACCCTACACCTGAATAATTCGAATTAAATTAAAAATCCATGTTTTTTTGGCAGCTGCTTGAATTTCTTCCCTTCGTCTTCTTCGTCTTATTCAACTCGAATTTCAGGAACGTAAAAGAAGCATCCTCTTGGGATATGCTTGAAACCTTTGCAAAAAATTTTAAGTTTCTATCTTTATTAATTTCGAAGATTGTTAGTTCTTGGGAGGTGTGTGTCAGGTACCCGAATTGCCACTCCAATTCATCGAATCCATATCAGGAACATAAAGAAAACATGGCAGAACACCATTGTACTAAATTTAAAGGTTCTACTTTTGATGGTTTTGGAGATATGCTCGTTGCTCTTGTGCTCGTCCGGAAGTTTCCGAAATACGAACACATGGTTCAAATTCTTTCAAATGTCAGTTTCCAATTTTACAGAAAAGAAAACATAACAGAACACCTTTGTACTTAAAATAAAAGTTCTATCTTTGTTGGTTGTGGAGATATACTCGTTTGCTCTGGGGCTCGTTCGGAAGTTTCCAAGATCTGAACCCATGAACCAAATCCTCTCAAATTTCAGAAACTCAAATAAAACATGAAAGAACACCACTCTGCCAAATTTAAAGGTTATATCTTTATTGGCTTTGGAGATAATCTCAATTGCTCTGGTGCTCGTTCGGAAGCTTCCAAAATCCAAACCCATGGACCAAATCCTCTTAAATTTCATGGACATAAATCGAACGGGAAAGAACATCATTGTACAGAATTTAAAGGTTCTATCTTTGTTGATTTTGGAGATAATCTCGTTTGCTCTGGGGCTCGTTCGGAAGCTTCCAAAATCCAAACCCATGGACCAAACTCTCTTAAATTTCAAAGACATAAATCGAAGGGGAAGGAACATCATTGTACAAAATTTAAAGGTTCTATCTCTGTTGGTTTTGGAGATAATCTCGTTTGCTCCGGAATCATTCGGAAGCTTCTAGAACCCGAACCCATGGACCGATTTTTTCCAGATTAGCAGAACTTATAAATTTACTATATAAATTTCATCAAGATAGCTTTATTAGTTTTTGAGTTATCGTGCGAACGGACGGACGGACATCGTTAAATCGACTCAGGAGGTGATCCTGATTCAGAATATATATACATGTCCATATCTAACTCGCTTCCTTTTGATGATTACAAACACCATACCAAAGTTAATATACCCTATACTTTAGGTGTAGGGTATAAAAAAAGTTTTAAACTTGATTTGAATACATTTAAGTTTTAAGTTGAACAGTTGTAATTAAATAAAGTATTACAACAAAACATTCCATTTAAAAATTATTTGGTATATGTACATTTAATAAAAACGGTTTAAATAAAACGGTAAAAATTATATTGTTAATAATATAAGCCGTGGTCATGAAATACAAATTGAAAACGTGATCAAGTTCAAGTTAAAAGTAAGAAAAATTAATAAAACCTGGGTTTAAAAAGTTGTTTTTTAATATTGAATAACAACATTGCATTTCTTACTAAAAGTTTATAAATTATTTTTTCATTAAATAATATCTTGTTTATTTATCCTTGAATCCTGTTTTTTATCAAAGTCAAGCCACCTACCCAAAACTTGATTTCCTTTTTCTCTTATTATTTTTTCTACAAGGTAAACATTAGGAAGTTTAACAGATATAAGTTCAGGTTCATAAAAACTGCCTTTTATTGATTTTTGTGTGTAATCAAGTAAATTGTATGTTATTGGATCAGTTCTTTTTATTTTCGCTATTGTATAAATTTCTAACCAATTAGGTTGATAACCTTTTACAAATATACCTTTAAATTTACTTATACGAACAAAATCTCCAACTTTGTATTTTACTTTTCGGAATACTTTTAATTTATTGTAGACAGTTTTTAATAGGAATTTCTCATTTTTCTTTGTAACCTTTTTAGGTGGAAGTTTAATTGTATGATGATATGTTGAGTTATATTTTTCTATTAGCGATGGCAGAATAGTTAACCATTTATATGTGCCTTGTAAACTAAATTATTTCCATATCGTGTTTTTTAGGGTACGATTAAAACATTCTACAAATGATGCTTTTAGTTCTGAATATGTATGATAATGGTTAATTTTATTTTTCCTCATTAAATTTTGAAATTTTTTGTTGAAAAATTTCGTAACTTGATCAGATTGTAAATTTTTTGGTTTTTTACCAGCACGCTTAAAAATATTTTTTATTGCGGTTAAAACATTATCAGCGCTTTTGTTTTTAACCGGTTCAATTTGGAAAATGTATCAATAACTGTTAATAAATATTTATATCCCTTATTGAATTTTGCATATGGAATCATTTCAACTAAATCAATTTGCCAAGTATCATTTAAACCCTTTTGAATAAATTTTCTTCTAGCACCTCTATAAATTTCTGACACAACTTATAACCTTGACATTATTCTCATACCATTTAATTAAATTCTCTAAAGTGATTCTATAATTTTTTATTGTATGACATTCATATGTGTCTGGTCCAGAAGTAGAATTATCATATGCCCATGGTCAAAGGGCAAAATGAGTACCATAAATTGAAGTGTACTTATTTACTCCAGAACAATTTTAAATGTGTTTAAATAGATGTAATATTAGTTTCTTATGATCATTTAATAAGACGGAGGAGTATATATTTAAGAACTCCTCTACTTCCATAATTCAAAATGAATGTACCAAGTTCGCTGCTTTTATATTAACTTTCAATTTGTATTTTAAATTCAGTTTCTTATCAGACACAGATCAAAAATGATTAATTTTATTCATCCATTTACAATGATGATAGCAGCACCATCTAGATGTGGAAAAACAACATTTGTGTGTAATTTAATTGAAAATATTAACAGATTGATTTACCCGAAAATTGAAACAATAAAATGGTGTAACCCAGAAATTTCTGCTATTCCGAACAATATAGATTTTCCTGATATAGACTTTTACCCCAGCATTCCGAAAGAGTTTAGTGGGAATAAAAATAGATCTACTTTAATTGTTTTAGTTGACTTAATGTTAGATTCTGCAAATAAACAAGTATGCAAACTGTTTACTAAAGGTTCACACCATCGTAATTTATCTATTGTATTGTTAACGCAAAACGTTTTTCATCACGGGAAATTTTCAAGATATATTTCATTAAATTGTAAATATTTAGTGATTTTCAGAAACCCTCAAGACAAATCGCAGATTTTTCCTCTTGCTAGACAACTATATCCAGAAAATATAAAGGATTTCTTGAGAGTATATAATGAGTCAACATCAAAACCACATGGTTATATTGTGTTGGATTTAACACAAGACGTTAACGACTTATTTCGTATTAGAACTAATATTTTTTCAAAAGAATATTGTACATGCTTCTGTGATATGGGTGATTTGAACAACAGCTGTCAAAAATATGAAACGATTGAAGAAAAACCAACATATATTACATGTGCTAGGAAAGTGCAACAAGAAGAAATTTCGTGAAAATATTGTGATGATGATATTATAAAAACTATTGCTGAAATTGCAATCAATATATTAAATGGAAATAATAAAATAGCACCAGTACAAAAAGGAAAATTAAAAAAACATAAAAAACAATTAAGATTCCTAGCCTGTGCAAAGAAGAGTATAAAAGCCAAACGAAAAATTTTAGTGCAACATGGTGGATTTTTACCAACTTTAATAGGAACTATATTATCTGGTGTAATAGGAAAATTGTTCAGTAAGACATAATGCAGCGAATGATTGTTATGTCACCACAAATATTTTCAAAATTTAGCAAATTATTTCAAGATGATAAAAATTTGGATATATTAGATCAAAAAATGAAAAAAGTTTTAAATGATAAAAAATTAAAACCATTGCAAAAATGGTACTTATTTCCTCAAAACCTCCTCAAATATGGAATTAGCAAAAGACAAGCAAAAAGATTACCAGACAAGGCTAATAATTTTACATTTGATACAGGTACACAAACAAAATTCTTTTCTAAACGAAATGCATATATACAGAAACTGAATTTCCTAAATACACAGACCACAGACCAATTTTGTACCTTTAGTTACTGATGATGTGTTTGAATATGACCCTAAAAAAGAACATTCAGATATGGATATCGATTTAACACATTACGATTTGGATGCTGAAAATTCATTTAAAAAATTAGCTCAAACTGAAATGTTGAAAGATGAAAAATTAGTGAAAAGACCATCTCTAAGCTCTGATTATCGAATGTTTGAAACACCGAGTGGTGATGTAATTACTATTGCTGTACCATCTCCTGAAAAGAAGAAGACACTAAGATCGGCCGGCAATATCCTCAACTATACTCTCACAGTTTCCTGAAACAAAAAACGAAAACTAAAACCATTACTAAGAAGTCCAAAACTAAGAACTTCATCAACACCGGAATGGACAACATATAAATAGTGCAACATTTTATGTTTTAGAAGAATTTAACAAAGATGGATAGTCAAGATGACTTCTATGTAACATTGTTTCGTAATGATAATCTAAAACTATTTCCAGACAACACTTTCGCTTCATTCGAAAATAAATTACCTATTCACTTTGATTTAAGAAATGGAAATTGGAAAGTTGGTCTTTCAGAAATATATCTGAACGATTTCCTACAAACAGAAGAATTTAACAAAGAGCAGTGTACTTTTATCAATATTGGGCAATATAATGTTTACATAAGAAACATTGAAAAATCTCTTGAAAAAATCAAAGTAACCAAATCTATAGGTTACACATATTATTCACATAACGATTCGGAATTACATCTGGATGATTGGAAATTTAATTTTTTGCCAACGCTTATTAAAAATATAACTCCTAATCCAGGATTTACTCGCAACCAAGTTTTCAAAGAAATTTTTAATGAAGTTTTGACATATATCTCTACTCCTAAAAATTATGATAATGTAACATTTAAAAAAATGTCAGAATCTAACCGACGCGATTTAATACGAATATCGCAGACATTTGATGAAGATCATTTCTATATAAAAGTTAATCACAGTTATAATATCAAAATATTATTAACTGAATTATTTCAACAAAAAAAAAATATAAAAAATTTCAAAATAAAATTACTTGAACTATTCAAATTAGCTGTTGCTAATAATAAAGATGAATTGAATGGAATTGTGATGATTTATTCAGATATAGTTGAATCATCTGTTTTTGGAAGTAGCAAAGTGCGTGTATTGAGAGCTATCAACATAGAAAATTGTAGAATACCTACAAATATTGAATTTGAAAATATCCATTACATACCTATAGAAAAAAATTGTTTTGAAACGATAGCGATTAAAATTTGCAATCAATACGGTGATGGAATAAATTTTGTTTCTTCCAGTTACTATCCAACAAAAATTGTATTACATTTTAAAAAGCATTGATTGCTCCCCAATTGAAACAATATAAATACTACTACTCAAATATGATGTCCTGTCAAACATGGAAAGAGCTTACGTGAGATATTATTCCTCACAAGTAGGTGGAGGAATCAATGATATTGGGCCTTTATTACAATTTTATCCAGCTATACAAAAAGGTAGTGGTTTTGGAAATATATTCGGAAGTTTAATTCGTTATTTAAAGCCAATTTTTACATCAGGTTGGGACTTAATTAAAAAAGACGCTGTCGACACAAGTAAAAATATTTTTAATGATATATCATCTGGTGCAAACATAAAAGAAGCTGTAATTGATCAAAGCAAAGGCAGCATAAAAATTTACGAAAATCAGTAGTTAACCAACTGCATTCGATGTATGGTGGAAGACGAAGAGCTATAAAAAGACAAAGAACTATAAAAAGACGAGCAATTTCTAAAAAGACACATTTGAAGTCGAAAAAGCGACGAAAAAAGCATAGTAAAACCTCTGATATATTCAATTAAAAAATGAAATGTATGAAATCTGAACTTGACCTTTTTGCGTCATTACCCGTACAAACAAGTATCTTGCTTTCAGAAGAGGTAGCATACAATCCTTTAGCTTCTTTAGAGACATCACCGTCAACTATTGAATTTGTTTCATTTGGAAATGGAGATATCAGGAATCCTCAATCTACATCAAATTTGAAGTTCAAATATTAAAAAAAGATGGATCAGTTTGGAGTGCAAACGATAAAATAGGAACCGGAAATGAAGCAAGGGCAGCTCCACAGCCCAGTGTTGTAAATAATTTATTACACTCTTTAATTAAACAATGTAAAGTAACTCTAAACGGAAAAAACATCACTCCTTCAGACTCCTTATATCATTATAAAGCATACTTAACTACTTTACTAAATTATGGTACAGATTCCAGTCAAACACATCTGGAAGCATCTGGTTGGGAATTGGATAAACCAAATGTAAATGATTTTAACAGTTTTGGTTCTAAATCAAGATAAAAATCAGACAATAATTCTGCAATAGTGGAATTAATGGGAAAATTACATGTAGATTTCTTCAATACTTCTAAATTACATTTAAGTAATGTTGACATTCGAATTGCTTTAGCATTAGAGAAACAAGATTTTTTTATTTTCTTTAAGGATGCCGATGAAAGTTATTTAAAAATTCTCGAAGCTACATTCTACATGAAACATTTAACAATTAATCTTAGCATATTGATAGCACATAATACTGTATTGGAAAAGGCTAACGCGAAATATTTTTATACAAGAAGTGAAATCAAAACATTTACAATTCCAGCTAACACTTCCAACATATTATTGGATAATATATTTATAGGGCAAATACCAAAAGCTCTAGTATTTTGTATGGTTAATAATGAAAATTTCAATGGTAAAAAATCAAAAACTCCATACCATTTCGATCATCAAAATCTCACACAATTTCAATTATATGTGAATGGAGTGCCTACACCACACTCTGCAATTGAAACAAATTTTACATTGAATAATCTTTGCAATTCTCGTGCATATTTAACATTATTTAGCGGAACAGATATACATCATTCTGATAGAGGACATCAAATTTCAAAAGAACTATTTTCAAAAGGTTATACAATACTGGCTTTTGATTTATCAGCAGACGGCTCGGGACCAGATACATGTCAAAGTTTATTAAACCAGGGAGTAGTAAAGATTGAAGCAAGACTGAGTTCTCCATTAACTTCAACATGAACATGTATTTTGTTTGCAGAATTTGATGCTAATATAGAAATTGATAAAAATCGTAACGTTCACGTAAACATATAAAAAGGAAGTTCAGACGACCCATTCAACTCACTTGGAAATGGCATGTGCTCTAGTAGATTTATCGTTCTGTACGGACGACAACAATACAATATTTGTAAAAAATCATGTTGTGGTTGGAATAAAAGAAAAATGTAAAACTATTTCAAAAGAATGAAAGTATAAATTCCCAACCAGAGATTTAAAAAGAACAGACATCAAGAATTTTTCTTTTTGACGATTTAATAAATTTATTGGAAAAAATCGATATAGTGTTGACAAATGGAAAACTTAAAGTTGAATTTTTAACAGCATAGATAAATGGAAATACTCGACTAATTGATATTTCTCATTTACAAAACAATAATGAATACACTTCAGATAGAGAAAGTGTTGAAATGTAATAGTGCAACCAGAAAACTATTTAAAGGTGTTTTTGCTGTTGATCAAATACCGAAAAATATTTCAAAACCTGATATTGTAGTAATAAATACCGACACTTCTGCTAAAAAAGGAACACATTGGCTAGCAATTTTTGTATCAGTTCAAGGTTGTGTAGAATTTTTTGATTCATTTGAAAATCCACCATTCCACAGTGAGATTGTGAAATTTCTACAAAATCAATCAAAATGTTTTATTTTCAACAATAAACATTTTCAAAGTGACTTTACATCATTCTGTGGCCAATATTGTTGTGTATATTTATGGATGTGATGTAACTGCAAGAGCATGAAACATTTTATTAATTTATTCAATACGTCATCCCCACTTAAAAACGATAAAAAAATACAAAGAATGTTTCGAAGAATTTTTAAAAAAAGAAAATGAAACTAAGAAAACTATTTCGAACTAATATAAATATAAATTTTTTAAATATATATTCCATCAGTTTAAAAAAAAATAAAATGGAGTCAACATCAAATATCGAAACATTTGAAAAACAAAGGAAAAGGCAACAGCAACGAATCACAACAAAATCTCTTATTAAATTACATTTATTATTTGGATAAAAAACAAACAACAAAAATACAAATTGGATTTAATGTTGAAAATTCCGCTGCTACAACAATTTTCCAACGTAATCGTAAAGTCATTAGCGAAATGAATTATTTGGAGTGGTATGCATTTTATCAAGATTTTACAAGCAACCAACTCCATAAATTAAATTCAAATAAATTTCCACTAAAATTTAATTATGCTGGAGGAACAATTAAAAAACTTACATTGGAACTAGATGAGTATACCCGATTTTGTCTTATGTTAGACTTTATTCAAGCAGTGATGTCATATAACAATGGAGCCGAATTGAATGTACGAGAATATGTATTAAAATATTTTGAGAGATGTATTGCAAAGAATAAGCTTAAACTGGAACAAGAAGATTTCTATATTCCTATGAATTTGCATATAGCTCAATGCAACTATTCCCGGCTCTTTTATGAAATACCATTATTTATGTCTGAAAAAATATATTGGACAACAATAAATAAAACAAATATTTTTTAAAACCAATTTTTATTATTATCTTTTATTAAAAACATATATAAATTCATACAATTTTTTACAGCACATCTTTGCAAATTTTGCGTATTATGATGGTGGGGAGAAATGGTGATGAAATTCCTTAGTTTTTATAGAGGTGGAATTTTATTATCTAAATTGATAACTTCTACTATTGAATTTGAAAAAAACCTATCTAAAAATTGTTGGGGAGAGGGGATATCTAAAGATTATACGGAATGGGAAAATTTTTCAAATCGCCCATCAGATTTTCGGATCTTCAAAGACCGTTCCAAAAAAAAAAAAAACAATCTGACCTCCTCCGCTTGACTATTTGAGAAAACTTTCTGTCTCTCTCTCTTGCAGATTGTTATTATTATTTTTTTTTTTTCTTTCTTAATGTTTTATTTTAACAAATGTTTTTTATTTTTATTTTTTTTTTGTTGTAAATCAACGCTAAAGTCTGGCAACAGTTGACCCGGAAACATGACGATGACGCCAGTCGCAGCCCTGGGCCCTCAGTCCCTCCGGGCGCTAGGTCCCAAGAACCGGGAGCGTTGTTAGAACCAGTCTTCTGGAAGTCCGTTAGCGGAACCGGTCCTCGAAGTGCCGGAACCGGACTTCTGGCAACGCACTTCCGGAACCGGACTTCTGGCAACGCACTTCCGGAACCGGAAGTGCGTTGCCAGAATCGATCCTCCGGAAGTCTATTGCTAGATTCGGTCCTCCGGAAGTCTGTTTCTAGAACCGGTCCTCTGGAAGTTCGTTGCCGGAGCCGGTCTTCCGGAAGCCTGATGTCGGAGCCGGTGTTCCAAAGTCCGTCATTGGAGCCGGTCCTGCTGAAATAAGACATTGATGCTTATGGGTAGTGATAGGGGGTAAATAAAAAAACAAAACAAAATTATTAATATATATTTTTATTTTAATAATTTTTCTTGAGAATTTATATCTACAGCAGCAATAAGGTCAAACAATGCACTATTCCATCTGTCCTTGTCACGTCCTGTAAATTTAAAATAAAAATAAGTACTATTTAATTCAGCCAATTGTGACTGAGTTGTTACCTTTTTGGAGAATCGCTCTGGCCTGAAAAATATAGTGATTTCCTTGCTCAAGGGGTCTTGCACTTCACACAGTACCACTGTTTGTCCTCTTTTCGTGTCTAAAAATCTCCAAGATAGCACCTCATACATTTTATCTTCCATCAAAAAATCAATGTTTCAGTATAGTTCATTTTCACCTTTCCCCAACGAAAGAAATTAAGTTTTCAATAAAAGCCTGCGAAATTATATATATATAGTTAACTTCTGTCATATTGCTACATACTTTTAACTCATGCTCTATCCCTATTTAGTTATATGATATTCCCATTTGTTCCTACATTATTATTTTGTTCCATTACCATATAAGATAATGGTTTAAGAAAATATAATTTAAGTACCGTTAATTTTTTATATATAAAAGGGAATATTTTAGAAAGCACGGAGACTTAGTTTGGTTCTGCTTAAAATAAGTAGTTGTAATAAAATAATTATAAAAAAAATTAAAGAAATTTTTTATTTTGAACATAAATTCGCTCGATATAAATGGCGCAATCGGAAAAAAAAAATAATAAGAGTTTATGTGAAAAATTTAAAGGAAAAATTAAGTAATTATAATAAAGTGAATTAATTTTTTAAATATTCATTATTTAATTAAACAAAAACAAAAAAAGAAAAACTTCTCAGAATATCTGATAAAATAGAAAGTGCTAAGAATTATCTGAATCAAACTGAAATGAAAATTTGAAATTAAATTTTGTTCTAGTACATAAAAAAACTTATTTAAAAAAAAACAACAAACAATTCACAACGAAATAAAACAATAAATATTTGAATAATTCGAAAACAAATAAATTATCTAATTTTACCTAACAAATTTAATTTTCTCCAGTTTAATGTTAAATGTGAACAATAATTTTCCAAAAAAACAAAAAAAATGCAATTATTATTGAATTGAATTTACAAAAGGAAAATTCTTAAATGAAAAAAAAAGAAAAACAAAAAAAAAAAAGATAATACAAAGGTATTTTTAATAAAAAAAATATTTAATAAAAAGTGTTTAAAAAAAATGTAAACTTAAAAGAAAAAAAAATATTTAATAAAAAGTGTTTAAAAAAAAATGTAAACTTAAAAGAAAAAAAAACTTACTTTTGAAAGATCTTAAAAAGTATTTGAATTATAACTATTACTGCAAAATCATTAAGAAAATAAATAAACCCATAAGATTAAGATCAAATAAATTCATAAATGAAAAAAAAAGAAAAACAAAAAAAAAAAAAGATAATACAAAGGTATTTTTAATAAAAAAAATATTTAATAAAAAGTGTTTAAAAAAATGTAAACTTAAAACAAAAAAAAACTTACTTTTGGAAGATCTTAAAAAGTATTTGAATTATAACTATTACTACAAAATCATTAAGAAAATAAATAAACCCATAAGATTAAGATCAAATAAATATATCTTGCTTCGAAAAATAAATAATTACAAAAAAAAAATATGAATATTTTAAATTATAAGTCAAACTATAATAATTAAATTTAAAAACTAAAATAGATAATAAGTAATATTAATGAATCATTTTAAAATAACGAAAAAATATTAAATAAAGCATTTTATTTAATTGTATACTAACATCAACAATAATAAATAATTCAAAACAAAAACCTATCGATTGAATAAAAATCAATTATAATTATTATGTAAAAAAGTAGACTTTAAGATCTTGTGCCGTATAAAAAGAACTGTCAAAATAGATTTAAATTAAATAAACATTAAGTAAACTAACTAAAATAAAATAAATAAGAACAAGAAAACAAGTGCTAACTACACACAGAAAAAGATAACAAATATCATAAAACAAAAGGAAAAATTCCAACTAACTTTTATACAGAATTAAAATTAAAACAAAAAATATTTTTATAAAAAAAATACATATAACAAACTTTAAAAAGAACGAAAAAAAATTAATAAAATGTATACTGGTACTGAACAAGGTGCTTATACTGTGGGATCACCTACTCAACAACAATACACAATCGATCCTTTATAGTATATAAAGAACATTTCAGAATTTCACGGCGAACTCGAAGAACTAAAGAACTTCATCGAAGCTGTGGATATAGTTTGGTCATTCATATCAAAATTTGACGAAACAGGACAGAAATTTTTTTTTATAAGTATTAAAAGGAAAATAAAAGGTGATGCACAAAAAATTTTAAATATTTATAATTCCATAACAAATTGGAATGAATTAAAAATAATTTTACTGAAAAAAATGTAGTAAGATTTTTGATGAATTAAGAAATGTAGATTTTAAGGGAACAGTTTTAGATTTTTATAATAATATCAGATGTATTCTAAGTAGGTTAAATTCAAAACTTGAAAGTGAAATTGATGATAAAACTGATTTAATTAGAATTTCTGAAAGTAATAATAGGCAGGCTTTAGAAATATTTAGAATTAAATTAAGAGAGCCTATGTTTACTGTACTACAATGTAGAAATCCTAAAGATTTAGAGGAAGCGTTGGATATATTATCAGAGGGCAATTATTTAGATAGAACAGATAACAAAATCTTTTAATAGAAATAATAGAAAATATTTTAACGCAAATAATAGAGCTAATATTGTTTTTAATGAAAATAGTAGATATAATTATCCCCAGGTAAATAACAGACCTCCACAACGCTCACACTTTAACTCTGGTACACGCCATAATAATTCCCCTAACCAGCAATATAATAGACAATAAACGAATATGCCGTGAAACAATCCTAACAGCTATAATTCGAATGGAAACATTCGCAATTTTAATAATCAAACAAATAATAACAATTTTTCACCCTCTCAAAATTCCAATTATTATAATAGTAGAAATTCACGTATAGACATAGATCCAACCACTGAAAATTTTCGGCTGAGTGCCTCAAACAGCGATTACCGTACATAATAATAGAAACAACTAAAGGTCCATTAAGATTTATTTTAGATACGGGGGCAAATATGAGTATAATAAATGAAAATATTCGCGATCCTAAAACTAAAGAAAAAATAAAATCAATTCTAATCAAAACTTTACAAAACGAATGCTATAGTGATACAAAAATTAAAATACCTAGTTTTAAAGTATTCCAATCAAATAGAATAATGGAATTTTTAGAATTAAAAAACGAAAAATTCTATGACGGAATAATTGGAAATAATATTCTGATTCCTCATAAAGCTAAAATAGATTATAATTTACTTTCATTAGTAGTCAATGATAATGTAAACATCCCCATATTTTTTAATCAAGTTGACGAAACAAATGCACAAACTTATATATCTCTTTCTGAAAAAATACCGGTCGGTGAAGAACGGACTTATTCTAAAAACCCAATTTCCGAAATTCAAACTAATGAAGAAAAAACAAATTAATTCAATTAGTAGATCAGTACGATCAAATATTTTATAAAGAAAATTATGATTTAACATTCACTAATAAAATACAACACGAGATTAAAACAAAAGACAATACTCCCGTTTACACAAGAACATACAGGTACCCTCAAATACATAAAAATAAAGTCGAGAGACAAATCCAATAAATGTTGAAACAGGGTATAATAAGACCAAGTAAATCACCGTACTCATCTCCTCTTTGGATAGTTCCCAAAAAGGCAAATGCGCCTGGTAAACAACAGTGGAGACTAGTGATTGATTATAGAAAACTGAATTCTATCACTATAGACGATAAGTTTTCTATATAATATGGATGACATATTGGGGATTTCATCAGATTGAAATAGCTAATAGCTGAAAATGACATTCACAAAACAGCATTTTCGACAAACCAAGGTCTTTATGAATTTTTGCGGATGCCGTTCGGCCTTAAGAACGCACCGTCAACATTTCAAAGACTGATGAATTCCTTGTTATCAGATCTAATTGGAAAAATATGTTTTGTGTACCTGGATGATATTATCATCTTCAGTACTAGCCTAGAAGAACATTTAATATCAATTAGAAAGGTATTTCAAAAATTAAAAGAGGCGAACTGAAAGGTTCAATTAGACAAATGTCAATTTATGACTAGAGAAGTTGAGTCTCTCGGTCATATTGTAACTAAAGATGGCGTAAAGCCAAATCCGAAAATAAAAGCTGTGCAAATGTTTCCGATCCCGAAAAATCAAAAACAAATCAAACAATTTCTGGGATTAGTTGGGTTTTATAGAAAATTTATAAAAGATTTTGCGCAAATAGCAAAACGCATGACATTACAGTTAAAAAATGCTAGTAAGGTAAATCCACAGGGTGAAAATTATGTAAATGCTTTCAACAAATTGAAATCATTAATTATATCGGATCCGATCTTAAGGTATCCTGATTACAATAAAAAATTTGTACTAACTGCAGATGCCTCCAATTTTGCTCTTGGAGCTGTATTAGCACAGGATAACCATCCAATTAGTTTTGCTAGCAGAACACTTAATGAGCATGAGACTCATTATTCTACAATAGAAAAAGAGCACCTTGCCATAATTTGGGCAACAAAGTATTTTAGGCCCTATTTATATAGCCGAAAATTTACAATTAATAACAATTAATTAGCTAATATAAAAGAACCCAATAGTAAACTCCAAAGGTGGAAAATTAGCCTAGAGGAGTACAATTATGATATTGAATATACAAAGGGTAAGGAGAATTATGTAGCAGATGCACTCTCGCGAGTCGAAATTAATATTAATGAGCAAAACATCGATAACATGTCTACAATGGCTATTATACATAGTGCTGAAGAGGATAGTAGACATTATATACAAATTTCTGAATTGCCATTAAATATATTTAAAACACAATTAATTATAAAAAAGGGAAATATAGACGCAATAGAACCAAAAAAAATATTTAGAAAGAGAAGAATTACCATTATAACTCGCGAACTTAACAAAAATTTGTATGAAAATATATTAAAAAATTATTTACCAAAAAAAGGTATTGCAGAAATTTTATTTGAAGAGTTTAAAGAATTTAATATGTTTAAAGAATTTCAAGAAATTTATGTCAATTGGAAAAATTGTAGTTAATAAAGTAAATTATATCTTAAAAGATATTGCAAATAGAACTGAGCTAAAAGAAAAAATATTGCAGTAGCACTTAAAACATAACCACAGAGGAATTAATGAGGTATATTTAGAATTAAAACCATTTATATATTACCATAATTTAAAAAAAGAAATATCTGTAGTAATAAATAATTGTAACATTTGCAACACAGCGAAATACGAAAGAAAACCTCTAAAACTACCGTTCTGATTTACAGAAACACCTTCGTTCAAGAATGAAATTATCCATATGGATATTTGGTTTTTGGAAAAAGGTAAAGCTTATCTTACATTTATCGATAAACTTTCCAAATATGCTCAAATTATTTCCATTAAATCAAGAAACTGGTTAGACATTGAAAAAGGGATTAAACGTTAAATAAGTATAATAGGCAAACCAAAAAAAATAATTACAGATAATGAAGGTTTTGGAAGTTTAAGTTGTAAAAATTTTTTTCAAAACAATAATATTGAACTACATTTAACTACTCCTCAATTGCATACAGGAAATTCCGATATAGAGAGGTTTCATAACAAATTGAATGAGCATATTAGAATAATGAAAACTAAAGAAAAGTTAGGTCAAAAAATAAGAGAAGATAGTGATTATGTGGTAGATGCATTATTGTATTATAATAATACGATTCATTCATCCACAGTGCACAGGGCTATTAGTTTTCAGGATGGATCACTATCCTCAGAAGAAATTCGAACACTATCATGCAAAATTAAAAAACAAAAAGAAAAAACAATAGCAAACCTAAATAGAAATAGAACAGATCAAGACGAAAATCCTAAGTTACTAAAAAATCTAAGAGTTACAAAACTTGATCCTCACTTTAAGGTAGTATCTCTTAATAAACTAAATAAAAATTATTATATTGACAATAAGAACCGAAAAATTTATAGATCTAAATTAGCAAAACAAAAAAAAAATATCAAACTATCTAATTGCTCCTACCTACATACATCTAATTGCTCCTACCTACATATATATCCCCTAAAAACTTAAAATAATACTTAATATTAATAATACTTAAAATTAACTTAAAATAATAATACTCTTAAAACTACATTAACTTAATACTATATTCACTTATATTCTCTGCTTCTTGTGCATACATTTTTTTTTTGTTTGTTTTTGTTGGAATCTAAAAATAAAACAATTATTTGCATTTATTAAATTTTAAAGAATTACCTTTTTATAGTTTGTTCCAACAAACTCAACTAGTATCTTTCTTTTTGATTATAATGAAATTTTTTTTTTTACACTAAACACATCAATTAATTTATTAATTTATTTAGGTCTTGTTTAAGACTACTAAGTATTACAAAAAAAAAAAACATTCAAAATAAATATTGACGTTTTAAAATTTTAAATTCAAAATCAGTTTGCTTCATTAAATAAAGCGCTAGTATCGGTATGGGGTTTTTAGTAAAGTATCGACATCTATTGTAAAAAATCTTAATGTTAATAATTTATAATAATAGATTTGTAAAGGAAAGGTGGCTTTATTTTTATCAATAGAATTAGAATACTTCTGCTGATTGTTGTTCAAATATTTAAATAAATATGAAATAAAATTTTAGTAAACAATTAAAAATTAAAATTAATTTTGTAATAAAATGTGTAATGTACAGAATTAGAATTTAATGTCCATGTAAGAAACTCTCTAGTATGTAAATTATTTAGTTCTAAGTTTTAATATGTAAACAAGAAAAAATATAATAATTTAAAAATCAAACAATAATAATATGTAAAAAAAAAAAAAAAAAAAGTAAGAAACAAAAGGGAATAAATAGTAAAGCAATAAATAAATAAATAAATATTTTGTCAATTATATAAGTCAATGTTTCATTTGACTTTAAATAAACTTTTGTCCTATTGCTACATACTTTTAACTCATGCTTTATCCCTATTTAGTTATATGATATTCCCATTTGTTCCTACATTATTATTATACCTAGGGTGTATTAACTTTGGTATGGTGTTTGTAACCACCAAAAAGAAGCGAGTTAGATATGGACATGTATATATATTCTGAATCAGGATCACCTCCTGAGTCGATTTAACGATGTCCGTCCGTCCGTTCTCACGATAACTCAAAAACTAATAAAGCTATCTTGATGAAATTTATATAGTAGGTTACTAATTACGAAAGGAAGGCTAAGTTCGAATCTGGACAAAATCGGTCCATGGGTTCGCATTATGGAAGCTTCCGAATGATTCCGGAGCAAACGAGATTATCTCCAAAACCAACAAAGATAGAACCTTTAAATTTTTTACAATGATGTTCATTTCCGTTTGATTTATGTCTATGAAATTTAAGAAAATATGGTCCATGGGTTTGGATTTTGGAAGCTTCCGAACGAGCCCCAGAGCAAATGAGATTATCTCCAAAAACAACAAAGATATAACCTTTAAATTTGGCAGAATGGTATTCCTTCATGTTTGATTTATGTTTCTGAAATTTGTGAGGATTTGGTCCTTGGGTTCGGATTTTGGAAGCTTCCGAACGAGCCTCAGAGCAAATGATATTATCTCCAAAAGCAACAAAGATATAACCTTTAAATTAGGCAGAATGGTATTCCTCATGTTTGATTTATGTTTCTGAAATTTGTGAGGATTTGGTCCATGGGTTCAAATCTTGGAAGCTTCCGGACGAGCCTCAGAGCAAACGAGAATATCTCCAAAACCAATAAAAGTAGAACCTTTAAATTTAGTACGATGGTGTTCTGGCATGTTTTCTTTATGTTCCTGAGATGGATTCGATGAATTGAAGTGGCAATTCGGGTACCTGACACACACCTCCCAAGGACTAACAATCTTCGAAATTAATAAAGATAGAAACTTAAGATTTTTTACAAAGGTGTCAAGCAATCTCAAGAGGGTGCCTCTTTTACGTTCCTGAAATTCGAGTTGAATAAGACAGAAAAGGGAAGAAGTTCAAGTAGCTGCCAAAAAAACTTATGGATTTTTAATTTAATTCGAATTATTCAGGTATAGGGTATTAATAAGTCGATTGCATCGACTTACTGTTACATTTACTTGTTTTGTACCATTACCATATAAGGTAATGGTTTAAGAAAATATAATTTAAGTACCGTTAATTTTTTATATATAAAAGGGAATATTTTAGAAAGCACGCAGACTTAGTTTGGTTTTGCTTAAAAAAAGTAGTTCTTGTAATAACATAATTATAAAAAAAATTAAAGAAGTTTTTTATTTTGAACATAAATTCGCTCGATATAAATATATATATATGTATATATATATGTAAATAGATATAGAAAATAATATAGAATTAATTTAAGAATAAGAAAAAAAAAAAAATCTTACCATTTTTATATGTGTTTTTTTGTTGTTTTTTTCAATATGAACTGATTTTGTTTTTGAAATAAGTTAATTAACATCCGTTTATATACATTTGTAAATAATATAGAACAAGGAGAAAATTATGCCTCTCTCCCTACTATATGTTTTTAACATGATATAATATCATTATATTTTTATTTTTTTTGTATCCAATATCAATTTATTTGTAATTATAATGAACACACATCTAACCACAAATATTACACATCAAATATTTATGAATTTATTATGCAATACCTGTTGCAACTTTTTCAATGTATAAATTAGTTGTTATTAAAATAAAATATAAAATGTAATGTAAACGTCATTGAAAGACATTTACATATTACATTGTTGCACATTCATTTGACTCATTAAACATATGTGTTATTAACATACTTAAAACTTTTAACACACAAACACACACACATGTCACAGACAGCACAATTTTTATTTAGTAAATTTTTTTTTCTAATATGATGCAACATACATATTTATTATTATTTTATAATCAGAGTATTTCTATAGTAAATAAAGCATAAATTATAAATTTGCCAAGTTGTTATTGTTTCATTAATTTATATTGATTATTGATTTTGTGGTTAGAAAACGTAAAAAAAATTATTTACACAAATTAATTTTGTAAATACATGGAAATTAGACATACATTTTTTTTTTGTTTTTAAATTTTAAATGAAATATTCCTTTCACTTTTTTATATATAGTGTTATGATAAAATAATATAAACAATTTTGTGTATATCTTAAATACTTCAACATCTATTATGAAAAGTGCAAGCAATTTTCCACATCATGATTTTGTTGGCATATAGTTTCAATTTTTGTAATAATTTGATTAATATGCAACATTGTAGTAATTCATTAGAAAAACTCAATATTCATTTTATGTTCTGATATGTTAAATATGTATTCAAATTATGCAATCAAGTTAGTTTCGGTTTATCTATATAGAATTAGAAAAATTTGTATATATATACAATTGACTTCTTGAGTTTACGTGTTAAATCACTAAATTTAAGACTAAGTTAAAGTCATTTATAGATTAAATTAATATTGTTTTAATATAAGAAAAGGACACTAACATAAAATAAATAAAAAATAAAAATGAGTTCAGAAAACAAAAGAATTAAATTGCAATGTGATAAATGTGAAAAAGTGTTCACAAGATCTGACAATTTAAAAAGACATAAATTTGAAACACAATTAAAACATAATTGTGAAATATGTAAAAAATCATTTAATAGAAATGATAGTTTATTAAGACATAAAAAGAGAAGAAGTAATTAGATCTAATGTTAGATATATTGATGAATGTTTTCAAAATAGAATAGAAACGTTTATTAGAGATAATGATGATGAAAGCATACTAAACTCATCAAACTTTCTGGAAAAGGCTCAGACCGATATAATTGAATTATTGATGCAATCATTAAAAAAGCACAACGCTATAAAAGTAAATCTTGAGCTTTTTGGTGAATATATAAAGCCAACAGAAGAAGAGTTTGAAAATATATCAATCAAATCTTTTCAAACTCGAATGTTTAGTATTACACAAGCAGATGATCTTAATGATTTTTTTGAAAAGGCTAAAGAAATTATTCAACAACAAGCAGAAGACTTCCAAGAAAAAGACAGTGGCTGGGCGTTAATTAGGATTTTACATATTGAAATAAATATCAATAAATTTAACCAATACGTGTGTCTAGTTATACTACCGAAGTTATACTATCTAGTTATACTATCTAGTTATACTAACTACCGAAAAGCATAGAAGACAAAAAAGCATGCGTTAATATTCAAAATAAAGAAAACTTCTGTTTCAAATGGTGTTTAGTATCAGCTTTACAAACTTGTATTCAAAATGCTGAACAAACATCTTCATATAAACTTAATAATATTTCTCTACCCATAGTTGAGCTAGAGTTTGGTGATGCACGACAGCTTAATTTTAGCACTATGCAATTTCCAGCTAAATTGAACGAGTTAAATTTATTTGAAGAACTAAATAGTGAAATAAGTATTAATTTGTTTGGACTGGAAGTTATTAATAAAAAATATGAGGTTGTAGGACCATTCTATTTAACAAAATCAGAAAAAAATACCATGTAAATTTATTGCTATTGGGAAAGGATGATAAATTTCATTTTGTTTATATTAAAAATTTATCAAGGTTAATAAATAGTTTTGTAACAAAACATATACATGAAATTTATATTTGTAATATGTGTTTGAAACATTTTCATACATTACAACAGCGTGATTTACATAAAATTGAGTGCAATAAAGTCGTTACAAAGCTTCCATCTATTGAGAAAAATACACTCGAGTTTAAAAATTATCAACAACAATTAGAAACATCTTTTGTTATTTATGCTGATGCTGAGAGTGTTTTACAACCTATTGCAACATGCAGTTCTAAATCATCAACATGTTCCAGTAGTTTTCTCCTACTACATTGAATGTTCTTTTGATGATAATCAAAGCTGTTAAAAAGAGTTTGTTGGAGCTAACTGTGCTAAGGAATTTGTCATATCGTTAACAAAAACATGTAGTGTCAAACATGAAGTATCGTTAACAAAAACATGTAAAACATGTATTATATAAAAATATATTTATGATGCCAAAGCCCATGAATCTATTAACACTTGATGAGCAGCTTCAACAATTAATTCAGGAAAATTGTCACATATGTGGTAAGCATTTAGCTTTTAATGATAGAATTAGAGACCATTGTCACTTTACTGGTAATTATAGAGGACCCGCTCATTCTAAATGTAATTTATTATATAGGCGGCCAAATTTTTTTCCTATATTTTTTCACAATTTTTCCGGTTATGATTGCCATCTTTTATTTAAAGAACTAAAGGAAGTATTGGTGTCATTCCTTTGAATAAAAAACGTTATATTGCATTATCTAAAAAAATCATTCATTTTATTTACGTTTTCTCGATAGCTTTAGATTTATGGCTTCTAGCCTTGATTCTTTATGTAAAATTAAAACGATTTGTTTCATATAAAAAAAGAATTCAATAATAATGAAAAAATTAAACTTATGAGTATTTAAATTCCATTGAAATTGTTTCTCAAAACATTGAAAAGTTTTCGTGTTATTTATGTAATAAAAAACTTTATTCTGTAATAAAAAAAAGATAAATAAAAAAAAAAATAATTATGTACAATAAAAAAATCGTTTTTTAATTAATATAGGAAACCTCCTGACGTCATTTTTTTTATTTTAATCTAAATTTTTCAAAGCAAAGGAATTCTCTATTGTGGCATCATTTTCATTATTTCATAATAACAAACTCTTGCTTTTATTTTTATTCAAGAATCTCCTGACCTCACTTTCATTGTTCATACAACCAAAATCATGAAATTTTTATTTTCTTATTCTCAACCTCAAATCACACAAAAAAAATTTTAACAAACAAACGCAAGTACATAATCCATTATCTTATTTAAAACAGTGTCTTCGAAACGGTTTAATTCTTAAGAAAATTTATAGAGTGCTAAAATTCACACAAAGCAATTGGTTAAAAAAATATATTGATTTAAATAACTCACATAGGTCAGTTGCTAAAAATGCTTTCGAAAAATAGATAAAAGAAAAAATGTTAAAATAACTACCTCTTGGGAAAGTCAAAGAAGACATTTACGTGCACGAGCATTAATAGCAAAACCAAATTATCATAACCACTCTAGATTCACTGAAAACTTGATAGCCGTTCAGCTTAATCATACAAATGTATATTATGACAAACCTATATATTTAGGATTTACAGTACTAGAACAATCTAAAATACTTATGTATGATTTTCATTATAATTACATTAAACCTAAATATAGCAGTATACAGACAGATGATTTTTACGCTGACATATACAGTGATATACCGCAACGTTTTGATACATCCGATTATCCATCTGACAATTTATTTAATTTCCCTCTATTGAATAAAAAAGTTCTTCATCTTTTTAAAGATGAATTTAATGGAAAAATTGTTTCTGAATTTATAGGATTAAAATGTATTTTCTTCAAACACATGAAAATAAAACTGTTAAAAAAGCAAAAGGAATAAAAAAATATATTGTCAATAGTTTAACGTTAGATAACTATAAAAATTGTTTGTTAAAAATGAAGTTTGTTTAAGAGAAATGAAAATATTTATATTTTATATTTAAATATTTAGATCACATTTACATAATCGCAGATAAAATATACACATATGATTGGGGGCATTATGCCATTGAGCAATGTTTGAGACAAATAAAAAACGTTTCTTAAATATAAAAATATATAAATTGACAGTAAAAGTTTAGATAAAATTCGAATTTATCTGATTATTTATATTTTAATTTAACTATAAAACTTCTCAAAGTTCATAATATTTCATTATATTTCAACCGTTTAACTCAACACTTTTATTATTTATTTTATAAATAATATATTTATTACTAGAAAATCCCCTGTGCAATTGCACAAATTCTATAGATTCAAAAACATTTACGTTATCATACTGACTCCCTTACTAAACTACCTAAAAATTTCATTTTTACATCAGCACCATTAAAAAAAACGTTGAAATCACTTACTTACTTGTAATAAAAAAAAAACATAAAACAAATCTAAACACATAAAATTAAAAATGCTAGGTACACTTTATTAATTTATTCTCGCCGTTTTTTCGTGGCGATAATTTTTGACAGTTTTTTAATTATTGAGAAAAAATGGTCCAATCTAAAAACACATTCAGGGTAAAAGTTCGTGCCGATATCTCAAAAATTGTTTGAAACACATGTATAAAGTGCACAATAAAAACCGGCGAAAAACCAACCAACACCAACCGCTACAACATTTTTTTTTTGTTACATTTAAAAGACTCCCAATAATCGAAATAATTTTAATATTTGTTAAAATTTTACTCTCTATTTTTCTTTAGTTTTAAAAAAAAATTTTTATGTAGATGAAAAACAGTTGTTTTCGCCGCGAAATTACTTCAATTACCAAAACTACTTTTAAGTCTTTTGCGTTTCATTTTTCAAAAATTTCATTTTTACATCAGCACCATTAAAAAAACGTTGAAATCACTTACTTACTTGTAATAGAAAAAAAACATAAAACAAATCTAAACACATAAAATTAAAAATGTTAGGTACAGTTTATTAATTTATTCTCGCCGTTTTTTCGTGGCGATAATTTTTGACAGATTTTTAATTATTGAGAAAAAATGGTCCAACTTAAAAACACATTCAGGGTAAAAGTTCGTGCCGATATCTCAAAAATTGTTTGAAACACATGTATAAAGTGCACAATAAAAACCGGCGAAAAACCAACCAACACCAACCACTACGACATTTTTTTTTTTGTTACATTTAAAACACTCCCAATAATCGAAATAATTTTAATATTTGTTAAAATTTTACTCTCTATTTTTCTTTAGTTTTAAAAAAAAAATTTTTATTTAGATGAAAAACAGTTGTTTTCGCCGCGAAATTACTGCAATTACGAAAACTACTTTCAAGTCTTGTGCGTTTATTTTTTTTTTGCTTGAAAAAAATTTGCTGAATTTATTTACATTAAATGTACTTTGGAAGAGGTCTTTGGTATATTTAATAAAAGATTCATGTCTCTGATAATGTAATTTCATAAATTTTCGGGGTCTTTTTTTTTTGTGACGGTCGTTTTCGACAGCTTTTTAATTTAATGGTCTAATAATAAATTAGTACAAAATTATGAATCTATTGTGAGAAAAGGCTTCTAAAATGATATTTTCTATGTTATTTTTTCTTTTTTTTTAAGAAAAATATCCATTTCTATAATATTTAGTAAGTTTCTGATTTCTGTTATGAAATATAATTAGCTTAGTCTGCCGAATTTTATATTAATAAAAAAAATTCGAATATTTTATGTTATATCAAAAATTCAGCTTAAAAAATCAAAATTCTAACCTAAATAAACAAAACTACTATAAAGTCTGTTGCGAAGCTTTTACCAGCTTTTATAATAGTGAAAACAAAATCAAGAATTAAATCGGCCTATTATTTTTTTCTTATAAATATAAGGCTTACTATAAACTTTGCTCTTTTCACTTTCAGGTCTTTTAATTTTATTAAGAGTATTTTTATTTTTTTCAAAACAAAGAGTCATTTGAAACCTGCTAACAGAAGAATAATAATTTATTTTTAATTTACCGCTGCGACCAGTTCATAATGAATGTGGCGGTCAAATTTAAAAATTAAAAATTTGCTTTAAATTTTGTGTCGAAAGTACTTTTTAAAAAGTAAACATTTGTGTCTCTGATAAGACTTTTAGTCGAAGATTTGTGTCTCTGATAATAAAATTTTAAATTATTAAATATATAGAAATATCATCATTGCCAGTTTAGTTTACATTCAGTGTGAGTGGTTTATTATAGAAATAAAATATTTTTTTTTACATGTTGGCAAGGTCTTATCATTATATTGTGTATATTATCAGAAATTCAATCATTAATTTCAGGTATTATATTATCTGATCTGATTAATAAATCTTATTTTTTTCCATGGCTAACAATATTATTAATGGTCTAATAATAAATTAGTACAAAATTATGAATCTTTTGTGAGAGAAGGCGTCTAAAATGATATTTTCTATGTTATTTTTTTCTTTTTTTTTTAAGAAAAATATCCGTTTCTATAATATTTAGTAAGTTTCTGACTTCTGTTATGAAATATAATTATTTAAGTCTGCCGAATTTTACATTAATAAAAAAATTTCGAATATTTTATGTTATACCAGTTCTACCGAAAATTTAGCTTAAAAATCTAAATTTCAACCTAAATAAACAAAACTATTTTAAAGTCTGTTAGGAAGCTTTTACCAGCTTTTATACTAATGAAAACAAAATCAAGAATAAAATCGGCCTATTATTTTTTTCTTATAAATATGAGGTTTACTATAAACTTTGCTCACTCTCACTTTTTCACTTTCAAGCGTTTAATTTTATTAAGAGTACCTATTTTTATATTTTTTTTCCAAAACAAAAATTGAAAATGCGAACAGAAGATTAATAATTTATTTTTAATTTACCGCTGCGACCAGTTCATAATGCACGTGGCGGTCAAATTTAAAAATTAAAAATTTGCTGAATTTATTTTGATTGAAAATGTGTTTTTTAAGTATGTACTTTTCCTTTTTTGACTGTACTCACTTTTAATGAACGGTTTGTGTCTCTGATAATACTTCTAGTGGAAAATTTGGTCTTTAGTAATAATATTTACTACATATTTTTAATGAACGGTTTGTGTCTCTTAATAATACTTTGAGTCAAAGATTTGTGTCTCTGGTAATAAAATTTTAACTTATTAAATAAATATACAGAAATATCATCATTGCCAGTTTAGTTTACATTCAGTGTGAGTGTTTTATTATAGATATAAAATATATTTTTTTACATGTTGGCAAGGTCTCGCCAACATCTTGTGTATTATATTATAGATAACAAAACATTTAAGTATTTTTAGATATTAAGTAGAAACATCATAGTGCTTTGTGTAGATATTATTCCACATGGGTATAAATATTGTATTTGTGAGCGGAAATGGGCTTCAATCAAAATAATTAATTGGAAAATATTTCATGATTTTTTAGGGGTATTCGTAACTATAGAAGGTGAGGAAAAGATTTTGTTATTTAGAATTGGAAATGAAGAGACATTTACTAAGAAATTAGATTTATCACCTCTGGATTGGCAACATCTGAAAATTGAAGTATATGGTGGTGATATTATCATTATGGGTAAAGTAAGAAATCCAGCAAATAAAAAACATCAAATGCCTAATAATTTTACTGATGATTGCCCATTTGCTACAGAAGAACTGAATCTTGAATGGGAAATGGTGGAGAGGAATATTTCAAATGATAAGAATAAACGAATTTCACAACATATTGATTCATTGTCACTGAAAGCAAATGAATATGAAGAAAATCAAAATGAGCAGAAAAAGTCTATGATAAGAAAAAGAATTGATGAAGGAATTTTATTTATAGCAACAATAGAAAATGCATATAATGAAAAAAATAATAAATCAAAAATTGGTGACATGTTAACTAATTTTAGAAAATTACTTGAAAAGTTAAAAGAAGAATATTTAGATTATATGGAAGCTTATTCAGATGGGAGAGATAGATTTTTACCGCTCTTTATGCACGTCTGTTCTATTATAAGCCGATTAAAGTTTATACATAATAAAGAAATTTCTAGAAATATAAATTATATTTTTTAATTTCTAATAGCACATTATTGTGCAGATCTTCAACAAAGACAAATCATATTTTATTTGCAAAATAATGAAATCATTTTTCTTATTATTTATATTTTATTTGTTTGCTATTCAAGCAAATTCAATTCCAATTTCTAATATTAGATTGGATGAATCAGCTTTTGGAAGCACATATTTTAATATATTACTTCCGAGTAATGAGACTGTGAAAGTAAATTTATCAGTCCAACTATTAAAACATGTAATTTCACCAGAATTAAATACTGCAACAACATATGAAGCAAAAACTGCAACAACAACAAGAACAACATCATCCGTTACAGTTGAACAATTATTAGGAGATATTATTATTATTATTATATTTTATTAAACGTAATTAAAATTACAGTTAACATTATTATTTTTCAAGCTCTAGCTGCCAGGCCTATCGGCTTTTTTTGTAATTACAAATTATTATTTATTTATTTTCTATTTCTTTTTTTTTTCCATTTACTTATTTTTTTCTTTTATTTTATATTAAATTAATTAAATTGAGATTATTGAGAAAGCCATAAATGGTTCTAATATTATAATCTGTTGGATTAGTTAGGATTTCTGTAGGATTTTTGTTAATAAAGTTACTGCGACGGGTTTGGAGAAGTCCCGTGCATTCGGAAAGGATGTGCTGGATCGTTATATGGGTTCAGGTTCATTCTTGAGGAGATATGACATATGGGTTCAGGTTCATTCTTGAGGAGATATGAGTGGGTGAGGCTGGTGTGTCCTAGACGCAATCTGGTGTAGCATTTGTTCATTTTGGTTGTTGTTGTAGTGGGTAACTTACTAGGAGTCTGTGTTTTGTTTATTGCTTTGTATTGGTGTGAATAATTAGCCCATTCGTTTTTTATCCTATTGAGTATCATTTTTGAGACCTTGGTATTAATTGATCTATTGGAGAAAGGCATGAATGTGTGTAGTGGCATATTGGTTGCTGCTTTTGCTGCTAAGTCGGCAAACTCGTTTCCAGGTATTCCTATGTGACTGGAAATCCACATTATTTTAACTTTATTTTTGAGTAGGTGAAGAAGTTGCTTTGCTAAATTTATTGGACCGGTTTCGCTTACTGATTTTCTTAATGCTTGGAAGACGGATAGGCTGTCAGTGCATATAAGATACTTCCCTTTGTTATTTTTTGCAAACTGTAATGCAGATAATATGCCTTGTAATTCCGCTTCGAAAATGTTTCCACACTGTGGAAGAAGACCTTGTACTAACGTGACGCCGTTTTCTTTCACCACTGCAAAAGACGTGTTATGTTCCGTTTTAGACCCGTCGGTGAAAATTATTTTCCAGTTTTCTTGTTTCAGACTAATGGAGTATTCTTTAAATAACTGTTGGAAAACATTATTTGGAGTACATTGCTTGTTGTGGTGCGACAGCTCATCAATGAATACGATCATTGGTAAATTCCATGTAGGGAAATTCGACTGTTTGACAGCTATTGGTTTGATGTTGATCTGTAGTTTTGCCTGTATGTTGAGTATTGAAGTTAAACTTGATACTTTTGATATGCTTCTTTTCCTGGATTTTATTGCGTTAACCTCTTTGAGTTGCAGAATAGTTTACTAATAAGACGGCTAGTAAGATATTCCTTTCGATCTTCAATTGTAAGGAAACCTCCTTCGGCTAATAGGTTTCTAGTTGGAGTTGTTCTAAATGCTCTTAAGCTTGATCTAACCGCAGTGTGAAATGGCGTTTTTAGTTTATTGAGGTGTGTTTTTGCGCATTTACCGTATACTTGCAGCCCATAGTAAATTTTTGAAAGTAAGGTTGATTTTGTCATATATAGGAGGGAATTAGTATGCATGTGACTGTTAGAGGATGCGAGGTATTTAATAATGTTTAGCCTGGCAGTTAGACTTTGTTTTAAGTAATTACAATGGTTATTGAAGGTAAGTTTACAATCAAAAATTAATCCTAAAATTTTTAATTCTTTTACATTATTGATATTTTGTTTTTTAAAATTAATTATTATGTTATTACAATTTATTTTTTTGCAGATATGTAAATGTTTACTTTTTTTTTCTACTGATATTTTTGCTCCTGAGAATTCTGACCAGTTGTTTATTGCTTTCAAAATCTTGGTATATTGTTCTGTTATTTCTTTGCTGTTCTGTTTTTTGCTAATAATGTAGAGATCGTCTGCATAAATGCAGTGGTTGAGGTTTTTTTCATTCTGGATGATTTTGTTGATGTCTTCAAAAGCTATTAAAAATAATGTAACCGAAAGAGGGGAGCCTTGAGGGATTCCATTGAAGAGCGGATAATTGGGATATACAGTGTTGTTTACTCTACAACGAAATTGTCTGTTTGTTAGGAAGGATTTTATACAACCAAAGGATATTGAATTTGAAGTGAAGAAGCTTTTTGTTTGTGATCTCTGAAAAGTTTTGGGAAATTATCTGTTTTAGATGTATTTGAAAAATATTGTGCAAAACCTGTCGTTATTGTTTGAGGATGACTGATGATAAAATTATTTACTTTAATTGTCTTAACTATAAATGGAGTGTAGCTTGAGGTTAATACTTTAATATTATTCCAAATTTTTGTTATGGGGATCTTGGGGTTAATAGTTTCCGTGATTTTATTGAAGGAAGTTTTTTTTGCTATCTTTTTTTGCCTATTGAATAAGGAGTTTTTTCTTTTGTATTCAATTAGGTTTGTTGAAGTTTGTGTTTTACAGTATTTTTTCCATGCATTTTGCTTTTCGAAGATTTTTCAATTCTACAGACCACCACGGTACATTCCGACCTAATTTTTTATTACAATTTTGTGGAATACTGTCATTTGCCGCTGTGCGAATAATTTTTTGAATCAGGGCTGTTTCTTTATTGATATTTCCAGATTGAGGTAAACTGTTGTTCAAATTGATTATAGAGTCTTGATATTTAGACCAGCTTGCTCGATTGCAATTAAAACGTACCGGTTTGGAGTATAAATATGTTTTAGAGCTAGGAAAAGCTAGTTTTGTTAAAATTGGATAATGGTCGCTATTGTGAAGGTCTTTAATTATTTTCCAACTTAAGAGTGGTAATAGTCTAGGAGAACAAATTGTAAGGTCTATGTTAGAGAATGTATTATGTGTTGAGAAATGTGTTGGACCATCATTGTTCAGAACTGCTAAGTTGGTATTTAAGACAAAGTTTTCAATGATTTTACCTTTAGAATTGTAAGTGGATGAGGCCCATAAGGGACTCCAAGCGTTGAAGTCACCAGCTAAGATTATTGGAGTTTTAATATTTGAGAAAAGATTATTGAAATCAGCGTTAGATATTGTTTGATCAGGAGGTATATAAATCGAAATTATGGTAATTGGGGAAATTTAGGATTAATTTCAATAGCAATGACTGATAGTGAAGTATTAATATGTATAAGGTTGTATCGGATAGATTTATGAATAAGCATACCAGTACCTTGTTTAGCTCTGGTGTTAAAATCAAAATTGTGAAAGAATCCGAGATATTGTTTTGGAAAATGGGGTTTCACTGTGTTATTTGCAATATGTGTTTCTTGTAAACATAAAATGTGAGGGTTATGTAATTTTATTAATAATTCTATTTCTTGATAATTATTTATATATCCTTTCATATTCCATTGTAGAATATTTAAAGCCATAGGCTTAGTAATTACAAAATAATAACATAAAAGAAGAAAAGAAAAAAAATTACATAAAAGTTAAAACCGGTTTTGATTTTTTTTTTTTTTTAAACACAAATTTTGTTATTGATTAATATCAAAATGTGCTAAATTAAATTTTGTAGAAAATATTATTATATTCATATTTGTAATATTTGTATTACTATAAGAAAATATTATTATTTTTATTTTTATTCTTTTTTGTTTGTTTATTATTTTTTCTTTTTTTTTTAAGTTGATAACAGTTCATCATCGGATGAATCTATATCAATATATGGAGTTTTTATATTTGTTGTTATATTATTATTTTTGTTAGTGTTCTTTTTATTTTGATGAGAAGGAATATTTAAAGTGTTAGTTGAGGTACTAGGTGTAAAATTAGTGTTGGATATATTTGAATTGTTATTATTTAAACTATTAGTTGTATAATTATTTGATGAATTAAAATTTTGATTGTTATTGTGAGCTAAATTTTTGTTAGTTGAGGAGCTAGGGATTGGAGATAGGATTGAGTGACTACCGATGGGAGAATCAGTGCATGTTTGATTGTTGTCGACAGTTTGAAAACTAGAAGATGTATTTTGTGTATTAAATAAATGGGAGGTTGAGTCGTTTGGATTAATCTTAGTTTCTTTTTTGGAGTTGGTTATGTTTTCTTTTATCGAAGTATTATTGAGTTTCGATTTGATTGAATCTGCAAATGTATTGTTAGGGTCTATTTTAAATGGGTTTCTTTGTTTGTATATTTTGCGGGCTTCACCCATGGTGCATTTTTCTTGTGTTTTAATTTTTAGGGTTTCTTTCATTTGTTGAAAACGTGGACAAGTATTAGAAGAGGAAGGGTGTTCGCCGAAACAGTTGGCACACATAGTGCGGGAGCATTCTTTTGGTGTATGTGGAGGAAGGTTGCAGTTAGCACATGCTGAATTCTTTATGCAATTATTTTTTGTATGGCCCAAAAGCTGGCAGGATTTGTATCGCATTGGATTTGGGAAGAACTCTCTTACCGGAAGAGTGTACCAAGCAATTTTTATTTTTGAAGGAATGTGATACAAATTGAAAGTAAGGAGTATGAGACCGGTGGGAACATACTTATCATTTTTTTTTTTTGTAAATTTATAAAATCCTGTTACACCTTGTTCTTTCAAATGCTCTATAATTTCATTTTCTGGTGTGTCTATTAAGTTTCTATCAAATAATGTGCCTTTGCATGAGTTAAGTGTAGCGTGGTATTTAGCAGAAATATTACACAAGCCACCGAAGTTGGTTGTTTTTATAAATTTGTCAGCTACTTTTTGTGTTTTTACTAACAATAAAAGGCTACCATCTCGTAGTAAACTAATAGACTCGTATTGTGAACTGATACCTTCTATTTTTGTTTAGCAAAAACGCTGAATGATGATAATGGTTTGTTGGTATAAGTCGACACGATAGTGATAAATTTTGGATCATTTGAGAGAACTGTTTGAGTGAGTGGTGGGAATTCTTGTCTTACCCTTTTGTTCCTCTTCTTTTTTGAATTAGGAGATAAAGTACCATCAAGTAAATTAAACCGATTCCCTGAGGGAATCGGCCAGTCACTTAACATCACCAAATTAAGTAAAAGTTCACTTATAAAAATAGATTATATGTTTTTTTTTTTTTTTGTTAAAGTTTATAAGAAAAAAAATAAGAAATAAAAATTGAAAAAAAAAAGCAATTAACACAATATTGGATTAAGCAAAGAAAATGAAAGAAATTAAATTAATAAATAAAAAAGAATTTAAATTATTTTATATTACTTTCAACAACAATCAGAACAGCACTCTATGAGAGATAGTCGAGGACTGTATTGGGAGATAAAACTGACTCATTACCTCAATATGTATCTATAGATGAAGCTATTGAAGCTTTTAGGCAGGAATTAATTTTAAAAGAACGTAATATTGGTGGGATAATAAATAGTGAACATATATTTTATAGACATTTTCAACTGGAATATGCTGATAATATAGAAATTCATATAAGATGTGCATATGATACTAATTTTAAGGAAAAGTATCTGGGAATAAAATGTTTAGAATATCGAGAAATATTAGCAGATAGAATTTTAAGTAATGGTGAAGTGGAAAGAGTTCCAATTATGGATACAAGTTTTAAATCTGCTTATACTGTACTTGATTTGCGCTCTATAAAACAAAAATTATCATATCAAATGGAAATTCATTAAAATATAAATAACTTTTATAATTAAAATAATAAATAAATAAATAAATAAAAAAAAATGTTTTTTTCTTTACATTAAATCAGTTTTATTAATCGATGAATTGTGGTTGGATGAGAATCCAAGCCATTTTACAAATATTTTATTATCTTTAGTTTTCATAACCTTTTCAACTAAAAAAATGTTATTATGATTAGATTTTAGTAACTCATACTCATAAAAACCTCCTTCAATAGGCTGACCTTCATAATCTTCTAATAAATAAGTTACTGGGTTGGTAATTTGAACTTTCCTGATTTTAAATATTTCAGTTGTCCAATTAGGTGTATAACCTTTCTCAAAAACATGTTTATACTTGCTTATTCGGACTGAGTCACCAATTTTGAATTTAGCTGGTGGAGAAATTTTGCCAAGTTGCCAAGAGCTCATTAGCATTTTTTTTATTTATATCTGATGGACGTCTATGAATGATACGATGTTTTGTATTGTTGCATTGGTGAACTAATGAATCAATTATATGTAACCATTTGTAATTACCATTAACACTAAACTCTTTCCACATCTTTTCTTTTAAAGTTCGATTAAAACGTTCTACAATAGATGCTTTTAATATGCTAAATGTTGAATAATGATTTATTTGATATTTATTCATTAAATTCTTGAATATTTTATTGAAAAATTCCTTTCCATCATCAGTTTGTAAATTTTGTGGATGTCTTTTAGAAGTTTCAAAAATATTTCGCATTGCCTGCGTAACATTTTCTGCAGTTTTTGATTTTATAGGGATTGTCCATGCATATTTCGAGAAGGCGTCAATCACAGTTAATAAAAATTTAAAACCTTTATTCTCTTTAGCATATGCACCCATTTCTACTAAATCAGCTTGCCAAAGATCATCAAACCCTTTAATTATAACTCTACGACGTTTAAAATTTCTTCGTGCAGGTTTATGTAGCTCTTCAACGACCTCTCTTTTACTCATTTTATAACTAATTAGAAAATCTTTGATTGAAGATGATTTTCCGATGATTACTATCTAGAATTGTGGATATAATATCACTAGTATTTTGAATTCTTTCATTAAATCTATAACGATCTAGCGCTATAATTTCCCAATATTTTCGTCGAGCTAATTTGTATGCTGTATTCCATTTGTAGAATATATATATTTGGGGTTTTAGCATGAATTTGACTATCTTTTTTACTTTCTTTTCAGTATCATAATCCTCTTTCTCGTCGCTCTCTTCAGATGAATTTGAAATATTATCTTCCTCCTCTGATGAATCTGAAGCATCAAGCCAATCGAATAAATCTAAAACTTCATTCTTACTCATCTTCAAAATAACTAATTAAAACACCTTTCTTTCGCTGATTTTTAAATAAAATAAAAAAGCAAATAATAAATTTTCAAGATATTAAAATTTATATTCTTTATTTTTATAATAGTTTACAAGTATATGTAATTTTATTATAACTTATTTTCTATTCTTTTATATAATTCCATGCACTTTTTCTTCTAATATTCTTAATTTTGTTTCTGTTAATTTAAGTTCATTAGTCAAATTGTAAAATATATTTTCTATATCGTTTTTTATTAGTTCTTTGTGAAAGAAGATTTTATTGTTCACAAATGTTTGCGTTGCTGCATCATTTCCGTTAATGGGTTCTTGAACATTAGATAAAATTTTGTTCTCTAAATCATAATTTCCCTCAGAAGTTAATTTGAAACCAATACCTGGTGGTCCTTTAGTATGTAGTTTTCTAGAAGTAAATGAATTTGTACTACGTCCAAATTTATCAATTGACATTTTGATTGTTACTGATTGTTATTCTTAAATATTATTGAATTATATTAGCTTCTCTAAGCTTCAATTATAGATATAATTTCATTACGATGATTGTTGTTGCCAGCCGATTGTGATGCAATTAAAAGTCTTAATCTATCAACCAACTCATTGGGATCATCCCAATAAACATATTGATTTGATTGATTTGTATAATTAAATTGACTTGTTGGTGAAGAAGAAGAATAACCTAAACCAGTTTTATTTTTATATCTAGTGTTATAATCATGCGCATACAATTTACGTAATATATTTTTGTATTTAAAACCTTTGTTTGCTTTTATTTGTTCTAAATAATTATGATTTCTTCTATGTGTATTTGTTTTGTCAAGTATGTGGCGATATATACTTAAATCAGTTTCAGTATAGTTTATAGGTTTTTTTAAAAATATTAATTCATATAGACTCAAACTTCATCATCAATCAATATATTTTTATTAGTTTCATCTATTTGAAAATTAGCATTCCCAAGTTTTCGAACATATAATGACTCATTAAAATAAGGTCCATATGAGCTATCAAGTTCTGACTTGCTAAAAACAGGAAATTGTGAAATTAATGATTCATCGTTAAAATTATCAATAATTGTAGATGGTGTCTCAGATTTTATAGTATTAGGTGTTGAAGTTTTAAATTTACTGTAAGTATTACTTTTGTTGCGAGGTGTTTTTGTTTCCCACATGGATGATCTCATTAATTTAATGTTATTATCAGCTACATCATCATCATCATCTGGTTTAATACCCGGTTTAATAAAATTATGCAAAACTTGTTGTTGTTTAAAAGTATTAGCTAATTCTTTCAATGGTTTTGTAATTGAGTAAATGCTTCTTCCCGATTTCGATCTTCTGATAGCTTCCCTACTTTTAAAGATTGAAATTTCCTTTTTAAACTTTTACGAGTTTTAATTAAATTTTCCATAAGTTGCTCATTCATTTTTAAGTGGCAACTGATCTATTCAATTATCAACTGAATGTTATGAGCTGAACTGAACTGAATGCTATGAACTGAACTGAACTGCTATGAACTGAATTGCTATGAACTGAACTGAACTGGAATGTCTTGTTGCTAGCTACCAACTGACAATTAACCTGTTCAGTTAGTGACTGTAATCTATTGACGGTGCTATTCTCTTGTTGCCTAAAATTTAACAAATGTATCAAAATTGTTCCTATAACGTCCATTATTTAAACTGGGAAAGTTTGCATTATCTCTAACTAAATGCTTTGAGATTTTTGTATATGATTGACATAAATAAAAGCTATCTATTCCTTGGTGACGTCCCATACAAAAATATACTCTTACATTATCTTGCTTTTCGCAAGCTACATCATCAAATATAAATATTGAGTTTGGTTGAGAAGCTGAGGGTTCAATTACATCAACATTATTTGAAAATTCATTATATCCCATTCCTTTGTTAGGTTTTATTAGTTTTTTTAAATATTCATATTTAGATTGATGCAATGATTTTGAGTAAATATATATGTTTTGAAATTTAAGCCCTTTAGGATCTACAAGCATACTTAGCATAACATTTGTTTTACCACAATTTTAAGGTCCTACTATTAATCATCTTATACTATCTGGAAAGAATTCGCCATGTTTTTTGATTTTGTTCTTAGAATTTTGATCGTAATATTTAACTTTAACTGCATTACTTATTTTTATAAATTTCATTTCTTTAACTATACTGATGAGTTTCTTTAATAGGTAATTAGTGTTTGACCAACTTTCTTAAACTAAACTTAACAAGATGTCTTGCAACAATAAATATACAAGTACTAGTAGTAATAAAAGAACAGTTGTTGGAAGAGTTATTATTAATTCGCTAATTAATAAATTACCATTTGAAGCGCATTTACCAGGTCATAATTATTGCGGTCCTGGAACACAGCTAACAAAACGATTAGCTCGAGGTGATAAAGGAATTAATGATTTAGATAAGGCTTGTCGTATGCATGATATAGCATATTCTCAAAATACTGATCAAAATCAACGTCATATAGCTGATAATATACTTGCAGAAAAGGCTTGGCAAAGAGTTAAAGCTAAAAATTCAGGTTTAGGAGAAAAAGCGAATGCACTTTTAGTTACAAACGCAATGAAAGCTAAAGTTAAACTCGGTACGGGGCTAAAAAGGAAAACTGTAAGAAAACAAAAACAGCAAAACAGGAAAAAACCATTGAAAAATGTTATAATAGGTGGAAAAACAGCAGTTAAGGCTTTAAAAAAGCCTATGAATGATAAGAATATTATAAAAACTGCTTTGCATGCAGCCAGAAAATTTTCAAAAGGACAAAAAAAATTAATTGATATACCGCGAATTATTTCAGTACCTAAAATTGGAGGTGTTTTACCTTTAATTCCAATATTTGCAGGTTTATCTGCTATTGGAGCACTTTCAGGCGGTGCTGCAGGAATATCTAAGGCTATAAACGATGCTAAAAATGCCCACAAACAGTTAAAAGAAAGTGAACGTCATAATAAAACAATGAAAGCAATAGCCTTAAAAGGGGGTAATGAGTTACATTTGAAACCATATAAAAAAGGATTGGGTCTTTATTTAAATCCAAAAAACTATTAAGTAAGCTACCCAAAAGACCACTTACAAATATTGATTTAGAGAAATTTTGTAAAAAATACTTGAAACATTTTCGTGGGGTCTTTATGCGAGACAATTTACCTGCAAGCAAACCATGAAAATTTCAATGCGCTATAATAAATTTAGATAATTCTATTGGAAATGGAACTCATTGGGTAGCTTATTTTAAAAATGATGAAATAATACAATATTTTGATAGTTTTGGAAACTTACGACCACCATTAGAAGAAATTAATTATTTGGGGGATAATATTGTATATAATTATAATAAATATCATTGTGGTCATTTATGTTAAAAATTTTTATTTCATGTTATAAAAAAAAAAAAAAGCAAAATTATCAGTAAATAAAACATAACCAAAAAACAAAAAAAAAATTTTTTTTTTATTATTATTAGTTTAGCTAGCTTTAATAAAACTAATCTACATTAATAATTTTTGTACAAGTTCAAGGTTATTTTTTCTATTTGAATAAAAAGAATCATACAACTAATTCATAAGAAATAATTAGAATTATTATATATATATTTATTATGATGATGAATTAACCTTGAAAATCTATAAAAGCAGAATGTACTTCTGAATTATCTCATTATATTAATTCAAGATATGTCAATAACATTAACTTTAAACGGAAACTCTTCCATATTAACAGCTAATTATTTTCCTCCTATAGACCTAAAGAGGGAAGAATATACCTGCGGTTTAGTAGATTTTCAAACATATAATTCAATACCAAATATAGATGAGGAAAATAATAGATTTATTATTGATGATAAATCCATCATTCTTCCCACAGGTTCATATGAAATTGGAGATATTGAAACATTTCTCGGAAAAAAAATTAATATTGTTAAAGCAGACAATGAGAAGTTAATTATAAGACCTAATAATAATACATTAAAATGTCAAATTTTTACTGATAAGGAAATTGATTTTGAAAGAGTGGATACTATTGGCGGATTATTAGGTTTTAGCAGAAAAAGATTATCACCAAACAAATGGCATATTTCAGATCTATTTGTTGACATTAATAAAATAAACATAATAAGAGTGGAATGCAATATTATTTCCGGAACTTATATTAATGGAACAGAAGCTCACATTTTACATGAATTCTCTATTAACGTTAGTCCTGGCTATAAAATAATTGAAGTTCCTAATAATGTAATTCATTTACCAGTAACCGTTAATCAGATAAGTTCTATTACTATAAAACTGATTGACCAGAATGGTAATTTAGTTAATTTTCGTGGAGAAACAATAACAATTAGACTGCATTTAAAGCCTCAAAATGCTAACATTTAATCAAAATCAATCTCATCAGTTCTATATACCTTCACAGAGTAAAAAACAACAGTTTAATCAATCAAAGTTATTCAAAGGAGTAGGAGGCGCCTATCAACATTTAGAATATAAAAAACGACTATCATTTGAGAACAAAGAATATCTAAAATCTCTTGGGTATTTACTAAAAGCAAACTAAAATGGAGCTTTTTAATGAAAATATAACTAGCGCTCAATGGCATTCATATTCACCATACACAAGTTCATTTGGATTAAGTGATATCATTAAAATACAAATACAAAATCAGAATTTAAATATATTACCTTCAACAAGTCTAATTTATATAGAAGGATATGCATCAAAACATAATGGATCAGCTGTTACGCATACTAAACTAGTTAATAATGCTATACCATTTCTATTTGATGAAATTCGTTATGAACTTAATGGTAAAGAAATTGATCATAATCGTAATGTTGGTATAACTTCAACATTAAAAAACTATATTTCACTCAATCAAAATGAAAGTACCGCTTTATATAATGGAAGTTGGTCTCCTAATGAATCAATTAAAATGAAAGGACTTTATTTCAATTTTTGTATACCCTTAAAGAGATTATTAGGATTTGCAGAAGATTATAAAAATATTATTCCAAATGCCAAACATGAATTGATATTAACTCGCTCTCGATTAAATGATAATTCATTATTATGTAATGCTACTAATGCTGCTATTGAAAAACCGAAAATTCTTATCACAAAAATATATTGGAAGGTTCAACATATTGACTTAGCTGATAATCTTAAATTAAATTTATACAAAAATATTGAAAATGGTTCGGTTGTGAAAATTCCTTTTAGAAATTGGGAATTACATGAGTATCCTACATTACCAGCAGGAACTACACATCATATTTGGAATGTTAAAACAGCTTCACAACTTGAAAAACCTCGGTTTATTATTTTTACTTTACAAACTGATAAACAAAATAAAATTGATGAAGATCCATCAAAATTTAATTATTGTGATATTGAAAATATAAAAGTATATTTAAATTCTAAATCATATCCATATGAAGATATGAATTTAGATTTTGGTAAAAATCGTTATGCATTAGCATATGAAGCATATTCGAATTTTAGAAGCTTCTATTATAATAACACAATATCAGAACCTTTAGTTTCACGAGGCAACTTTAAAACTGTCTCTCCTATTTTCATAATTGATATTCGCTATCAAAATGATAATCTTAAAATGGGTCCAGTTGATGTGAAAATTGAAATAAAAACTAAGGAAAAAATTGCAGGCAATACTACAGCTTATTGTCTTATTTTACATGACCGTTTAGTAGAGTTTAAGCCTATAACGGGAGAAGTTCATAAAATCGTTTAAATTACTAAATGAAAATAAATGAACTTGTCTACAAAAGAGGAAACAATTAAAGGCTTGAAATCTTGCTGTGTCATTGATATTCCTCCATTTATTGAAGGTATATTCTTTATGATCGTTTTACATTGTATAGCCTATTTATTCTATAAAATTTATAAATACATAAAGTTTGAGAGATTTATTAATTCAACATAATCAACATTATCATTTTTCTAACATTAAAATGGATTAAGTCATCGTTGATATACAAGGGTTTCGCGACAATAACAATAAATTTATTGTAAAAGAAATAGCTATTCTTACATCGAATGACAAAATTCAACATTTCATAATAAAACAACCTTATGCTTATCATTATTTAAAAACAGAAACAAAATATACAAATGAATGGCTCATTAAAAATCATCACGGATTACAATGGTCTGATGGCAAAACACATTTTTGTGATATCATCAATTTTTTAAAAATTTTTATACCTAATCAAACAAAAATTTATGTTAAAGGAGAAGAAAAAAAATCTTGGATTAGTAGTATATTGAAAAACAATAATGTTCTCGATTTGAATAATCACGATTCTACAAGTTTAAAAATATTGAAGAATCAGCAAATTTGTTATTCTAAAAGATGTGCTTTTAATCATGTTGGAGTTTGTGCTATGGAAAATGTTTACTTATTAAAATCGTTGATCTAAACAATATTTTTACTATTTAATCAGATTAAAAACTTGAAATAGAATCAGTCTTAAATTTTTTTTTTCTTGTAAAACAATTTCAAAATAAGTAAAAATCAAAATGGAAAAAGACGAAAAAAAAAAACCTGTGATTATCGGACAATTAAAAAGAGAAATAAACTGCACTATATTTAAAATGAGGCTCAATTCCAAGTCTAATTCAACCAATTCAGAAAAACCTTCATCAACATCATCATCATCATCTCAACTGCAGAAGAAAAAATAAATTAAAAATGAAAATCTAAAAAAAAAAATTCTCATCTGTTCCAAAATCATTAAATACAATTAAAATGAAATAATCTGTAAAAGCAATCTGAAAATAAAAAAAAAACTATAAACAACATTTTAATTTTTTTTTTCTTTATTAATCTTTCAGAAATATTTAGCTTAAACTATAGTGACCCCAGGGCAAAGAGTCATAAGAATTATTTAACAGGAATCTTTTATTGTCATTTGAATTTAAACCAAGTTTTTTCTTACTTATAGTACTAACATTATGATTTTTTGATAAAATTAAATTTTGTGTAATTGTTTTGTTAATATTTTCATTCAAACAGTTTTTATAATCATCAAAATTTATATCTTTTTTACAACTGATTTTTTTACACCCTTAATTTTTTTATAGGTTCTTCGTTTTCAATTTTTAATGTGTACATTTTTGATCTTAAACCAATAAATTCTAAAATATTCTTACCAAACATTTCATCTTTCATTAATCCTAATACATACTTTCTTATTTACCAAAGGAATTCCCCACTTATTATTTATTAAATAATCACTAGTATCAAACCTTTTATAGCAGTCTTTTTTTATAATTTCATATATATCAGTATTAAAAATTTCTAGAATAAAACTGTCAGTATCAGTATACAAAAGATTACAATTTTTTTTCAAATTTTTTTTCATGTAATCATAAAAAAATTCATATATTGATATTTTCGCTATATCTAATGCTGCCATACCCACATATATGGGTTTATTAAAATAAATTTCACTTCTATATAATTCTATGGCAACTAAATTTTCATTGAAAATAGCAGACTCTTAAAATAAGGTGATGCAATTAATGCGTTAACCCCATAACGACCATGCCAGTAAGTTTTAAGTTTTATGTCGCAGTGTTTTCTCACGTTTTCTATCGTTTTCCCAAATATTGCATTAATCATTAATTTAAAGAGTTCTTTTGAAAAATTGTCTTTCGATTGTGCTCGTGATTTAGTATTCAACTCTATATATGGTCGCAGAAAATCTGATTGAATAAATTTTAAAATTTTATAATTTTTGTTACTTCAAGACCATTTTTTAAAGCTAATTTTAAACTTCTATAATGAAGAACATACCTTTCCTTATTGTACAAGGTAGCAACTCATTTTTTTTCCTTCGAGGCTATTACTAAATGTTCTGGACAGAAAGGGAGATCTCTATGAATATCGTGAAGTTGTGTAGGATCATTTAAATCCACCTCAAAGATATAACCAATATCATTTTTATCAGAAATGTTTAATATAAAATCTTTATCAAATTTGTTCATTTCGGTTTCCCATTGAAAATTTTTTAATGTTAAATACTGACTCATACTCCACCCATATTGATTATTAACATCAAAATACATTAAATATTGAGATTGCAATGAAGAATCAAAGTCGTTCATGTATTTATTATTTGCTTTTGAATAGCGTTTAGAAACTTGAGTTAAACCTCCTCTTACACCATTTTCGATAAATAATAGCATGTCAATATCTGTTAAAAGTTCAAAATTTACTTTGGTGTATTTGAGCATAGCATCCCAGGAAAACCCTGGCAAAGTAAAATAATGAACCGGATCTAAGTACAATACAAAACAAAAAATTTTCTGAATTTTTCATACAAAATTTTCTGAATTTTTCAAAGATATCTGTTAATAACATAATATCAGTTTTTAAATACAAGTCAGAATATTCACCTAAATTTTTGATGTGAAACTCATTCCAAATTTTTATAGCATGATTGTAATCTTCATAACTAATATGCTATTTGTTTAATTCATTATAAAAAAAATGTTTTTCAGGTAATGATGAAATTAAAAATTTTTCATGATTATCTAAATAATCATAAGGGTAAATTCCTTTTTTGCTAAGCAATGAATATTGATTTTCTGTTAAATTTTCAAATTAATCTTTTAAATTTGGAAAATCATCTAAGTTTTTTGCTAAACTATCTAAACTACTTCCCAAAAATTTAAATGAATCTATAAATCTAAATTTTATATCACTATTATCAATATATTTCGTAAAACTAATATATTTCTCTTATTTATGGGAAGTAAATCTATTTTACCTGATATAACTGAGTTTAATTCCTTTATAATAAAATGTGAACCATAACCGCTTAGGTTATGAAATATTACAGGAACATAGAAAGAATTTTTATAATTTATGTTGCAGTTTTTATGAGCAGCTCCTCGATATTGACCATTTAAATGATCATGATCCTTACATTTAATATTTTTTTCTGTAAATGGTTGATCACAAATAAAACAAGTCCGAGCCTCTTCAAATTGGTAATTTTGTTCTCTAGTGAGAGCTTTCATTTTTACAGGTGATTTTAGATCTGTTTCTAATAGGTTAGCAATTTCCTTAAGTTCAATTAAAAACCAATTGATGCAATTTTCATCTCGTAAGAAACGATATTTTGTATTCGTTATATATGTTGATTTTAAATAATATCCAATAGAAGATGGTTCATGTTCTTGAAAAATATTATTATTAATATTATTTGGATTATTTTTCTTTAAAATGCATTCAATATCCGCGTATATAACGTATAATGTAATTGCAGGCTTATTAATTTTATTGCAATAAAATGAGTGATTATTTAATTTTTCATTTATATCAAAATAATTAAGACATCTTTCACAAAAATATTTTTTATGACCTGTTTTATTAATATCTTGCGAAAGTAATCTTGATAAATCTTTAATTAAAACGTAATGATATTTAATCTCTACATCATTATCATTAATATTTGATTCAGAATAACAGTTAATTTTTTGTTTCTGTTCATATATATTTTGCATTAATAATAAGTTAACATGTATTTCACTTTTTCCTTTTGTTAATTATAAGGCACAACCTTATATTCATTTTTTTTAATTAATTCTAGCCCAAAAACATTTACACTAATTTTATTTAATTGTTCAAATTTGGGAATATCTTTAACTAGCAGAGTACCCGGCGTTGCCCGGAGTATTTTATTGGCTTTATGAAAGAAAAATTATTAACTTTTGTTTCTGTGTTGATATAATTTAATTAATATAGTTAACTTATTACTATGCATTTACAGATGCTGGTAGTTAATATTCTATTTTTATTACATTTAGTTAAATTGAATAAACAGAGCGAAGAATTAGAGACAATTCGTCTAGAAAAAATCTTTAAAGGAATCAATAATCTATTGAGTACGCAATTACGGCGAAGTGAGTTTTCATATATTCGTTAATACCGAAACATAAAATCCCATTTCAATTATAAAAGACCATAACGTAATACATTGTTTTTCCTAAGTAATGTCACTTCATGTTTTTGTGAATTATCCTTTTAAGCACATTTTGAAAAATTTGCTATTAGGTTCGCTCTTTCCCTGCGTTTGTTTACAAAACTTTTATACTGTTTAATAAGGAGCAATGAAATATTAACTATGCATAGGTCTCTTAAAAGAGTAATGTTATAGAACAACTTCTTTATGTACCCTCACCGTTAGAAATTCTACAGCACCGACAGCTCTTCAAATTTTGAAAAAACTTCTTTTTAAATGCATACATCTCAGGTTCTGTTTAACATATTATTTTTAATATAAAAACTACATGATTGTGTTTTACCTTTATAATTCTACCAGAATTTTTTTACGTTTACTTTTTCTAATTATGTTTTCAAATTGATTGGCTAAAAATATGCGTAAAATTTGTATATGGATAAGAATGTAAGGTTTTCTGTCATTTTCACTCATTTTTTATTAAATACTATACAGAAATGTGGATATGTTTTCTAATTTAATTGATTATGTTTATAGTATTTTTAAATAAATGCACATTATACATACTATATGTACATATTGCAATGATATTTTATGGGAAATATGTTACACACATGCATCTTATATAGGTAGACCACATGTAAGTGATGCATTTCTGAATGATAACATGATGATTGTCGTATGTAGGAGATTGTTTCGGTTTTTTAACTGCCAAAAATGTTATGTTGTTAAGACTTAAACACAGTATTCTTAAGATACTTAATAAGGTTATTTTAATTATTTTTATATATTAGAAATTTGCATTGAAAGGTTTTAATAGAATATTAAAAACAGTGTAGATAAAAGCAAAAAGTGTTGGAAATATCCTTTTAATAATAATAACAATACCAAAAATTGAGTAGAGTATTTTTAAAAGGTACTCGTGCGGAAATGGGTTAACGAACGTTAACAAAAATTTGTCACAGGCTTTATTTAGAATCGTAAATTCATCCTGCCAAATTAGACAAAAATTAAAAACAAAATATTTTTTTTGAAAGTCTATCGTGCTGAAATGGGTTAATGTACCACCGCAGAATTAATTAAATGAGCTCCTGTCTTAAAGTGCAATAATTGTGCCAATGTTCAATTGGTCAAACAATTTAAGCACGACAACTAAAAAATGAAAAACTTCATTGAGGCTTGATGCTGAAATGGGTTAATGTATCGTAACCAAATCAACTTAGTAAGCTTCTATGGTAAAGAGCTAGAACTTTTGTGAATTTTCAACTCAGTTGGTCAAACCGTTTAAGCGCGACAACAAAGACATTAAGAAACTTCATTGGGCCGTGGTGCCGAAACAGGTTAGCGGATCGTAACCAAATCAACTGAGTTGGCTTCTGGGGTGAAGATCTACACTTTTGTTATTTTTCAACTCAATTGGTCAAACCTTTTAAGCGCGACAACAAAGAAATTAAAAAATATCATTGAGCCCTGGTGCCGCAACGGGTTAATGTATTGTAACCAATTCAACTCAGTAAGCTTCTGTGCTAAAGAGTAACAATTTTGCAATTTTGCAACTCAATTGGTCAAAACGTTTAAGCGCGACAATAAAAAAATTAAAATACTTCCTTGGGCTCGGGTGCCGAAACGCGTTAACGGATCGTAACCAAGTCAACTGAGTGAGCTTCTGGGGTGAAGAACTACACTTTTGTAAATTTACAACTCAATTGGTCAAACCGTTTAAGCGCGACATTAAGGTAAATTAAGAAATTTCACTGAGCCCTGGTGCCGAAACGGGTTAATGGATCATAATCAAATTAACCTAGTGAGCTTTTCTGCTAAAGAGCAACAGTGTTGCAAGTTTTCAAATCCATTGATGAAACCGTTTAAGCAGGACAGCAATAAAATTTAATGAACTTCGTTCGGCTCTCGTGCCCAAACGGGTTACCGGAACTTTACAAAAATTTGTGTCAGGGTTTTTTTCAGACCATAAAACCACCATACAAAATTGGACATAAATCGGAAACAAAAATTTGTTTGGAAGCCCGCCGGGCCGAACCCGGGTGACCTATGGCAACCCAATTTCGTGCTATTTCGTGCTGTACACCCCTAAAGGTAAAAAGAACATTTGTGCAAATTTTCAACTCAATCGGTCAAACCGTTTAGGCAGAACAACGAAAAAACCAAAACGCTTTAAAACGCTCTCGAGCCGCAATGGGTTAATGAACCGAAACGCGATATAGCCTATAACTCCTTCCGGGGTCGTAGAAATGTTCCTGCGAAATTTGGTTACAATCGGACTGGTGGTTATTACGTGAATCCGCATACAAGCATGTTTTTTTTTAATAGATTGTGGCAAATCTATATATGAACCTGGCACAAATGCAGTATATGAATTTATATAAATAACTAAATTTATTATTGATGATAAGGCCCAACCGCTGCCTTTTTCCTGAAAATCATCAAATTTAGTTAAAAGTTCACCGATTGTTTTTCCACACCAATCGTCACTTTCCCCCCTAAACACAACCGAATTTTCAGTACTTAAATATTTTAAATCATACACATTTTCAATATCATCATTTAAATTTGGTAATACAAATTCGCCACAAAATGTTAAATTTATTTTTAATGCACTATATGTCAATAATATTTCTTTTACTTTACTAATTATTATTTTTTTACACTTTTCCAGAAATATTTTCGGGTCTACATCATTAATGTTTGTTATTAGCCCGGTTTGTATTCTATTTTGGAATGCTGATGTTAAATTTTTCCATTCCAATTCACTATTGTCTTTATTTAATAACTGAAATTTAATTTTAGTTTTATAAGGTTCTAAACTAGAGATCACTGTACTTATGCATGATTTAATTCCACTATTTGATAATTTATTTTCACTCAATAATTTATTTAAATATATTAAGTCTTTTAGTATTACCATTAAATGTTCTTTCAAATTTTCTTCAGTCGCGTTCTTTTCATTTTTAAGAGAAAGCCGTATATGCTTTCTTAAAATAATTTTTGATATGTCCGTCATTGTAAAATTATTTTTATTTTATTTTATTCTACTTAACCGTTCAATAAAAATTTTAAAACTAATTTCCATTTTAATAATTTGTTTTAAAAAGAACTATAAAACTAATTTGCGGTTTTTCAATTAAATTATCAGTAAGTTAATTGATTAATATTATAAAAAAAATTTTCTATTTTGCATAGAAGAAACCTTTGGCTTTAGCTACAATTAATAAATATAACTAGTACACTCTTTTGTACTGGTTCTACTACCTGAAATTAAAATATCTGAAAATGAAAATATTTGCGAAAAATAACTCATTATTTATAGTTTACTTTATTTATTTTATTTAAATTTTTTTCTTTTATAATATTATTGGTTATCGGCCAATTTTTCTTGTGAGAAAATATCCTCTCGTACCAATCTATATTTACCTTTTTGATGACAAATCATCAGTATGTTAGGTTGTTGATTTAGTTTTTCAATTTGCTCTTCTGATATGTAGTCCAACATATACTCGGGCAAGAAAAAAACCGAGTTTTCAAACTCCAGCATAAGTCGTTGGCCATACATTGTGTTTTTCTTTTGTATTTTATTTATCTGGTAATATTTTCCGAATTTTACCTCCCCCACTCGTAAAGATCTTTTCATAACATTCCGCCTTATAACTTTCTCGTTGAAATTGTCTAAGATGCTATCAACGCTTTCTTCAGATTTACGTTTACGGTTACTGTTGTTTTAATTGTTGTTGTTGTTCACGGTTTTGTGACCCCTACTGGTGCTCGGTATAGCATAATCAAATGCTGATGGTGACAGCGGATCCAAGAGGATGGAGTTAATGATTTGCACTTCACTAGTCATTTTTATTGTTTATTAGAAGTAAATAATTATTTAAACTAATTCTTTTAAACTGAATAATAATTTTCACACAGCAGTCCTTTTATTTGAAATTTTCAGTTGCATAGGCGGGTTTAATCAATACAAAATTGCAAATTCTTCTAACAATTAGGTCTGTATGTACTGATAAAGTTTTAAATAAACTCTAAAACACAATACTAATCTACTTCTGTCACATGCGCATTCCTCCCAATGACCTTTTTGTGCTGATCTGTAAGCATAGTTCCACACATGCATAACGTGAATTTAAAAGCATTGTCAGCTGCTTCAGCTGGAGAACGTCTCAGAAAAAGAAAATCAATTAGAAATAAAAATATACAGTTTTTTCAAACTGATGCAGGAGATAGAATAACAGTTCCTTTAGACAGCCACAACCCACCAACGAAGAAAGAAAAAACCATAAATAGCAAAGAGTTATGCAATACATCAAGACGTGTTCTACCTATTGCTTTTACCGTTCGATCATTGCGATCACCTATTGCAGGTAATACTCAAACAGAACTTAATTTTCCCATTCGTAAGAATAACTCCACCAGCTCATGGACAGCATACAAATAAACGATGAATTTGACATTACTTTACTCAGCGATTCATCTTTGAATTATTATCCAGAAAATACATTATCAGCTTTTGCAAACAATTCAAATATGCAAGTCATTTTGGATTCAAAATGGAAAGTTGGTGTTTCTGAAATATATATAAATGATTTTATTTCAAATGCATATGGAGAAAACCCGGAAAAAGAATTACAATTCATATCGGAGGTATGGAAGTTAAATATAATAGTATTGGTACAACATACATTCCATACAGATCTGAATAAATTAATTGGGATTGGAAATCATTTGATTTACCTACACTAATACAAAATATACAGCCATTTGATGGATGTACAAAGACAGAATGTGAACGTCAACTTGTATGACAAATTTATGATTATATTTCTAAAGATTCTAGTTATATTAAATCTAAAGAATCAGCATCGTATGTTGGAGATTTAATAAAAATTTGTGTTAATAATCCAAAAGTGGAAATAAAGTTACGCGGAGAAGGTGATTTTACAATGGACTTTTTTTTATTAAGGAATGTTTTAACCAAATTTTACAAAAATTCTCAGACTTTAAAAAGCATAAAAATAGAACTGTAGAACTATATAAATCATATTTAGAAACATTATACTTGATACCAGTTATTAGGTCAGATATTATATTTGTATATACTGATATTATTGAACCACATCTCGTTGGAGATAGTGCTAATGCATGTTTAAGAGCAATAACCATTAAAAATGTTATTAAAATAATTCAATAGAATTTAAAATTGTTTAATATTTTCCTGTTGAAAAGAAAAGTTTATTATGTGATAATGGTAGTCCAATGAATTTCTCTACTAGTAGTATACCAACAAAAGTTGTATTGCATTTAAAAAAAGTATAAATAAAAGAAAAACATTATTTATAAAAGTATAAATAAAAGAAAAACATTATTTATTATTTTATTTAAACATTATGGAGAGAGCATACTATAAATACTATTTACTTCAATAAGGAAAAGGTTTTGAGGATATTGGTCCACTGTTGCATTCTATTGTACCTTGCTGAAGGGGTCGAGGATTAGGGAGTTTTTTCGGTGGACTTTTTAAATATTTAAAACCAATATTTACGTCTGGAGCTAATATATTAAAAAGAGAGGTGTTATTAACTCAGCTATTACTGCTGACATTGCAACAGGTGCAAAGAAATTGTACAAGATCGAAGTAGAGAGATAATGACAAATGTAAGGCGGGGCGCAGTTCGAAAACGCAATGAAATGTATGGACAAAGTAAAAGAAAAAGAAGAAAAAGAAATAAAAAGACATATAATTAACAATTTAAATTATTATACGTCAAAGCGACGCAAAGTTAGTAGCAAAAGGAAGCAAAAAGACATTTTTAAATAATTATGACTGACTGTATGAAATTTGAGTTGAATGTATTTAAAACACAAGGCGTTCAGTCAAGTATATTGCGTTCTGAAGAAGTTTCCTATAACCCCATCGCTTCTCTAGATAATCCATCAGTCACAGAATTTGTTGCATTAGGTCATGGTGATACATATAGAGACTTCTACATATCTAAAATTAAAAGTACAAAAATTTAAAAAAAGATTTTACTCAATGGAATAAAGATAAAGACAAAAAACTGATGGAACTGCTATACAACAGCCAGGTGTAGTTAATAATATGTTACACTCATTAATAAAACAGTGCAACGTTCAACTAAATGGAAAGAGTATATCTCGATAAGATGGCAATTACCATTACAGAGCTTTATTAAATTACGGTACAGATGCCGCTACAACCCATTTAGAAAGTGCTGGATGGGTATAAGCCGAAAATTGGAAAATCAGATAATAGTGGTACAAAAGAACGTCAAAAATTATACCAAAATAGCAATGTAGTAGAGCTTATGGGTAAACTACATCTAGATATGTTTAACCAACCTACACTTCTCATGAACAACGTTGATGTTAACACTATAAAAGCCAGAATTTTACCTCTTTGCAGATGATTCTTACGAATCTCAACTGAAAATTTTTGAAGCTACCTTATTTATAGACATGCAAAAATTAATCCTAGTGTGCTATTGGCACATAATACTGTATTGGAAAAAACTAAGACCAAGTACAATTACAAACGCGTAGAGGTAAAAAGTTTTACAATTCCCCAGAATAGTTCATCAATATTACTTAATAATGTTTTCGTTGGACAGTTCCCAAACACAATAATATTTTGTATGACAGAAAATGCAGGTTACTCTGAAAAAAGATCAAAAAACCCATACAATTTTAAACACTTTGATATTTCACAATTTATATTAAACGTAAATGGAGTTGAAGTACAGAATTCAGCAATTGAAACTAGTTTTTCCGAAGAAAATAATTGCCACACTAGAGCGTATAGTACACTTATTTCAGGTACTGGATTTTACCATAATGATAAAGGACATCAGATAACAAAATCTATGTTTAGCAATGGATTCTTTATACTAGCATTTGATTTAACTCCACATGCATCTGAAAATGAATTTACTAAACCAGTGTACAATTAGAATAGAGACAAGGTTATCATCACTAACTGATATTGTTTATAAAGAATTTGAATCGTCTCTTGCATCAACACTAACTGATATTGTTTATGCAGAATTTGATGCAAATTGATAAAAATCGAAATATATTCACACACCTATAAATAGCATACATAAAAGGAAATATGAAAATTTGACAAAATGTCACTCTCTTGTGCACTTCTGGAAGTAACATTTTGTTGTGATGATAATAATAACATGTTTGTGAAAAATATTTGTATAGTTTGTATTAACCTTGTAGAACTATTCTAAAAGAGCTCAGGTAAAAATTTCCAACTAGCGATTTGGCAAATGATCATTTTGAAAATTACTTTTTCGGAACTGTGCAGAACGATAAAATAAATAAAGAGCTCTGTCAAATACTAGAAAAATTTGATGTTGTTATAACAAATAAAAAAATGAAAAAAAAGTTTTTATCGAACTGCATTAAAGAAGCAACTAAAGTATATGATCTGAGTCAATTTGATTAATGAGCCTAGAAATAAGCAACGTATTAAAATGTAACAAATACACAAGTAAATTTTTTAAAGGAGTTTTTGCTTTAGATTAACTTCCCTTAATAATTAAAAAACAAACTTTTTTAATTATAAACACTGACAAAGCAAAAGATCCAGGGACACATTGGTTAGCTATTTATATTCCAAAACATGGCTGTATTGAATATTTTGATTCGTTTGGTAAAAAACCAAATAAATTAGAAATTTTGAGTTACTTAAAAAAATAATGTATACTTTTTTATGAGAAACAGTTAACTATTCATGTATTCATTCATTACTATGTGGACAATATTGTTGTGTTTATACGTGGTATAGATGTTGCGGTTATAGTATGAACGCCTTTTTAAGAAAATTTAATATCGTAAATCAATTAGAAAACGAAAAATTAAATCTAAAAATCTTTTAAAATGTATTTGGAAAATATAACTCATTACTAACTTGTGTTCCCAATCGTATAAATAATAAAAACAATATAAACAGTTTTTAGTAAAATTAAAGGAATGGAGGGACAAGGTCAAAATATAAATTTATTGTTAAGTTATCATATTTCACCGTTGGTAAAAAGGCAATTGTCTTAAAATATCATGAATGGAATAAATTTTATTACGAATTTAACAAAAAACTCAATGAAACAATAAAAGATATAAAACACAGTTTTCATCATGGGCTAAGATTAGCGAACGGACAAAGCATAAGTATTAACAAAGAAGAAGCAGAGCAGTTTTACAATTTAAATGATTTTTTCCACGCAGTGATGACCTATTATAAATTTGCTGAAATAAATGTAAAAGGCTATGTTGGCGAATATCTGAAATTATGTCGCGAGCAACAAGTATTAAGGTTACAAGAGAAATTTATGTACCAATACAGCGGTTTAAAGTACAATGTAATAATTCAAGGTTATTTATTTTGCTGGTTATTTACATTCTAAATTTGACCAAATTGTTCTTCTTCTCCTTCGTCTTCCTCTTCCAATTCATTATTCCAATTCTGAAGAGGTACTATAAATTCTTCTGTTTCCGCTAACTCCTCATTTTCCACAGTAGATGTAATATCATCATACTGAATCTGACTTTGTGTATTAACACATTCGATTTCTTCAAACGGAAATGTTGTTGAATCAGCTTGCATTTTTAGTCTTTTGTTCAATAAAAGTCAGAATGGAAATGAATTAAATATACAAGTAAAACCCAATTATATTCATGTACAAAAGTATAAAAGCGAAATACATTCAAACAAATGGTTATTTTAAACCATGCTTTGGTCAGTTATTTTATATATAATAATTATTATCTTACCTTTACCATTTATAAAATTAGTTGACATAATTATTTAATATAAATAAAATGTCAAGAGCCCATATAGTAACTGAAATTCATAGACGTAGAAGAAAATTTAAACAAAGAAGAATGAATGACACATGGCAAATTGATTTAGTAGAAATGTTACCTAATGCAAAGGTTAATAACGGTTATAAATAGATGCCGACGGCTATAAATAATTTCTAATTTTTCTAAATATGTTTATGCTGAACCTGTGAAAACAAAAAATGCTGAAGATGTCTTAAAATCAGTTATTAGTAGAGATAAAATCATACCAAAAAATATTCACTCTGATCAAGGTAAAGAATTTTTTAACTCACGGTTTAGCGAATTAAAAGCATCAATTGTTGAACGATTTAACAGTACATTGAAAAATTCCATGTGGAAAAAATTTAGTTACCTATGGTACAATCATTAATTAAAGAATATAATTCAACAAAACATAGCACAACAAAACATAGCACAACAAAACATAGAACAACGAAAAAAATATACTTAGAAATATATATATGGAACATAAAATTTTTCAAAAAAATAAGTATAAGGATGGAAATTTTGTAAGAATAAGTAAATATAAGGGTCATTTCGAAAAAGGTTATCAACCAAATTGGTCATCTGAAATATTTAAAATTGAAAAGATCAATAATAGTTATCCTGTTACATATCAATTATCAGGCTATACCGATACACCAAATTCCGGAGGTTTTTCTCAAGCTGATCTTATACCTGTAAAATATCCAGATACTTATCTTATAGAAAAAATTCTGAAAAAACGAGTTTTCGTTAAATGGCTAGACTTAACGATACGCATAATAATTGGATAAATAAGAAAGACATTATTTAAATAATTGTAAAGTTATTAAGAATTTATTTACATTTTGAATTTATAGTAATTTCTTTTATAAAAATAATACTATAATGTCAAAAATTGTAGATTTATTTGTTTTATTTTTTAATATTTTTTTTCAGTCTTTTATATTCATATGGAACAGAGCTACCATCTTCTTCATTAAATATGCGTTTCTCTGATTTAGGATATGTTTGTATTTCGTGTACTGTAAGTACTTCATGTACTTTATTTCTACGAATATTGTCTGAAATTACATGTATATTTTCGTTTTCTGTAGGATTTAAAATTGCTTCTTTAATTGTATCAAAATTAATTTTAAGGCCTGATAACTTAAACGAATTCCTTTTACTTTACATAGAAGTTTTCTGCTGTTATCTTTTGTGCAGTACACTTCGTATGCATAATTTTTAAAATCTCCACAGACAAATTCTGTGATGTAACTTTCAACTCCATAACACTCTAATTCATCTGTCATTTCTCTACAAATTCCCCTGTTAGGGGATCTAATTCGTCTTTTCACGATATATAAATGACAGAATCTGTGTAATAATATAATACTCTATTATCAAGTGTCTCCAAATAACTGTAAAGCTTAAGACGAGCTTGTTGTTGTAAAAGCTGCTATACTAACGTTAACTGTTGGTAAAGAAGTTTCAACTTCATCTTTGTTGTTTAAAATTGTAGTTTGTTGTTGGTTCTCTTTCTGTCCAAATTTGCCCCAAAATGAATTTAAAATTATTTTAGCAAAAGATCTTAAACCAGGCTTGTTGAGAATTTTAAATTCTAATTTTATGTCTTCCATATTAACATTTTTTTTATATATCTTTCTTTGCGTTTTGTTTTATTTTGAGAAATTTATTCATCATGGCGGTAAATAAACCATCAACATTAATTAATTTATCATCCTTTATAGTTTTATATTGCCAAAGGTCGTAAATGTTCAAAAATGTATAAGCCTTTTCAACAGCTTTTACAACTTCATCTATTACCCATGTTCCTATAAAAGCCCTCTCGTTATCAGAGTGTTAACAAAATTCTACTTGACGTTTTTCTTCACTGCAAGTTTTATAACGAAAACATTAGTTATTGTTTTGTTTTATTAGAAGAACTGAATGTAGTAATTTAGTTAAAGGTAAAATTTTACATTTAATAATTCTATCGATCTTTTCTATGTATAGTTTAGAACAATCATCTACTTCTACATATATTGTAGAGTGAAAAGCAGGAAATTTTCCTCGTTTGCAAACATATCGATACAAAGAACATACATCTATATATTTTATTTTTTCTCCGGCCTTACATTTATAGTGTGTATACATATTTCCGGTTCTTCCACCATAAAATGCATCTCTCGGATTTAGAAGTGTAGTATTAGTTAATAGATGATTTCTCAAGTAGTCCATATTTTATTACACCTCATTTCCTCGCGAAATTCACATTCCAACTTTCCAATTAAATTGTATCCAAGATATTTTAAATGATCAGATTTAACTACCGTTCTTTCATACTTTTGGTTAATGGTATCATCATTACTATTAAACAAGCTCACATCTCGATTGCTGGTAAAACATTTGGGATATCCGTGGTAATAGCATCCATTAAATTCAAATATTTCATTGCTTTCTTCACAAAAACCATCTACTTTAAAGCCTGCAGTAAGTTTTGCTCCACTATTTAATGCACATTATAACTTATTTTGACGCGAATCTAGGTCCGAAATTAACCACTGCATGGAAATTTTGGACTATTTATCTGCAAGTCTGTCCATTCCATTTTTAGGAATTATACCTATTGTATTAGGTTTTAGAAAATTCCGACGATATGCAAGGTTACAAGCAGATGCCATAGTGGTTGCTTCTAGAAAGGGTTCAACTCTGCATTTTTCTAAAAACAAAACTGAATGTAACATTGGTGATGATCCGAAACAAAGCTGAAGCAAATTTTACAGAAAATTTCTCCACATGTATGCTTTTTGTCTGATTTATAAACTTTTAAACAGTTTTCACATTTTTTAATTTCTTCACATAAGCTAATTTTGATTGAAGTTTGATTGAGGACTTATAATTCTCATTTGACCTCGAAAGGAACGATTACAGTCCTTACATAATATATTTTTTATATTTTGAGGGCATGCAGGTGATTTTTGATAACAAGGACAGCTTTTTGAACATCCATATTGATTTTGATAATGATGTGGAATGTGGCATTGTTCACAATAATAATCTGTAGAAAATGCTGCAGTGAGTGAAACAATTACATTGTAACGATTTTTGTTATGCAACAAATTAATTCTTTTGCCAATATTGCCTTCATAAAATATTACATCTCTGCCTTGCGTTCCATATTTATATACAACAATGTTATAATTTTTTAAACTTTCCTGAAATTTTTCAATTCAGGTATTTCGAAACCTTGCAGAGAGACTGATACTCCTGATTGTTTTATATTTTTTGCTGTCAAAACATTAAATTCTGTAAGTATGTGCATTTTCCTTTCCTTTCAAAACAATAAATGATAACGAAGCTGTAAAACATTTCAATAGAATAATTTTATAGCCTGGTGAAAATGAATGCAACATTTCTGACATTTTAGTTTTCCAAGAACTAAAGGATAATACAGTACAAAACATGCTAACAAAAACAGCCCAATTTGAATTTCAAGTTTCATTGAAAGAAATTAAGCTGATATGCATATACATAATTCAAAAAAATATTTTCTGTTTTTTTTATTTTGTTTTAGGTTTTTGTTTTTGATATTGAGTTTATATATTTTTTGATTTTGTTATATATTTCTGTTATTTAGTAGGAATAAATTGTTTTAAAACTGTATTTAAATGTATGTATGCGTTAACTCTTTGATTCCCTTATAAAAATTTAACTATGCAATAACTTGAACTTTCCGATATCTGGAACAACCTTGGTTTTTTAACAGTTCAAGTTATCGCAAGAGCACTGTATTTTAATAAATTATTGTATCCTATCTATAATATAATACACAAGATGTTGGCGAGACCTTGCCAACATGTAAAAAAATATATTTTATATCTATAATAAAACACTCACTCTGAATGTAAACTAAACTGGCAATGATGATATTTCTATATTTATTTAATAATTTAAAATTTTATTACCAGAGACACAAATCTTTGACTCAAAATATTATCAAGAGACACACACCGTTCATTAAAAATATAAATAAATTTAGTAAATATTATTACGAGTGACCAAATTTTCCACGTTTCCACTAGAAGTATTACCAGAGACACAAACCGTTCATTAAAAGTGAGTACAGTCAAAAAAGGAAAAGTACATACTTAAAAAACACATTTTCAATAAAAATAAATTCAGCAAATTTTTAATTTTTAAATTTGACCGCCACGTGCATTATGAACTGGTCGCTGCGGTAAATAAAAAATAAATTATTAATCTTCTGTTGGCGTTTTCAATCTTTGTTTTGAAAAAAAAAAATACTATTTTACTCTTAATAAAATTAAAACGCCTGAAAGTGAAAAAGTGAGAGTGAGCAAAGTTTATAGTAAACCTGATATTTATAAGAAAAAAATAATAGGCCGATTTTATTCTTGATTTTGTTTTCATTAGTATAAAAGCTGGTAAAAGCTTCGTAACAGACTTTAAAATAATTTTGTTTATTTAGGTTGAAATTTAGATTTTTAAGCTAAATTTTCGGTAGAACTGGTATAACATAAAATATTCGAATTTTTTTTATTAATATAAAATTCGGCAGACTTAGCTAATTATATTTCATAACAGAAATCAGAAACTAACTAATTATTATAGAAATGGTTATTTTTCTTAAAAAAAAAAGAAAAAATAACATAGGAAATATCATTTTAGAAGCCTTCTCTCACAATAGATTCATAATTTTGTACTAATTTATTATTAGACCATTAAATTAAAAAGCTGTCGAAAACGACCCACACAAAAAAAAAGGCCCCGAATATTTATGAAATTACATTATCAGAGACATGAATCTTTTATTAAATATACTAAAGACCTCTTCCAAAGTACATTTAAATAAAATAAATTCAGCAAATTTTTTTCAAGCAAAAAAAAATAAACGCAAAAGACTTGAAAGTAGTTTTGGTAATTAAAGTAATTTCGCGGCGAAAACAACTGTTTTTATCGACATAAAATTTTTTTTTTTAAACTAAAGAAAAATAGAGAGTCTGGTAAAATTTTAACAAATATTAAAATTATTTCGATTATTGGGATTGTTTTAAACGTAACAAAAAAAAAAAAAAATGTCGTAGCGGTTGGTGTTTGTTTCAAACAATTTTTGAGATATCGGCACGAAATTTTGCCCTGAATGTGTTTTTAGCTTGGACCATTTTTTCTCAATGATTAAAAAACTGTCAAAAATTACCGCCACGAAAAAACGGCGAGAAAAAATTAATAAACTGTACCTAACATTTTTAATTGTGTGTTTAGATTTGTTTTATATTTTTTTCTATTACAAGTAAGTAAGTGATTTCTACATTTTTTTAATGGTGCTGATGTAAAAATGAAATTTTTAGGTAGTTTATTAAGGGAGTCAGTATGATACCGTAAATGTTTTTGAATCTATAGAAATTGTGCAATTGCACAGGGGATTTTCTAGTAATAGGTATAAAAGGTAACTCACTCATAATATCACTCACGTGTTATACTTTTTAAAATTTTTTTTCTAAATAAAGAACTTTAACAAAAAACATAATTAAATTTTTTTTTTTTTTGTTGTTTTATTCTTGTTTTTTTAATTACATGATTAACTAACTTTAAATTCCAATACTAACTTTTCATAAAATTATTTAAAAAGTGCTGACTTTCAAAATTCAATATTTTAATTTTTTTTACTTTTGGATTAATAAAAGTTATAAACATAGTGAATCATTTTGCAAAATTTTTTTTTTTTTTTAACTGTTGTTGCTAACATATCATATTTCTATATGGGTCATTTAAGTTTGTTTTTTACATTTGCTTAAATATTAATTAAAAAGAAAAAAAAAAGAAATATGTATAATCATATTAATAAAAATCAACATAAATGCAGTGCCGTACTCTATTACAGTTTCCAAAACTCAACTCATTTTTTGTAATGCGATCTTTAAAAGAAAGTTTCATGGGGTTTGCATTAATGCCCCTAGAGGTTGGCAATCATGCCCTTGTTCATCTCGCATCATTTTGTTTGCGACAGTTGCTTGGATTTGAACCAGCCGACTAAGATACTTAAAGACGAGTTGATGAGTTGCTTGAAGGATATTATAAATGAATGTAAAGATTCATCGGCCAAAGCAGTTGATGCGTAAAAAATAACTCGTTGTGTTTTAACGATTTGGCTAAAAGCCATGATAATTTTAATCAAACGCTTTCAGGTTTCCTGTCGGGCCGTGAAAAACATTTAAAAGAAGATTTTACTGATCCTTTTAATGACTTAAAAAGTGAAATTCTCTCAGCAACATCAAATGATCTGGGTGGCATTCGTGATGACATTAATAATCTTAAATACGATTTAACCCATATGAAATTAGCCCTTCATACTATGGGGATAAAGGAACAATTACCAAATTGCAATAAGGAAATTCAATGCAAGTCAATTAAAAATAAATCTTTATAATAATATTATAATTATCAAGCAGTACTACGGATATATTGCATTCTGTTCCAGAAAAAGAACTCATAGAAACTAAGAAACGGGATTTACCACCTACCTCATCAAGGGAAATAAAATCCGGCTCTACTAATTTTCATACTATAAAGGTAAAATCGAAACCAAAAAAAACCAGAAAAAAAACTCAAAAAAGTAGATTTCTTACTTCCTACCTCAACAAACCACACAAATTCCAACTCTACCAGTGATAGCATCTGCTTTATTTTTAAAGTTTCCAGCCAAATCAAATACAAAAAGTATTAGTAAGTTGTTAATTGATAAATTTAATTGTAGTAATATTCATGATACAAACATTAAACCTAAAAATTTAAAATATTGACCCAAATACAAATCTTTTAAAGTTATGGTACCTAAATCTAAAGTTAATGTAATAACGAACACAAAAAATTGGGGTAAAGGTACCTTAATTCAAAATTTTATCCAAAAAGACACTCCCAATATTAACTTTAAAATAGCACCATCACAGAAAATGTCACCTCTTTTAAATCCTTTTGCCACTTCCTCTAATAAAGTAAATGTACATACTCATACATTATCAAACTTACAACACAATAACACTGATTCTGTTTTATCTAGCAACAATTTTACTTTAAGTAAACTACCTCTTTATAAAAAGCACTGTTTACTTCCCACATTTAATAAATTCACAAATTTCTCAAGACAATTTCTCACATTACCAATTAATACAGATAATGATGATAATGACAATATCGATAATAATTGTATTAATGTTGTTAATAGTATTAGTAATAATTACAGTAATAATAATGATAATGACAACGTTAATAATAATAATAATGATAATAATAATAATAACGATAATAATGATAACAATAATAATAATAATGATAATAACAATAATAATAATAGTAATAATAATAATAATTATAGCAATAGTAATAACAATAATACCATTAATAATAATAATAAAAATTGTAACAATAATAATGATAATAACAGCAATAATACATTAGGATTAAAACAAAAAATATCATATTAATTTGATATAAAACTTAACACTTATAACACATATTCAGATAATTCCTTGAGTAATGCTAATAATGCTAATTCTAAAAAAGTAGATTTCTTACTTCCTGACTCAACAGAGCACACAAATTTTAGCTCTACCAGTGATAGTCATCTGCTTTATTTTTCAAAGTTTCCAGCCAGATCAAATACAAAAAGTATTAGTAAGTTGTTAATTGATAAATTTAATTGTAGTAATATTCATGTTACAAACATTACACCTAAAAATTTAAAATACCGACCCAAATAATTTAAATAGCCGACGTTAATAATAATAATGATAATAATAATTATAATAAAGATAATAATAATAACGATAATAATAATAATAATAATAATAATAATAATAATAATAATAATAATAATAATAATGATAATAACATTAATAATAATAGCAATAATAATAACAATCATAACATTAATATTAATAATAAAAATTGTAATAATAATAATTATAATAACAGCAATAATACATTAGAATTAAAACAAAAAATATTCAGATAATTTCTTGAGTAATGGTAATAATACTAATTCTATGATTAATAATAAAACGACTACTATTCATAAGTATGATAATTTTATTAAAGGACCAACACAAATTTCGGATGTTAAGCTGGGTGCTACGAAAACCCCTATTGAACCGTCGGCTCCCCAAACAAATGATAATACTTTTGTTCAACCTTTAGTGCCACCAATAGTTAGAATGACTAAAAAATCGTTAAATGAACAAGATAAAATGTATGCCCTCTCAAGATTAAGAGATGAAAGAATATATAATCTTATGAGATTATACCTCTCTTACTTGCATGACGACTCCTATAATTGTGTTATCGAGGGAAAAACAAAGACTAATGTTTTAGTACTTCTACATAATGAAGGGCTTCCAATCAATTACAAAGCTCTTTATGACCTCTTTGTAAACTATCGTGAGTCTATTGGCGTGCCCATTAAAATCATGCAAGAAGACTTAAAAGCCTTTCGTAATTATTGCAATAGTGACTACTATAATCACTTACAGACATCGAGAGAAAGTTATAATAAGTTTTTTCTTGCCAAAAGTTAAAAATAACTTAATCACTGTATCAACAATAAGATCAGCATGAAGATCGGACAAGTAATCTCTCATTATATTATCAAAATGTAAGAGGATTACGCACTAAAACAACACAAGTTTTTAGTAATTCCAGAGTACTAAACTCGGATATATTTATGCTTACTGAGACTTGATTATCTCCTATTAACTCTCTTGAATTATTGGACAATTTCTACTTAGTGGAAAGATAGATATCAAAATGATATTGATATTTTAAATAATTCATTGATTCCTAAAGGTGGAGGTGTTCTTATATCAGCTAAGAATAACTTTAACTCTTCAAAGGTAGAAATACCTCATTTAATAAACTGTGATGTAATAGCAGTTAAAATTGATTTAAATGTTTTAAATCTTTATATTCTATGTTGCTACATTCTTCCAAATAGTAATATAAAAGTTTACCAAGATTTCTGCTCAGTTCTTGATTCTTTGAATAATAAATTAAATGACCTTGACGAACTCATAATATGTGGGGATCTTATTTGCCAAATATTAATTGGCAACTTCATGACGAGGAATGTTTCTACATTCCGACTAATTTAACCTGTAATGTCGAATCAACAGTTATAGATAGTTTGCTTGCATGCGGACTTCAACAAGTCTCTTCAACTAAAAATCTATTAAACAAACAATTAGACCTTCTTTGGGTAAATGTAACTAGAATATTGACGGCAACACCTCTTTCAAAAATTGATTGTCATCATTCCCCTTTAAGTTTTTAATTTCATTATAATTGTTTAAATAAATCGTCATTAAATATCTCATATAAATTTAATTTTTCCAAAACTAATTTTTATATGCTTAACAATTTTTTTCTTTCAATTGACTTTAATTCTTTACTAGATATAAATGATTTAAATAATACGATTGATAAATTTTACGAAGTAATTTACCATGGATTTAACTTGTTCCTCGAGTTCGTGATAGAAATATCAATTCATGGTATGATGGTGAACTAAAAACTCTTAGAAATAAAAAAAATAAAGCGTGAAATGCATATTTAAAAGAGAAGGATAATATTTATTATTCAAATTTTTTAAATTTATTTACCGCATTCAAATCCTTACTAAGTCTTAAATATGAAGCTTACATTAGTAAAATTGCTTCGCAACTTCGTACAGATCCTAAATCTTTTTGGAAGCTTGTAAATTCAAAACGTAAATCCGATCAATATCCAAATTATATATCTTACAAAAACCAGAATTCTAACGACTCAATTGTTATATCTAATTATTTTAAAGATTTTTTCGTCGGTAGTTATTCTACTTCTTCTTTCGATATTGATGAATCTAATTTTAACCATTTGGAAGACTTTCCAAGTTTACCTCTTCAAAATATTAATTTTACACCAGCCGCGATACAGTTTTATCTAACTAAATTGGGTGATAACTCTGCTCCTGGACCAGATAACCTCCCAGAAATTATTTTAAAGCGTTGCGCCGATTCCCTATATAATGATATAGCACTTCTTTTTAATAAATCTTTTCCTTCTGGGGTGTTCCCTAAGTTATGGAAAGAATCGTACATAAAACCAGTTCATAAAAAAGATGCAAAAAGTAATATCGTGAATTATAGGCCTATTGCTAAACTCTCTAGTTTCCCGAAAGTGTTTGAGCTTGTGGTCTTTGATGCAATTTATGATTATTGTTCTGAATTTATAGTGAATGATCAACATGGATTTGTAAAAAAGACATCAACTGTAACTAACCTTACAGAAATAACTTCAACTATTTTGAAAACAATGGACGTTGGGCGCCAAACTGACATGGTTTACACTGACTTAAGTAAAGCGTTTGATCTTCTACCTCATAGTGTAATACTCTATAAATTAAAAAAATATGGTTTTCCTTATTTCTTAATTAACTGGATTGATTCATACTTAAATAACCGTAGCTATAGTGTTCTTTTCAGAACAGCAATTTCAGCATCTTTTGTTGCTAATTCTGGAGTACCACAGGGTAGTCATCTTGGACCATTGTTGTTTATTATCTCAATAAATGATGTTACTAAGATTATTCAGAACAGTTCCATAAAAATTTATGCGGACGCATGAAAATCTTTAAAGAAGTGTGCTCAATGAATGATGCAGACTCTTTCTAAAAAGATCTTAATAACTTTAGGAACTGGTGTAAATGTAACAATCTTATTTTAAACATTGATAAATGTGCCGTCATTTCATTTACGCGTTCCCTAAACTTAATCACAAATAATTACACTTTTAATAACAACATAATAAAAAGAGTCAGTGAATTTAATGATCTTGGTGTAACTTTTGATTGTAAACTTACTTTTAATAGGCATATTAGCAAGATCATTAGTAAAGCAAACTCAATGCTAGGTTTTGTAAAAAGATGGTCTAGAGAATTTAATGACCGATATATTATAAAATCTCTTTACACGACTTTAGTTCGTCCTATTCTGGAGTATGCAAATCAGGTCTGGTCTCCACACTATCATCAACATATTGTTAGAATTGAAGCAATACAAAGAAATTTTCTAAGGTTCGCCTTAAGAAACCTAAATTGGGCTGATCCCCTTATATTGCCTCCATATGTCAATCGTTTCAAATTACTTGACATGAATACTTTAGAATGCAGACGAACAGTCATTGGTATTGTTTTTATTACTCAGGTATTTCATAACTATATAGATTCACACTACATTAACAACATATTAATTAACTCAATCAATATACGAAAACGTTTCAGGTCCGAAAACACATTTTTGATTAGATATCATAGGACTAATTACGGCAAATACGAGCCGATTAATAGAATGTTGATAAATGTGAATCTATACAAAACTATAATAAATATAAACATGAGTAAAGATGTGATAAAAAAATCACTATTCAAAATAATTCCTTAATTGTTCTTCACTATTTTTGTTGTATTTTTGTGAAATATTAAATATAAGTAAAAATACATTTTTTTTTTTTAATAAAATAAATTTTGCTTTGTATAACTTTAATATTAATTTTAGATTAAGTATAATTATCTAAATGTAATATGTAAATACTTGAATTAAGTAATAAATAAATAAGTAACAATTCTCAATTTTTAATTTTTTCTTTTTACTTTGGTAAATATATTTATACATCAGACACGGCATATATATAAAAATAAATGTGCATATACCGATTACGTGCTAATATTATGCAAGTATAGAAAATAAAAAACAACAATTACGATTAGAGCCGATCGGTATGAGCTATAATGAGAAATAAAAATGAAGAGAACTGCTTTTTTTTATTTTGTTTAAGAAATTAGTATGTATTTGGTTAAACGATTTTTTATTTCGTTAAATTAAAATTTTTTTCTTAAAAATTATAGATAACAAAATTATTTTGTTCATTTTCGTCAAGTGGGGTTTTTAATTTAAACAAAATAATCATAACACGATCATAAAATTTGTACTGGATGATTTATCTGTATATAGTTAATTTGTGGAATAACCAAGCCTAACTTAAAATAAAAAAAAGTATTGAAAGAATTCGCAACATTGTAGTTAAAAGGCATTCTAATAAATTATAGTTTAGTAAAAACAAACATAAAAACACAAATTTAAACCAATCTTAAAAAGAATTAAAAATATATTTTCCAACATTGCAGTCAAAGGTCACAAATAAATTATAGTTTAAAAACCAAAACAAAAAATATTAAGTTTAACCATGTCCAATTTAGAATAACAAAAGAATTAAAAGAATACACAACATTGTAGTTAAAAGTCATTATAATAAATTATAGTTTAATAAACATCAAAAATACGAAAATAAACCAATTTTAAAATAAAAAAGAATTAAAAATATAATTTAGTAAAAACAATCGCAAAAATACAAACTTAATCCAGTCTTAAAATTAAAAAAGAATTAAAAATATATTTTCCAACATTGCAGCCAAAAGACATTCTAATAAATTATAGTTTAATAATTTAATATTTTATAAAAATAAAAATATTCAGTCTAACCAAATCCGATTTAAAAAAAAAAATAATTAAAGCAATTAAAAAAAAAATTAAATTCACCTTCAATACTTTTTAAATTAATACAAATACAGTGAAATTTGTAGAATAGTTACAGTTTCTTTAACAATTTACAAAATAATGGCAGAAATCTATTTAAGTATGTTCTTCAACGAGCCTGACAATGTGTCATCTGTGCGTCTTCCAGCGTATTCCTCAAAAATATGAGGAAATGATAAATAATGAACTTAAAAATGAAATAAAAGACAGTATTTGTATATAGAGATGAAAAGTGGGTATACTGCTCACTGGTTCAAAAATGTTTCCACTTGCTGAAAACCAGTAAATAAAAATTGTAATAATAAATAAAAAATATAAAATAAAAATAAAAATTTTTTAAAAATTAAAATGTGCTTGTTATTTATCTTATAGGAACTTATTTTAAATTAATTTAGGTTTTTCGTTTAGGAAGTTCTGGTAAGTAGGTTTATAAGAATATAGGACAAAGGTAAAAGTTATTTATTTTTATTTATATTTATTCATGTTGTTTATTTTATTAAATAATTTTCAGATTTTTTTTTATTTTTACTTTCATTCTTTTTATTAAAAAAAAAAATTATCATATTGTTATAAACGTAAAATTTAACCTAGTTTTGTTACTTGATTAAATTCAGGTTTTTTATTTTCAGATTTATATTTTCTTTTATTCTCTTACAAATAAAAACAAAAGCCACCGAATTTGGACAATAACAGCAAACTTGATTTGACTTGAACAATTTTTTTCTTACTATTTATGTAAATAATAACAACTTTTAAGAACTAAATATGGATGACCCGCCTCCTCGTTTACGTTTTCGTTTTTATTTTTATTATTTGATATCTTGATATCCAAAAGTATCAATCAATGTTTTTATTTTTCGTTTCTTTTATATCTTCTTTTACCTACATATGTATATTTTATTAAGCATATGAATTTGTGCAATAAAAACAAAATTGATTTGACTTAAAAAAATAAATCTTTTCTTACTATTTGTATGATATCAATTACAAAGTATAAATAAATTTATTGAAAAACCTAAATATGATAAACTTATTCAGTTCATTAACTTTGCCTGACAACTTGCACAATACCAATAACTTTCACTTCGTACTAGAACTTATAAGTTAACAACCCATGCTTATAACCAATAATAACCTATATAAAATCCATCAATCAAAAAAGTAGATCAGTGCGTGGTGCAATATCGAAAGATTTTTTCCCGTGACAAACTGCCACTTTACCTACTGACATTTATATTACATGTCGATACATATATCAAACATTAAATATTAAGCTCAGCCCTGAAAAGCAAATAAAAAACTGCCTTTTTGATGAATCTCTTCTAATCTTACCGTGTACGAAGTAAGAAGTTGTCATATAATAAATTAATATATGTTTTAATATATAAAAACCAAACAAAATATTTTATAAAAAGATTGTCCTTACACATTTTAAATTTAATTTTTATAGAAGTTATGCAGCCTGTTTTTCAAACATAATTTAGCTTTATTTGGATAATATTGTAACCAAATAAGACAGAAAAAGAAAGAATAGCATTTTAAAAGCTTAAAGTGAAATATTTTTAACTAAGTATAAATTAAAGATCTTTTATTAACAAAATAACGGTATTCACCTAACAGTTTTTTTTATATCAAAACATTGCCCTTCTTTTTCGCTGGATTTTGTGTATACTAGCACTTTCCCAGTTGAAAAACTTTGCAAGTCCCTTACAAAAAATTCTTTATGATTTTCTGCCAAATTATTTTAGTTCAGTTTAATTCCAACCGTTAATCAGTACAGACGTGTTTGTCTTCGTTACTTAATTCAAGCAATTAATTTAATTAATTTAAACTCATAATTAATCAATTCGCTTTTTTTCTTTCTTTCTTGTACACAATTTAAACAATAAAAAATTTTTTTTTTTTTTGGTTATCAGAACTAGTTTTGAATTACGGTAAAATAATTAGAATAATCGAGTTGTAAATATTACTCATCATTACTTTTATTTTTCAATTTAATAAAAAAAATAAATAAAAATAATAATAACAAAAACTGCAATAAACATGAATTTTAAATGTGACATGGTTAACTGCACAGCGATGGATAACTCTTCGAAGAGACTAATATGTAAAGGATTTTGCAACAGGAAACTCCATGGAGCATGTATCGGAGTATCTAGAATACAATTCCATCAATCGCTCAATGATTTTTTCGTGTGTACCGACTGCCAAAATACTCACGTTCTTCTTAGGACCATGTATGACAATATCGACAACCGAATAACTGCTCTAAGTAAAGAAAAAGATGGCATGGCACTTAAATTACATGGAGTGATTCAACTCAATAATGAAAATTTATTGGAGACCTCGAGGAACATAGACAACCTCGCGAATAAAATATGTATAAGTAAAAACATAACTAATCCATCAGAGTGTTTTAGCAGTCGCTCGACTATCAAAACTTTAAATCATAAATTGGATGAATTAAGTAACAAATTTTTAAACACAATGTCGGACATAAATAATTCATTGGAGGTTATACGAAAAAATCAAAATAACTTAACAAGTAAAGTGCAAGATCTTTACAAAGTTTATAATGATATGCCAGCTAATTTTGCGGAGTTTTATGTACCTGGTTTGGTTATGCCTTTACAGGACACCCTGGTTTCTGTGTCAACCGAACTTCAAAATGGAATTAACAAAATTGATAACATGTACAGTAAATGGGAAGATATGTTTGTTTCCATAGAAAATAAAATTAGTCAGACCTCAGCTTTAACCCCACCCGACACGCCCATTCATTGCCCATCTATACATGATGAACTAAAAGCTGTCGATTTAAAACAAAATGAAAAAACGTCCACTTCTGAAATTAGCAACCGCAAATATACAAAAAATAGCTAGTTAAACGGTGGAACTACAGATAGTGAAAATGCGGTTTACATGTTAAAAGGAGTACCATTTGGAAGTACACAGCAGCGTATAAAGAAAATCTTTTATGACAACTTGAGAATTCCCATCATAAGTGCAGAAAAAATAGTTCCGAAACAACCAGTAAAAAGGAAAAAATACAAATACGAGTGTTTCAAGATATCTATTTCACATAAGTACGATTGGCTTTTCTTTGCGCACAATAACGATACTTTCTTCATTGGTAATAACATCACTCTAAGTCGCTGGAAAAACAGGTATGTTAAGTTAAACAAAAATAAAAATAATAGTTTAATTTACAACTCTAAGAACTCTAGTAAACCTAAGTTAAAAAATAAATGCAAAAATATAAGTAATGCGAAAAAATTTCCTAATCCTTACAATTATAAGTTTAACAAGGATTCTTCCACCTCAACACAAACCTATCCAACACTTACACAAGCCTCTCTCAAACATGTACTTTCAAAGAAAAACAAATCTGTAGACACTACACAATTAAGTAATTGTGTCTAATTATGTGTCTAAAAATAACAAATTTCCATTTTTGACCACTAATAGTTCTTAACAAACATAGGGAAGTGCAAAACAAAAATTCTGTTGTAACTTATGATAATTTTAGTCGGCAAAAATCCTCAATCCAAACTCTCCTCGTGGGAGCTGACCAGATTATTTCACTAACCAACTAGATGGTTAGATACTAAAGAAAAGGTAAACTGGGTCTGTTTTTATCCTATTACTGACACCTTGGTTTTTACCGGAACCATCGGATTGGGATAAAGCTGGGCCGGATTCAAGGTGTTATACGACACGTGCTGATGATTAGCCTGGCTGGGGGCCAAGTCTTAAAAATATCCCAGTCGCGAACGGAGTATTCGGAGTATCTGGCGACCCCGAACTGATGATCCTTACTCTATATATATGAATCTCTGCATAGGGCGGACCTTCCTTTTCTTCGTACTCGTGGGTTCAATTATGGAACAAAACATTAAAAAAATTTCAAAAAAAAAGTTAACCGGCACTTGCCAAAAGTCGGTAAGCAAAGCGACCAAACCGGGCAATAGCAGTGCTAAGAAAAGTCCCGAACAACCAAAGAGGGTAGGCAAAGTGCGCCCGTCGAAACAAGCCTTCTTTGATAAACGGTCGGCCTATAAAATAATTGAGAGGTTAAGTTCTCTAAATCTTCATCAGTTATCTGAGGCGCAAAAGAATTCCTTAGCCTGTGCCAAAACAATAGTAGGCCAGATCAAGCCAAGAAGAAGAAATCCCAGGTTCATCGAAAGGCCTTATGTCCAAGAGACAGAGGTCACAAGATGAGCCACAGGGTAGTTTCAAAAAGGGTAGGTTGCTAGGGAACAACCAAGTACCCAAGCCGTTCAGTGAAAGTGCCAAGGATAGTTTAATTCCGGCAATCATTGATGAGGGATTAGAGGATGGGGGTATTTCTAAACACAACTTTATTTAGTATTTTAAACGCAACTTTCTTTCAGGTACTGGAAGAAAATCCGGGACTACCACACTTCTGTAGGGATGCTGGCTGCCACGTCAAATTGACAGCATGCGCTGATCACAGATTGGTAGATCTCGATCCCACCGTCCAAGCAATAGATATGAAGGGTGTGAAGTTTGTGGCCGAGGCCCAAACTCAAAGCCGTAAGCAGGGAGGAAATAGTCAATAAGGACGCCCTATAATCCCTAGCGAAAGCCAAAGGGGTCATTAGTTACGGTTTCACGGCCGTTATACTGAGAGTGTATAAGAGAGATGAAGTGTAAACCTCAAAGAACATCGGTGAAGGCCCAAGTCAAGATAAAGAGGTAGACTCTGACCGATCCGATGTTGTTGAAGTAGCATCCTCCTCGGCTCCAAAGAGATTGGATGACGTCATCAAGGCTGACTATGAAGATGATCTACTTAGATCTGATTGTGACAGCTTTGATGACGCCAAAATCTTCTCCAAATTAATCTCCATCACCCCAAAGCAAAACTTGAAATCCGCCTCAGGAGAACGGGTGAGGATATTATCTTGATCCAAGAGCCATAGGTAGCAAAAAAAAAGGTTCATAGAATAAAGATACTAGATTATACGTTGTTATATAATAAAGAGGTATACAAACCTAGAGCGTGTATACTTGCTAAAAATACTTTAAATTTAACTTTTATGTTCAATTACAGTAATGCTGATCCGCTCGCGTCGAATCTAGAGCTAAGAAACTGAAGGCTCTGGATTTGTGTCGGCGTATCTTCCTCACGACTCGCAGGGTTCAGTCCCTCCATGCAATCTTGCATGGCTGGTAGCGGATGCTAGAAGGATAAACATTGGGGTCATTATAAGCTGCGACGTCAGTGTTCACCATGACATCTGGGGTAGTTCGGGTACCAACGAAAAAGGTGAGTCACTCTTTGATTATATTTTAAGCACTAACCTTCTTATCTGTAACATATGCAGGGAATCTACCTTTGTTACTAGTGATGGGCATTTATTCTAAAATAAACTTATGGAAAGTTTCTGATGAGCATTTCTTTTCAGATCACAGATACCTCGAGTTCGGTCTGGATGAAAGTCTTCCAATAAACTCAGTCTATCGAAACCTTAAGAGAACTAAAAACATCCAGGTATCTAGGTAAACGTTTTTACTAAGGCCTGCAATAAGTCCTTAGAGCATTCGTGTGCCATCGGTAAGCCTAGGGAAAAACCTAAACCACCTTGGTAGAATAATGAAATCAAAGCTTTAAGGAAAGATAGTACGAAAGGTTTTAATAATGCCAAAAAAACAAATGAGTTACAGGACTGGAGCTTTTATAAAGCGGCTCTTAATCATTACAAAAACGCACTTAAAAAGGCGAAAAGAGACACCTGGAGACTATTCTGCGGAGGTATAGAAAACGTCTCCGAGGCATCTAGACTTAGAAAAATCTATCGAAAAACCCCATGGTCCCAGTCTTCTTAAAAAAGAGGATGGAAACTGGGCTACCACAAGCGAGAGGTCTTTGGAATTACTTTTAAACCCCTTACTTTTAATTTTCTTGGTTGCACAAATAATAGCTTAGAGGTGGCGTCTCTTGAATGCTCCCTCTACTATCTCAGATGTGGTGCGTATAGGAGATAAACTACAATGGGCTATAGATAATTTCACGCCATTCAAGTCAAGCGGACCGGATGGAATTATACCCGCTGAGATCCAGCAAACTGCATCTACTATCCTGGCTTGGTTACAAAGCATTTTCTGTGGTTGTCTTAATTTGGGGCTTATCCCGGATAAATGGAAACAGGTCAGAGTAGTGTTCATACCCAAGGCTGGCAAAAGTAGTCACGTCCATGGGAAGGACTTTCGGCCTATAAGCCTGTCATTCTTCTTTCTAAAAACCTTAGAAAGATTGATCGACATCCATATCCGCTGCAACTTAGATAAAATCTGTTGTCAGCCTCTCAACATGCTTACTGTAAAGGGATGTCAGTGGATACTGCACTTCACACTTTGACAAGCTCGTTTGAAAGATCTTTAAATTACAAAGAGTATATTCTTGCAGTTTTGAGAGAGCGTTTAATAACGTCAATCAGGTAGCAATTGTGGACGCACTCATAAGCCTAGGAGTTGAATCGGAGCTAAGAGCACTGATAGCTAATATGCTAAATACCAGGGCCATCAGTGCCAACTTAGGCAACGCTTCAGCAAAAAGATTTGTGAAAAGAGGGACTTCGCAAGGAGGAGTGCAATCTCCCCTTCTTTGAAATATGGTGGTAAATAAACTATGTACTTAAAATCCTGGAAGAGGTGGGCTGCACCTCAATCCCCTATGCGGACGATATTGCTGTCGTGGTCAGTGGCAACCTCCCAGACAGTCTCAGGGACGTTTTGCAACTTGCACTAAACAAAATCACGACATGGGCTACAGACTGTGGACTGACAGTAAATCCACAGAAAACAGAACTAGTCCCTTTTACAAGGAAATATAAAATTCCTAAAATAAAACCGCCTTCGTTAAATGGCTGCACTCTTGCCTTTAGCGAAACGGCGAAATTTCTGGGTCTAACTCTAGACAGAAAGTTAAGCTGGAAGGCTAACATCTCAGAAAGAGTAAAGAAGGCCTCAATAGCACTCTATTCGTGTAAAAAAGCCATTAGTAGAAAAAGGGGGCTTTAGTCATACATGAATTACTGGCTATACACATCCGTAGTAAGACCCATTCTTATGTACGGAGTCCTAGTATTGTGGAAGGCAATCGATAAAGAGGTCAACCGCAAGTCAATTGCTAGGGTCCAAAGAACTGCCACACTATGTATTAGTGGCTCTTTAATAACAACCCCTTCTGCAGAATTAGACATCATGCTTAATCTGATGCCTGTAGAGTATTGTAGTAAATTTGCAGCCTCAAACACAGCTGTGAGATTAAAAGCTACATCGCAGTGGATCAATCCACGAGAAGGTCACTCGGATATTATAAACCAATTCAAATCCCCTCGCCTTGGCGGACTACACGTCCCCCACTTACTTCTTCGGGAAATCTCATGTGACGAGCATCCCAAGCCGTGAGAGTTGGAACTCGAACACAGTGATGACCTTCGAAGGAGTACAATTCTACACGGATGGTTCAAAAATGAACAGCAGTATAGGATGCGGGGTCTTCTCAGAAAATCTGAATATCAGTCATAATTTCCGATTACCCAACCATTGTGGCGTCTTCCAAACGGAAATTATGGAAATCCAAGAAGCCCTGACTCTACTGAATAGAAGCGTTTTGACTATAAAGCAAGTACACATTCTGTCAGATAGTCAGCCTGCGTTAAAATCTCTGGAATCAACATATACAATTTTAAAGACTGTAATAAACTGCCTAATACTTCTTAACGAGATGGCCAAGTAGTTTAGCATTCAACTTTGCTGGGTACCAGGTCATCGAGGTACAACCTTACCGGTACAACCTTCAATGCAAGACTAGAGGTACCTCTTTTCACAAGCAAAACGTTACTTCGAAAGGAAATAACGGATATGGTAAATAACAAAAGGTCAAATTTGGCCTCGTGCAATATTACAAGATTGATATGGCCTAAAACCGATTTAAGACGATCCAATGATCTGCTTTCTTTCAAAAGGGCAGACATTGGAATGACAATGGGTATAATCACCGGTCGTTGTCTAATAGGAAAGCATGATAGAAGACTTGGCTTATCCGCAAACGACTATTGTAGAGCCCACTCTCTATCTCCTTTGCACATGCCCAGCCATGTCGGCAAAAAGGAATACCCATTTGGGGCATAATCTCTTCAACAACCTTAGCAATCGAGCAGGTAGAAACGTGAAGAGCATTGTTCGCTTTGCAAACAGCTTAAATTGGTTTTAACGAGTGGGGTAGAAAAGTTTCTATGTGGTATAACAATGGACCAAATACGGTCTAAGTGTGCCTTTTTGACAGCCACCTTAACCTAACCTATGATTTTTAAGACTTTTCCTTCTCTGAAAGTGTCAAGATTCAAAACTAAAAATACAAATCTTGAAATTATTAGACTAAGGCTTAGTCCTGGAAACAATTTTTTTTTATTTAAAATTCTATATTGTATTTTGAAAACAATAAAAAAAATTATTAAAATTATTCACGTTTCATTTAAATTTTTTAGTAAATTGTCAGAGAAGAAATATGTCGAATTACAAGTCGAAGCATTAGTTATAAAATATTGCTTTAAAAAAAGATGAAAAGACGTTGAACATCTTTACAAAAACATAAATGCTTTTTTGTCTTTTCACCTTTTTTTTATAAACACATACATATTCTTACTTTAAATTTACATGCACTTGCACTTTACTTCACTTTATACCCTTATATATTTTTTTATATAGTTGTCTCTTTTCAATAATCTTTTAATTTTGGTCATAATGAAAGCCATACAGAACTAATACAATACTGCCTGCATTATTAAATAATCTATAATATAATACACAAGATGTTGGCGAGACCTTGCCAACATGTAAAAAAATATATTTTATATCTATAATAAAACACTCACACTGAATATAAACTAAACTGGCAATGATGATATTTCAGTATATTTATTTAATAATTTAAAATTTTATTACCAGAGTCACAAATCTTTGACTCAAAGTATTATCAAGAGACGCAAACCGTTAATTAAAAATATAAATAAAGTTAGTAAATATTATTACCAGAGACCAAATTTTCCACTGGAAGTATTATCGGAGACACAAACCGTTCATTAAAAGTTAGTACAGTGAAAAAAGGAGAAGTACATACTTAAAAACACATTTTCAATAAAAATAAATTCAGCAAATTTTTAATTTTTAAATTTGACCGCCACATCCATTATGAACTGGTCGCAGCGGTAAATTAAAAATAAATTATTAATCTTCTGTTGGCGTTTTCAATCTTTGTTTTGGAAATAAAAAAATAAAAATAGGTAGATACTCACTCTTAATAAAATTAAAACGCCTGAAAGTGAAAAGAACAAAGTTTAAGTAAGTCTCATATTTATAAGAAAAAAATAATAGCCCGATTTTATTCTTGATTTTGTTTTCATTAGTATAAAAGCTGGTAAAAGCTTCGTAACAGACTTTAAAATAGTTTTGTTTATTTATGTTAAAATTTAGATTTTTAACATAAAACATAACATAAAATATTCGAAATTTTTTTATTAACACAAAATTCGGCAGACTTAAATAATTATATTTCATAACAGAAGTCTGGAACTTACCAAATATTATAGAAATGGATATTTTTCTTAAAAAAAAAAAAAAAAACTAACATAGAAAATATCATTTTAGAAGCCCTCTCTCACAAAAGATTCATAATTTTGTACTAATTTATTATTAGACCATTAATAATATTGTTAGCCATGGAAAAATACACAATACACAATATTATACACACAAGATGTTGGCCAGATCTATAATAAACCACTCACACTGAATATAAACTAAACTGGCAATGATGATATTTCTGTATATTTATTTAATAATTTAAAATTTTATGATCAGAGACACAAATCTTCGAGTAAAAGCCTTATCTGAGACACAAACTTTTACTTTTTGAAAAGTACTTTCGACACAAAATTTAAAGCAAATTTTTAATTTTAAATTTGACTGCCACATCCATTATGAACTGGTCGCAGCGGCAAATTAAAAATAAATTATTAATCTCCTGTTGGCAGTTTTCAAATCACTCTTTGTTTTGAAAAAAATAAAAATACTCTTAATAAAATTAAAAGACTTGAAAGTGACAAGAGCAAAGTTTATAGTAAGCCTTATATTTATAAGAAACAAATAATAGACCGATTTTATTCTTGATTTTATTTTCACTATTATAAAAGCTGGTAAAAGCTTCGCAGCAGACTTTAAAGTAGTTTTGTTTATTTAGGTTGGAATTTTGATTTTTTAAGCTGCATTTTTGATATAACATAAAATATTCGAATTTTTTTATTAATATAAAATTCGGCAGACTTAGCTAATTATATTTCATAACAGAAATCAGAAACTTACTAAATATTATAGAAATGGATATTTTTCTTAAAAAAAAAGAAACAAAAAAGGAAAATATCATTTTAGAAGCCTTCTCTCGCAATAGATTCATAATTTTGTACTAATTTATTATTAGACCATTCAATTAAAAAGCTGTCGAAAACGACCGTCACAAAAAAAAGGCCCCGAAAATTTATGAAATTTCATTATCAGAGACATGAATCTTTTATTAAATATACCAAAGACCTCTTCCAAAGTACATTTAAATAAAATAAATTCAGCAAATTTTTTTCAAGCAAAAAAAAAAACAAGTAAAAGTAACAGTAAGTCGATGCAACCGACTTATTTATACCCTACACCTAAAAAATCAAATTAAATTAAAAATACATAAGTTATTTTAGTTAGGTACTTAATATACCCAAGCTATACCCAAAAAATACATGTAATAATCCGTCCCTTAATACAGATAGTAAGGGAGTCAGTATGATAAAGTAAATGTTTTTGAATCTATAGAAATTGTGCAATTGCACAGGGGATTTTCTAGTACTTAATATAAAACAAATGTGTTAAAATATTTTTTTATTTTATTATTTAACTTAACAATACAATTCATATTGTTTTCTTTGTCTTCCGAACCTTCACATCATAGCTTACCTTTGTTTATTCGAATATTTAACCATCAGGGGTGAAAGTTCATAGCTGAAAAATAATCCAGGCATTCCTTTAGCATTGTCATTCAAGATTTTTTTATGTCTTGTTACAGAAAATTGGTTGGTATTAACAATGTGTGTACTGTTTTTAACATAAATTGTAGGTACAATTTTTATGTAGTAATTAAACATTTGTCTATTTACATCTGAAAATAAAAATTTTAATTATAAACTAATTTTGATAACAATAGTATGCAGATATATTAAGAATATATGTACACATTTTTAGGTGAGATGTCTAAAGTTTATTTAAAACTTATGTAGTTATATTATGATTTAAAACATTAACAAAAACCACTTAGCAAAAAAGTAAAAATTGGGTCTCTGGGAAGGTAGGAAAAAATCATGCCATATCGCACGATATATTAACTTGAATTTTGAAATTAATGGCTTTTAGATACTTTTTTCAATAAAAGCTTCTTCAGTTAAATAAAAATTGTAAACACAAAAATAAATAAGTATATTTTATTTCTATATTCTTATATTTTCAAAAAGGTACCAAAGATAAATTGAATCAAATAGATTGCAAAGTTAATTGAATTTCTTTGAATTACTTTTTATTCCATACAAATAACAAAACATACAATGCAATCTAAGGAGTAAGTATAAGTTTAAGTACTTGCACATCTTGCATTTGCAATGTGTAATGCAATGTTTGTATTCTTTTTATTAATATTTTTCAATATTTTTACTAAACAAATAAAAAATAAATTTGAACAACCCACTGACACAATGAAGTTTTTTTTTTCTTTTGCTTCTGTAAGTACTTAACATTAAAAAACACATATTCTTTTCAAGTTTGAAACAGAGTTATTCGTCTTATGAACGAACCCAGTGTAACTTCAATGCTCACTCCACTCAACCATCGTCGCACAGTTGGGTCACTGACTTTGTTTTATAGATATCTCGTAGGGATTAACACCTGTCCCAAAGAAACAAAACAGTTAATGCCTCCACTAAAACTTTTCCAACGAGAAACAAGGAGGGCAACAGAAGCTTATCCATATCTTGAGAGTTAACAAGATGGCGAAATACAGCTTATGGAAATTCGTTTGTCATGCGCACGTCCCCTTTGTTGAACCATATACCATCGCATGTGTTCGCAAAAGTTTGTAATTCATATGTGTACGATTTACTTAAGTTTAAGAAGAATAATAACATATAACATCTTTCTTCATAATATCTCTCCAAATTTTCCTACCTATCCTCCATAATCTAAATTTCCTAATTCCAATTTTCCCAATTATCCTTCCCACAACCCTATCTCTAAAACCAAACTGTACATTTTGTAATACATTTGTATTAAAGGTTCCATCCTAAAGTTTGGTTTTAAAATGGGGGTGATTTTGGTTGGTTAAAGTCCAACACTACCCTGAGGAAGCACGTGCAGTTCATATTGGTAACATTCGAGTTTTTCACCAACCCTCGTAAAAAAATAAAATAAAAAGTAGCTGGCTTATGTATATATGTAGTTAATCCAGCCAATGGTATGGTGCTGAAGACACCAGCCTTTCATTCGAAAAGTCTCGGGTTCAAACCCCGGTTGGGTCATGTAGATTAAAAAAAAATGGTAAAGATTTTTCTTACAATATGTAATTAGCATAATATAATTAAACCAGATACAGGAACAAACAACACACTGCCATTACAAACAGTTGAGAACATAATAAGCCAACCAACAATAGTAGAAATCCAAATAGGAATTGGAAAGTTGAAAAATGGGAAAGCTAGCAGTGAAGACTCGATTGTAGCTGATCTAATTAAATATGGAGGTGATGACTTGCACTACAAAATTCATGTACTCATACTTTCCACATGGAATACTGATATAGGTGAATTCCCGAAGCTTGGTTAGGTAGTATAATCTTCCCAGTACATAAAAAAGGAGATAAGAAAATCTGTGGCAATTATAGAGGCATCGTCTTACTCAATATGGCGTACAAAATATTCACTTACGTATTATATGATAGGATGTCTGAAATATCGAATAAAATAAAGCCAAATCTTTGAAAAATCACAAATACTCCAGAGATATTTTTTTTTTTTTTATTTTTTTATTTATTAGATTTTCTTTATTTACTTATACCAATTCATTTACATAATTTAATTACAATATAATTTTGATTCTTACAAATATTTTTACAAATAACAATAATAAACAGTGTATAAATAAAGTTTAAACTATACAGTACTATAATTTATACTAGTGTTGTACAGTTGTAGATTTGAATTTCATTTAATTTTACAATCTTAATAATACAAATTTAAGCAAAAAAATCTAAAAGTAATAAATGAAATAAAGATTTAATGTGAAAAATATAAAATAAAAGTGTGGAGTATAAAATAATTATATAATATTATTTATTGCAAAAACAGAAGGGATAGATAGAGCAACATAAGAATTTTAAAATTTGTTTAGATATGATTTTATCAAATACATCCATACATCCTTGTATTCGCAGTCTAAATATAATATGAAATGCGTTCTTTGAAAGTATCAATATTTTCCTTTTCACTAATTATTCTAATGTGTGAGAACTACTTCGGAACTACAATGCGAAGCTAAAAAAAATTAATATATTTTTGAATATTAATTTGCTATATACAATTTTAAACAATTTTTTTCCTTTTTTTCATATTAATTTAACTTCGCAATAATTAAAATAATTAAAACTTAGTGTAATCACTTTTTATAAAATTTTGAAAAATTTATTTAAAGACTATTTAGCAAAAAAGAAATTATTTATTAAGCTGAAATTATTCTATATAAAATACATTTAAGTATGTATTTTTTTTTTGTTTTCTTTTTCTCCTTTTTTTTTTTTTTTTTTTGCATTTGTTTACTCATCATAACCATTACCGCTGAACGTTGTAACGGCAAAGATGTATATTTGTAATACAAAAACCTCTCAAATACAATCTCTTTTTATAAAGAGAGAGATGAAGGGTTGATGAAAACTTATATATACACTATAGTTAATAAAACAGTTAATAATAAATACAGATGGAAAAAAAAAAATAAACTAAACTAAAAAAACTAAAAGAAAAAATTCCTTTGCTACTTAATATTTTCAACCTTATAATAATCTATTGTTAGTAACCATTTTTCACACATTGAAGAAAACTTTTTTTAAATTAGAAGATTCTCTAATGCTAACTGGAAGATTATTAAAATAGATTGGAGCCAAGGTAGCAAAAAAGCTTTTAAAATGTGTGTTATGACCAAAAGGAATATTTACTAAATTTAGATTATTTATTCTTAGATTATAAACGATAGAAACGCGAATTTGAAATGGTATTTTCTTTTTGAAAAAAGTAATTAGGCATTTATAGGCATAAAGATTTTTTAGAGGGAGTACTTTTGAATCTATAAATATTGGCCAACAACTAAAATTTCTATTTTTTTCATAAATAATACGAAGTAAGCACTTTTGAGCTAAAAGTAAAGGTTTAACTGTATTGAAGTATATTCCACCCAACTTGTAATGCCGTATTGTAATTTAGAATGAACTATTGCATAATAAATTTTTAAGAGTACGTACTTTGAACAGAAATTTCTTAAGAAAAAGAAATTTCTTATGCATAATAGCATATATTTGTGAAGATTTTTTAAGTGCATTTTCCAATTTAATTTGTTATCAATGACTACTCCTAAATATTTGAAGTTATCTACCGATTCAATTTTAAAACATTTTAATGAACAACACTGACCTTGAGTCAAATTATCAAGCATACTGATACTGCATTTTTTAATTTTACAATTAGAAGCGTGAAATTTTATATTGAGATCAATATTGTTGGGGTTTTTTAAATTAAAGAACACAACTTTAGTTTTACTACTTAAACTAAGCTTATTTATTAAGAACCAGTTACTTATTATTACTACGTCAGATTCTATACAATATTTGTGATTGTAAATACTTTTTTCACTATAAGTAAGTGCGCAATCAACAGCGAAACCTGTAATATTACCTTTGAAAGGTTGATTAAATAAAGAATTAATATATACTAAAAATAACAACGGACCTAAAACTGAAACAAGCGGCACACCTAAATTAATTTCTCTACTTTCACTAGAAATATCACCTATTTTAACTTTTTGTACTCTATTTTTTAAATAAGATCGTAAAAGATCTAACATAAAACCTCTAAAACCCGCTTTTTCTAATTTGGAGATCAAAATGACATGGTTAATTGTATCGAAGCCTTTTTAATATCAATAAATAAAGCAGCTGTTTGGTTACTAATATTTAGAGTTGAATACACATTGACACAAAAATTTAAGATCGCATCTTCAGTACAATTACCAGGAAGAAAGCCAAATTGCTTGGTACTAAAAAACTTTGTTTTGTTTAGGTAACTGAACATCCTTTTTTTAATTAGCTTCTCAAAAAGTTTCTCAATACTAGGTAAAATTGAAATCGGCCTGTAATTGGATATGTCTTCTTTCGAAGCTTTTTATGAATAGGTATCACTTCTTCATTCACTTCTTCATAAGGGATAGAGAAAAAATACCGGTGAATATTATTGATAAATTAAATATGTAACTTCTTAGTTACATATTTAATTTATCAGTATTCACCGGTATTTTCTTATATTCTTATATTACTAATAAAGGGAGCTGTTCTTTTTAATATAATATTATTTACACCGTCAGAATTACAAGAAGTTTTATTATTTAGAGCTAAAATAGATTCATATACTTCATCAGGCAATATTTCTAAATAACCTAATGTTGAAGTTTGCATATTTTCTAAAATTATACTATTATTACTAAATTGACAATTACAACTACAAGTATTATTTGTATCAACTAAAACATTTGCTGACTCAACAAAAAATTCATTAAACTTGTCTGCTATTTTTATTTGGTCATCAAATATTTCGTCTTTACAATTTATTTTATTAATTTTTGTACTTGCAACTGGCTTATTCAGAATATTACTAACCACTTGCCACTCTATTTTAGAGTTACAACTATATCTGTTTAATTCAGAAGTATAGTAATAATTTCGACAAAGTTTTATTTTAGAATTAATATTTTTACTTCTTATTTTAAATTCTTGTTGTAGACTTAAATTATTCGAATCCCTTCTACATTTTAAACCTAATTTATTTTTAGCTTTAATTTCCTTTAGAAGCTGATCGCTTATTCACGGTTTTAATTTAATTTTAGTTTTAGGTTTCCGAACTTCTATAGAACAGTTATCAATATGTTTCCTAAATATACTTGTGAAATTATCGTATGCACAACTTGGGTTAGATTCGTTAAAAAGGATATCCCAACTTTAATTTTGTAATATAAAGGATAATTTAGAAAAATCAATTCTCTTATTTGTTGAAATTGAATCAGTGACAGTTGAAGAATTATAAGAAGTTAAAATTAATTAAATCATATTATGATCTGTTACACAAAATGCACAAAAAATAATAAAAATTACACCTTCAAAAGTACATTTTATTTTTACAATATCAGCAGTATTCAAAGATATTGAAGTACAAATGTTAGAAAAATCGTTTTTTATGTATACTGCAACACCGCCTGACGCATAAGTGTCGTTACAATTGCAGTATAAAATATACCCGGGTAGATTGAAATTCGTTTGTTCTTCACTATAGATTCATACTTCACTTAACACTATTATATAAGGCAAGTTTTTTAAATTTTCTAAATGTGCTAAAAATATATCAAAATTTTTTCTCAAGCTGCAAATATTTTGATGTATTATGAAAGAATTGGACTTGAAATGGTTAGTTACGGAAGAAGGAGTTTGGATCATATTGAAATTATTACAAACTAAATTTTATCTAAATCACTTATTTCTTTGATGACGATATAATTTGCTCCTTCAGATTTCCTAACCAAAATCTTTCCATTCCCAATCCAAAAATATTTAACTTTATTTTCTATCTTAAAATCCCTTGCTGTCTTATAGATATCTCTATTTCTCTTTGTAAGACTATGGTTTATAAAAATTTTCTTGTTATTAAAACTAATTTTATAATTAAGAGCCTTATTTTTAGATAAAATAGTGTTTTTTTACTACGCTAGACCTTAAATTAACTCTCATAATATTTAACATACCTGTCATTGTTTTTACCAACTTTTTTTATTTTGAAGAAGTAGGAATTTTCAATGTCTTCAGGTTTTACTAGAATCTGCAGAGTTGAATTTAAAACACTGCAAGCGGTTTGTGCACATTAAGGGTTCCAAGTGGAATTTGCTCCATATTGTCAATTTTATTTTTCAGAAAATTAATTTTGCGTTTTAAGTGTATATTTTCCTGCTCCAAAAATAAAAGTTTGTTCACGTACGTTTGATGGATCTATTTAGTAACTGGTTTATATTTGGAATAATATATAAATTAATTTGTCAATTAAGCATAAAATAAAAATATTTAAAGTTATGGTTTATGTTTATTTCACTGCTTATTTATAGATTTCAAACAAGCTTTTGACAGAATCAACAAGGGAAAAATATTTGAAGTAATGCAGAGGCTGGGTATTCCGGAAAAACTGATAAGATCTACTTGCATCACGTTGAAAAATACCAAAGCGAAAGTACATGTTCAAGGTAAACTTACTAGCTCGTTTAATATTGATTGTGGTGTAAGTAAAACAAGGATATGCACTATCAACATTAATTTTCAATATTATATTACACTATGCAATTAAAGAATTTGACCTGGGGGCCACTATTTTTATTAAATCATTCCAGATATGTGTATATGCAGATGACATAGTAATACTCGCATGTAATAGCAACGTCCTAAAAGAAGTATTTACTAGTATTTACTTTGAAGTACTTATAAATGAGGATAAAAATAAATATTTCATTAAAACCAGAACTCCTAGGAATGCACAAAATCTGTATATAGGACATTACAATTTTGAAAACGTTACACAAATCAAATATTTGGGTGTTCTATTCTCGAATGCGAATTAAATGGAGGAAGATAGGAGAGAAAGCTTTGGCTCACAGTAGTGCTAAGAAAGAAGAAGATAATGTAATTAATAAAAAATAAGTAAATATATCTTATTTATCTTAATAATAAATATCATATTGTAATATGTATATAATAAAATAATTCTTGTAAAGATAATAGATGGCGTAGATATAAATAAATATTTACATTTCATAGCCCTGTGAAATAGTTACAGCCTAGTAATCAACGGCTTAGTGAAATTAATAATTCTAAAAATCTTGTAATATATATTGCTAAAAGCTTATTTATCGTATATCTGCTCACTTGTAACAGCTAATTTAACGTATGATATATCAAATTAAAGCTTGAGAAAGGGGCTATTTGAAGCTTTAAATACTTAAAAAAATGTTCATATAAAATCACTAGCAAAATGGTAATTTTCTTCTATGAAAAATAAAAAAAATTTTAAATTTTTAACTTCAAAACCTTTTAGAACAAAAACTAAAAAAAATTGAAATTTAAATAAATATATTTAGAAATGCTTTTAATGGGGCCTCGGTGGCCTAGTGGGTAAGAGTGTATAAAATACGCTGTAAACACCGAGGGAGTGTGGGTTGGAATCCGATACTCTTAAGAGTTATTCCTTCTTACGACATTTACAGGCACGCCTGAACAGGAAAGGCTGTGTAATGTCCTGTCCACATTTATGTGGCAGAGAAATGCATTTAAAGAAATATTCTTTTAAAAACATTTTTCAGGATGTTATAAATTTGTCCGTAGAAGTTATGGGTATTTTAATCAAAACAAAAAAATTGCCCTAACTCTCCTCTAAGACCTTCAGCTCCGTAACTATAATTTAACCCTGATACAAAAGTTTTATCTCCAAATTATTTCCTACAGGGTGGTATATGTGAAGGCGCTTACTTACGTTTCACACTATAAATTTATATTGATTTGTTGCAGCTATGCAAGAATTTTAATTTTAATTCAATCCAGTTTGACAGTCGAAGAGAAAGGTCGCCTTTATAGAATTTTTTAATAAAATTTAATTTTTTATTTTTTTTTTATTTTGCGTATATTTTATTATCATAATTTTAATTTCTTTTTGTGTGTAAGAATACAAAATTTTTTGTTATATTTTTATTTTATTATTTTATTTTATTTCTCAACAATTTTAAATATTTTCATAAATTTTTGATATGATATGTTTGATATATTTTTTTCTTATACTATTTTAATTATTTACGTTAAAATTTTGTTGCATTTTTTTTTTAAATTTAAAATTAACGTCATACATTTCTTTTTTTTTTAATTTAATTTAAAATTTTTTTTGTTTTTTTTATTGTACCTTAAACTTAACTTATTTTTTTTTTTTTAGTAATTAATAATTATTTATAATAATATTAGCACAAATAAAATTTGGTACAATTCCTTCTAACTTAAAATTTAACACTGCATGATTATTTTTATTATAATTGTTCTATTTCTTTTTTGTTATTAATATTTTAACTTTAATTTTTATTTTTCTATTTTTTTTATTTTTACGAATTTTAATTTTTTTAAAATCACAAATATTGTTTTTGTTTACAAACGTGCGGCTGAACTATACGATGATCAAACAATAGATATCCGTCCTTTTCATAAATTCACATTTTTTGTGATAGACTATATTGTTAGTTATTCTATTAATTTTTTACTTCTTTTTGCTATGTTTACATTAAGCATTATTTATCGCGTTTACATTACTCATAGATGACTTTGAGTTGTAATTACTTTCAACAAGGAATTAAAAACTGTTGAAAGTATTTTGCAAACTTTTTATTATCTGTGGTGATTACTAATGCTTAATATTATTTTATATTTATTATTATTTATTAATTATTACTCTTTGTTTGTCAAATTCTTAAATAATTGAATTTTTTGGTTTTTGTGTTTGTTATTTTTTGTTAAATATATTATTTATATATTTTCAAACCCATTGTTGCTATTAATCATTACCAATTTTAGAGTAAATTTTTTCAATGTTCGTGGTCTGCAGTCGAATTTCCTTGCCGTCCAAGGTCACCTCAGTAAAACCAGCAATAATAGCATTATGTGAGACCCAGGTGGTCGGCCAAGAAAACTTTGTCGTTGACTATTACTCGCTTGTCTCTCATTTTGTGCTTTTTATGTTACAAATGATGTCGCTTACAGCGTTTTCCACAAATATAAGTGTTTCAAGCAAATGTTCCACTACATTTGGATAAAAATTATTGTTGCTACGTCATTCATTTATATTACATATACAGGTCTCCAAACTCTAGTGAACTGGAGTCTATTTCGGAAATTGAAAATCTCACCAACCAGATTAATGAAATTTTGGAATTAAACCCAGAATCTGAAATTGTTATGGCTGGTGATCCATAATAGAAACTGGCTCCACTAATCCAATGACAATTCGCCCAGTCAGTTGTTCAAAATCCCATTAGAATTGCCGACGCGTAAACCAGGTTGGTCATCTCCTGGACCTGTTTCTGACTATACATCTTGAGAAATACAAGGTCTCAGTGAGCTCTTCTCTTGATTGTTCCGACCACTGCTTGAATAATACTAGTTTCGAGCTTAGCACTCAGACCAGTCAAAGACCTGTCCCAAAAAAAATAGTATGGCGTTATAACCATGCTAACTGGGAAGTTTCAAATTAATTTTTTAAAGCTTTTGATTGATATCTTTAGCAACAGAAAGATTGACTCTGCAAACAACGCGATTAGTGAAATAATTCTTCCAGAGATGAGACATACTATACTCTAGGAAAAGTATTAAGGCCACCCAAATCTTGGTTTAATCGCATTTGTGCAAATGCAATATCTAAAAAGGAGGAAGCTTTTCAAATCTGCAAGAGTGATAGGACTGAAGATAGGGAAGATAGGCAACAGTTTCTTTAATTTCATTCAACTTCTTTTTAAAAATGGTTTTAACGAAGTTGATTGTTTCGTTGGACGACATACACGCTGAGTTAATGTGTTTAACTGCATCTCGAAGCTCAAATTTAGAAGCATGAAGTTCTCTCTTAAAATTTTAAAGTTCCAAGTCCATCGTTTTAACACCATAACGTGTATTAAACTCGCTGCTATTCAAATTTAACGATATTGGAGATTCGTTGTCTTCAATTCTATGACAGAGATTTCCAAATGACTTGGAATTTGGCTCTATACCCTTCACCATCTATTAATAAATGTATTTTGTTCATCAAATAACTTGTCTAGTTCAGAATTAAACTCATCAAAATGTGTTTTTCCCATATACTGAGTATTTTGGTATTGATCATAGACAAAACTTTTAGTCTTGACGATTGCCAATTTCTTTCTAAACCTAAACAAGTTCTATGAAATAGATTTGAGCAAAAACCACCGTATTTAATTGTTTCCAATTTTTAATCAATATTTGAACAAGTTGAAATTTTGCAGGTATAACTCATTTTTAGAATGTTTGTACTTCTTTTTTATTTTATAATTATTAATAAATTATTAAATCTTTCAAGGTTTGCAAAGTATTTCACGATTTCATTCCAGTTCAATGGGGTGTTATATGCTTCTAATGTTGTATTTGCATCACCCTTAATTTTATTCGTTATGGTTCTGAGAATTCCATAATATCTTGATGTGCCTTTCAGATACTCATAGATTTTGAGTAGTTCCTCTACTCCTGTCTTCCAAGACGCATACTTTCTCTCTTACTCTGAGAAAACATCTATTTCCTTTATGATATTGTGAACTAGGTTCATGCCGTCGAGATTGTCTTTTGGATGAATATAGGCTTCCCGTTCGATTTCCTCTTCTTCCTCTACTTCCTCTTGGTGTAACCTTTGGTTGTAGCCTTCTCTTACCAGTTTTCTTGCCTCATATTGAATTGACTCACTGAAATTTTCGTCATGTCTATTTTCTCTTATTGGACTCAGGTGTGGGTTTAAATTTTCTGGAGTAGATGACATAACAAACGGAGTTGCTTTCTCTTGATTCATTTTTATTAAAGAGAAAATTATTCAAAAGAAAGCAAAAAAAAAATCAAAATAAAGCCAAAGGTCTTAAAAAAAATTTAAAAGAAGTTTGACTAAAATAAGATTCAAGATTACCTGAATTTTATTAAATCAGACTTTTTGGAAGATACTAGATGTTAATTATGAATAAAAGTATTATATTTGAAATTTTACAGTAGGTACTAAAATGATAAAAAATTTATTATAAAATATTTTGAAATGTAACAAGAAATCTTGGATAAAGATGCTCTTATTTTCTTGCGTTATATCAAAATATAATTTTAAATTCTTGCTTCCTCCCAGTCGTACTTTTTTTTTTAAATTTTATTTAATATTTAAAATATTTATTTATATGAAATTTACAAACCATGGAAATCCAACGTTCGGAAAAATTTTAATAAAATCCTAAAATATTTATTTATGAAAACAAAATTTAACAAAACTTAAAATAATCAGAAAAAAAATTTTTCTTATTCTAGAAAAATTTTTAACAAATTCTTAAAATGAAATTTAGTAAAACCTTAAATACTAAAAATTTATTTATTTGAAATACTTTAATGAAATCCCAAAATATTTAAAATTTAAGTAAATTAATCAAAAATATAAAATCTTATATTAAATTTAAATTTTTTCTAAACCTTATGGTTTTTATTACAATTAACAAAAATGAGATTTTTTAAATTACAATTAGAAAATTATTTAAAGTTAAATAGTTCTTATAAAAAATAATTATATTTCAAATTTATTAAATTTCTTCTTATAATAATTTTTATTAATAAATATTTATTTCAATAATTAAAAAAATTATATTTTTACTTTTTAAAGTTAATTTTATTATTTAATTAAGTCAAAAATTATTTTTCAAAGTATTTATTAGATTAATGCAGAAATTTCTTGATGTTTCAAATTATTCTTATAATTAGAAGTTTATAAAAATTAATTTTAATATAGTGGCTTTAACTTTAAATTTAATAATTTAATTTAGTTAATTTATTTTGTTATTTTATTAAATTATTTAGTTTTATTTTAAATTTTTTTTTTTACTGGCTTTTACTTTTTAAATTTTTTATTTTGTATGTCTAGACCATAGATATATTAACTAATAGATAGGCAGTGAAGAAAATATTTTCAGCCAATTTTGAGAAACAGCTGACTGAACCGTGCGTATGTATTGCTTTAGTTTCCTGTGCGTATGTATGCTTGAGTTTCAATTCTCTGAATGAAACTGGTTATGAAAAACTGCTTTACATTATTTTAATAAATATAAACAGCTGAGTGAACGAAAAGTATACATATTATAAAATGCATATGTATTTTTTTGACTGAATACCTTAAGATAGGTAATTACATAAGAAAAAAAGAAACGACTATACCTAACTTCCCATCTATTAGTTAATATATCTATGGTCTAGACATATGACTACTATTATTTTTTTGTATTTATAATTCATATAAATTTTTTATTGAATTGCTTATTTTCTTGGATTTGCTGTGCCTAAGGCAGCCTCACCTTAGGTGTCGACGAGTAGGCTTAAATCACTTAAATCACAGCAAATCAAATAGAACAAAAAATAATTTTTAGTTTTAATTCGTTTAATAAATATTTCTTTATTTTTTTTTTTATTATAATTTTCTCCTTACAGATCAGGACATTTATCTGAATTTGTGAATAAATTGTCGTTAAATTTATGCAAATTCTTAGCAATTTCTATTTAATAAATTTTAATTTATACTTATTTCTTCTTATTCAATTTATTCGTAAATTATGGTTAAATTTACGAAAAATTTTAGCAATTCTTATTCAAAAATTCTATTTTTATTTTGTTATTTAATTTTTATCGTAAATTGTGGTTGAATTTACGATAAAAATTTTTTTGCAATTCTTATTTAAAATTTTTATTTTATTCAATTTGCTTGTATTGTGGTTAAATTTACGCAAAATATTTTTTCGATTCTTTCAAATTTATTTTTTCTTAACTATTTCTTTACTTTTTTATTAAAAAAAAAATAATAATCAACTTACATAAACATGGCGACTTGGAATTGCATTTGTAGAACCTCCTTTCCTAATCCTTTAGGTATATCAATTTCGTTTTCGGATTTTACTCCTTGATCTACTTGCTACACGTGTTGCAAAGCATTATTTCTTCGTAAACGGTACTCTTTGAAAGAAAAGATTTGTAATTTTGTGATATTTTTCATTCCAATTTTATATTATAATGTCAACTGCCACTGATAGTTTTTTTTGATTTCAAATACTCAAATTTTATGTTGAATGACAGTTTTTTTAGTCTTAATTTTTTAAATCTTAAAAAAAATTATTTTTTATTTTAAACTTTGCACTAATAGTTTTAGTTTCTTAGTCTTTAACTTTTTTATGACAAATTTTTATTTTAATGATAATTTTTTTTCATCACAAATTTTAATAATTATTTTCTTTTCTTGCCAGTAGCTATTTACTATTGGCTCCTTCAACACTAATGGTCCCGCTCGGACAGTAGTTAAAAGGCAGTATTCCAAGTAACCAAACATATTAATTTCAGGTATAAAAAGAATAATAAAAAAATTTATAGGACAAAATTTAGGTATTTTTAATACAACTTTATTCTATCGAGTTAGATTAATAATTAAATTATTTTAATATGAATTTTACATTAATTGCATTGTTCTAGCTGAATTCTGCTGCCTCAAACATATGTTGATTAAGCGTGACTTATGTTGGGAAATAATGTTGAGCTAATTTCGCAGGTTAATTTGATGATTCGACAGGATAATGATTTAATAAAAAATTTACGAAAATAATATTTATGAAATTGCAATATGATATGTTGGACTTCGGATTTATAATTTTAACTGTTGCTAACTTATATTCAAAAAATGACATACTTAACTTATAAAAATGGATTTTATGGATGTCAAAAAACAATTATAAAAAAATAATTAATAATTTTTATTTCAAAATTCATATTTTTATAATTAATTTATAATTAAAATTTTTTTCTAAATTTTTATTCTATTTTACATCTCCAGATACTAAAAGAAAGTTTTAATTTTTAATTATTTTATTTTGTTTTACTTATTTATTTTATTTTTTTAATTTTTATTTTTATCATTACAATAGTTACAAACTTATATTAGGTTCTTATTATTATAACATGTACATATCTAACTTATTGTAAAATTAGAAAAGTGGGTTTATATGTATATAATATATATATATTATATATAAAAGTGGATTTTACGGATTTCAAAAAACAATTCAAAAAAAATAATTAATCATTTTGATTTCAATATTTTATATTTTTACATTTTTATAATTAAAAAATTGTTATATTAAAATGGTCACCAGCCAATTTGAAAATTTTTTTCTAGATTTTTATGCTATTTTACATCTCCCAGATACTAAAAGTAAAATTTTAATTTTTAATCTGTTTGTAGATCTCGCAGTTAATTTTATTGAAATTTTATATTAAGCACTGCGATGGATAAAAATTTTGTTGGAGTTGTCTAGGTAGTCCAATACTACAAGTTACCTACTGAGGAGTCCAGTAGTGTTAACCTTAAAGTAGTGCAACCTTAAAAGTGTTATAAAATTTTTTTGTATATTCAAAAAATTACTTACTTAACTTATAAAAGTGAGTTTTACAGATTTCAAAAAACAATTTTAAAAAATTAATTACTAATTTTTATTTCAATATTTCATATTTTTACATTTTTATAATTAAAAAAGTTTTATATAAAAATGTATGTTCCTCTTTTCAATTTTAGGATGAAAATTATGAATTTAAATTAAGTAGAATATTTTATAATAAGTTCTCTCCCAAATTTACTCGCATATCAGATAATATGAATTTTAATGCAATTTTCCGTTTTGATGATTTTCCCAGTATTGCAAAATGTTGGTATTTGTAGGAAGTCTTTTAACATTGTCAAAGGAATTAATTTTGTCTTTTATAGAATAAACTATATTTAAATTTAAATAACGATGATTATTGACGTTCTATTTATAATTATATCACAATTTTCCTCCCCTTTCTCAATTTTTTTTATAAATTCTTCAATATCATATCAACGATCTCAGCTTATTTTACAAAAAGTACATCTCAATCTTTGCTTAGGTCGTTTCTGGAAAACGGTTGTGAGGAAAAATTGTGAAATTGATTGGATGCAAAACTTTTACGCCCCTTATTAAATTATTTAAAAAAAAATAAGAAAACGCAAAATAGTAATAAAAAATTTAAATAAATAAAAAAAAATTATCACTTAATAATCGTGATTTGATATATTTTTTCTTTAGAGCCAATTAAACCAATTAAATAGTGAGACTTATAATTCAACACTTATTTAAATATTCCAATAACTTTTGGCGCGCTTGTACTAAATTAATTCGAAAAAGGAAAAAATAATTTTCATAAAGTGGTTAAATGTGGCACTTGTGACAAAGGCTTCTATGTTAATAGTAAAGCTGTTTGTGGAGAGCTTTTTCATATCAGATGTGCTGACGTTTCTGAAGACTTATTTGAAAACATAAAAAGTACCAAATTACTTTGGCCCCTCAGCCAATGAATCATATGTAATAGTTGACGACGAAACAAATTCTGACAACGATGGAGCAACTTTTAACAATGATGAAAGAGGTACAAATTATGATGGGAGGGAGCTAATATCGATGAACTTTTAGCCTTTGATCTGAATAACTTCGATATCAAAAAGATGCCATTATTCATAAAAACCTTGGATACTGTAGTTGTTGATATTCGAAAATCGCAAAATTATATGGATCAACTAATAAAACATAATCTCTGTATGATCAATGAAAACAGATCGTTAACCACCTAAAAATCAAAATTAACAAACTTAAATATACAGCAGATCAACCACAGCAAAAAAAAAATATAGTATTGGCTTTATCGGTTTACCAGCCGATATTCCATACCCGACTGATTCCCTTCTTACCATTGCTAAAAAAAATTGGCGCTAATATTTAAAAAGAAGATATCTCAAAGATTACAATAATTACACCAACAATAAGCAATAGCAATGTAAACAATTCAAAAAATATTGTGTATGTGCTTGAACTACCATCCCAAAATATAAAAAATTAACTTATGGGGAAAAAAAATATACAAACAATTATTTACAACTGATGTTAACCTGGAATCGAACGGAAACAAAGAAATATTCTTCCGGCATAATTTTCAGAGTTTCAGAGTATATTGTAGTGAAGCTAAAAAATAAAAATCCTACACAACATGCAGTTTCTATGGATAAAACATGGGCAAATTCACCTTCGCCAAGCCGAACGCAGTATGAATTTTATCATACTCTGATATCATACATATTAAAAATACATTTCCTATATGTAATTAGTGTAAAACAATTATTTTTTTACATTATTATACAAACTTACATATTTTAATATGTACTTGCATTCTTTTAACTAAATTTTCTTTAATGATTTACATATTATTTAATAATAAATTGGTACGGTTTAACGTCAAAAAATGTTATCTTACACATATTAACTTTATTGATCAAAATTCTTTAACCTTACATAATACATATTTATTTAAGCTTTTACAAGTACATGTTAAACCAATTACTAACTTAATTAACTTTATTATTATTGAAAACATTACTTTTGAAAAATCTAGGTACACAACATATTGTTACACATTTATACAAGCAATAAATTATATAAAAAATCCAACATTTTAAAAATTCCAATAAAATATTATCTTTTTAACAGCTTTTATTCTTACTCGTGGTTAACGGAATCGTGAAAGTTATTTTAGACACACTTCCCGTTCAGCTAGAGACTTCAAATTTTGGACACAGTTTAGATTCCGATGACAATACATGATTATATAATAATAATGCCAAAAAACAGTAGAGAAGGTAACTTAATTAGCAAAATAAAATTTTCATACAAAGATATTACAGAGTTTTTAATAAAATTATTACAGAGTAAAATGAAAATATAAAATGTATTTGTAGAAATTTACGTTAAGAGTAATGGATTTTTTGTTTACATACGATGTAAGTATACTAAAATTCGATGATGTTGTAATACGATTCTGTAATACGATTGTATAATGTTATGTTATAATACGATTGCAATATTAGCATTAGCATTTTGTTTATATTCTCCTTTTTAAGCAAATTCTCATTCCGTACACATAATTTTATTCTTTTAATTTAAAATGTATATATATTCTTTTTACATACATATTTATAAACAAACTTATTACAAGAATATATTATAATAGCCCTTATATTTATATTTTATACAAATTGAAACTAAAATTTATTTTCATAAAGACAACAAACTTTTTTATTAAATTTAAACTACATTATTCAGAACAATTATTACTTAAACATACCCACAATTATATAGTAATTTCACAAATTTAAAAAAATTTAAATGTATACAAATTTATACATAAAAGACAAAGAATTTTCTATGGCACTTATGCTTGCATACACTTTTCTTTTTCAATTTCAAACTCAAATTTGCTAAATATAAAATACTTAAACTTAAAACAATAACAACAATTATAATAAATTTAATCAAAATTATTAATTATGATTTTTCCATTAATTATTATATTTCTTTTAATAATTTAAAAAAAAAAAAAAATTTCACAACCTATTCTAATAATATTCTTACAAAAACTAGTTATGATAATATTAAATTTGACACATTCTGTTCTTATACATAGTATATCCGTCTCGCTCTCTCGCCCACGCTATATACTAAATACGATATTATTATTGCCTCTAAGCGCTACTTGCAAATTAATTCACACTTAGTTGCTTAATAATGGATTCAGTTGATAATGTAAATATTCTGGATAATTTACAAGTCAATTATTTCTCAAAGACTGAAAACAACTCAATCAACTTGACTTATAAAATTAATTTAAATATTTTATGTTTTAATATACAAAGTCTCCGAAATAAACTGGATGAATTAAAAAAATAAATTCCTACAATATGATATTCATATTATAGTATTGACAGGAATATGGATACGTGATTCTGAAAATAAATTTTTTAATTTACCTGGGTATTCACCACACTTTGCAATATTGGGGTGTAGCAATATATGTTATGAATAAAATATCTAGTTCTATATTTATAGTGGAAGAGTTCCAGAAATCAAATTTATTAATAGTAGAATTGTTAAAACAAAATATAAACATTATTGGTATATACAGATCACATGAAACTAAAGTAAATGATTTTCCTTTGAAAATAGAAGAAGTAAGTTCAAAATATTCAAATGCGATTTTATTAGGAGATATCAATCTAGATTTGTTAAATATAAATAATCAAGATAAGTAGATGGGTAGGCACTTGGGCCAGACAGGTCAGTAGGTCAAGGTCACCCGGAAGTAGGTCAAGGTCACCCAGAAGTAGGTCAAGGTCACCCGGAAGGCCAGACAGGAAGTACGTCAAGGTCATTTTAAAAGTAAGTCAGACTGGCGGCGATCGTCAGTTGTTTATAAAGATTGTATACTTGGTTTAAGTAATAGGTATGGAGGAAAATATTAGGAAAAAAAAAAAAAATGCTTTTTCATACAATGTAAAGAGAAAAAAAATGTACCTATACATTTCTTTAAAATTTAAAAAAAGTGCAAACTGGTTTTTTACATCTTAGATGAAGAATCAACAAAATTAATGCAATTTTGAGATGCATTTTTTTTCTTTTTTTCTTGTTTTTTCTTTTTTTTTATGAAGTATTTAAAGAAGAGGAAATAAAAACCATTAATTAATTGCGAGTATCACCGTATAAGATTTTATTGTTATGTAAGAATGTTGACAAAAATATGAATAAAAAGAAAACAAACAGAAAATCAAAAATATCTAACATGTGGTTTAAGTAATAGGCGTAAATGGATATAGTAAGAAAAAATGCGTTTTTATAAAATGTAAAGAGAAAAATTTAAACAAATTAAGTGTACCTATGCGAATTTTTAAAATTAAAAGAAAAAAGTGCAAAGCTGGTTTTTAAATCTGAATCAACCTTGACCAAATTGATATTTTGAGATGAATTTTTTTCTTTTCTTTTTTGTTCTGATGAAATATTTAAAGAAGAGGAAAGAAAAAATTATTAGTATTTTAAGATTTTATTGATATGTAAGAATGTAGAACAAAAAAGATGTATTCTTATGTTGTGTTAAAAAAAAAAAAAAATAAAACAAATTTATTTATATGTTTGAAATAATTTTTTATTTAAAAATATTTTACAATTTTATAGAAATCTGTGCTGTTTTAATCTAACATTTTTTCTTTTAAAAGATACATATATACATTATAACAATTTTTAACAGCACATCTGAAATTGTTGTTTAATAAGTGTATAGGACAATTTGATTTAAAGTTATCAATCTTTTGTAATGACGGCAAGTTTCTGCTTAAATCTTCTATTTTATCACTGTCAATGTACTTTTGAAGGAATAGTTTTTTTTGTTCTCCTTTAACATAAATTTTTTCAGCTGACTCTAAATAGTGTTTTAATATGCATTTTACATCTAAATATTCAACTAGACCGTTATTCCATTTAAGTCCATTTATTTTATTTTCGCAATACTGGTTATTATATTTCATATCCGGACTAAGTTCCTCTGAGGGGTACGGTGCTTTGAAGTGATAGACAGTTGGAATTAAACTTCCTTTTTCAAGTATGGCTAATTCTTTTAGGAAATATTGCTTTTCATTTCCTTGTAAAAATTGTAGGTCAACTATGAGAACTCGTTTAACCATGTCGACGGTTTGTGTAAGAATACTCATTAGAATAAATAAATTTACATTTATATTCACTTCGGCAAAAGAGCTTTTCATATAAATATAGGTTAACAGTGCTATTTTTAACTAATACAACTATGCTATTTCATCCATTTACAATGATGGTAGCGGGGCCATCATGCTGTGGTAAAACCACTTTTATTCATAATTTAATAAAGTATAAAAAAGAAAATATACAACCACATATTAATAAAATTATTTGGTGTAATCCAGACAAAAATGCCGTTCCAAAATATTTAAAAGATGTGGAATATAGTAACACTATTCCGGATTTTAATGACAATAAAGAACCTTTGTTAATTATTATCGATGATATGATGTTAAATTCCCATGATAACTATGTATGTGATTTATTTACTAGAGGATCACACCATAGAAATTTATCTGTAATATTTGTAACACAAAATGTTTTTCACCAGGGTAAATTTTCAAGAGATATTTCGCTTAACTGTAAATATCTAGTACTTTTCAAAAATCCAAGAGATAAATCGCAGATATTACCTCTAGCTCGCCAAATATATCCCAATCAAATCAAAGCATTTGAAAAAGTATATAATGAAGTGACGTCAGAACCATACGGGTATATATTAATAGATCTTACTCAAGACGTTAATGATATATTTCGATTAAGAAGTGATATATTTGGAAAAGGTTTGTGTTTTTGTACAAGAGATCAATTAGAACAATTTGGCAAAGAATATGAAACGTTTGAAGGTCAACCTTCATATATTGCACCTATTAAAAAGCTCTAAACCGAAATTTCAGAAAGTAATTATAAAACATTGTGACCCTGAAGTAATCAAAACATTTTGTGAAATTGCTTTAAATATTTTAAAAGGTAATTGTAATCTAAGTAAAAAATCAACAACCCAATTACGAAAGTATAAAAAGGAATTGAGATCCCTCATTTGCCGCCAAAAATCTATAAATAATAAAAGAAAAATCATTATTCAACGTGGTGGATTTTTACCTATACTTCTTGGTGCAGTACTATCAGGGATAATCGGAAATTTTATAAAATGAATAATACAACATTTAACAAAATGATTATACTAAAACCCGAGATTTATGAGAAAATGAAACAAAATGCAGACTTTGAATTAAATGAGTTGGATAAAAATATGAAAAAAATATTGTTAAATAAATATCTAACAGACACTCAAAAATGGTATTTATACAGACAAAATTTATTTAAAATAAGAAACAAAAATAGAGTACTTCCTAGAAATAAAGAGGAGAAAGTAAAAATTACGGAAACAAAAGGTACTCAAACTCGTGCAAAACCAATGTATATAGATGCGGAAGCTCAATCGCATTATCCTGAATATAAGAATGTAGGAATACAAGTTGTTCCTGAAGAAGAAGAAGTATATGAAAAAGAAGCTGATGACGAAGTATTTGATGATGAAATTCAGGAAAATGTTTTAACAAAAGCATTGTCAGCTGCTTCAGTTGGAGAACGCCTTAGAAAAAGAAAATCAATTAGAAATCAAAATGTACAAATTTTTGAAACTGATACAGGGGACATTATAACTGTTCCTTTAGATAGCCCAAGCCCACCAACGAAAAAAGAAAAAACTATAAATAGCAAAGAGTTGAATAATTCATCAAGACGTGTTTTAAGGTCAGCAGTAGGTAATACTCAAACAGAACTTAATTTTCCAATTCGTAAGAATAAATCCGCAAGCTCATGGACAACATACAAGTAAATGATGAATTTTATGCCACTTTACTCAGTGATTCATCTATGAACTATTATCCAGAAAATTCATTATCATCTTTTACAAATAAAATGAATAAATACATGTGTGATTCAAGGTGGAAAGTCGGTATTTCAGAAATGTATGTTAATGATTTCGTTCCAAATGTGTATGGTGAAGAATGGGAAAAAAGTACTCAAATATTTATTAAAGGTATGCAGAAAGATATGATAGGGGTTGGAACATCATATATTCCATACATAGAAAAACAAATGATATGCGACTGGAAAGTTTTTCTACTACCAACACTAATTCAAAATATACGCCCACTTAATAGGTTTACAAGAAAAGAAGTTGAACGACAGTTGATTTGGGGAATTTTTAATTTTATAAACGATGAAGTTCATTATACACAACCAATAAAAGCTGAGGAGATGCCTAAAAATTTAAGTTACACCACAATATGTGTTACTAAGCCTAAAATAGATATAAAAATAAGAGCAAATTACGCTTATACCCTCGAAGGACTTTTGACAACATGTTTCAATCAAGTATCTTTTAAAGTTACAGATTTTAAAAAATATAAATCACGTGTAATAGAAGCTTTCAAAACTTTTATAGATAGTGTACAATTGATTCCCATTAGTAAACCAGATATGTTTTTTATATACACAGATATAATTGAACCGCAAAAACTAGGTGATAAAGATATAAGGTGTTTAAGATCTGTTAACATACAAAATTCTTTCACTGATACTGTAAAAGAATTTAGTAATATTCAATATTGCAATGTGGAGAAATCATTTAATAACATTTCATTACTTTTATGTGATAAATATGGATACAAAATAAACTTTTCCAATAGTTCAATTCCAACAAAAATTGTATTACATTTTAAAAAAGTATAAATAAAAGCGATTTTACAAAACTATATATTATTTTATTTTATTCATTATGGAGAGAGCGTACTACAAATATTATTTAGTTCAATCAGGAAAAGGTCTTGAGGATATTGGTCCTTTGTTACACTCAATTGTACCTTACCAAAGGGGACGAGGGTTAGAGAGCTTTTTCGGTGGTCTTTTTAGATATTTAAAACCAATATTTACGTCTGGAGCTAATATATTTAAAAAAGAGGTTATTAACTCTGGTATTAATGCATTATCTGATATTGCCACAGGGGCAAATGTAAAAGAAGTGGTTCAAGATCGAAGTAAAGAGATAATGAAAAATGTAAGACGAGGTGCAGTTCGGAAACTCAATGAAATGTATGGACAAGGCAAAAGAAAACGAAGAAAATCTATAAAAAGACCTCTCATTAATAATTTAAATTATTTTACGTCGAAGCGACGTAAAGTTAATAACAAAAACAAACAAAAAGATATTTTTGAATAATTATGATTGAATGTATGAAATCAGAGCTTGATATTTTTAAAACACAGCCTATTCAGTCAAGTATTTTACGATCTGAAGAAGTTTCCTATAACCCTATTGCTTCTTTAGATAATCCGTCTGTCATAGAATTTGTTTCACTAGGGCACGGTGATACATATAGAGACTTGTCTTCGACATATCTAAAATTAAAAGTACAAATTTTAAAAGAAGATGGAACTCAATAGAATAAAGATAAAAAAACTGATGGAACACCTATACAACAACCAAGTGTGGTTAATAATATGTTACATTCATTAATAAAACAATGTAATGTTCAACTAAATGGAAAGAATATATCTCCATCAGATGGCAATTATCATTACAGAGCTTATATTGAATCATTGTTAAATTATGGTACGCATGCCGCTACAACGCATTTGGAGTGTGGTGGATGGATGCTAGATAAGCCAAATATAGCAAAAACAGATAATAGTGGTTCAAAAGAACGTCAAAAATTATACCAAAATAGCAATGTAGTGGAACTTATGGGGAAATTACATTTAGATATGTTTAACCAACCTACACTTCTCATAAACAATGTCGATGTTCGAGTTGTCCTAACATTAGAAAAACCAGATTTTTACCTCTTTGCAGATGATACTGATGAATCTCAACTGAAAATTTTAGAAGCCACTTTATTTATGAGACATGTAACAATTAATCCTAGTGTGCTATTAGCACATAATGCTGTATTGGAAAAAACTAATGCCAAATACAATTACAAACGGGTAGAGGTAAAAACTTTTACCATTCCACAGAATAGTTCATCAATATCACTTGATAATGTTTTTATTGGACAGTTGCCAAACACAATCATTTTTTGCATGACAGAAAATACAGGTTACTCTGGAAAAAGGTCAAAAAACCCATACAATTTTAAACATTTTGATATTTCACAATTTGTGTTAAACGTAAATGGTGTTCAAATACCTAATTCAGCAATTGAAACCAGTTTTTCAGATGAAAATAATTGCTGTACAAGAGCATACAGTACACTTTTTTCGGGAACTGGAATTTACCATAATGATAAAGGTCATCAGATAACAAAAACCATGTTTAGTAATGGGTTTTTCATTCTACCTTTTGATTTAACTCCAGATTCATCAGGAAATGAAGTGTGTCAAGGTCTACTAAATCAAGGTACAGTTAGAATTGAGGCAAGACTATCAAAACCACTTACATCTACACTGACTGCTATTGTTTATGGAGAATTTGATGCAAGTTTACAAATTGATAAAAACCGAAATATATTCTCAAACCTATAAATAGCATATATAAAAGTAAATTTGAATATTTGACAAAATGTCACTGTCTTGTGCACTTCTGGATGTAACATTTTGTAGTGATGATAATAATACCTTGTTTGCGAAAGATATTTGTATAGTTGGTTTTAAAGAACCTTGTAAAAAGTTTGTAAAAGAGCTCAAGTATAAATTTCCAACTAGGGATTTTATAAATGATAATTTTGATAATTACTCTTTTGGAACTGTGTACAACGATAAAATAAATAAAGAGCTCTGTCAAATACTAGAAAAATTTGATGTTATTATAACAAATAAAAAAATCAAAAAAGAGTTTTTATCTAATTATATTAAAGAAACAACTAAAGTATATGACTTGAATCAATTTGATTGATGAATACCCTAGAGATAAGTGACGTATTAAGATGTAACAAACACACACGTAAATTTTTTAAAGGAGTTTTTGCTCTGGATCAACTCCCCAGAATAATTGAAAAACAAACTTTTTTAATTGTAAACACTGATAAATCAAAAGATCCGGGAACACATTGGTTAGCTATTTTTAAGCCAAAGAATGGCTGTGTTGAATATTTTGATTCGTTTGGTAGAAAACCAGATAAATTAGAAATTTTAAGTTACTTAAAAAATCAATGTATAATTTTTAATAAGAAACAGTTACAAAGTAACTATTCAGATGTTTGTGGGCAATATTGTTGTGTTTATACATGGTATAGATGTTGCGGTTATAGTATGAACGCTTTTTTAAAACAATTTAATAAAGAAAATCATATAGAAAATGACAAAAATATAATAAATACTTTTCACCATATATTTGAAAATTATAATATTTCTCAATCATGTCTTCCTAAGAGATATAACATTTAATAATAAACTTTAGTGTAATTAAAATAATGGAAGAGCAAAGTCCTAGCATTAATTTGTTGCTGAGTTATACATACTTTCTCAACAGAAGTCACACATTAAAAATAGTTGTCGGATTTGACACAGATTTTTTTGAAGTTGCAAGTGTTTTTCATTGGATTGGAATGAAACCAATTATTTTAAAATATCATGAATGGTGTAAATTTTATGACCTATTTCATAAAAAATTTTCCAAGCAGTCAATTAAAAATTCAAAATTATGTTTACAAAGTGGATTAAAATCTACAGTATAACAGAATCTTAGCATTAACAAAGAGGAAGCTGACGAGTTTTACAGTTTGATTGATTTCCTACATGCAGTAGTTGCATATAATAAAACTGCAGAGCCAAATGTAAAGGAATATGTTAAAAAATATATAAAGACCTGTGAAGAAAAGAATGTTGCAAAGTTGAAAGAAGAGATTTATATTCCGGTTCAAAAATTTAATATACGATGTAATTTTTCTCGACTCTTTTATGAAATACCTGTATTTTTACAAAAAAAAAAGATATTAAATAAAACAATTTTGTAACTATATAATTTGTTATTTATTTCATTATTTATAAATTAGGTATAATTTGTTATTTTATAAATTTGGTATAATTTCTAAATAATCTGGATCTCCTTCTTCATCACTGATATCCCATTAAAAATCATGCCAAGATCTAAAATAGTAAAAAAAATTCATATAGATCTGTAAAGAAAAGAATGTTACAAGGTTAAAAGTAGAGATTTTTATTCCAGTTCAAAAATTTAATGTATGATGTAATTTTTCTCGGCTCTTTTATGAAATACCTGTGTTTTTACGAAAAAAATTAAATAAATCCATTTTATAACTACATATACATATTAACATTAAGTACATTTAAACATGAATCTGAAAAATAAAGCAACTAAATAAAAGAAATTTATACCTTTTTTGAAATTTATATTTATTTATGAATAATAAAAACTTATATAACTATAAACCAATTTACATCTTTTATTGGTAATTTGCATATATTTTACCAAACGACTCAGATATATCTATAATATTTAAATTTAAATTTTTATCTTTATATACAAAATGTTCTTTTTCTTTTATTTCTTTTACAAAATCTAAATTCTCAAAAATATCAGAATATTTTTGAGGTACAAATATAATTAAATTGCGGGTCTCAAAGACCCACTTAAGACCATAAATGGTCTTTATTTGCTTAACATTTATTATATGATATAGAGCATCTTGCTCCATATCTTTAGTTTTTAGGAAACTTTTTCTAGTTTCCACATTTTCGTTATTAAAAGCTTCTTTGAAGCTTTTTTTTGTTGGTGGTTCTTCTTCTTGAAGAAGAATGATTTCTTCTTGTTGTTGTTGTTGAAATTGTTGATGTTGTTGCTGTTGTGGTTGTTGTTGTTGTTGTTGATGATGATGATGATGTTGTTGTTGATGAAGTGGCTGCGATTCCTGTTGAGTTCTTATTCTTTTCCGTTTAATTGGGGCTAACTCCTGTGTTGGCTCTATTTGCTGAGCGTAGGCGAAAATTTCTGCTGTGTTTTCCATTTTTGCTTCCTTTTTTCTGTATTATTATTATGTTGAGCTCTGTCTTTGAATTGACATATCTTAAGAAAAATTCCACTTTATTTATACTAAATTTTTCTTCTAAAAAATTGTATTATCAATGTTTAGAAATCAAAATCCTTAAGAAAACTAATTAAAAACAAAAAGTTGTAAAGTAAGTTGTTTATTAATGTAATAAATTCTAATTGATAATAATAAAACTATAATTTTTTTATATAAGATTTTTCGCAACATTGTTGCATTTAACAGTGTTCTAAATTTAAGAAAAAATCTTTTACATAAATTCCAATTATACTTTTTTATGAAAGAATATTATTTTTTTATTTACCTATTCCTAAATTATTTATTTTTATTAGTAAATATTTTTCTATTTTTATTTTTTCTATTAACATTTTTGCAACATTGTTGCATTTAACAGTGTTCTAAAGTTAAGAAAAAATCTTTTACATAAATTCTAATTATACTTTTTTATGAAAGAATATTATTTTTTTATTTACCTATTCCTAAATTATTTATTTTTATTAGTAAATATTTTTCTATTTTTATTTTTTCTATTACCATTTTTACAACATTTTTACAACATTGTTGCATTTAATAGTGCTCTAAAGTTAAGAAAAAATTTGCTATATAAATTCTTATTACACTTTTTATGAAATAATATCATATTTACTTATCCATTGATTATGACTATTATCAAAACCTAAATATTTCACATATACTTTATTGCCTTTTCGTTGTAAAATTTTTTCAATTAAATAAGCATTGGGGTCTTTGACACTAGTCAGTTCCTGTTCATAGAAGCCACCACGAACTAATTTATTTTTATAATCTTTTAAACTATATGTAATAGGGTCTGTCTTGTTTTTGAAAGCTATTTTAAAAACTTCAGTTGAATAGTTAGGTTCATATCCTTTTTGAAAAGTACCTTTAGACCTTGCAATTCTAACAAAATCACCAACATTAAATTTTCCCTTATTAAATATTTTAGGGTAATTATAAATTGAACGAAGAATTTGTTTTTCATTTTGTGATGTAACTTGGTTTGGTTTTAACTTAATTGTACTATGTTTTGTGTTATTATATTTTTCAATTAGTTTTGGTAAAAATTCTATCCATTTAAAATTTCCTTGTAAACTAAACTGTTTCCACATAATTGATTTTAATGTTCTGTTAAACCTTTCACAAACACTAGCCTTCATTTCTGAATAAGTATGATAGTGATTTATTTTATAGCTTTTCATTAAATTTTGGAATTTTTTGTTGAAAAATTCTTTTCCCTGGTCAGAATGAATATTTTTTGGAGACTTCCCCTCCCTTTTAAAAATCTTTTCCATACTTTTAACTACGTCATCTGCTGCCTTTGATTTAACTGTTTCGGCATATGCATATTTTGAAAATATATCGATAACAGTTAAGAGAAACTTGTATCCATTATTTACTTTTTGATAGGCCGACATATCTACAAGATCAATTTCCCATGTATCATTTAACCCTCTTTGAGATATTTTTCGTCTCCGAAATCTACGTCTAACTGGACGATGAATTTCAGATACTATTTGTGCTTTTGACATTATTATTGAAGAGTTAAACTGCAAATATGAATTTGAATAAAATCAGCAAATATATATATATATATATATATATATATATATATATATACTGATATATATATGTAAATAATTTTTTGGCTATATTCTGAAAATTAAAAACGGTAAAATTAAAAGATTTTGTTTAATGCTGTAATTTAATAGTTTAATACAAAATTTTTACAATATACATATTAACAATAATTTTTTAAATTTTTTTCTTTTTGAAGCCATAAGGAACTGAAGTATAATCATCTGCAAAAACTCGTTTTCTGGAATTTATTCGATATGACTTTATTTCAGGAACAGTGATGACTCTGTGATCGTATGTTCGGCGAATACTAGGAAATGTTATATTTATTTGTTGAAAGTTGTTTAATTTTTTAACTAATTGTTTCATAGAGCCAAAATTTATTTCTTGTGAAGCGTTGTAATTTAAACGAATACCTTTCACTTTGCAAACAGTTTTTTCGCATTTGGAGTTGGTACTATATATTTTGTATGCATAGTTCTTTGCACCACCACTAACAAATTCTGTAATATAGCTTCCAATTCCATATTCTTCAAGCTCATCTGTCATATCTCCTATGAAAACTCCAGTTGGAGGGTTATATTCTCCTTCACGTGCTACATATATTATTGAATCTGTATCGTAATACAAAACTCGTTCTTTTAAATTGTCTAAGTAAGAATACAATTTTAAACGAGCTTGTGTGGTAGTGTAAGCAGCTATGCAAACATTAACTGTTGATAATGATTCAGCTGTTTCTTCTTTGTATTCCCAATTTACCAAAACTGTTTTTTCGTTTATTGGAGTTATTTGATTTACATTCTTCGAAGGATCAGTAAGAATAGTAAATAATTCATAAGGCTCATTTATTATTTCAGTTTTTGATTGATTTTCTCTCTGTCCAAATTTACCCCAGAAAGAGTTTAACATTAACTTAGCTAATGATCTAAGTCCAGGATTTTTTTCTATATCGTTAAACTGTAAATTTATGCCTTCTACTTTCGAAAATTTTTCTAAATATTTGCACTTTTCCTTTGGTGTTTTGCAAAAGCTAGGCCAGCCAGAAGCTTCTTGTTTAATTTTAAGGAACTTGTTCATCATTTCTGTAAAAATTCCTTGTTGAGATGTAAGGGGATTAAATTGTTTAACAGTATACTCCCATACCTCGTATATTTCCACAATTTTGTATCCCTGTTTAACAGCTTCTCTTACTTCATCTATAACCCACGTTCCTAAAATTGACCTACTACGATTGTCATGCGAGCAGTCATCATTATTCATTTCCAAACTACATGTTTGACAGCAGGAAAACATTAGCTTATTATTTTGATTTATAGGCAAAACCGGGTGATAGAGTTTTTCTGGGGGAAGTATCAATGCCTTTATTAATCCTTCAGTATCATTTAAATTTAATTTATTGCATTCAATTTTTCCAACATGAACTTTTGGATGACCCACTGGGAATTTTCCATATTTACACACCCAAGGATATAGTGAGCATATATCTATATACATTATTTTTTCACCAGGCGCACATTTATAATATGTTCTTGTGTTTCCTGTTCTACCGCCATAAAACGCATCACGTGGTTTTAGTGGTATCAAACTTTCGTTCTCCAATTTTGCGAAAAATTCTATGTATTCTTTTGATCTCATTTCGTTTCGAAATTCACACTCCCACTTTTCAATTACTTGATAACCTATAGAGCGTAATTTATTGGCTTTGGATAATGTAGCCTCATAACGTGTTTCATATTTTTTATTATTATTATTTTTGAAACATTTTGGATGGCCATGGTAATAACAGCCATAAAACTCAAATATTTGTTTTGTGTCGGTGCAATATCCGTCAACACGAAGACCAAAAATTACTTTTTCCTTTCCGTTACCACTATGTTGAATTTTTATTTTTCTTCGTTTTTCTTCCCACATTAACCATTTTATGGCAATGATTGACTGGTTTTCTGATAAGCGATATCCTTGTTTAGGTATAAGTCCAATTGTATACGGTTTTAAAAAATTCCTTCTAAAAACCAAATTACACGCTGATGCAATTGTAGTGGCCTCTAAAAATGGCTCAACCTTACATTCTTCCAAAAATAGCTGTCTGAATTTAATACAGGCTGCTGTCAAAATTTTTACGTCATTCATATAATATTCTACAAGTTCCTTTTGGAGGTTAAAAGACTTGTTTTTATTTTCTTCATACCATTCAAGAAATTGTTTTCTTTCTGATGCACTCATTGAATTATAACAGTAATATTTCCGATCGGGTAACTTTCCATTATATTTTATATTATTTTTACGATTAAACATATGAGGAAAATATCCTTTTTTTAAATTTATATCTAAATCAAATGCCTTCGGTAAACTAGATAACGGCATTGGAAAATAGTTTAGTGAATCAATAAATTTCACGTTATCTAACAGCATTAAAATTATCTTTGTTCCCCTCATAATTAGTTTTGGTTTGATGATGGTTTTCTCTAAGATATAGTTTAATAAAAACTGATTATTAAATGCTTGTCCGTTATGTGCAATAACTACAACTTTATGAAATATTTTTCTTTGGTTGAGTATATATTCTAAGAACATTTGTATTGGATTTTGTTTCAACACATGTTCTCGAAGTCCACAAAAATTGCATCTTTCAACATTAGACAATATACAATGCGTGCAACGTTGTTCAAAAATACATAAATCAGGCTGATGTTCAATTATATCCCCTATTGCAACACCTTCATGAAGTTTCTCCCCGATGATATCATCTTGAGTTGTTTCGAGATCGTAGAAAATATATAATATATTTTTAAGTTCAGCTAATTCTTTAGACGGTGTAATAAAGCATTGGTGGTCTGAAGCTACATTTATATTACAGTTTTTACACAAATGTCTATAGCATATATGATTTACATCGGTTCTGTATACTTTAAAGCATTTTGTACAGGAATTTATAAGAGTACAAATAGATTTTTTATTTGTAGATGATGTTGCTTTATGATTATCAAAACAAGTTTGACCTTTAAAACTTCGATTGCATACATCACATTTAATATTTGGAAAATTTACGTCACATGCTGGAGATGATTTACAAAAGAAACACGACTGTTTACATCTGTGAGACAATCTATTGTTATACGGAACATTACATGTTTGGCAAAAGTAATCACAACTAAATGCTGCTGTTAATGATGTAATTACATTGAAGTGACCTTCATCGTATATCAAATTCAATCTTTTTTCCTTATCTTCTTCACCTTGAAAAATAATTGATTTTCCTTTTCCTCTGAAATCAAAAACTACAATTTGATATTTAGAGAGGTACAGTTGAAATTTTTTGAGCTCACTGATACTAGCTCCTTTTGCTGGGATGCTTACATTTGAATTTCTTATTAGTTGTAATGCTGCTTTCAACTGAAGTTGACCTGTGTCTTTTCGCATTTTACAGTAGTCAACTGATTTTTCTATGAATGAGATAGTAACAACTAACGCACGTGGTAAGCATAAATTATCTTTGTTTTTGATTGAAATTATGCCTCTTCTTTTATTACATTCTTCTTCAAAATTGTTGTATCTTTTTCCTCTTCCACTTCCTGCTGGAAGTCGTATATATGTAACATTTATACAGAACGTATCTGTAGATAATCCTTCGGAGTTGCTTTGAAAAATGTTTGAAATAACTTCCCAAATTTCCGAAATGTCAAGATCTTTTGCTTCTTTAAAATTGATCCAGGCTGGACCACGTTCATGAAAACTTTGGCATCCAAAAGTGACACCAATTTTGTCAGTAGGATCAACATTTTCAAGTAAATTGCTGAATAATTCTTCAATACCGGTTTTAATCCAATCTATTGGATCTTTGTTGTCTGGTACTGCATTTATTATAAACTCCAATTTTTTTCCAAAAATGTTGAATCGTTTTACATTCACTGATTTTATTGATTTTATTGTGAATTTTTCTGTATTCATTTTAATTTCCGATTTTTATTTTATTAAGACAACCAATCGCGAACGTTTCTAATCCTAGAATTTTTACTCTATTAACAATTTTTTAACTTTTTACACAATTTATACATAATGTCTTGCTTGTTACTTTAAAAAAAGCAATTACTCGTAACTTATTTTGAATCGCTTTTATTCCTTTGTTTTTTTTCAACATTCTTACATAACAATAAAATCTTATACGGTGATACTAAGAATTTTTTTCTTTCATCTTCTTTAAATACTTCATAGAAAAAAGATAACAAGAAGAAATAAAAGCATCTCAAAATTGCATCAATTTTGTCAAGGTTGAATCTTTATGTAACATTTAAAAACCAGTTTGCACTTTTTCTTTTAATTTTTTTAAAATTAGTTTTAAAATTTTAAAGAAACGTAGTTACACATCTTTTTGTTCTGTTTTCATTTTTCTCTTTAAATTTTATAAAGTATTTTTTCTTATTCTTTTCATATATGCCTATTACTTAAGCTAAGTATACATCAACAAGAAGTATACCTGTACCACGTTAGATATTTTTGATTTCTTGTTGTTTTCTTTTTATTCATATTTTTTTCTTGAACACAGAATAAATCTGTTTTATTTTTATATTCTTGTTTTCAAAATAGGCGACAAATACAATTAACCTGACTTGATTTTTTTTCTTTTTTTATTCTTACAAACAAAAAATATCTTACATGACACACCGACAATAATCATTAGTTTTTTTCTTTTAACTTCTTTAAATAGTTAAAGTAGAAAAAAAAAAAAAAACAACACAAATAGTTAGGTACATCTAAAAACGCATAATTTTTTTTCAATGGTTTGATCATTATGTAGACATAAAAACAGGTTTGCACTTATTCTTTATGAATTTTAAAGATGCGTTGTACCTTTTTAAATTGTTCTATCTTGTACGTTTAAACTTTTTTTTTGTTTTTTTCCTTTTACATTCACTAACCATTTTTTTGTTTCTACTTTTCATATGCGCCTATTACTTATAACTTAAGCCAAGTATACATCAATAAGAAGTAGACCTGTACCACGTTAGATATTTTTGATTTCTTGTTTTTTTTTTTTCAACATTCTTACATAACAATTAATTAATGGTTTTTCTTTCCTCTTCTTTAAATACTTCATAAAAAAAAAACGAAAGAAAAAACAACAAATAAAAAAACAACAAACAACAACATCTTAAAATTTGCAAGCATAAAAAAAATATTTTTCTTACTGTTTTTCCATGTTTACCTATTACTTAAAACAAGTATACAATCCTTATAAACAACAAGAGTTGTCTGACGGTCGCCGCCGCCTGTCTGACCTAATTTTATCTCTATATCTCTAATTTTAATAATTTTATCTAAATTTTAAATACATTTTAATAATTTTATCTAAATCTTAATTTTATCTATAATATCTACTAAGATATTATAAATTATAAAAATACTTTACTTAGCAATGGTTGTAATAAGATTTATAATAAGATTTCTGAACACTTTGCCACTAGAATAGGCAATACATCCAAAACTATTATAGACCATTTTATATCAGATATGATAAAATTTGAGTATTTTTTCTACGTTGTTAGTACCCCACTCACTCTCAGATCATCAAAGATTCTTTATTAGTATTAACCAAAAGACAACTAAAGAAAGCGCACCGAAATTCAAAACAATCATTAATTACGAGAAAATAGTAGCTAGTAATCGCTGGACAAGACTAAACTCTATAGAAAGTTTTGATAATTTTGTTTGTGAACTCACCTTGCTAATCAATGATAATACGCATACAATACCAATAAAAAAAATAGGCATAAAAATGAATGGATGACCAATGAAATTCTTCAAAAAAATGAAGATACGGGAATCTTTTTACAAACATAAGAAAAGATATCCCTTTGATCCTCATATCAAAAACTTGTATGCTTTTTTTTTTTTTTTTGAACTTTTATTTTATTGTGTATATATCTTGATACAAGCTTAACCTAAAAAAAAGTTTACAAAACGGTTTCATTTCAATTATTATTAACATTTAAAATAAAGTAATTTTTTTTTGTTAAATTATGTAAATCTAATTTGACTTATATCTATCTATTTTAAATTGCTTAATTTATTTTATCTAAAGTACAAAATGCAAAAAAACTTAAAAAATCATTATTGTATCTGGTTGTTTTATTTAAAATTGTCCTAACTTAACTTAACCTACTTAGCCTACTTAACCTTTTTACCTCAATTACTTTTAATAAATTAGAATACGCATTGAAAAAACTTATTACGGGTTTCTCTAGTTCTTTGCATGTATTCCATTCTTTTATTGGAAATATGAGAGCGGTAAGAATCTAAATCAGTAATAACTTCCGTTTTTGATATATTTAATGTTTCGTGAAACTTCAAGAAAAGATTAAACAACTCATTGTAGCTTGAAGGTAAACCTTCAGCCTGGATAAGAACCTTTGTGTTCATTAGTGTTTTGCCGTTAATGCAAACATGATCACTTTGATTATGCAAGTATGCAAGATAGACTCTTACGTTTTCATACACACGGTGATCACATAAACGAGAAAGAACAAAGTTATTATCCATATCAGATGCAAATTGCTTAGTTAAGCGAACAGAAGTTCAAGGGCGGTTCAAGGGGGTTAATAAAACTTCCTGGTACAAGAGTATCCCCTTGAGTAAAATTCTGATAACTTTGTACCGATTTAGTGTAATTATTGGGCTTGCTTTTAGTATCTGTAATATTAGGTAAACTATTTCTAAAAGTAGTGTGAGTATTGTTATTATTACTACTAAAACTACTAAAACTTGGAAATCTATTTCCATGCCCTATAGTTGTAGGAAAAGTCAAGTTATCATTAGAAATATTTTGTATTTTCTATGAATTTTTATTAGTATAATGTTTAGACGTGTTCTGTTTAGAAGTGTACATATTTTTGTTGGTATTATTATTAGTATAATGTTTAGAAGTGTACATATTTTTTTTTTGTATTATTATTACTATTATTAATTCTTAATTTATTACTAGAGATTTTTTTGATTAAATCTACTTTTTTATTACCTTGATAATTTGTGTCCGACTAAAGAGTAATAGTAGCATTAGTGATTTCCATTTCTTTTTGCTATGCTCAGAAAATAAAAGGGAGTGAAACTCATTTGCCATATCAGTCTTATAACAATAGTACCACGCTCGTTTTTTATTACTGGAGGGTGGAGTAATATTCTTGCAATTAATTGGAGTTATATTAAAATTTATTTCCAAGAACTCTGAGATATGTTGCTTTGTTATAAAAAATGCGAGTCCTATTACATATATTGAAGTAAATTGTGATTCTTTCGAACTACCAGCACTATCTCCTGTATTAACTGAATTGACTATAGAATCAATTGATTATATGATAGCATTTTGGTCAATACTAAGCTGCTCATCTGTACTAACAATAGAACTAGTTGATTCTTCAACAGCATGCTGCTTTATATTAAAATTTCCCTTAGCAAATACAGCATTCTCAATTTCATTATCTTTAAATAAAGGATTTATTTTTTTACTTATGATATTTGTTAGCAATGCAACAGTTTCCTTAATTTCTTCCAACTCCTTTTTAAAAGTGGTTTCAACGAAATTAATTGTTTCGTTGGACGACATATACGCTGAGTTAATGTGTTTAACCCCATCTTGAAGCTCAAATTTAAAAGCATGAAGTTCTCTGTTAAAATTTTAAAGTTCCAAGTCCATCGTTTTAACACCATAACGTGTATTAAACTCGCTGCTATTCAAATTTAACGATATTGGAGATTCGTTGTCTTCAATTCTATGACAGAGATTTCCAAATGACTTGAAATTTGACTCTATACCCTTAAGGATCTATTAATAAATGTATGTTGTTCATCAAATAACTTGACTAGTTTAGAATTAAATTCATCAAAATGTATTTTTCCTATATACAGAGTATTTTGGTATTGATCACAGATAAAATATTCTTTTAGTCTTGACGATTGCCAATTTCTTTCTAAACCTAAACAAGTTCTATGAAATAGATTTGAGCAAAAACCACCGCATTTAATTGTTTCCAATTTTTTATCAATATTTGAACAAGTTGAAATTTTGCAGGTATAACTCATTTTTAGAATGTTTGTACTTCTTTTTTATTTTATAATTATTAATAAATTATTAAATCTTTCAAGGTTTGCAAAGTATTTCACGATTTCATTCCAGTTCAATGGTGTGTTTTATTCGTTATGGTTCTGACAATTCCATAATATCTTGATGTGCCTTTCAGATAATCATAGACTTTGAGTAGTTCCTCTACTCCTGTCTTCCAAGACGCATACTTTCTCTCTTACTCTGAGAAAACATCTATTTCCCTTATGATATTGGGAACTAGGTTAATGCCGTCGAGATTGCCGTTTGGATGAATATAGGCTTCCCGTTCGATTTCCTCTTCTTCGTCTACTTCCTGCTGGTGTAACCATTGGTGGTAGCCTTCTCTTACCAGTTTTCTTGCCTCATATTGAATTGACTCACTGAAATTTTCGTCATGTCTATTTTCTCTTATTGGACTCAGGTGTGGGTTTAAATTTTCTGGAGTAGGTGACATAACAAACGGAGTTGCTTTCTCTTGATTCATTTTTATTAAAGAGAAAATTATTCAAAAGAAAGCAAAAAAAAAATCAAAATAAAGCCAAAGGTCTTAAAAAAAATTTAAAAGAAGTTTGACTAAAATAAGATTCAAGATTACCTGAATTTTATTAAATCAGACTTTTTGGAAGATACTAGATGTTAATTATGAATAAAACTATTATATTTGAAATTTTACAGTAGGTACTAAAATGATAAAAAATTTATTATAAAATATTTTGAAATGTAACAAGAAATCTTGGATAAAGATGCTCTTATTTTCTTGCGTTATATCAAAATATAATTTTAAATTCTTGCTTCCTCCCAGTCGTACTTTTTTTTTTAAATTTTATTTAATATTTAAAATATTTATTTATATGAAATTTACAAACCATGGAAATCCAACGTTCGGAAAAATTTTAATAAAATCCTAAAATATTTATTTATGAAAACAAAATTTAACAAAACTTAAAATAATCAGAAAAAAAATTTTTCTTATTCTAGAAAAATTTTTAACAAATTCTTAAAATGAAATTTAGTAAAACCTTAAATACTAAAAATTTATTTATTTGAAATATTTTAATGAAATCCCAAAATATTTAAAATTTAAGTAAATTAATCAAAAATATAAAATCTTATATTAAATTTAAATTTTTTCTAAACCTTATGGTTTTTATTACAATTAACAAAAATGAGATTTTTTAAATTACAATTAGAAAATTATTTAAAGTTAAATAGTTCTTATAAAAAATAATTATATTTCAAATTTATTAAATTTCTTCTTATAATAATTTTTATTAATAAATATTTATTTCAATAATTAAAAAAATTATATTTTTACTTTTTAAAGTTAATTTTATTATTTAATTAAGTCAAAAATTATTTTTCAAAGTATTTATTAGATTAATGCAGAAATTTCTTGATGTTTCAAATTATTCTTATAATTAGAAGTTTATAAAAATTAATTTTAATATAGTGGCTTTAACTTTAAATTTAATAATTTAATTTAGTTAATTTATTTTGTTATTTTATTAAATTATTTAGTTTTATTTTAAATTTTTTTTTTTACTGGCTTTTACTTTTTAAATTTTTTATTTTGTATGTCTAGACCATAGATATATTAACTAATAGATAGGCACTGAAGAAAATATTTTCAGCCAATTTTGAGAAACAGCTGACTGAACCGTGCGTATGTATTGCTTTAGTTTCCTGTGCGTATGTATGCTTGAGTTTCAATTCTCTGAATGAAACTGGTTATGAAAAACTGCTTTACATTATTTTAATAAATATAAACAGCTGAGTGAACGAAAAGTATACATATTATAAAATGCATATGTATTTTTTTGACTGAATACCTTAAGATATGTAAATACATAAGAAAAAAAGAAACGACTATACCTAACTTCCCATCTATTAGTTAATATATCTATGGTCTAGACATATGACTACTATTATTTTTTTGTATTTATAATTCATATAAATTTTTTATTGAATTGCTTATTTTCTTGGATTTGCTGTGCCTAAGGCAGCCTCACCTTAGGTGTCGACGAGTAGGCTTAAATCACTTAAATCACAGCAAATCAAATAGAACAAAAAATAATTTTTAGTTTTAATTCGTTTAATAAATATTTCTTTATTTTTTTTTTTATTATAATTTTCTCCTTACAGATCAGGACATTTATCTGAATTTGTGAATAAATTGTCGTTAAATTTATGCAAATTCTTAGCAATTTCTATTTAATAAATTTTAATTTATACTTATTTCTTCTTATTCAATTTATTCGTAAATTATGGTTAAATTTACGAAAAATTTTAGCAATTCTTATTCAAAAATTCTATTTTTATTTTGTTATTTAATTTTTATCGTAAATTGTGGTTGAATTTACGATAAAAATTTTTTTGCAATTCTTATTTAAAATTTTTATTTTATTCAATTTGCTTGTATTGTGGTTAAATTTACGCAAAATATTTTTTCGATTCTTTCAAATTTATTTTTTCTTAACTATTTCTTTACTTTTTTATTAAAAAAAAAATAATAATCAACTTACATAAACATGGCGACTTGGAATTGCATTTGTAGAACCTCCTTTCCTAATCCTTTAGGTATATCAATTTCGTTTTCGGATTTTACTCCTTGATCTACTTGCTACACGTGTTGCAAAGCATTATTTCTTCGTAAACGGTACTCTTTGAAAGAAAAGATTTGTAATTTTGTGATATTTTTCATTCCAATTTTATATTATAATGTCAACTGCCACTGATAGTTTTTTTTGATTTCAAATACTCAAATTTTATGTTGAATGACAGTTTTTTTAGTCTTAATTTTTTAAATCTTAAAAAAAATTATTTTTTATTTTAAACTTTGCACTAATAGTTTTAGTTTCTTAGTCTTTAACTTTTTTATGACAAATTTGTATTTTAATGATAATTTTTTTTCATCACAAATTTTAATAATTATTTTCTTTTCTTGCCAGTAGCTATTTACTATTGGCTCCTTCAACACTAATGGTCCCGCTCGGACAGTAGTTAAAAGGCAGTATTCCAAGTAACCAAACATATTAATTTCAGGTATAAAAAGAATAATAAAAAAATTTATAGGACAAAATTTAGGTATTTTTAATACAACTTTATTCTATCGAGTTAGATTAATAATTAAATTATTTTAATATGAATTTTACATTAATTGCATTGTTCTAGCTGAATTCTGCTGCCTCAAACATATGTTGATTAAGCGTGACTTATGTTGGGAAATAATGTTGAGCTAATTTCGCAGGTTAATTTGATGATTCGACAGGATAATGATTTAATAAAAAATTTACGAAAATAAAATTTATGAAATTGCAATATGATATGTTGGACTTCGGATTTATAATTTTAACTGTTGCTAACTTATATTCAAAAAATGACATACTTAACTTATAAAAGTGGATTTTATGGATGTCAAAAAACAATTATAAAAAAATAATTAATAATTTTTATTTCAAAATTCATATTTTTATAATTAATTTATAATTAAAATTTTTTTCTAAATTTTTATTCTATTTTACATCTCCAGATACTAAAAGAAAGTTTTAATTTTTAATTATTTTATTTTGTTTTACTTATTTATTTTATTTTTTTAATTTTTATTTTTATCATTACAATAGTTACAAACTTATATTAGGTTCTTATTATTATAACATGTACATATCTAACTTATTGTAAAATTAGAAAAGTGGGTTTATATGTATATAATATATATATATTATATATAAAAGTGGGTTTTACGGATTTCAAAAAACAATTAAAAAAAAATAATTAATCATTTTGATTTCAATATTTTATATTTTTACATTTTTATAATTAAAAAATTGTTATATTAAAATGGTCACCAGCCAATTTGAAAATTTTTTTCTAGATTTTTATGCTATTTTACATCTCCCAGATACTAAAAGTAAAATTTTAATTTTTAATCTGTTTTTAGATCTCGCAGTTAATTTTATTGAAATTTTATATTAAGCACTGCGATGGATAAAAATTTTGTTGGAGTTGTCTAGGTAGTCCAATACTACAAGTTACCTACTGAGGAGTCCAGTAGTGTTTGGAAGGACGAAACACTTCAAAATTAACTTCATTTTGAAGTTATAAAAAAAAAAAAAATAAGAATGTTTATGATGGCATGAATATCATGTTTAAATGCACTCGCTCATAAATGTAAGCTTTTTCTTTCATTTATATTTTGTGTCCAACCTTAAAGGTGTTATAAAATTTTTTTGTATATTCAAAAAATTACTTACTTAACTTATAAAAGTGAGTTTTACAGATTTCAAAAAACAATTTTAAAAAAATAATTACTAATTTTTATTTCAATATTTCATATTTTTACATTTTTATAATTAAAAAAGTTTTATATAAAAATGTATGTTCCTCTTTTCAATTTTAGGATGAAAATTATGAATTTAAATTAAGTAGAATATTTTCTAATAAGTTCTCTCCCAAATTTACTCGCATATCAGATAATATGAATTTTAATGCAATTTTCCGTTTTGATGATTTTCCCAGTATTGCAAAATGTTGGTATTTGTAGGAAGTCTTTTAACATTGTCAAAGGAATTAATTTTGTCTTTTATAGAATAAACTATATTTAAATTTAAATAACGATGATTATTGACGTTCTATTTATAATTATATCACAATTTTCCTCCCCTTTCTCAATTTTTTTTATAAATTCTTCAATATCATATCAACGATCTCAGCTTATTTTACAAAAAGTACATCTTAATCTTTGCTTAGGTCGTTTCTGGAAAACGGTTGTGAGGAAAAATTGTCAAATTGATTGGATGCAAAACTTTTACGCCCCTTATTAAATTATTTTAAAAAGAAATAAAAAAAAAAAAAATTATCACTTAATAATCGTGATTTGATATATTTTTTCTTTAGAGCCAATTAAACCAATTAAATAGTGAGACTTATAATTCAACACTTATTTAAATATTCCAATAACTTTTGGCGCGCTTGTACTAAATTAATTCGAAAAAGGAAAAAATAATTTTCATAAAGTGGTTAAATGTGGCACTTGTGACAAAGGCTTCTATGTTAATAGTAAAGCTGTTTGTGGAGAGCTTTTTCATATCAGATGTGCTGACGTTTCTGAAGACTTATTTGAAAACATAAAAAGTACCAAATTACTTTGGCCCCTCAGCCAATGAATCATATGTAATAGTTGACGACGAAACAAATTCTGACAACGATGGAGCAACTTTTAACAATGATGAAAGAGGTACAAATTATGATGGGAGGGAGCTAATATCGATGAACTTTTAGCCTTTGATCTGAATAACTTCGATATCAAAAAGATGCCATTATTCATAAAAACCTTGGATACTGTAGTTGTTGATATTCGAAAATCGCAAAATTATATGGATCAACTAATAAAACATAATCTCTGTATGATCAATGAAAACAGATCGTTAACCACCTAAAAATCAAAATTAACAAACTTAAATATACAGCAGATCAACCACAGCAAAAAAAAAATATAGTATTGGCTTTATCGGTTTACCAGCCGATATTCCATACCCGACTGATTCCCTTCTTACCATTGCTAAAAAAAATTGGCGCTAATATTTAAAAAGAAGATATCTCAAAGATTACAATAATTACACCAACAATAAGCAATAGCAATGTAAACAATTCAAAAAATATTGTGTATGTGCTTGAACTACCATCCCAAAATATAAAAAATTAACTTATGGGGAAAAAAAATATACAAACAATTATTTACAACTGATGTTAACCTGGAATCGAACGGAAACAAAGAAATATTCTTCCGGCATAATTTTCAGAGTTTCAGAGTATATTGTAGTGAAGCTAAAAAATAAAAATCCTACACAACATGCAGTTTCTATGGATAAAACATGGGCAAATTCACCTTCGCCAAGCCGAACGCAGTATGAATTTTATCATACTCTGATATCATACATATTAAAAATACATTTCCTATATGTAATTAGTGTAAAACAATTATTTTTCTACATTATTATACAAACTTACATATTTTAATATGTACTTGCATTCTTTTAACTAAATTTTCTTTAATGATTTACATATTATTTAATAATAAATTGGTACGGTTTAACGTCAAAAAATGTTATCTTACACATATTAACTTTATTGATCAAAATTCTTTAACCTTACATAATACATATTTATTTAAGCTTTTACAAGTACATGTTAAACCAATTACTAACTTAATTAACTTTATTATTATTGAAAACATTACTTTTGAAAAATCTAGGTACACAACATATTGTTACACATTTATACAAGCAATAAATTATATAAAAAATCCAACATTTTAAAAATTCCAATAAAATATTATCTTTTTAACAGCTTTTATTCTTACTCGTGGTTAACGGAATCGTGAAAGTTATTTTAGACACACTTCCCGTTCAGCTAGAGACTTCAAATTTTGGACACAGTTTAGATTCCGATGACAATACATGATTATATAATAATAATGCCAAAAAACAGTAGAGAAGGTAACTTAATTAGCAAAATAAAATTTTCATACAAAGATATTACAGAGTTTTTAATAAAATTATTACAGAGTAAAATGAAAATATAAAATGTATTTGTAGAAATTTACGTTAAGAGTAATGGATTTTTTGTTTACATACGATGTAAGTATACTAAAATTCGATGATGTTGTAATACGATTCTGTAATACGATTGTATAATGTTATGTTATAATACGATTGCAATATTAGCATTAGCATTTTGTTTATATTCTCCTTTTTAAGCAAATTCTCATTCCGTACACATAATTTTATTCTTTTAATTTAAAATGTATATATATTCTTTTTACATACATATTTATAAACAAACTTATTACAAGAATATATTATAATAGCCCTTATATTTATATTTTATACAAATTGAAACTAAAATTTATTTTCATAAAGACAACAAACTTTTTTATTAAATTTAAACTACATTATTCAGAACAATTATTACTTAAACATACCCACAATTATATAGTAATTTCACAAATTTAAAAAAATTTAAATGTATACAAATTTATACATAAAAGACAAAGAATTTTCTATGGCACTTATGCTTGCATACACTTTTCTTTTTCAATTTCAAACTCAAATTTGCTAAATATAAAATACTTAAACTTAAAACAATAACAACAATTATAATAAATTTAATCAAAATTATTAATTATGATTTTTCCATTAATTATTATATTTCTTTTAATAATTTAAAAAAAAAAAAAAATTTCACAAACTATTCTAATAATATTCTTACAAAAACTAGTTATGATAATATTAAATTTGACACATTCTGTTCTTATACATAGTATATCCGTCTCGCTCTCTCGCCCACGCTATATACTAAATACGATATTATTATTGCCTCTAAGCGCTACTTGCAAATTAATTCACACTTAGTTGCTTAATAATGGATTCAGTTGATAATGTAAATATTCTGGATAATTTACAAGTCAATTATATCTCAAAGACTGAAAACAACTCAATCAACTTGACTTTTAAAATTAATTTAAATATTTTATGTTTTAATATACAAAGTCTCCGAAATAAACTGGATGAATTAAAAAAATAAATTCCTACAATATGATATTCATATTATAGTATTGACAGGAATATGGATACGTGATTCCGAAAATAAATTTTTTAATTTACCTGGGTATTCACCACACTTTGCAATATTGGGGTGTAGCAATATATGTTATGAATAAAATATCTAGTTCTATAGTTATAGTGGAAGAGTTCCAGAAATCAAATTTATTAATAGTAGAATTGTTAAAATAAAATATAAACATTATTGGTATATACAGATCACATGAAACTAAAGTAAATGATTTTCCTTTGAAAATAGAAGAAGTAAGTTCAAAATATTCAAATGCGATTTTATTAGGAGATATCAATCTAGATTTGTTAAATATAAATAATCAAGATATTATAAATTATAAAAATACTTTACTTAGCAATGGTTGTAATAAGATTTATAATAAGATTTCTGAACACTTTGCCACTAGAATAGGCAATACATCCAAAACTATTATAGACCATTTTATATCAGATATGATAAAATTTGAGTATTTTTTCTACGTTGTTAGTACCCCACTCTCAGATCATCAAAGATTCTTTATTAGTATTAACCAAAAGACAACTAAGAAAGTGCACCGAAATTCAAAACAATAATTAATTACGAGAAAATAGTAGCTAGTAATCCCTGGACAAGACTAAACTCTATAGAAAGTTTTGATAATTTTGTTTGTGAACTCACCTTGCTAATCAATGATAATACGCATACAATACCAATAAAAAAAATAGGCATAAAAATGAATGGATGACCAATGAAATTATTCAAAAAAATGAAGATACGGGAATCTTATTACAATCATAAGAAAAGATATCCCTTTGATCCTCATGTCAAAAACTTGTATGCTTTTTTTTTTTTTTTGAACTTTTATTTTATTGTGTATATATCTTGATACAAGCTTAACCTAAAAAAAAGTTTACAAAACGGTTTCATTTCAATTATTATTAACATTTAAAATAAAGTAATTTTTTTTTGTTAAGTTATGTAAATCTAATTTGACTTATATCTATCTATTTTAAATTGCTTAATTTATTTTATCTAAAGTACAAAATGCAAAAAAACTTAAAAAATCATTATTGTATCTGGTTGTTTTATTTAAAATTGCCCTAACTTAACTTAACCTACTTAGCCTACTTACCTACTTAGAACCTAAATTAGTAATCATTTGCTTGCTGTAAAGTCTCATCCAACCACCAATATCGTTTTTTAATGCATTTGTCTTTGTCCGGTATGGACATGTCATATTTTAAATTATCTCCATTAATATTGCCTGGGTCGTATTCAATTTTTTTACATGTGGCCCGTCTATTATAGTGAAATAATATAGGGACATGGCTTTGGTTTTGAATGTAACCATTTTTATCCAAAAAGATGAAATGCTCAGGGGCTATGAAGCCAGTGAGCAAAGTCTTTTTAATGTACTCCTCATTGTGGTAAAATATATGTGATATTAGACCATTTTCAGGTGTTTTTAGTGCTCTATCATAATGATCTCGAACTAATTTTATGATAAAATAATCGATTCTTATGATTTTTGCTTCCTTGTACAAGTATTTATTGGAATAATAATGCTTGTAGTCGGATTCAGGCTTTCGATGTTTGTTAATACATACTCTTATGCACTTTCATTCGAACTTACGTATTTTTTCCATTAGGCTTCCACTAATGTTGTACTATATGGGTACACCATATGTAAGTGTTGGCCTTATTAATGTTTGGTAACATATTATTTTGACCCGGTTGCTGATGTTTTTATTGTAGAACAGGTTTTTGGCAGCCATAAATGCTTTGTTACCTTTAAGAATTGTGTGTTTTATATGCTCGATATAGTTCTGATTTTGATGTAAATGAACTCCGAGATATTTGACAACTTTTCTGTTAGAAAGAGTTGAATTTGGAGATTTTATAAAAAAATTTTTCCAGTTCCTTCTAATGTCTGAACTTGTTTTGTTAACCGTATCACGAAATAATATGGTTTCATATTTATTGAAGTTCATTTTTAATATCCAAACTTTACAATAGTCCAAGACGGTATTGGACATTTTTTGTATTTTGGATTGAATGCTATTTACGGTGTCATTCGCGGAGTAAATTATTATATCATCCGCGAAAGCTTTTATTCTATCCAATAGAAATAATAAATCGGAGATATAGATCGAAAACAGGATTGGTGCGTTGACTATACCCTGTTGCAGCCCGTTTTCGATATGGAATTTTTTATATGGCGTTTTTGCCTTGTTAACAATTTCGAAGGAATTATCATATAACGTACCATGAACTATAGTGATCAAGTATTTAGGAATATTGTATTTTATAAGCTTATAAATCAAACCATCTAGCCAAACAGTATTAAAAGCTTTTTCTAAGTCAATTAGACAAGCACCTACAGCTAATTTTTTATTAATAAACCAACATATATCAGATGTAAGTTTGTTGATTGTATGTATGGCACTGCGCTTATATCTAAAACCAAATTGATTTTGTGGAATTAGATTGTTTTCGTTGACGAATTTTGTAATTTTATCGTTGATAATAGTTTCATACACTTTGCTTATGTTAGGCATTAAACTTATAGGCCTATAATTATTTGGATCAGTTGGATCTTTGCCTGGTTTCTATATTTGGAAAATACGAATTGTTAATTGCATTTAAAAATTATAACATATTTCGAAATTAGAAAATTACTTAAATTTTTTAGTACCACATTTGGTATATTATCGTTTCCTGATGAAACTTTATTTTTTAACGCTTTAAGTTTTGCCTTAATTTCTTCAAGGTTTGTGAATTTGCTATTTTCGCCGTATTGCATTGACGATTTATTTATATTGGAAAATGTGGATAAAGTTATACTATTGGATCTTAATTGTTCGAAATTAATTTTGAATTGTTGAACTTTATTTTCTACTTTAGTGTGGAATCTACTGTTTGTTGGTATATTTATTTTGTGAGTTTGCTCTAAATAAGAGCCCATAAGATTATAAATTTGACTTGAATCTTTTAAAATAAATTTGTTTGTGTTAGTTTTTTCCAAATTGTTAACGTTAATGTTATTCTGATTTAAAAGATTAATATTGTTTGAATCTATATGGAACTTCGTGATTTGGTTATATTTATTTTTTCGAAATATTTTATTGATTTGGGGAAAGATATTACTTTGTGGAGAGATATTTTGAAGGCGGTTTTTATAGAAATTACTTATTTCTATTTTAATTTGTTGTTTAATGAGTGTGTTTATATTATTAAGTAAACTTTTAAGTAGTTGAATATCTTGAGTAAAGAAATCGAGTCTTTGTTTGTAAATTTTGTGGATATCGTTTAACAGAGAGCTTTTTTTTTCAAAAGTTTAAGTTTTCGGGAGTTAAATTTATTTAAGTTATTTGTAAATTTTGTTTTAGGAATTATTTCGTTCATCGTTTGTTGAATAATTTTATTTAATTTCAGGAGATGAAAATTTATATTTTGCAACAATATGTTGCAATTATCGAAAATTTTAATATCCGTGTTAAGATATTCAGTTAAGTAATTTCGATCTAATTTTCTACGAAATCTATTCCAATTAATATTATTGAAATCGAATTTTTCTTCACATGGTAACTCTTTACTTAGAACTTGTTCATTATTAATACAGAACGGAATACAAATAGCATTATGATCACTATCAAATGGCAGAGTTGTAAGCTTGTTATAGGTTTGAGAGAAATTTACAGCTATTCTCACATCGGTAATGGCTAAATCTATGTATGAGTTTGCACGTGGTAGTGTGGGTGCGTCTGACAATTGTAGTTTCATTTTATACAGTATGTAATTTTTTTGAATCCAATTATACAATTGGGTACCACGAGTGTTGTTAACAACGTTCGACCAAGAAGTATGTTTGTCATTAAAATCGCCCGTTAATATAAAAAAATTGTTAATATTGGAAAAATTGTTTCAAGTTCTGTCAAAAAATTAGGTGAATTTCTATTTGGTGCGTAAATAGAAATTATATATAATTTTTTGTTTTGCTTTAATTGCAGGGATATGATACAAGTTTCGAAGCATGTAAATTGATCGAAAATGTAATTATTTACAATTTGGTAGTTAAGATATTTTATAATTGCTATGGCAACACCGGCACCGTCAATAGCATTTTTTCGATCTTTTCTAATAAAATCATAATTGTCTAGTGACATATAATCAGATGGTTTCAACTTTGTTTCACATATACAAATAATGTCTGGATTGTTGTTCTCTATAAAGTGCATAAGTGCATATTTTTTGCTGTATGACATAAGAGAGTTGACATTTATTGAAAGAACTTTATATGTGTTTGTTGGATTACAGTTTCTGTATGATAATGGATGGCCGTAATTTTTGCACAGTACAGAACAGCTTTTCCCTGGGATCTTCAGGCTTAATGGTACATTGCCCTGGTAGATAGTTATCACCACATTTAACACATATGGGGTCCATTTTACAGTTCGATGCAGAGTGTCCAAAACGCTGACAACGCGTGCATTGCATTATGTTCGGTTGGTGGATTCGCTCCCATTTAATAATTTGATGGTCGATGGATTTTATTCTGGATATTTCATTTATTGAGCTCTGTGGCGATGCCTGCACAATAAAATGAGGTAGGATTATGCCTATAGCAGATGTAATTTTTGTGATAAGTCTTGTTACTTTCTCAAATTTGATGACATCGTTATCATATTCTTTCAGAATTGCCAAAACCTCTTCACATGAGTAGCTGTTGCTTAAGCCTTTGAGTACAAGTGTAATTTTCTTGTCTTCTTTTGGAGTAAACGTGTAATAATTAATTCCAGATTTATCAAGAAGTTCAGAAGAAGTTTATTCAGAAGCTCAAGAAGTATCCCTTTGATCTTCATATCAAAAACTTTTATGCGAATTGTAAGAATGAAATAAAAAACCCGATTGTTAAAGCTAAAAAAATATATTATTCGAATGAAATAATTCGCGATCCTACCAACAGCAAAAGACTATGGAATATTTTCAAAAAAGCTATGTTTAATACAAATCCCACAAACCATATGTAATACTTTGTAATATAGAAAAAGGGTTAATTTAAACACAGAAGTTGTTTTATTTAACTTTATTTGTTTTACACCCTTACAGTGTAAAATTTGAAATAGTAATGTCTTCTTTTTTTGTAAAAGAAAGTCTTTTATACAATTTATTTTCTTACATTCTATTTTCTTACATTTTAAAACAATATTTATTACAAAATAGACTAAAAAAAATGATTATTATAAAAATAGATAAATATGTCAAGTATCATGCTGGAAATGCAAACCAGTATGCATTTACAAAATATTTTAGTTCAATATTGCAAAGATTAATATTTAAAAGATTGTTATGAACTAGTTTTGTTTTCCTACCAATTTTAATAGTAGTATTTTCTGGAGAATTTATTTCTATGACTTCGTAAGGCAATAGGTAACATGCAGTTAATAATGGTCAGAAGTAGATAATGGTCCTACTATATCCAAAGCAATTTTTTCAAAAGGTTTGTTAGGAGTATCTGTTATTTTCATTGGTATTTTAGTTTTTAAGCTTAATTTATTTTTCTGACATATTTCGCAAGAAGATATTTTTGATTACAGTTTGTTTCATATTTTAAAGTAAAACTTTTGTTTAAGTTTTTGTAGTGTACGATTTACACCTTGACCACCAACTGGACTATTATGATACTCTTCTAGAACTGTTTTAATTTCTTTAGGTTCGGAGAGAATAGTAATTTGGTTTTCTATTATATTAGCATAATCAGATTCATTTTGATTTGCAATATTTTCATGAATATTATCTTGATCTGAGTTTTTATTTTCTGAATTATTAAGATTTTTATCTTGCGATGCGTTGTTTTGACTGTGATTTGTTCTATTAGATTGTGCTCTAGTAATTACATTAATATTGGATATTTTTAATCTAGATAAGGCGTCTGCATTCGTATTCAAATTCTTCTAATTTTCTTCTAATTTAATACGCCAGCGCATAATTCTAGAAGTTGGATTATTTATGTTGAAGATCCAAACAAGGGGTGTGGGGTCGGTAACAACCGTAAATTTTCTACCGTAAAGGTATGGTCGAAAATAAGACGTTGCCCAAACGACTGCTAAAGCTTCCTTTTCAATAGTGGAGTAAATACGTTCGGCTTTGTTTAATGTTCTACTAACGTATGTGATTGGTAGATCCATTACTTTGTCTTATTCTAATGTTTGCTGCGATAAAACGGCATCTAAAGCTGTATCCCTTGCATCAGTTGTAAGATAAAATCCTTTCGTGAAGTTAGGATATTGTAATACTGGGTATTCGGTTATTGCTTTTTTTAAGCTTTTAAAAGATTCATCGCAAAACTCATCCCAAATAAATTTAGCATCCTTTTTCAACAATTTATTCAATGGTTGTGCTATAGCTGAGAATTTTGGTATGCGATAATATCCTATTAATTTAATTAAAATTTACGATAATATCCTATTAATCCTAGGAAAGATTTAATAGCTTTTTGATTTTGTGGCGGTTCTATATTTAAAATTGTAGTTATTTTATTTTTATCGGGTTTAATACCTTTTTCGGTTATAACATGACTAAGATATAGCACTTCTTTATGTAAAAATTTGCATTTATTAGGTTGCAGTTTTAAATTATATTTCTTTAATGCTTCAAATACTTCAATTAATTTCTTATAATGGTCAACAAGATTTTTACCATAGTATACCATCGTATACATATCATCTAGGTATACGAAACAACGGATGCCTTGAAGGCCAGTGAGAACTATATTCATAAGCCTCTGAACTATATTCATAAGCCTTCGAAATGACCATACGGTGTACTGAAAGCCGTTTTTTCACAATCCTTTTCTGCGACCCCGATTTGATGGAATCCATTTGCTAAATCTAAATTAGAAAAATATTTAGATTCACCCAATTGTCCAAGAATATCTTCAATATTTGGCAGGGGATATGAATCACTTATGGTGATTTCATTTAGCTTCCGATAATCAACCACGACGCGCCACTTTTTATTACCATTAGCATTTGGTTTTTTAGGAACGACTAATAAAGGACTGTTCCAAGAACTTTTACTATGTTGAACTATTCCTTGAGTCAACATTTCATCAATTTGTCTTTTTATCTCAGATTTGTGAATTTCGGGCAATCTATATGGTTTAACGTTAACAGCTGGTTTATCAGATTGTATGTTTATTTCATACTTAATTATTGCTGTACAGGTCAATTGATCACCTTCCAAGTAAAATAATTGATTATATTCCCTACATATATTTATAATGGATATTTTTTCCTCTGAATTAAGATGAGAGAGATCTAATTGTTTATTTAAGTTTTCTAAACGATTTTCTATTAAATTTGTAGTTTCAGTTTGTGATAACGTATAGATATTAAAATTTTTGATAGGAGTAAAATTTATTTTTAATTCTTCATTACATATTTCATATGGTTTTTCATTCACGTTTATAATACTAAGATATACGTAACTATTTTCTGGTTTTACAATTGTATTTGTTATAAATATCCCATTTTCATTTAAATTTTTAAGATTTAACACTGTAATTGATTCCTCCTGAATTATTACGGGACCGTATTTAATCAATTTTTCTGTACGTGGTGGTATTACCACAACTTTATTTTCTGTTTGAAATTTTATTGGAACTTTTAAATCATTAAAATTAAAAATTACTTGATCATTACCATAGTCGATAATTGCTTTAGTTTTATTCAAAAAATCTTCGCCAATTATACTATCTTGCGCAATTGGAAAATTAGCGGAAACTACATGAAAAAGTATAGCATATCGTTTCAGTTCATAACCAGGAACTTTGATAAATAATGTAGTAGTTCCAATTGTATTAATAGGTTCGGATGAGATACCTTTCAATTCAATGGACATGCAATCTACATATGTATTGTCATGCAAAGCATTTACTTTAATTTGGAATTTCGCTTGATTTAGAATTTTGATTTTGATTTGATTTAGAAGTCGATTTAGAATTTGCCATTTTATTCGATTTAGTATTTGATTTAGAAGTCGATTTAGAATTTGGTATTTTATTCGACTTAGTATTTGATTTAGAAGTCGATTTAGAATTTGGCATTTTATTCGATTTAGTATTTGATTTAGAAGTCGATTTAGAATCTGGCATTTTATTCGATTTAGTATTTGATTTAGAAGTCAATTTAGAATTTGGCATTTTATTCGATTTAGTATTTGATTTAGAAGTCGATTTAGAATTTGGGCGCTCTATTTTAATTGGCTTGCCTGTGTCCTGAGACCCGATGGACCAGGCTGCTGGTAGTTTTCCTCATTTGTATAAGGTTGAGAAAGGTTATTACTATTATTTTACTATTATTTTTATTTCTATTATTTACTATTATTAGTACTATTATTAGTTATTACTATTATTTTTATTTCTATTGAATGCTAATTTTTTGCATTCATATATAGTATGTCCAGGATTTTTACAGTAACGACAAATCTTTTCTTGCGTTAGTGTATTGACTCGCGGGCTAGCACTTGAGTTTGTATACCGCGGAACATTATTAAATTTTGCGGAACTATTTAGGTTAGTTACTTTATTAAAATTAGGATTAAAATTTTGACTGCTCTTTCGACAATCTCTGGTATGATATGTATTTGGAGTTCTGTTACTGTTATTATTACCATTATAATAATTCCTATTTTGATTGCTACCCTTATAATTGGTGGAAACATTTAATTTTTCCTCATTGCTCGCCAAATTTATAGATTCGTTTAATGAGGGCAACCTGGCGGTGCGAACAATTATTCTTAGGGGATCCAATAATCCATTTATAAAATTGTTCATTACTATTGACTCGTTTAATTCATATATAGCTTGCACGCCATCGGTTGTCATTGAATCTTTAACACTGGCTATATTTAATTCATCAAAAAGCCTTCCAGTTCTCTCTGAATAGTAAGTTACTGATTCTCTTGATCCTTGACTCAAGGAAAATATATCAAGTTGAATTATTTGGGTGGATCTGGTTTTTGAAAATTTCTCTATAAGGGAAGTTTTAAGTTTTTCCCAATCATCGAGTTTTTGGTACCTTATTGTGGCGTTATATGCACGCCCAGAAATTTTATAGGTAATGACTTCCAAAAAGTCTGTTAGATTTTCTTTTCTTCTTCAAACAAAATACATTTTACATGAAAAACAAAATAGCAAAGAAATTTTATATTTATTATTTTATTTTTATAAAATATAACTTTCCTCTTTTTTTTTTTTGAAAATAGTAAAAATTTATTTGTACTATTATTTATAACTATTTTTTCTTTAAATATTTAAAAAAAAATGTTTTTATTCACTTTCAAAAACTTTTCCTCTTTTTTTTTTTCTTTATATTAAAAAAATTGACTTACTTTTTTTTTAAACCGGTGAATCTTGAGATGCTCTGGCTTTCTTGATGACGCAGTGCTTTAAAACGTCATAGATGATGACTACGGTGACTGCTATACAAAATTCCTTTAAAACCTCTTCGGTGCTGTTATTCAGAGTTTGGACGATACTCTGTGCTGAACTCATTCAGTTGATTGAAAACGGCGCTCTTGGCCCCCGTTTCAAAAAAAATTTTTTTTTTACACAAAATTATGATGTTTAATGGCTCCTATTATTATTTTCACTTTTTTTTTTTTTTAAAAATATTAGTATGCTAAATAGTTTTATTCACCCATTTTTTTTTTTTATTAAAGTTATTATAAGCTATTAATTTATTATTAAAAAAAAAATATTATATAAAGATTTTAAATTAAATTTTTTTTTTTATTTATTTTTTTTTGCAGCACATCCATAGATGTACCGTATAACTATTGCATTTTTTTTTTTTTTTGAAACTTATTGACGTCTAGAACAACACATTCCAGCCCACACCTGACATATATTGGAGTGGCATATCATAATTCAATTAAAGTACTTAAGAATGATATAACTGCATTAACTAGCGAACAAAAAATAGCTGAATCATTGAATAAATTTTTGACAAATGTTACAGATGAATTAAATGTAGCTTGTAATCCAATAGATTACTTATACCTGAACCAATTTCCAAGAAATATGTACCATTGTTTTAATGTATTTCTTATAAACAATGAGGAGGTAGCAGCAGCTATTAATCGATTAAAATCACTACTGGATATGATGGCATATCTAGTAAATTTATTAAAAAAATTTCGTTCTATTTAATACCAATTCTAGTAAAATATATTAATTTATCATTTCAAACTTCGGTTTTCCCAGAATCTTTAAAACGGGCAATTTTTGTTCCATTTTTTAAAGGTGGCTGTGCAACTAATAAATCTAACTATCGTCCTATTTCCATTTTAACTGCTCTTTTAAAAATCTTTGAAATAATTATAAAAATTAGGTTAAACATCTTCCTCCGAACAAATCCGATTTCGCATAAGGATCAATTCGGTTTTGAAAAAAACTCCAACACTACTGCTGCCTGTCTAGAAGTAAATCATTTCATAACCAACAATATAGACCTTTTGGTATATTTGGAAAATTTGTTGCTTGTGTTTTCCTGGACCTTCAGAAAGCATTCGATTGTGTTGATGATGAAGTGCTCCTACATAAGCTCCTCATGATCAAATTTACGGATAATCAGATAAAATTTTTCAAGGCGCATTTGGACAACAGAAATCAAAGTGTTCGAAATAATAATTGTCTTAGTTCTGCTGCAGTAGTGAAAACAGAGTTCCATAAGGTCCTATCCTGGTTCTGGATATATTTAAGCTCTATGTCGATGATATTACCTGTCTATTATTAATAGGAAGCGTTTAACTCTATGCTGATGACGCTGTAATCAAATCTGCTGAAGATACCGAAGAATCTTTTAATCTCAATTTCTCACGATTTAAGTATTGTTGAAGAATGGCTTAATAATCATAAACTCTTATTAAATTTTAAAAAAACAAAAATTCTAACTTTTGATAATAAAATTTTTCATAATTTTAACATATTCCACAAACATTATAGCCTGGAGGTAACAAAAACATTCAACTATTTGGGATTAATTTTAGACAGCAAAAATAATTGGCAAAAGCATATTCAACATGTGAATAAGAAAATAGTCCATATATTTTTATCCTACGACGGCTTAGGAATTTCTTCTCTCGGGAAGTTCTTTATATTTTATATTCATTATATATTCTATCAAACATCACATATCTCAATTCTATCTGGAGCAGATCCACTCAGTGTGCATTAAGTAAGTTAGACATACTACATAAAAGAGCTATAAAAATAATTCACTATTATCCTGCAAGATTTCCTACAAGCAACTTATATACAGAGCAATATTTAAGTTTGTCAAATATTTGTAAAAAAGAACTTTATATAGTAGCCTACAAAATTGTTAATAATGAAATAAAGCATAATTTTATATTAAATAGAATGGTTGATATACACAATCATAACACTAGAAACAAGGCAAATTGTTATCTACAGTTTTTCAAAACCAATAAGCAAAAAAATAATTGTCTGTATAATTGTCTCAAAGTTTTTAATGAAATTACCAAATGAATTGAAAATAATAGAAAATCTCGCAAGTTTTAAAAAAAGTATAAAAGATTTCATTTTGGAATCCTAAAAGTGTAAAAATGATTATAATAACTAGTGCAAACTAAAATATTTTGTTTTTTTCCTTTTTTTTTGTTTTTTTTTTTTCTTTTTGATCTTTTGACATATAAAGATAAATTTGTTTACTTAACATAAATGTGTAGTTTTGAATTAATTTTATAAAATTATAGCGTATATAGCTATTCTGTTTTTTTTTTGTTTTTATTATTTTATTTCATAATTTTATATTTTTGTTTTCACTTTTAATAACGAGCTTTTTAAAAAATTATGAGACCAAAAGGCTGAGGCTAGGGTAGTTAAAAAATTAATTATAGCTTATTAATATCAAACATCAGTTGTATTATTATACTGTTAACTTATAATGAATGAAATTATGTATTAAATATATTATTAAATAAATTAAATAAAGAAAAAAAAAAAAAATAACAACAAAATCAATTTTGTGTTATACAAAAAGCAAATGTATAATGTATACATACTCATTATTCTATTCTTGGGAATTCGTATTCTTTTTTTTTGCTCCGCTTTTTGTATAACACAAAAATGATATTGTTGTTATTTTATTCTTTTCTTTCTTCTTCAGTATAACATTCAATGAAAAAACAATAACAAATTTGTATTATGTATTTTATGTATAAATTGCTGTAGTACGTATAACAGTGCCTAATTTATGAATTGGAACAATTTTTTTTATTCTTGATTATTTGTTGTTTTTTTTTCGGCACTTTCAACAATTTACATATAACACAAATTTGTTATTGTTTTTTCATTGTATGCTGATATGTGTATGCTGTATGCTTGTATGAAGATAAAAGAAAAGAAAAAAATAACAATAAAATCAATTTTGTGTTATACAAACAGTGAAGCAAAGAAAAAGAGTATTAGTACTTTTTTATTTTATTTTGTGGGTGCAAAATGAAAACCAATGTACTTATGTATGTATTTATGTTATTTTTTCCGCATTTGTCTAAAGGTCTAAACTCTAAAGGACCCACAAAATCAAATAAAAAAATTGTAAATTAACAAACCCGTAGTAAAAAGGATGAGAGGTTGTTTTTGTTAACATTTTGTTTAATATTTGATTTTTCATAAATCTTTAAATCTTTAAGTACATGTATGTATATCTCAAAATGAACAATATATCCGATGTTAGGTATGAGTTGTTGTTTTTCGATGAAATGTATTTGTCTAAACTGTAGCTGTCAATTATATGAATTTGAATGCAATATAAGATTTAATAACACATTAACAGGGGCCCCCAGTCACCTAATATTATTGAGTTTTTGTGCATAAATGTGTAATTATCTAATTTCTGAATAAAATCATGATTTATATTAGGCGATTTATATATAGCAACCACAATATGCATTTGAAACTTGATTAATTCGACTAAGCTTTTATATTAATTTCACGGGCTTTATTTCACATATATAAATGCTATATTGAGATAAATTTTTTTAATGATACATTTTTAAAAATACATACATCGCAACAATATAATTTAGAAAATTACAGAAAAAATCACAATTAAAAATTTATTTTTTACTTTTTAATTGAAAAAAAGCTGTCCGTTCGCCAGTCCGCACGATAACTCAAAAAATAAAAGAGCTAGGAAGCTAAATATTTTTTACGTCACGTTTGCAAAATTATTAGTTTTGTTATTTAAATAGAACTTTTTCGACTGCCGGCTTCGAGTAGCTGCCATACAACTTCTTTATTTATATGGAATTAACTCAGTATCTATTGAAGCTAGGTCTCAAATTTTGCAAAATCGTGTCAAATTACAGGCCAACAACACCTGTAAAATTTGGTTGTGCGCTTTTTAAATGTAAATAACTCAGCGTCCATTAAAGCTAGGTATCTGAAATTTTGTGAAGAGGTGTCGAGTGACATGTCAAAGTGACATGTTTTGTAAATTTTGGCTGTTCTAGAGCAAGCACTTCTGTCTTCTTGCACCTCTTGGAATTTAGTGAAGCTAGGCGTATGAAATCTTGCAAATGATGATCAAGTTTTATGGCAACAACTTCTGTAAAATTTGGTTGTGATGGTACGATGGGTTCGGGTAGCTGGCATACAACTTCTCTATTTAAATGAGAATAACTTAGTGTTTATTGAAGCTAGGTATCTGAAATTTTGTGAAGAGGTGTCGAGTTACATGCCAAAAACTTTTGTATACTTTGGTTGGTCTAGAGCAGCCGGTTCAGGCTTCTTGCATCTCTTGGAACTTAATGAAGCTAGACGTATGAAATCTTGGAAATGAAGATCAAATTTAATGGAAACAACTTCTGTAAAATTTCGTTGTGCATAAATATATTTCGGTAGTTGATCATCTTTTAAACAATTTCAGATATTTTAGTACCGACGTTAAGGTACTAAAATGTCTGAAATTGTTTAAAAGATGATCAAGTTATATAGAAACACTAGTGCACTCTTCCTGGCTTTTTTTTTTTTTAGTTTTTAAATAATGTGTGTAGGTATGTATATATTAAATTATTTATTAATCTAATAAGATATTAACCTTATAAATCGGACAAATGATTTTCAAGTTGTAGCTCTTTCAATCAAATTTGTTTGATTCCATAATTTAGTATGTACCTAATATACGTTTTTTTTATAACTAATTTCTGTAAACCAATTCTGTTATGTTATAATACGATGGCAACATTAACAATTTAGTATTTGTTAATATAATATTCTTTTTTTTTTTTTAGGCGAATTCTCATTTAAAAAATTTTTAGGCGAATTTTAATTCCGTAATCATAGTATACATAATTTTATTCTTTTCTTAAAAATGTCTGTAATTAATTCTGTAATGTAGGAAACTATTGGACTTTTGTTTTTTTTTTCTTTCAGTATTCAAGTTATCACCGTCTCATATTACAGCTAACAGTAAAATAACAGTTAACATCTCAAATTACAACACACGCATTTCTAATTCATATTCAAGTTCAAACATGTTTCGCACCAAAAATTATGTAATGCAACAAAATTTACACGGGAATAAAAACTAAATTAATTTCTCACCAAAATTTATTAAATATAAATTTTTTGTCATTTATTAATAAAATTGTCAATTTAGCATTAAATTATAAATTTAAGTATAGTCAAAGGTAATAATAAATATGTAATTTTTTTACCATTAATTAACAAAATGATCAATTAAGCAAAATTAGATGTATAAATTAAGTAAATTTCATTGTAATAAGTTAGTCTTAAGCTAACTTTGTTCTAATAAACTTTTTTTTATAAGAATTAAGATTTTTTTTCCTTAACTGGCGCCCGAGCAAATGTTTTCACGACAAAACTAATCAGTAAAAAATTAGTAAAAAGCGAAAAATATTAAAAATTAATTTTTCTAAAATATATAAAAAAATTTCGAGTTTAAAAACGAAAATTTAAATCCGGGAAAAACAATTAAAACTGTACTGTACCTAAAAAATTGTGTGAAAAATAACTAATAAGGTCCGTCGCAGAAAAGTGCATATATCGGTTATAAACGATAGTGCAATAAAAAACGAACAAAAAAGTGTTCAATAGTGACTCGATATTGTGCCATTAGTAGGGTATTGACAAGGCTAACGTCTTTACCTAAAGAGGAGAAACACAGATCATCCATCAACTAAGGAACAAAAGCATAGCAGACTCATTGGGTATAAAAAAGACATGCGAGCCCACGCCGTCGAAGCCTTCTTCTTGTAAGTTTTTAACTTCCTTATAAAACTAAGAAAATATAAAAAATAACTTGGTAAAATAATAAAATCATAAGAAAAAACCAATTAAACAAATTTTTATAATAATTAAAAAAATAAATAATATCCAATATTAAAATTAAAGAAACTTTTTAAATAATAAAATTATAAGAAAAAATCAATTAAACAAATTTTTATAACAATTAAAAAAATTAATAAGAATCCAAGAATAAAATTAAAGAAACTTTTTAAATAATAAAATTATAAGAAAAAATCAATTACACAAATTTTTATAATAATTTAAAAAATATTAATAAAAATCCAACAATAAAATTAAAGAAACTTTTTAAATAAAAAAAAAAAAAAATCATGAAATTTATCTAACTAATTATAAAAGATTACTTGTAAAAAATTAACAAAAAAATAAAATTAATTTTATTAAGATTTAAGCTCTAAAAATTTTTTTGTTTAAAAAAAAAAAAAAAAAAAAATAGAATAAATAAAAAAATCCTTTTAAACAAGTGTAATAAATTTTCTTAATAAAATTTGGGAAAAAATATTGTAAAACTAATAAAATTTTAAAAAACCATTAAAAAATAATAAAAATCATAAATAAGAAAGTAGAGCTTCAGATTTAAAATAACAAAAAAAAACAGAAGCGACAATGGCCGATCAACTTCAAAAAACCGTGGTAGAACTAACTGGTGCATTAAACGCACAGATCGAACTCATAAAACAATTACAGGCACGCATAGAACGAATGGAAAAGTCACAATAGGCTACACCATCCACATCAAATGTAACAACATCAACAAAGCCTAAAACCGAGCAAGATCTGAAGGGTATTAGTAAGTTACCAGATTTTGTCAAAGAATTGTCAACTTTCAATGGCAATCCAATACATTATACGTCAAGTGTACATAGCGTCGAAAGCATTTTAGATGAGTACAAAATAATGTCCAACAAGCCAGTATACCGTGCTATATTACAAAATATAAGACAGAAGATAAAAGGAAAAGCATATATATTTGATGAAGACTGGACAAGCATTAAAAAATGCTTATCACTATATTACGCAGATCAGCGCGACATCAGAACATTGGAACATCAATTAAGCCAAATGTATCAAGGCAAGTTTAGCATAGACGAATTTTATGCTCACGTGAATCATCAGCTTTCACTAATAATGAATAAAGTCAAGACTGAAGAGAAGAGAAATATCAAAGATGCTACTTATTCAGAAACCTCAAACGTTGCCAGAAGCATATACAACGTGTTTGGAAATCCAAAATCACAACTTCAGAAACATGTCAATTCATAGAAGAGATTACAACAATACAGTTACATCACCGATTAATCAAATATTGACGCAAAAACAATCACCTTTCCAAAATTTCAAAACAACACCTTCGGAAATCCGCAGAAGAAACAGTGTATAATAGACCAGAAGCAGCTCAACAATACGGATACCAGCCAAGGGAAGTGGACAACTCTATCCAAACTAGGCAAGTCAACTACATGAATCGACCATATAACAATAGCGGCGTAAAAAGAGAAAATTCAACAGAAGACTCCCAACGCAAACACCAACGTATATTTAACCTGGAAACACATAGTGACGAAATAACATACGAGACTACCCAGCATATGGAGATTACCAGAATCACGAAGATTACGAAGAGGAAGAAAACAACTCAAGAAATGATGAAGAAAACGGTGAACTAAATTTTATGATGGGAGCCTTTCAAGCATACCATACCTAAAATACACAAGATCAGATGGCAAAACTCTCAAACTATTGATTGACACAGGAGCGAACAAAAATTTCGTAAAAGAAGAACACGCGAAAAAAAGTATACCAACTAACAGACTTTTTAAAATAAATTCTGCAGGTGGTAGTATAATAATTGATAAAAAAATAACTAGAAAAATTTTCAAAAGTATAGGGATAAATACAGATGTAGACTTCTTTGTCCTACCAGAACTAACATCCTTTGATGGTATTATATGAGACTATATACTAAAACAATTAGGAGCTTTAATAGATCGGAAAAATAATCTCATGATAATAGCACCAAACATAAAAATACCACTAAGGAAAAACAATCAGCTCAAGTTAATAACATAGAAATAAGGGATGAACATTTACTATATGCGACAAAACAAAAGTTTAAAAAACTGGTAAAAAATTTCGAAAAACTATTTTCCTCCTATAGTTGACAAGGAAACTATTGAAACCATTGTGGAAGCAGAAATTAAAACAACCACAAGTGAACCAGTGTATGTCAAAACATACCCATATCCAGTTGCTATGAGATCAGAAGTAGACAACCAAATAAAAAAACTTCTAGAAGACGGCATTATTAGACCCTCAAAAAGCCCGAACAATGGACCAATTTGGATAGTGGAGAAAAAAATTGATGCATCAGGAATAAAAAAATACAGGATGGTATTAGATTTCAACAAACTAAATTCTATAACAGCATCAGACACTTACCCTATTCCGGACATTACAAACACAATTGCAAACTTAAATAATTCAAAATATTTTACTACAGACGACTTAACTTCAGGATTCCACCAAATAAAGTTGAGAAAAGCAGACATACAAAAAACAGCATTCTCAACTTTAAATGGAGAATACGGGTTCACAAGGCTACCTTTTGGCCTAAACGCCCCGGCAATTTTTCAACCAATGATCGATGATGTGCTTAAAGAATTCATAGGAAAAATCTGTTACGTGTACATCGATGATAGAAGGAGGAGGGGAAACCGAAGATGAACATCTAAATAATATAAAAAGAGTTTTCTTAAAATTGCAGGAGGCCAACTTACGTGTGAATTTGAGCAAAACAGAATTTCTGAAACAAGAAACCGAGTTCTTAGGATACATCATAACTTGTGAAGGAATAAAACCAAACCCGGCTAAAGTTGCAGCCATAAAAAAATATGAAAGAACCAGAGAATTTGAAGGAACTAGAAAGATTTCTAGGACTAACATCATATTATAGACGTTTTATTAAGGACTTTGCCAAAATAGCGAAGCCGCTCCCCAACTTGACAAGAGGAGAAAATGCCCAAATAAGTGCAAACCAATAAAAAAAATAAAAATAAAATTTAACAAAGTAGAACAAACAGCCTTCCAAACATTAAAAGACCTGCTTTCATCATCAGAACTACTGATTTTTCCAGATTTTAACAAGCCATTTTTATTAATCGCAGATGCATAAAGTCATGCTATAGGACCCGTACTCTCACCGGGCGAGGTAGATAAAGATAAACCAATTACTTATATTTCTAGATCCTTAAATAAAACAGAAGAGAACTATGCGACCAACGAGAGGGAAATGCTAGCCATCGTCTGGGCACTGGAAAATCTTAGAAATTATTTGTATGGAGCAAAACAAGTCAACATTCTGACAGACCACCAACCACTAACATTTGCTCTGGGAATCAAGAACAACAATGCAAAACTAAAACGCTGGAAAGCAAGATTGGAGGAGTACAAATACAAATTATTATACAAACCAGGATGCACCAATAAAGTGGCAGACGCTCAATCAAGACTACCAACGGAAATCAATTCCTTATCATCTTCAACAGAAACAGCAAGCGAAACTATTCACAGCGCAGATGAAGATAGCACTAATCTCATTCCATATGTTGAAACACCATTGAACGTATTTCGAAATCAATTAATTATCAGAGAAGGTAAAGATTACGAAGCTTTCGAAACGCCTCATCCAACATACCATCGGCATTACATCAACATACCAAACATAAATGAAGAAAGTCTAATCAAAACCTTAAAATAAAAATTACATCCGAACATAGTAAACGGTATAAAGATTCAAGAGAACTTCATCCAAATACTTCAGGATGTGTATAAGGAACATTTTGCAATTATAAGATCAGAATAACCCAAAGACTAGTACAAGATATTTGTAAAGAAGAGAATATTTTTTCAATTATCAAGGAAACTCACAAAAGAGCGCACAGAAACCACCAGGAAAACAAAGAACAAATTCTCGAAAAATATTATTTCCCAAGAATGAAGTCACTAATCAAAAAGTTCACCAAATCTTGTGAAGAATGCAATATTAGCAAGTACGACAGACATCCTAACAAACCTCAACTACAACCTACACCAATACAAGTATATCCAACAGAAATAATTCATATAGACATTATTGAAATACAGAACGAGAAATTTATTAGTTGCATAGACAAATTTTCAAAATTTCCTAAATTCAGTAAACAAACCGTAGCAAATAACAATAAAGTCACAATTACCACTACTTCAGGACGAAGAATTCATAAATCGCAGCTAAAAAATATTAACTAATATAAAATCTTAACTCTTTCAGCCTCAATTTTAGATTATGGACGATATCACAGTCATTAAACTTATACACATATAGCACTCCACTAATAGCAATTAAAGAAGGACGAGGAAAACTACTAAATGGGAATCTAAAGTTGGCTCATCTTATAAATTTAGCCGAATACAAAAAAATTATGGACACATTAGAACCAATGTTAACAACAATACATGGTAAAAGCAGTTTAAAATCTCAGATAACTCATCAGTTCAACCAAACACTTGAACTTATATCAGAACTACAAGGTCATTCAAATAGAGCTCCCCGTTCAATCAACTGGATTGGAACCGCATGGAAGTGGATAGCAGGATCAGCTGACGCCAGAGATTGGGATAAAATTGTCGAAAGTCAAAACCAAATAATAGAAAATAATAATGAACAGTACAAGGTCAACAAAATTTTAACAAAAAATGCTGAACAAATCTTGAAGGACTTCAACAAAATCGTTAAACACTTAAACAACAATTCGGAATCAATCATAGAACAAACATTATTTAATAAACTTACCATATTGAAGGAAGAAATAAAAGAGGTCCAGCTGATAACGGAATTAAAAACGTTACCCTATGCAAATGAAATAGAAGCCATAGAATACGCCAGTTCAACTATGATGGTAAAAAATTTTGCAATTCTTTACATAATATCTATTCCAAAAACAGGTGAAGATAATTACAATTATGTCATCATAAGACCATCTATAAAAGAAAACAAGCAAATCCACTTGGAACACGATGAACTTCTAACAAATCATGAGAATACATTTGGAATCACAGAGAAATGCAATTTCTTTGGGGAAACAATCATATGCAAGAGAAATCAAGTGAAGCAACTAGGAAAAAACCATTGCATGTATAAATTAAGTAAATTTCATTGTAATAAATTAGTCTTAAGCTAACTTTGTTCTAATAAACTTTTTTTTATAAGAATTAAAATTTCTTTTCATTAACTTTCATCGTCCGTCAATACTCAATTTCTTTTTGTTATTTACTTGAGCTTAATGTTAAAGAAAAAGTAAATTTGTAATTTAATAAAAATATGTATATATGTGTGAATATTTATATTTTTTTGTGTGAATTATAAAATTTGTTTAAAATATGCTTAGAAAAAAATTGGCATACAAATGCAGTTATTTAAAATCGATCGATTTTTCTTGTTTTAAAAAAAGTCTCGTTATAAAATTTAATATTTTTATGTAACTATTATTTAAAAAACTTTTACATTATTTTATATCATACTTTTTAGTTTTAAATGAAACGCATAATTTCAATTTAAATAGGTATACATACATACATGCATACATACATACATACATACATGATTACATATATATCAAGCATTAAGCATAATATTTAATCTGTAAATCATAAAAATTCGAAAGATTAAAAAAAAAAAATTAAATCCAAATTCACTTTTTTCTTTACATTTATACTCAAGTAAACCATAAACAACACAAAAAAATTGACGATGAATATTTAAAAAAGAAAATAAAAACAAAAGTTCGGTAGTTTGTTTGCTACATTACAGATTAATTACATACATATATTTTTTAAATTGTATAATAATACAAAATTATTATATTGGAAAATATTATATTGGAAAAAAACAGTTATTTATGTGTTTACCAATTGAAAATAATGAAAACAAGCAAACTATAAAAAATGTATTTGAGGTTATGTTAAGTAAAATGAAAAAACTTGTAAAAAATGAAAATAAAAATAAAAAATATTGCAATTAGAAAAAAATTGAGAAATATTATTTATTTTACTGTACTTGATCATGAATTTGAAACTTTTTTTTAATAAACAATATATTATTAATTGAAGATACTTTATAAACTTTGATAACTTTATGCTGGCGGAGAAATATTTGACTATCCTTGACCCAAAGAAATTCAAAGTTCAGTAATTCCTTGATTTTTTTTGCTTCATTATATAGCTTTGACTGTAAAGGGATGAAGTGATGTCGAAGAAATATTTGCTTGGCGTTTCCTAATCCTAGATTCAGCTTTGCAGCGTAAAGGTGAGGATATTTTCGTTTTTTTATCAGTAGTTCATTCTTTATCATGGCTGAAGTTAGTTCAACAATGTAGAGTGTATTGCTTACATCCTTATCATCACTTACTTTTTTTGTTTGAACAATTTTAGAAATATTTTTAATATCGCATGTTGCAACATTTGCACCAATTTTATTAGCGATGTTTATTACTGTGTTGGTAAGAGATTCTATTTCTGCTTTAAGTCCAGCTATAACTATGTTGTTTATATTTTTACTTTGTTGTGTTTCATCCAGTATGGATTCAAGCTTGTGCACTTTTTGTTCCAGGTAGAATGATTTATCTTCTGCTTCTTGAAGGCGAGTTTTAAGAACTTTATTTTCTTTAATGATGGTCTTATTCTGAATTGCGATATCATTCATCTTCAAGTTCTTTTCAAGTTGAAGAAGTTGAGCGATTGTTGGATTTCAATTATAACAGACCCTAGGGTTTTTAAATAATTAGCCACTTTATCCATGTTACAATTCGATAAATCAATTGCATTTAATTTGTCAGCTGCACTAACTTCAGGAATTTCAACATAATTTAGAGTCTCGGTTTCGCTATCACTTTCATCTTCTGGCAATATAACCATTGACTCGTTACTTTTGGATGGGCATTTATCACACTTCCAAAATTTTTTGCCTGTTTTAACAGCATTAAAAATTTCATTACTTACATTAGCGCATCTGACATGGTAGAAAATATTACGGAGGAACATTGAATTCCTTTTGAATTGCCAGTTATATTTTTTCCACAAACTAAACAAAATTCGGTTACTTATTTAGCTAATTTAGTGGTCATTTTTGTTCTATTGTAGTTAATTTAATTATATTAATAATAATGTAAATGAATTTAGCTTTGAAAATTTTTGTTTTTTCTTTTTTATTTTATTTTAGTTTGGCGCACTTTTCTAGTAAAGAGTTAAAAATCACAGAGCATATTATATTGTTTTTCTTTTTTCTTTCATAGTTTTGTTTTATAATTTTTTTTAAAAAATAATTAATTTATAGTTTTTTTTTTCTTAAATTAAAATTTAATTTTCTTTTTTTTCGTTTTTTAAATTTAATATTTTTTTATGATTTTTAAATTTCCGCGAAAAAGGATTATACTTTACATTTAGACGTTTTGACGTTTTTTATGACGTTCTTTTTTTTTTCTTTAGAACATATAATGAAAAAACATAGAAATGAGTATATACATATACATTATACATATTTGATATTACTATTTAGTAGTATGTACATTAAAAGTAGTATGTATGTACATGTACAAATCAGTATCTGGAAAATACCAAACGCTCTAAAAACATCTTAAACTATGAATCAATTAATAATGATGTTTTTTGGGACAAGGTCAACTCCATAACATATTTTAATGAATTTACTTCCGAACTAGGTACTTTAATTAAAAGAAACACACCATAACTATTCCGATAATTCACCAAAGAAAAGGAAAAAAATTGGATCGGGGCCTCGGTGGTCTAGTGGGTAACAGCGTATAAAATACGCTGTAAACACCGAGGGAGTGTGGGTTCGAATCCCACACACGTCGTAAGTTATTCCCCCTTACAACATTTACAGCTACGCCTGAACAGGAAAGGCTGTGTCATTTCTTCACATTTATGTGGACATTTATGTGTCATTTTTTCACATTTATGTGGACAGGAAACACAAAATGCATTAAAAAAAAAAAAAAAAATTGGATCAATGAGGAGATCATAAAATTTATAAAAATTAGGGATTCTTTTTATTAGTACCAAAAAAAAATATATAGATAATCGTCATGTTAGGGACCTGTATATTCACTACAGAAACAAAGTTAAAGTAATGATTCAACTAGTTAAGCAAAAGTTCTACCAAAATTTAATTTCACAGGACCCATTTGATTCCAAAAATTTGTGGAATATCTGCAAAAAGATAATGTTCAACAAAAGCTTCTCAGTAAATGAAAACCCAATTAAAATGCTCGAAGTTAGCGGTAGGGAAATATGTCGTGAAGAAGAAATTGCGGAATATTTCAATAACTATTTTGCGAATGTTACAAAGGAATTAAACATTTCAAATGAAGAAATGGATTATGCGTACATGAATCAGTTCACGACTAATATCGAATATGAATTTCCGTTGACAAACCCGAAAGAAGTCCTGCAAGCGTTAAACAAAATGAAATTGGCAACTGCTACAGAACATGACCATATATCTGCAAAATTTATAAAAAAATATGCAGCACGATTTGTCTCAATTCTAGTCAAATTTATAAATCTCTCATTTGAAAATTCAACATTTCCGCAGTCATTTAAAACTGCCATAATAACGCCCATTTTTAAAAGTGAGAGTAAGACATTAATTTCTAACTACCACCCAATCTCGGACCTTAATAGCTTCTCAAAGATATTTGAAACCATTATTAAAAATCGACTAAGTAAATTTATTACAGATAACAAAATACTTAGCGATGAGCAATACGGTTTTGAACAAAATTCCAACACTACAGCTGCTGCCCTAAATCTTACGCACTTCATCTCGTTAAATATTGATAAGGGAAATTATGTTGGATATATTTTTCTGGACCTACAGAAAGCGTTTGACTCTGTCAATCGTGACATTTTAATACACAAACTTTCTAAATTCAATCTTTCGGAAAACCAAATCCAACTTTTTAAATCATATATCTACCACAGAGACCAAATGGTTAAATACTTGGACCTGATCTATTTAAAATTTAAATCAATACACTTAAACTTAAAGCGATCAATTCTGATATACGCGGATGATACGGTGTTGAAATATTCCGATGTGAGCGAATTAAGAATCAAAAATGCTATCGTTGATGATTTTCTAATAATTGAAGAATGGTTAGAGAAATATAAGCTAAAATTAAACATTAAAAAAACCAAAATAATGCCTTTTAAAAATAAAGTTTTTCAAAACAGTATGTTCCAGTGTAAAGATTATACGCTAGAAGTTGTGAAAACGTATAATTACCTAAGTTTGGTTGTTGGCAGTAATTTTAAGTGGGACCTGACCACATAGCAAAAAAATTTGGCCCTTACATCTTTATATTACTAAGATTACGATCATCTTAAATCACAACACTTTATATATGATTTTTTGCTCCTATATTCTTTGTCACTTAAGCTACTTAAATCCTACCTGGGCCTCTGCTTCCCATGTTAACCTGAATTCAAAATTGACTAAATTGATTAATTTATTTTATTTTATTTTATTTTTTTTAATTTTTCTAATTCAACGTGCGCGGTTGCTTTGTTTACAATTAATTAATTTTAATTTTTTTTTGTTCTTTTCTTTCTAACAACTCCTACATGTAAACAAAGCAAAAACAATATCCTTCTCACTCCATCCCGTTGATAGATGTCAGTGTTCCAATTCTTCTCTTCTCAATAATCAATATCACCATAACTTAAACTGTAATTTTAATTTGTAATTTCTGGTGGTATTTACTTATTCTAATTTACTTTTACTTTATCATAAAAGATCTTGAGAAGAGTTTAATATTATTGTAAATTTTACTATTATTTATAATAGTGTGTGTAAATATCAACTTAATTAATCAATAACTTTTATTTGCTATAACGTGCTCTTTTTTCTTTTTTTTGTATTGCACATAAGGTTTGCTTTGTGTGTTTTTGGTTGTAACTGCGTTCAATAAGATCACTTCACAGTGTATGCTAAAAACTGTTGAACGTTTTATAAATCATTTGCACATTCAAGGCAAATATTTAATTTAATTCACAATCAAATTGTGTTGTCAAGCTCGCGGTATTCATATCGTACACATATAATTTTTATAATTTTTATTGTTTCTTTATTAATTTAAATTTTAATTTGATATTTCACTTTTTTTATCTAATTATAAATTTTAATTTGTTGATTTTTACTTATATTGTTTTTTAAGATTTTTCAAAATTACTAATTTTAATGTAGATTTCTGCAATATACGCGGTTTACAGACAAATTTCAATGCCGTCACTTGCCATTTAAATTCTAGCAAACCAGCAATTCTTGCCCTATGTGAAACTCAAGTTAACGGCCAGAATGTTAATTTTAATATTACTGGCTACACACTCGTTTCACATTTCGTGTCTAAAAGAGGTATCGCCATCTATATTAAAAATGACACAGCTTTCAACACTCTTAATAAATTTAAATGTTCTAGCCCAACTTTCCACTATGTTTGGGTAAAAATCCTTGTTAGAAAGCAAGTCATACATTTCTGTTTCTTATACAGATCACCCAACTCAAGTGAAGAGGAAACTGTTGTGGAAATTGAAAATCTCTCAAACCAGATCAATGAAATTTTGGATTCATATCGTGGAACTGAAATTTTTCTGGCGGGTGATTTCAATATTCATAATAGAGACTGGATTCACTTTTCTAGTAACACTTCTCTGAGTCAAAACTCAATTGGGAAACAAGTTGAACTATTCTCATCTCTTTTCCATCTTTCTCAACTTGTCCAAAATCCCACTAGGATACCGGATCGTACTGATCAAGAAAGCTACCTCTTGGATCTGTTCCTGACCACACACCCTGGAAAATATGTGGTTTCAGTTGGTTGCCCCCTGGGTGACTCCGACCATTGTTTGGTTAAAACAAGTTTCCGGGTAGGCCCAATTACCAATCAAAGGACTCCTCCCAGGAAATTAGTATGGCGATACAGCCATGCGAACTGGGACGGTCTTAACAGTTTTTTCAGATCCTTTGATTGATCATTGTGTCCAAAGTCCAAATCTTGGTTCAATCGCATTTACAGTGAAGCCATTTTTAAAAAGGAGGAGGCTTTTAAACTGTATCAAAGCAATAGGTCGGAGGCTCTCAGGGCAAACTATATAGTGATTCGAAACAGGTGCAAGAGAGTTATCAACAGGCAAAAATTCTTATTCAACCTAAAGTTGAAACGCAAACTTATCCACATGCCTAAGAATAGCAAATCGTTTTGGTCATTTGCAAAAAGTTTAAAAGAGGACGCTAGAGGGTCTTCTTTTGCTCCGCTTGTTGATATTAATAACATGATTGTGTCAGATTCCAAAGAGAAAGCGAACTTGTTTGGCAAGCAGTTCTCTTTCAACTCGACACTTCCTCAGTCAACTTTAAAGCCACCAACTGTTCCTAAAGTTGACTACTCTTTCGGTAAAATATACTTTAGGACAAGAGCAGTGATGAAAATCTTGAAAAATCTTGATGCAAAAAAATCAGCCGGTCCAGATGGTATCACTACCATGGTTCTTAAAAATACCTATTCAAGTATTTCAAAACCTCTGCGCAACCTTTTTTACCTTTCCTTTACTTCAGGTATTCACCCTACCCAATGGAAGGTTGCGCATGTTTTCCCAATTCCAAAAAAAAAGGTAATAAAAGCGATCCCTTTAACTACCGTCCTATTGCTATAACCTCAGTTCTTTCCAAAGTAATAGAAAAAATAGTAAACCAGAAGCTTTTGAAATATCTAGATCGTAGAGGTTTGCTTCATGACCGACAATACGGGTTCAGAGCCCGTCGTTGAACCGGCGATCTCATGACTTACCTTTGCGAAAAGTTGAATATCAGCCTTCACCATTCTGGTGAGTCTGATGTAGTGGCTCTGGATATTTCTAAAGCGTTCGACCGAGTCTGGCTTGATGCTTTATTAGCAAAATTCAAAGCGTTAGGACTAAGTGGAGTCTTTCTAAAATGGATTGGGGATTTCCTTTCGAATCGCATGATTCGGGTACTTGTCGATGGTTATTCATCTGACAATTTTATAATTATAATTTTTATAATTTTATAATTAATTTTTTGTAAGAATGAAGTAAAAAAAGAAGATAAAAAAAAGATACATTATTTTAATAATTATATAACTGTATGTATAACTGTAAACATATAACTGTATGCTTTTTGTATATTAGAATTAAGTTTTTTTAGTTTAAGAATGTTCAAATAAAATTAATAGGGAAAAAAAAAGAAATAAAATATATTTTGTTCTACGTATAAATAAATTTTAAAAGATTTTTAGCCTGTGTCTTTCGGTCATTATCTAAACGCATTTGAAACCTGGGATCAAAATATAAAGAAGAAATCAAAAAAATTTTAGCATACATGTTTTTGTTTTCTAATTGGACATTTTGATCCTACAAAGTACAAACACCTCATACACTGTAAAAATCACCCATAGTTAATTGTTGTTTCTGCAAACTTTTAAAAACATCATTAACAAGCTTAACGAGTATCATCAGTATTTTTTCAATAGTGCTCCAATTGTCATCGGTCAAGTGTAGTTCTTTAAAATCATTGGAGTATTTAATGCAAAATGACTTAAGATCTAGCAATCTTAAACACATAGTAAAGGTGGAGTTCCACCGTATGTTTTTTTTTACAATATTAATTTTCTAAAATTTTTATTTTTATTTTTGCCGAACCGAACCAAAACCAAACTAAATGAATATGGTTTTTGGTTTGGTTTAAACTACTAATTTAAAAACTGGTTTGGCTTTGCTTCACATAAACTTCGGTTCAATGGTTTTCCGATTCGATTCAAAACCGGTTTCCATCTCTGTTGCCTATTGGTAATATATCTATGATATGGTATTGTACTAGATAATACATATCTATGATATTACCCATAGATGGACAACAGAGAACATAATTTCAGTCAATTAAGGGAAACAACTAAATCGGGTTTAGTATTGCTTTAGTTTCTTCAGAAATAGTTTTCTAAAAGATGAAATAGTTTAATTTCCATTTTTTTAAAAATTTTATTTTGTTACTTTACAAGTAGTTAAAATTTTTAATAACCTTAATTAATTTTAATTTTAAAAACAAAATATATCAATTATGAAGTAATACAACTCAAAATCTCTTAAATGGAGCCGGTTATGAAAAACTACTTTACATAATCTTAGTAAATATAAACAGCTGAGTTAACGAAATGTATACATACATATTATAAAATGCATATGTATGTATTTTTCTGACTGAATAACTTAAGATAGGAAAACACTTAAGAAAAAACGAGACTACTATCTAGTCTAAAATTAGACTAGACTAGCTACATACCTTCCCATCTATTTGTAATATGTCTATAATTTTCGGCGCGGGCCCGTTGTTTTTAATAGTTCAACTTATTTAAACATTTTATTTTCGATTTTCCATACACTTTAATAATGTTCTACTAAATGGCCGTATAGAATTTCAATACTAAAACATGTTTCCGTAGTGCAATTCTTTAAGTAATTTTAAAAATAGTTTTTAAATGGAAATAAAAAGGGTTGCACAAAATATTTTCAGGTAACTTTTAATATTGCATATATTTGGAATTTATATAAAATAGCCAATTTTAAGAAAAAATTGCCGCACTTGCCGAATTCAAAAAGAGGATTACTTAAATTGTTAGTGAGAATTTGGGAAGCGGCAGCCCCATCTATAAAAAAATTCTATTTTCATATAAAAGAGTTAATATTTATGTTTTCTGATTTCATACAAGCAAAAAAATATCAAATTGATCATTGCTGTATGTTTTTATTTGCCGAATACAAAACAAAAACCGCTATGATAATAAAAAGAAAAAAATATAACAAGAATATAACAATAAAAAATTAGATTAAGTGAGCACACAATACAAAAATAATATATACTATATATATATTATGTCAACTTGAGAGCTGACAATAAATACTCAGTCATTTCATTAGTTTAGTAGGATATAAAATTAAGATTCATTATTTTCAGTTTTATTTAGGAATATGTAATACAATAAACTTATTAATAAATAAAACATTTAAAAGGAAAACTTGCCGAATTTAAATAGAGAATTGCTTAATAATTTGCATATAAAAGAGTTAAAACATTTATTTTTTTTTGATTTCATGCAAGCAAAAAATTATTCCAAAGTGATGATGTCACCATGTATTATTCCGGCAATAACAACAACAACCATAGAGGTGGTGTATGCATAATCGTGTCTAGTAATATAGAAAAATGTGTGAAAAACTTCGTTCTAGTTTCAGAACGCATGAGGATGCTAAAAATAAATGCCATGCCTCTAAACATCAATATCATCCAAGTTTTCGCTCCTACAGCTGATAAGCCTGACGAAGAAATTGAAATATTCTACTCCGCAATATAGAGCTACTTAAACTTACAAAAACTCACGAAATTAATATTATAATAATATATAACTGTAGGACCCTACGGATTGGGAAGCAGAAACCATATAGGAGACAGATTAATTCAATTCTGCCAAGAAGAAAAGTTTAAAATTGTCAATACGTGGTTCTGCCTTCCTGATCGTAGGCTATACACTTGGAAATCCCCGCAAGATAACACCAACAATATAATTCGGAATCAAATTGACTTCATTCTGATCAATAAAAGATACAGTTCATCGTTTATAAAAGTCTCCACATATCCAGGAGCAGATGTACCAAGCGATCATAATTTGCTCCTAGGTACAATGAGATACAAAAATGAACGCATCAAAATGGAGACTGCTCTAGAAATAAAAAATCAACTAGAACAAATAAATGTAGGAGATACTAATATAAATACGCTGTGGAACCAAACTAAACCCGTTTTAAACAATGTGTCTAGAGAAAAACTAGGAATAACTCGACATGAACTGAAAAAAAAATGGATGACCGCAGAAATATTAGAACTTATGCATGAGAGACGTAAATATCGCAATGATCCGAATAATTATAATTACATAAAATAATTAGATCAAAGATCAGAAATGCCAAGAATGAGTGGATGAGAAAAGAATGTGAAGCTATCGAGCGACTCGATCAACTCCATGACAATTTCAACATACATAAAAAATATAAAGAAATATCCGGAAGTTACAGTAAAAGATGCACTTCCTCTCTTACTAATAACCGAGGTCAAATTGTCATTGAAGAGGAAGAAATTCAATCAATATGGGAAGAATATATTCAAAATCTTTTCTCAGATCCCACAAGATCGGAATTCAATGAACCCAGTCTATTGGAAACAATGTCTGGTTCGCCTATAACAACCGATGAAATTTTAATGGCTATTCAAACATCAAAAAATAATAAAGCCCCAGGTCCTGACAATCTCCCAGTTGAAATTTTGAAGTTAATTGATGATACCAACATTCACATTCGAGAACATATCTTCAAGCATATTTACAATACTGGGGAATACCCAATCGACTGGTTAAAATCCACATTTATTTCTCTACCTAAGAAACAAATTGCCAAAAAATGCAGCGAACACCGTTTGATAATGCCTAATGAGCCACACTCTTAAAATATTTCTAAAAATATTACACAATAGAATCTCCAGAAAAATTGAGTCAAACATAAGTGATACCCAATTCGGATTTCGTCAAAGTCTAGGAACGCGTGAAGCTCTTTTTTGCACACAAGTACTAGTACAAAACTGTAAAAATTTAAGAAAAGATGTCTTCCTTTGCTTCATTGATTACGAAAAAGCATTCGACACAGTGCAACACGATAAATTAATGGAAATCCTGCTCAGGCTGAATCTAGTGTTATAAATTTGATATATTTATTTTTGTAATTTATTTTTATTTATTTATATTGTTTGTCTTTTCGATCTAACACTTTTTGATCATATAAATATGAGATGCTTAGATGCTCACCAAATATTGATTCAAAAAGTTCCTTTTACATATTTAAAACTATGAAGAAGGATATCGCACATCACCTGGCAATTCTGCCAAATTTTCCGTTTTCGAGGTACGGCACACCTAAATATATCCAAAATATTCCATTATTATTATCTAACATTTGCTCGCAAATATGCAAGTCAAAATACTAAACAAAACATGAGTTCCAAACCTTTTAATAAGTATTATAGTTTCCAGCATATAATACGCTAGTATATATAATTCTTATATTAAATAAAAGAACAAGTTGAGATTAGGAAATCTAATTTTATTTTAAAAAAATCTAGCCTTATATACTATTTGGATTTTTCCAAATCCAATACAAATTTTATCAAAGGTTACAAAGAATTTTATTTGGGACAAAAGAATGCAATATCTTGACCTAGAATTAATTTACAATATAATTATCATATCTACATATTACCAACCAAAATATCATCACCAAATTTACATTAATTTCATGCAATCGAATTACTCATACAGAAATCTATATCATTTAGAATATAGTACAAAATTGTAATCCGATCTTCTTTATTTGTTTTCAACAAGTGAATGCACTTGTAATTGTAAAAATACAAACAGATGTTAGCAATTGAAATTATGACCACACAAAATGTTAGGTCAGCATTATTGTTATTAAATAATAATATTTTAAAATTATTTTGGTGATCGCAGTTTTGATAATTACAGTACAGTCAAGATATAACTACATCCTTCCTTCAAAGAAAAAAAAATTTAGTTTATATTTCTTAAAATTTAAATTAAATTTTGGTATATGTTATCAAAAAAATATATATATAATTTTTAAATTTATTTATTTTAAAAAAAATTTATATTTAATTATATTTTATTTAAAATAATTTATATTTGATTGAAAAGAATTGTACATGTATTTACATTAAATGTTTTTACTTTTGTAATAATTTATAATATATATAGTTTTTGTACATTTAATTATGTTATTATTATGTAACTCTACTTTTTTATTATCTATTAGTATAGATTGGATTCTATTCGGACCATTTTGTGCAATAATTTTAAATGGTCCTTTAAAAGGATTATCTAATTTTTTCTTATTTCCTACTTTTACCATTACATAATCATTAATTTTAAAATTTGATTCATTAATATTATATTGTTTTAATTTATTATTCTCTTTATTTTTATTAAGATAATATTTTGCTTTTTCATTAGCGTTTTTTAATTTAATTTTTAATTCATTTAAATAGTCATCTAAATTATAAATGCTATGTTTATTATTTAATATTTCGCATGAAAATGTACTTATTTTACCATATACCAATTCAAATGGTGAGTAACCTGTTGTACTGTGTGGTGTTGAGTTGTAGAAGTACGTATTATAATGTAAGTATTCATGCCAAACGTCTTGTCCTTTTAAACTCATTAGATAGTCATTTAATACCCTATGATTTCGTTCAATAGAACCTAACGTTTCATGGTGGTAAGGTGTTGACGTTACTTTTTCTATATTTAGAAATTTACAAATACTTTTTAATAGAGTCAGAATATATCTATAATTGTTAGATAGTTTTATGGGAACATACAGTATCTATTGTTATAGTTTTTAATGATGTTGTGGGTGTGTCTGTAATCTCATAATTTTCTTTTGTATATTTTGTTATTTTATCTTCATTACATATTTTACAATTGTTTATATAATCTTTTATCATTTTATTCATATGTTTCCATATATATTTTTGTTTTAATTTACTTATGCATTTACTTATGCCACAGTATCCACCTTGTAATGAATCATGATTATTTTTAATTAACTTGCGCATTTCTTCTTTATTTATTACTTTTATAGGAGGATCATATAATATAATATTTAAACAATCTGTATTTTCAGTATTGTTTTGCAGCTTATTAAACATATTTTTAAATGTTTGGACGTCCATAATTTTAAATATTTCATCATTATTTGTCAAGGCCAAATTTTCTATTTTAAAATTGTTTGTTTTGAATAATAGTTTCCTCAGAATCAATTTTATCTCTGATAATGATTTTTCGCTATATTCAGCAATTATTTCATTTTTTGCAAGTATAAGTTTAATTTTATTTTCAATTTCATTATTTTTATTTTCATTTTCATATTTATTTCTCAATTCAGTAAATTTTTCATTATTATTTTTAAATTTTAATTTATGCATAAACCTTGTATCAGATATTGATGTTGCATTCCAAATGTGAAGAGGGCCCTTCTCCATACTTCTTTGTAAGGTTTTAGTGGTGGATCTACATTTATTATTTCTATCTTCATTATTATTTTCATTAATCATTTTATTGCTTCCTTCCTCCTTTTTATTTTTCATGTTTCCCGTGATTACAGATATATTATTTTTCGGTATCATTTCCATCATAGTCCATCAAAGCTACTCGTATTCTTGTAAGTTTTGATGAAGAGTTCTTATGTGTAAATAAACTTACTAATGGTCTATGGTCAGTATTTACTATAAACTTTTTACCGAAAAGATATGGTCTAAAATAGTTCATACCCCAATGAATAGCCAAAAGTTCTTTTTCAATTATAGGTTTACTTAATTCATGCTTATTTAGCGATTTACTTGCGTAAGCTATAGGTTTGTCATCTCCTAGTTTTCCTTGCGATAAAACTGCTCCATGCGATAATTTAGATAATTTGGATAACTTAGTATTGGTGGTTCTATTAACTTTTGTTTTAATTTTTCAAAAGCATTCTTACTTTCTTCGCTCCAACCAAATATTTGTTTCTTCTTTAGTAACTGATTTAGAGGTCTCGCTATTTCTGCGAAGTCTTTTATAAATCTTCTATAATAGTTGCAGAAAGCCACGAATCTTCTTACTTCATCAACATCTTTGGGCGTAGGATAATTTTTAATTGTGTCAAACTTTGCAGGATCTGTTTTTATACATTCAGAGCTTATTAGATGTCCTAAATATACAACTTCTGGTTGTATATTTGTAAATTACATTTTGACGGGTTTAGTTTCTGTCATTTGTCTTGATTTTGGATGTAAGGGAATTTGATGAAAAGAACTTGTAAATAAATATAGATAGATATATAAAAATACTTGAAAATATTTAGATTTTCCTAATTTATCCAATACGTCATCCAATCTAGTTAATGGAAACTTGTCATCCACAATTTTTTTGTTTAATGTTCTAAAATCAACAACTAATCTCCATTTATGTTCTCCTTCTTTACTTTTCTTTGGAACTATAAGTAATGATGAGTTGTACGGACTAGTAGAATTGTCAATTATGTCGTCTTCCATTAATTTAGAAACTTGTTTTTTAATTTCTTGTAATAGGACATTTGGTGTTCTATAATTTTTTATATATACTGGTGACTTGTCTATTGTAGACATCCGTTGTTCATAGAAATTATTTATTGTCAGCATCTCGTTTTCCAAATGAAAAATATTTTGAAATCTTTCACAAATATCTGATATTGTTGTTTTTGCTTTTGTATCTAAGTTGTCTATGTTTAGTTCTTTTTTAAATTTTCAAATCTTGCTTTTGACTTCATATTATTTTTAAAAGATAATATTTGGTAGTGTTTTAAAGCTAGAACTTCAACTTCAGTTGTATTTATAGTTACCGGTGTATCACTTGTATTTAGTATTTTTATGTGTTTTAATCCTTTTGCCGGAATAATTGTATTTGCTATAAATACTCCTTTTGCATTTCTTTGCCTATAATTATACTATCTTCTTTTACATCTATATCTATATTTATAATTGCTTCTGCTCGAGGTTGTACCATGATGTTGGATAGAGTTCTAGTATTTACACTCATTGGTAATACTATATCCTCTTTTTGATTAGGTATGATTAATGTGCATGTTTCGTAATCTATTTTGCATTTGTTATCATATAGAAAATCTCTACCTAAAATACCGTTAGCTGCTGTATTAATTTTTTCATCAATCACATGAAATTTATGTTTAATTATGTATTCTTCAAATTTTAATTCTACGTTTATGACACCCTTTGTCATAAAATTTTTATCTGTAATGCCATTTATTTGGCAAGTTTCATTTTCTAATACTTGATGTTCCATAATGTTGTCTTTAATTATAGATATATCTGCTCCCGTGTCTATTAATAATGTTATATATTCATTTTTATTATTTATTTTTATTATATTTGCGCGGTTATTGTCACTGCTAATTGTGCTTATCTTCTTCTGTTGAATTGGTTCTGATTGTTCCTTTGCATGTTGTTGGCATGCCCCGGGTTTCTTCGGCCGGGGCCGTTGTAGTTTCCCTGATTATTTCTGTAATTATTATAATTATTGTTGTTGTTATTATAATTGTTGTCGAAATTTTTGTTGTTGTTATTATAATTACCGTTATTATAATTACTGTTATTACAATTAAAATTATTTCTATAGTTATTATTGTTGTAGTTACGTTTGTTATTTCGGAAATTATTTCTACCTCTATAATTATTAGTTCTAAAATGCATGACATTATTTGATGGTCCATTTCAGATGCTAGTTGTATTGCTTCATTAAAACTTTTAGGTTTGGTTGCTAATATTACAATTTTGCATGTTTCATTCATGCCATTCTTGAATGTATTCAGACCTAATTGGTCATTTAATTTAATTATAATGCTTCTATGTGTTTCTCCTTGCTCTGATATTTGGAGTTCCTTTGTTTCCTTGTGTTATATTTGTTAGTTCCGCTTGGATTTTAGCTGTATTTCTGTTCGATTTAAAACTCGATGATATCGTTTCTTTAAACTTTTCTAACGTTGTAATTTCTTCTGCTATTATCAGTCTATTTTTAACTTTGTCGGAAAGTTTAGTTGCTAATAAAAATTTTACTAATTTAGTTTTCTCTGTTGCGTCTTTTAATGTATCAGCATAAAATTCTATTAGACCAAGGCTCTAAAAATTCCCAGACCTCATTAATTTCTTTATGTTTTTCTTCAATGTAAGTTGAAGTGTAAGTTCTGCTCGGGTTCTTTTTTAAAGTTCGTAATTGGCCTTTCAGTCTTTGAATTTTTTATAGTCCATAGAATGGAAAAATAAGTATTTAATTTTTTTATAATTTTTCTTAAGTAGATAATTTTTATTAAGTAGTAATTTTTTTTTTTATAAATAATATATAATATTTCTAATTTATGTAATACATTTTATTTTAATTTTTAAATGTTAAGTTTTTAATTTTAATTTTACATTACATTTGCTATAAGTTTTTAATTACATTACATTATAAAATAATTTTTATTTTTATATTTTGTTTTTTTTTTTATATAATTAATGATATTTTTTTTTTAAATTGTTGATAGACGTTGTGCACGCTTTGCTGCTTTCTTATTTACGAAATATTTTAGCACTGCATAGGCGAACAATATGATGACTGTGATTATGACTTCCTTGAAGACTTCATTTGTATTGAAATTTGCCTGTTGAACTATTGTAGAACTTGACTCGGCAGAGAAAAAACCAATTTCTTATTGTCTTTGATTTCTGCTATCGTTTTTAAAATGTCCAATCTGTTTTCCGTTGATTTGGTAAATGGTAAGCTGCTATATAATCTTTTGAGTTCTCTTCTTCTTTTGAATTTTTGTCCACCTCTACTTCTGTGTTATACCGTTGTTTTGTATTCGTCTAGTGTTATTATTTTCTTTTTAGAATTTATTTCGTCTTCCCTAATCTTTATTTCTTGTTGTACCTTCTCTATTTGTTTTACTAGTTGACCAAACCTTTGTTCCTCTGTTGTTATTTTATTATTTTTGAATTTTTCCTCTGTTGTTAGTTCCATTAAAAAAAAATTTTTTTGTACTGAGGTCTGTAGTAAACGATTCTTGTTGTTCACTGCACCAAATTCCATGTAAGTGCAGGGTCGCCATGTTATAAATTTAATCTATTTATTTTTGTAATTTATTTTTATTTATTTATATTATTTGTGTTGTCGATCTAACACTTTTTGATCATATAAATATGAGCATGCTTATATGCTCGCCAAATATTGATTCATAAAGTTCCTTTTACATATTTAAAACTGCGAAAAAGGATATCGCACATCACCTGGTAATTCTGCCAAATTTTCCGTTTTCGTGGTACGGCACACCTAAATATATCCAAAATATTCAATTATTATTATCTAGCAGTTGCTCGCAAATATGCAAGTCAAAATACTAAACAAAACATGAGTTCCAAAATTTTTAATAAATATTATAGTTTCCAGCATATAATACGCTAGATATATAATTCTTATATTAAATAAAAGAACAAGTTGAGATTAGGATTATATCCAATTTTATTTTAAAAAAATTAAGCCTTATATACTATTTGGATTTTTCCAAATCCAATACAAATTTTATCAAAGGCAATAAATTATAATAATTTATTGCTTTGTTACAAAGAATTTTATTTGGGACGAAAGAATGCAATATCTTAACCTAGAATTAATTTACAATATAATTATCATATCAACATATTACCAACCAAAATATCATCACCAAATTTACATTAATTTCATGCAATCGAATTACTCATACATTTGTTTTCAACAAGTGAATGCACTTGTAATTGTAAAAATACAAACAGATGTTAGCAATTGAAATTATGACCACAGAAAATGTTAGGTCAGCATTATTGTTATTAAATAATATTTTAAAATTATTTTGGTGATCGCAGTTTTGATAATTACAGTACAGTCAAGATATACTACACTTTACTACACTTACTATCAAAAAGATATTCAATGCATTAAAAACTTATTGGCAACAAAGAGATGAAGTCAGAACCAATGAAACAACAACTTCGGAAATTAATATACTTAGAGGAGTAAGACAGGGTTGTATTCTATCACCAATACTCTTTAACATATACTCAGAGAATATATTTGAAGAAAGTATCATTAATACTGAAATGGGGATTAAAGTTAACGGAGTTTATATCATCGACAAAATCACATACGCGGATGATACAAGCTTGATAGCTGACAATATATTAGACCTACAACATCTCGTCGAAAGAGAAAAAATCATCACAGCAAAAACTATGGTCTCAACATCAATATTGCGAAAAGTAAATTTAAGATAGTAAGTAGAGATAAAAATACACACAATAACGTTAAATTATACTGCGGTAACGAGATTGAACCTGTAGGAAACTATGCTCTTGGATACTTACTAGACAAAGATAGGGACCCCAATGAAGTTAAACGAAGAATTATGATGGTAAGGAATTCTTTTAAAAAACTAGTGACCGAAACTTGAATATCAAACTAAAACTTCGATTCGCAAAATGCTATGTGTGGTCGACGCCATCATATGGTGTCGAAACCTGGACACTAAAAGTGGATACAATAAATAAACTAGAGGCTTTCGAGATGTGGTGCTATCGTCGCTTACTTAAAATAAAATTCACAGATAGAGTCACAAACGAAGAGCTTCTTCGAAGACTAAATATAGATCGAATACTTTTAACAACAGTAAAACATCGTAAAATAGCCTACTTCGGTCATATAATGAGGAATCCAAAGTACCAAATGCTGCAAATAAGTATACAAGGTGGAATCGAAGGAAGACGCGGTGTTGGCAGAAAACAATAGTCCTGGTTACGAAACATCAAAAACTAGACCGGCATTAGAACAATTGGCGAACCAGAAAACAAAGCCAGAAACAGAGTTGAATATGCCCACCAAGCCCTACAATAAACAACAAAAAAAAAAAACCCTCCTGATATAGTCACCGTACATCCAGTCATGGATTGGCAGTAGAAGAAGAGGAAGAAAAAAATTATCAAATTGATCATTGCCGTATACGTTTACTTGTCCAATTGATACTTCCCCACCAGAAATAGAATTGCTTAAATTGTTAGCGGGATGTATAAAAAAATTAAATTTTCAATATAAAAATAACAAAATTTAAATTTTACTTGTGCTTTTTCAATATAAAAATGCCAAAATTTAAATTTTGTGTATAACATTAAAATTTCGCATTTTTATATAAAAATTACTAAAACTGTTGACATTTACGTTTAGAATCAATTAAGTTTTGAAATAAATGATAAAATATGTTTAGTTTTTCAAAAAAAGTTAAAATGAATTTCTTTACGTTTTCAATATAAAAATGTCAAAGTTTTAATTTTATGTACAAACTTAAAATTTTCTATTTAGGTAGAAATTACTAAAAATTTGGACATTTACATTGAACAATTAAATATTGAAATAAATAATAAAATATGTTTAGTTTTTCATTTAAAAAAGTTAAAATTAATGTCTACGTTTTCAACATAAAAATGGCACAATTTTAATTTCTTTAATAACTTTAAAATTTTGTATTTACATATACATACATAGATATTTCTAAAAATGTTGAAATTTATGTTTAGAAACAAATAAATATTGAAATAAATTGTAAAATATTTCTATTCATTATTATTCATTATTTTTTTTTTAATTTTTTATTTTATGTAAATTAGAATTATCAGTACTACCTAAACATTTTTTGTACAAGCCTTTCTTTTTTATCATTTGAAAATTCCACTTTGAATGTTATACGGCACGCGCCATTTATAATGGTTAATTGAAGTCGATTTAGGTGGTCCTATTTTAGGAGGTCAGAGCCACGTGACCCCTTATTTTCATCACAGATCTAAACTTGACTTTAGCCAAAATGAAATACGTAGTTTATGAATTTTATTACTTAGTTGTTACTTTACGAGTTGCTAATATTTTTAATAACTTTAATTGAGTTTAAAAAATAAAATAAAAACAAAATATATCAATTATGTATTAAGTAATATAAAAAATTAAAATCTCTTAAATGAAACTGCTTTACATTATTTTCATAAATACAACCAGCTGAGTAAAGGAAATATGTATGATATATATATGATATATATATATACATATATATGATAGCATTAGCATTTTTTTGACTGAATGCCTTAAGAAGTTAAGATAGGAAAACACATAAGAAAAGAAACGACAATACCTTCCTTCCCATCTGTTAGTAACGTTAGTAATAAATATATCTATGATTTATATTATAGTTAAGTAGAAAATGTACTACATTACAAGTGAAGTGTCATCACTGCTACAAATGTCAGACATTTGACAACAAAATTTTCGTATGTAAAGTTATTTTATTAGTTATTACTACAATCCTGCAGTACATTTACATATAAGCACTTTGTTCTTAAAAAACAATTGCTATATTTTAGTTATATTTACTTTTTTTTTAATAAATAAGAATGCCTGTACCAGGAGTTTACGGAAGCCAACAAGGCCCAACTTGTTTCGACAAAATTAAGATGGGATTTACAATAGGTTTCTGTGTTGGAATGGCTAGTGGAGCCCTTTTTGGTGGTTTTTCCGCGTTAAGGTAATTTTAAAAGAAAAACTAGTAAATTTTTCATGAACTTTATAATAATGTAATTTTTACATAACATAGTATTTATGCTTAAATAACATGTATTTTATTCAAAACTATTGCAGGTATGGTTTGCGAGGAAGAGAATTAATTAATAATGTTGGCAAAGTAATGGTACAAGGTGGTGGTACATTTGGGACTTTTATGGCTATTGGTATATTGTCCTAAATAATTGTTTTTAAATTGAACTCATTTTAATTTGTTAATAGGTACTGGAATTCGATGTTAGCTTAATTTATTCTTAAACAGGTTGCTAGAAAGCAAAATTTAAACAGAAACAGATTTCGTCAATTCGTATATTCAATAAAATGTAATTAATTTCATAATTTTAGTAAATACATGGTTTGCCCAAAGACTATTTTCTTTTCAAATTGTATTTTTTTTTTTTCATACACCCATTATTTATATTTTTAATCATTTCTATGATTAATTAAAAAAATATACATCAAAATAAAATTTTATAATTTTTTAGAAATAGAAAAAAAAACTTACCATTCAGCTTAGATTCAACAATCAACCCATCAAGTGGGTGTGTATTAGCAAATTCACCAAGCTTTTCTCCAAATGAAAGATGTGTTATAGTATGATCTATGTTTACATCAGTGTACCGAAAATCATGTACATGAAACTGGCTAATAGAAAAACTTGCACCAGGAGCAATATGGAAACTTCCGGACATTCGATTTACTTCGATAAATCCTTTTACCTAGTAAAATCATATCAATATAAAAAGCATATTTTGAAAATGAAAAATATCTACTTGACAGCCTTCTTTAGTAGGACTTGCTTTTCCAGGGTACGTTTCTGCACCTTTACATTGTTTTATTTTATCAACTTGAACTGACCATTTCCTCCCCATGTAGGCATCCATGACTGCTTCGCATGAATTACAACAATGAGTTTTATTATATTCCGCACCATAACAACTACCGCATGTTTGATTGGCTTTATTTATAAGTAATGTTTCTACAATTTCCCTAATTGGTTTTTCTTTTAAGATAGGATTGCCATGCAAATCTAAACGTATTTTAAAAATATTATGCTCTATTCTTAAATGTTGATTGCCAGAAGAATCCATTGCATCTAATGATAAAAAGTTACATCCAATACTATGAATTTTAAGATCTACATTAATGCGGAGTTTATCTCTTCTTGTAGTATCTACAAACAACTCCTCAGTTATACCTGGTACAATATAGTTGCAAAACTCGCAATACATCAAAATAATAATTACTAAAGAACTAATAATGGTAATACCAGCTCCACTTAATGTTTTTATACTAATATTTTCCAAAGTTCTTGGATATGCATCAACTTTTTTTAACATTTTTAATAAAGTCATATTAGTGCAATTCAAATATAAAAATTATTTAAAGTAAATATTATCAACAATGTTTACTGTTTTTCTTGTCAACAATTAAACAATCGTCTTGTTACGAAAAAAACAGAATCCTTTAGTTTAACCCTTTATGCATACTATATCATATATGATATGCTTTTATTTTGTTTTCTATAAAAATATACTTACCGTCTACAGAACTCTGGTATAAAAAAATTGAAGCTTTTATGTACACTTATTTGAATATAATATTTATTTGAATATGTTAAAAAATTGGCGGGAAAAGCTAGATTATAGTATACGCTTTCAAGTGAATTAGTGTTTATTAAAACATTGCTTCGTTTTTTATCTTATTTAATTATTATTTGGCCAGGAAAATTTTTTAAATTTATTGATTTTTGCGAGGAATATATCGGTAAATAAAATTTGAATAGTTTTTATATAAATTTTCAATATAACTATATAAATAGTAAATAAAATATATCATATTATATATGATATATAATGCATTATTTCTTATAAAAATTTGAATATCATATATGATATGTATATCATATCTGATACATCATGCAATAACAGAAACTAATTTGTACAGATAATTTTTTGTAATAATGGCAAATGGAAACTTAACAAATAAGGAAATTGAGTCAATAATCAATAACTGGGATAAGAGTGAAGATGAATTTGGTAGCGAAGATGATTGTGGCGATATCTATCAAGGAGTATATATTGAGAGACAAACAGAACGTGCTGAATCCGTAGTTGTATCTCAAGATATAGCTGAAGAAGCAGAACTCTTTGATATAGAATCTATGCCAATAATTTTTGATTTTACTAATAATACCAATGCCAATAATCATAATAATGGCGACTATAATAATAATTTGGCGCGAGAAAATTTAAAGCAAATTAAGAATCATTACGCGAAAATAATATAGAAACATGAAATATTCCAACCCAGAACATTTAATTTTAAAGGTTCTGAAAGTTTACCAAGTAGAATAACTGATTTAGATTCACCTCTTTCGTTTTTCAATTATTTATTTTCTGAAAATATTTTTTTGACATATAGTTTATCAAACTAATTTGTATTCAGTGCAAAATAATCCTAATAACAATTTTTTCGTGACTATAGCAGATATAAAAAAATTTATTGGAATAATTTTGTTAACATCTCTTATTCAAATTCCTAATATTAGAAGGTATTGGAATCAAATATTAGGAAACGAAATTATTCAAAGAACTATGCCTATTAACAAATATGAAAAAATTAGAAAATATTTCCATTTAAATGATAATTCTAAATTGCTTTCGAGAATGTACCCTTTACATGATCGAATTCACAAAATTCGTCCACTTGTTGAAATGTTGCTTAAAAATTTTAAAAGCATACCGTACGAAAAATATATGTGTGTTGATGAGCAAATGTGCTCCACAAAAGCACGAAGCTACATGAAGCAATACATGCCTGCTAAGCCACAAAGTTGGGGCTATAAGCTTTTCGTGTTATGCAGAATATCAGGTTTCGCATACAATTTTGAGATATACACTGGCCAGGAGAACGATGAACGTTTCAGGCATGAAACTGAAAAAAACTTAGGAGCAAGTTCAAATGTAGTAATTCGTTTAACAAGAAACATACCGTCAAATTTGAATTATAAATTATTTTATGACAATTACTATACTTCTATTCCGCTAATGGCAGAATTATACAAAAAAGAAATTTTAAGTCTCGAAACTGTTCGTAAAAACAGGCTTCCAAATTGTAAGCTGCTAGATGATAAACTAGTTTTATTCTTATATTATTAAATTCACTTTCACTTCTAAATTATTTTCGCAGAACAGCTCATATTCAAAAGCATGGTAATAATGGTAAAATTTTATCATTATTTGATTTCAAAACGAAAGTAGCTGAATCTTTATGCCGAATAGGTGAAAGTACGAGTAGAAAACCTGGGCGACCATCAACCAATATGGATAAGGAAATTGATTTAAAAAGAAGAAAAACTTCAGCATCCCACATATCACCAAAAGACGTTCGTGTTGACGTCATCAATCATTTTCCTCTTTGGACTTCAAAAAGGCTAGCCTGCAAACTTCCAGGATGTGCTAAATTAAGCTATGTAAAATGTGAAAAATGTGATGTTACTATATGCTTTAACAAAGACAGAAACTGCTTTGCAATTTTTTATCAAAAATGATTTTGTTATTATTAGTTATGAACAAAATGAACCTATTTAGTTTATATATCAATTTATAATATTTTAATTTATTTACCTATATTGTTTTTATTTTGTTATTGTCTGAAGTGATATTTAATTTTGATTCATTTTATTTTATTTATTATAGTTTATGTTTAAAGTGTGTTTAAGTTTTTTATTTTAAAATGAGACTGAAATATAATTTGAAGTATTATATTAAATATTAAATATGTATTAAAAAAAATTTTTTCCTTAATGCATGGTATATCATATATGATATGTATGAAAAATCCAAATTTTCCAAGGTTTTCACAATTTCCCTGAATTTATATATAACATTTTCGTCACAATATCGAACGATTAATGAAAAAAAATTTGTTCATCCAAAAAAAAAACTCATGCAACGAAGGGTTAAAATAAATAAATCTCTAAACTTGTAAGTGCTTTTCACGCCACGGTGTAGAATTTTCGGAAAGCTTTATTATGTGATGAAAATAACGAGTGCGATTCATTTCTACTCTCTGGTGTTTGGTTAACACTAAAGTATTTTTCACGCCGCGGTTCAGAATTTTAGGAAAGCTTTATTATCTGATAAAACTAACGAGTGCAATTCGTGCTTGGTTAACACTATGACAGATAATTGTCATTTCGAAATGGCGGAGTAGAGTAAAATAAACAATCTGACGTCACAAATATCGTTTCGAAACACCAGAATCGGGTTAATAAAGTTAATTCTTTTAATCCATAGATATATTAACTAATAGATAGGCAGTGAAGAAAATATTTTCAGCCAATTTTGAGAAACAGCTGAGTGAACCGTGCGTATGTATTGCTTTAGTTTCCTCAGAAATAGGTTCCTAAATAATTTCATTTCTAATTTTTAAAAAAATTTTATCACTTATTTCGTTACTTTACAAGTAGTTAAACTTTTGAATAATCTTAATTAAATTAAATTTTAATTTTAAAAACAAAATATATTAATTATTAAGTAATATAAAAACTTATCTCTGAATGAAACTGGTTATGGAAAACTGCTTTACATTATTTTAATAAATATAAACAGCTGAGTGAACGAAATGTATACATATTATAAAATGCATATGTATTTTTTTTGACTGAATAACTTAAGATAGGTAAATACATAAGAAAAAAAACGACTATACTAACTTCCCATCTATTAGTTAATATATCTATGTTTTAATACTACTCGTGAGGAGGATTAAGGAGTTTTACAAATGGCAAAGACTTGAAATGTCATTTTTGTTTTGTCTTTTTTATGAAACGCCATTTTTTAATAATTTTATTTTATTTTTGGAATTTGCTTATTAATTGCTTATATAACAAACTTCGTAAAGTATATTTATTATATAATTATATAATTTAATTAATAAATAAGAATGAACACTTTTACTGCAGAAATTATTAATATATTTACCATTTGGTCATTAATAATAACCAAATCTTGGTTAGGAATAGCAGAAATGGTAGTAAATAAAAAGCAAAAAGTGTTATTAATTTCTAAAAACCAAACTATTATAATATTTCACATTGCAGCATTATTGTATGTATTTTTGAATGATGTGAAACTCATTGCTGCTGTTTGGAGTAAATTCATTTGTAAATAAAATTACTTATATTTACTTGTTTATTATTCCCGTCTGATTTTGACAGTTCAAATTCAAATTAACCCTACATAATTGTTTCCAAATGGCAGAGTAAAATTAACTCTGCTGTGAGTAAGGTTGTTTATTATTCCCATCTGATTTTGACAGTTCAAATTCAAATTGATTTGAAATCACCCCAAGATCGTATTTCGAGTTATTTCGTAAAAAGATGACCGTATTTTTGGTATACCATCAAATAACATACAAAAACAAAAAATATTTTTTTCATTCATTCAGTTCATAATTCATTTTCTTCGAACTGATTTTTTTTTTCTCTAAAAATTAATTTTATATTGTTACATACATACATACATACATACATACATATTTATCTATACATCGCAAACAAATGTTCTTATAATTTTAAAATGTAATTTTATTAAGATCTCATAAAGAATAACTCTACACAACACCATAACAACACATAGATAATATTTGAAGACCAACAAAATTTTATTATAATATTGCAAGTGTGATATAAATAATTGTAACGGAGATCTATTTGTTTTTATTTTTTTCTTTTTTGTTTAGAAGAATATTTTTTCTAAAAAATAAAAATTATTTTTGGATGGAATATTAAAATTTTCAAAAAGTGAAGCAAATTCTCATACATTTACAAAACATTACTACATCGACAATATTCAGTGTCGTTACTACCAATTTTTCAAAAGAGCATTGCTTACTGAATATATTTTTTGAGTTTCAGGAGCAGCACTTTTAATATTCTGAAAACATAATTTTCATTCTTATTCGAACTGTAAATATAAAAATAATATCATATTATTTATGTTTTATATTTTTTACATTAAAAATTTTATGTTAAATTGGATTAAAAATTAAAATTATGTTACTTATTTTACTAAATTACATACTCTTATTATCTCGAATTATTAAATTAATAATGAAAACTTTTTCCTAAAAGAAAATTAAAATTTTATATTAATTTGTATTAAGAATTAAAATTATGTTATTTATTTTAATATACATATTTACATACCCTTAAATAACGTAATTCTAAATAACTTGTTTCTAATAAAACATTTATCAGATATTTTTTTTTTCAATAAAGAAAAATCTTATCGATAAATATATTAAGGGTATTCACGAGTTGGTGCAAAGTGGTCTTGCACAAGTGCAAAATTTTGCACCATAGCATATTTAAATTTTTTGACAATTAAAGTGCGGAATTTGTTGTTGTTTTCGTGTATAAAAAAGTGCGAAATTTTGCAAGACTATGCAAGACCTAAACCCTATTCCATATTTGTGCAAGACCATTGCAAAGTTTGTTTATATATTTTTTGTAAGCGCTATATTAGATAAAAATTGAAAAAATGCCTAAAAAAAGTGGAGAAAAAAATTATTTCTGATTATTTATTAAGTCAAGCATATGAAGATATACAAATATCTGAAAGTTTTGGTAAGCATATTAAATTTTTATGTAAACAAAACAAGCACATCAACGATATTTGACAGTTCAATAAAAATTCATGCTAGGGTTGTTCACGAGTTGGTGCAAATATGTGCTAGGGTGCAAAAAAAATTTACACTTTTGCACCAACTCGTGAATACCCTTATTATTATAATTGATTTTATTAATAAACTATAATGATTATTTTCAAAAATATGTTTAGAAATTTCAGGAAATAAATTACGATTAGTTAAATTTTTTTTGTACAATTATAGCAATGCTATCGAAATATTTTTTATTAAGTAATGTTTGGTTGGAATCTAAATAGTTTATCTTTTGTCTTATTTCTTTTTCGAACAAACGAATAAACTTTTGGAGATAAAAAATTTAGATTCAAAGCAAACTTTTGAAGCTCAGGAGAATAGTTTTTCGGTAGTAATTTATTATGTCTTAATTTTGACATTTTAAAATTAATTTAATAGGTCCTGAAATTTCATTTAACATAGCTAATATTTGATCTGAAATTAATTTTTTATTTTTTAATGATTTAACAATATCTTCAAATTTTTTTAATTTTTCTTCTATTGTTTTGTTGTAATGTTTTAATTTTCCTATCCTTATTTTTAATAGTTTCTCTCAAAAGCCGTAATTCTTTAAACTTTTTCGTTTTTGGACTACAAAGAATAGATTCTTGTGATGTTGTGACTATTGTTCGGTTTAAAGAATTTTTCGAATTTTTGTTATTGTTAATTTCATGATCATATGAGCTAACAGTTGAAGGGATCGGAAACTCTACCTAGAAAAGCCAATTTAATACAATATAACGTACAAGCAATTCTATTTTAATATTTATTTATTTTATAATTTTCATAATATAAAAATCCATGTTATGCGATTTAATTAAAATCAAGCTGAAAATGAACATGTCAATTTTATCAAAAGCAAGCTGGTCACGTGAGGAAGGTGTTAACTGCAAAACACTTGATATCAGCTATACGTTTATCACGTGATTCATTGGTAGATAATTGTAAATGGTTCTAATCCATTTAAAACTTATTGCATAATGCGAATGTGTGCACATCAATGTCTGAACATCAATTTGAATACTAACACACTTACTTCTTTGACAAGTAGTTCATTATTTCGAAAAACTTTGGGTATAGCGAGTGGAAAAAGTTGCTTCCTAGATCCTAAAGTAAGAATGCCCTAAGATAAAAAATGTTCTGAACATACAATGGAACTGCTTTTTGGTTGCCGATTATTCTTTCCAATTGCTACTATCCACTTTGATTTAAGCCCTTCATTCTTGAGAAATCTTTAAATCAAAAGAATAAACTATTAAATTTTTGTTGGGAATTATAAATTTATATATTAAAAAAAAGAATTTAATTAAATATTTAAAAAATGAAAATATGAACAAAGTTTACATTTTTATAATAGCACACGTCACTGATACAAACATTTTTTCATCATGGCTTTTGTCAAAATTGTAATTTTTTTTGCATATAAAATAGCATGATTTGTAAATTATTTAGGTTTTACACATTGTATTATTAATTTTACAATTTTTTTATTATGATTTACACTTACCTGTGAAACAATAATCCTATTTTTCGATATTTTCCAGCATTTTCGCATCCTTCCACAGAACATTTCACTTTAAGGTTTTTTTTAATGAAGTTTTTTAACACAAATTTATAAACTTATTTATAATTAAAGCAAAAATGAATCTACAACGCTAGTTTAAATTAAATAAAACTTAAATTACTATATAAGATTTGAATTTTAAAATATTTGATTGCTAAAGATTGTAAATTGTAAACAAAAAAATTTATTTTGTAATGGAAATTCAAATTTTTTTTGACAATTAAAGTTCATTGATTTGGCTTCACTAATTTTTATATACGTATACAGAATTTTCTATTCCTTATACTCTGTATTCTAAGGTATAGTAAGATCAAATTTATTGAATGTATTAAGGCTGGTTTTCATTAGACCGATATATCCACGAAAATGTTAGAGCATAGGCAGAACATACAAAAATGATATGTGTTTGTAAAAGATTAAGCTAAAAAAAATATTCATGAAACATTTGAAAATATCCAAGAAAGTATCCATAAATATCCACGAATTAGATATGTATGCAAAAATTGTACCTACATATATCTTACAAAAAAATTTCTACTACCATGACATTTAAATTGTGAAGTGTCAAAAAAATAAACAAATGTTTAAATTTTATTTTTTAGTGAGAAACTATATTAAAATGATTATTTTATGAGTATAAAAATATTATTAATAAACTATGTACATAGTATTAATATACATATATTATTTTTAACAACTTTATAAATAAAATTTTTTAAATATTTAACTAAATATGAATATAAATATTAATAAATTAGGTTATGTACAATTTTAACTGTCAAAGTGTTGCTGTAATATTTTTTAATAATATAATTTTGTTTTCTTTTCCACTACTAGTGCACTATATTTTTCTCTTTCTAAAGTTGCGATGAAAACTAGCCTCTATGACTATAGATAGATATGTAATTCTTTCTATATAGCAGCTGTCGTAAAAGTATTTTTTGTTATTGAATAAGGTAGCTACATACATATAGTTAGTCATATTAAAAAACAGAATTTAATAATTTTCAAAATTAAGAAGGTATTTTTGAAAAGAAAAACATTTAGCACTAAGGGGTTAAACAACTTACCATATCTTTACAAAAAAAATTTAATTAAGAAGAAACAACTACATGAACAACAAAAAGTTATTTTAATGCACGATATTTATAACAACGCTTTTATACTTACAAGCCGGAACATTCAACAAAAACTTTGAAAAAAGGTTATTTGTGTACAAAATAAATTGAGTGTCTTTTTTTTGTAATTAGATTTTCCCCATTTAATTAAATCTCTTAGAAATACATTAATGGATTCCGATTTAAAACCTCAGGTGGTATTATAAGCTTTAAGATTCTCATAGAATTATGGGAAGTTCAAATAAATTGTAAAACTATGAAAACTATAAAAAATGAGAGTTAAATTAGCAACACGAATAGTCTGGGTTTAAAAGTATTGCTAAAGAGGTTGCAAAAATTTTGTACATATTAGTGTTTGATAAACTTTTTGATTGTCTCAACAGTGGATCATTATATTCTGATAATAAATATCGATCTGATATTAAACTAAATAGCTTGTAGCTTGAATTTTTAAAATATTGTAAGATTGACTAAAAAGAAAAAATATATTTTTAGAGGGAATGAAAATAACTTTAAATTTATATTAATATATACACATTTTTTCATATTTTATACTTTTACAATAATAATTCTTGTACCTATAGTTGGGTTATGAAAAAAATAAAATTGATTGATAAAAAACCGACGTTGTCTTTTTTTAAGAAGTCGAAAAAGTTATACCTACGAAGAAATATATACAAATGTACATACAACAATTGACATACAAACAAAAAAAAAAGAAAAACTAAAATAAAAATAAACTAAAATACGATCAACTTAATTTTACGAAATTAAAAAAACTGTCTAACTTTTTTCTTCCATGAATACTCTATGTATATAGTTACTTTATGATTTTACTCTACTCGAAGTTAGAAACGAAACGCATTCCTGTGATACATAGCTAAGTTTTGTTATGATAGGTGGCATCTGTTGAGTTGAGACAAAGCTATATACAAAGACTATATAAAAGGTGGGCCAAAAGTCACCATGTAATTTAAAAATTTAATAACTTTTTCGTTTTTTTTTATTTTTTTTTTCAATCTTTAACAATCTTTAATTGTAGTTTTTATTTTTTTTTCTCTTTATATTGTTAATATTAATTTTAAGTAATATTTTGATTTTGTCACCTGCTTGAATTAAGCTTGTAATGAAATAAATAAATAAATGTCAAAACGCAAGCGAAAAAATATAATTCAAAAAGCTTAAAAGTAATTTTATTAAATATTAAGTTAAAATTAGTTCAAAGCTAAATTTTTGATATGCTGTAGGATATTTTTAGAAACTATTTCATAATGAAAATTGTTAAAAATGGGAATTTTTTCGAAAACAAAAACAAAATAATAAAAAAAAAAGGTTTTTAAAATGAAATTTTACTCTGATTTGTTTGAGTTTGCACTAATACATTCAAAGCTTTGGATATTACGGGCTTGCATTATTGTTGGCTCTGGATGAGATCTATAAAATTACATTTTAAAATTATAAGAACATTTGTTTGTGATGCATAAATAGATATGTATGTATATAGTTTTATCAATGAATAACACTTCTTAGTTATATTCAAAGAATAATTTTAAAGATAAAAAACTTCTTTATTCGTTGAGTTGTTCTTACAAACTGAACTTAAAATTATTTACAGCTATTCAAATAAAAATATGCTACGCAAGCAATCTGCATATCTGCATAGCAATCTGCAAAAATAATAAATACAAATATAAAACAACTTGATTAGAATCATACGATTATAATCGAGTTGTTTTTGCAATTCAGCGTTTACGAAATTTGATAGTTTAATAAAATAATAAAGTACAGTTTGTACAAATAATAAAAGAATCTAATTATGCAATTTGCTTATGTAACACCTCCATCCCTAAGAAATTTTGGTCTCCAAAATTTATATTTAAAAAAGTACTCGTTTCGAGTTCCTTTTGTTTTACATTTGTTTGTTACATTTATTTTAATATTTTTATTTAGTTTTGATTTTTTATAACAGTAACTTGTTATAATAATTATAATTACAATTAGGATTTTAGTTGTTTGTAACGTGTAAGAGTTAACATTTGGTTTATATTCTAAGTATTCAATAGCTTTCAAATTTTCAATTTGATTTACATGGATTTGTTTTAATGTGAAATTATTTATGATTTTTGTTATATTTAATTCATTTACAATATTGGTATGATAGGTATATTTTTATATTTTTCAACTTTGTTAGAAAATTCACTATTTTTAATATTCAAATTACAATTGCTAAATTTATTCAAATTATTTCCCTTAACAATTATTCCTTGGTTAATACAATTTTGTACAATTTTTGTTTTTTCTAAATTTAAAGTTACGATTAATTCATCGTTAATTTTTTCTAGAGATTCTAGCTCATTTATTTTAAAGTTGCATATATTGTTTTCTTTTACTAAGTTTTTTTATACAATTGTTATTTGGGAATGGTAGGTTTTTCCTCAACAGATTATTTTTATTGTTATGTTCAAATATTTCTTTATCTTTTAAAATAATATTTAGTATAGGTGTGTCTAATAGCAAATGCTTATCGTTTGGAAATGGTATACTAAAGCTTTAAAATAAGTTTCAATAGTAAAGTTTGGAATGAATAGGACAATTATTATAAGGCCGTCCTTAAGTAGAATAGTACTTTTTATGTATGGCATCTCTTCGATATTTAGGTTGTATTTTTGAATTTCATCGTCTGTAAGTATGTCATGTTATATCTTTAATTTGTTGTAAATGATTGTTAATTGAAGTCACTTGTGCCAAAAGTTGAAGTATGAGAGGGGTTTGGTTTTTGATTTTATTAAGGTATTGATTAATTTCCAGTTGTTGGTTATTCCCGTGTTCGGTTATTGTGTGAATATTTTTCTCGAAATTTTTGTTAATAATTATTTGGTCGTTAATTCTATTAGTTATTGTCTGGTGTTAAAATTTAAATTATATAATTGCTTAAATATTTGTTCCGAGTCATCGTTATCCATTGTGCCTGTCAAGAATTTCATTGTTGTCCCCAGGGCGTTAATCAGTCCATGTTTATTTCTAATTCTCCCATCAAGTTTAGGTATTAGTGAGTTCAGCGTGTGTTGTAGGATTTAAGAAGTCTACCTAGAAAGAGACTTCTATATTTTCGGTTGGTAATAAAAAAATAAATAATGAAAAATTAATGATGATAAAATGTCAAATCCTTGGTTACAATAAAATCGTGATAAAATATGTATTACGTTTTATTGGAATTGAAATTTCCGTTTTTGTTGCTTTTTGCAGTATTTAATTTTTCTTTTATTGTTCGTATCGATTATAATATGTTTGTCGTCTAGTTTAAAATTTTTAGAATTTTATATTTAGGTTTACATTTAGCTACATCTCTGTTGACAACAATATATTTTGTATGTAGATTTTCGTTCAATGTTTTGTTTTTATTTAGATTTGCTCATTTTTCTCATTCTCTTTTTTTCTTCAAATTTTTTTGCTAAAATTTCAATTTCTTCCTTTGGGATGTTTTTATTTAAGAAATCTATTGGTCTTCGTTTACTAGTAGAGTGAATTGTTCTGTTGTATGTCATGATAATTTTGTCATTTAAATCATCAATTTCGTCTGTTTTGTCAATTTCTAGAATTCTAATATGTTCATGAAGTCTACCGTGTAACCTTTCAACATCAGAGTTACCGGTTTTATTTCCTGGTGTAGTTTTATGGAATTCAATTTGGTTTTCTATAAGAAATTGTTCTATAGCACTATGTATTATACAATTTTCGTTATCTGTTATTAATTTTTTCATATTTGCCAAGTAAATTAGCCTTTCTTTTAGTACTTTTAAAATGGAGATCCACGTTCTATCATTAAGTTTGTAGCATGTTTAGAAAATCTATCTATCATAGTTAGGTACATAATCGTCCAAATGTCCATGTGGGCGATGTCATTAAATTGTATAGGAGATTGTGTAATTTCAAATGGAAGTTTTAAAGGTCTCCTATCATGTTTCGCTAAGGTACAAACTTCGCAATTGTTTATAAATTTTTGTATTTCTACTTGCAGCTTAGGGTAGTGGTACATTTCTTTAAGTTCGAAAAAAATTTCAGATATACCGCGGTAGTTATTGCGAAGGTGTTCAGCTTTTATTATTTCAAGAATTTTATTTTTATCCGGAATGTCCTGTAGTTTTTTGTTAGATTTTAATATTTTTAAACGTTGGTTATTAGCAAAGAATTTAAGATAGAGGTTTTGAAAGTTAAGGTAGATATCAAGTTCTCCACATACTAATCCTTTTTCGGGTAGACAGCATTTCATCTTTTCTAATAAGTTAGTATCTTTAGTAACATAGAGAAGATTTTGACATTTTTTATTTACAATTTTAGTAGTAAATTTTTCTTTATTACTTAAGATTAGATAGATTTGATTTTTAAATAAGTTAGCAGGTTTTTCTGTTATTTTAATATGGTATAGGTCGTCTTCGTTTGCACTATGTATTGTAGCAGCAGTAGACATGATTTCATCATCATTGTCGTTGTTGGTTGAAGAGTGCATTGTGACGTTAGTGGTCATAATTTCATCATTATTGTCAACGTTTGGTGCACTATGTGTCTCTACTTCGTTTAAAAATTGTGAGTTTCTAATTAAATTGTAGTTTCATATTTGCTTCTTTAAGGTTGTTGAGCCACACCAAAGGTTTATGATCACTTTGAACAGTAAAATATCTACCTTAAAGATAAGTATGAAAATGCTTGGTAGCCCAAACAATGGCCAGAAGTTCTTTCTCTATTGTCGAGTATCTAATTTCATGATTTTTCAGTGTTCTCGAGGCATAGGCTATCGGATGGTTATTTTGGCTTAGTACGGCGCCTAAGGCGAAGTTAGATGCGTCCGTAGTTAGAATAAAATGTTTAGAGAAGTCTGGATTTTTTAGAATAGGTTCCGTTGTTAATATCGTTTTTAATTTTTTGAAAGCCTCGATGTATTCTTTGTCATTTTTATTAATTTTCGTTTTTTTTTCAGATAACGTATTAACGGATAAGCTACTTTGGAGTAGTCTTTCACGAATTTCCGGTAGTAGCCGATTAACCCTAGAAAAGATTTTATCTCTTTTTGTGAAGATGGAAGAGGAAGATTTTGAATAGTGCTGATTTTTGATGGATCAGGTTTTATAGCTCCTTGGGTAATTACATGGCCCAAAAAATTAGTGCATAGTTGAGCAAAATTACATTTGTCTTTTTGTATCGTATTCACGCAATTTGGTTAAGATTTTTTTTATTGAAATTAAGTGTTCTTCGAACGATGACGAGAAGCTTAAGATGTCGTCCAAGTAGACGACACATATTTTATTGATAAATTAGTTTTATACATGGTTCATTAATCTTTGAAAGGTGGAGGGTGAGTTTTTTAAGACGAAAGGCATACGAGTAAACTCATAGTGGCCACTTCTAGTTGAGAACGCTGTTTTGCATTGGTCATCTGGGTGCACTTCAATCTGATGAAACCCTTTCGCCAGATCTAACGTGTTGAAATAGCAACAATTTCCCAATTTCCCAAAAAGATCTTCGATGTTGGGCATTGGAAATTTATCATCGACTGCGTTATCATTAAGTCGACGATAGTCAATAACAATTCTCCACTTTTGTTTGTTAGAATTGTCCATTTTCTTAGGGACAATCCAAATAGGTGCGTTGTACGGTGACATGCTATTAATGATTATACCTTGATGTAACATTTATTTAATTGGACAATCAACCTCGTCTCTATGGATTTCAGGATAACGGTATCCTTTTGAATAAACTGGTATATCATTTTTTGTTATTATTTTATGTTTGATTGCACTTGTGAAAGTGATTTTTCCTTCTCTTGATGAAAAATGTCCTTAAAGTAATTTAAGATCGATTTAATTTGTGCAATATTTTTTTTATTTAGGTGAGACGGAAAATTAAAGTTAAGTTCGTTATCAGAGTCGCACTGGTTGAAGCTGAAAACATTAATGGAATTATCAACATATTTGTTTTGGTAGTATTGCTCTTCTTCATAATTTAAGAAGAATGGAATAGAAGCTTTTTGTGTTATATGTAACCTTTCTTTATAGTCGATGTTAACGTTTAGTGTGGACAAGATGATATTACCTATTAGACCATCAAAAGAATTATTGAACGGAAATTTGAGAAAATCAACGAAGAAGTTAGGTTCGTTAAAAGTTTGAAACAGAGGGAACCTATATCTAATATTTAAAGAAAGTTTCCTATTGAAAGCCGTAAGTGGGATAGGTTTAATTACGGTTTTCCATTCCAGGATTACAGAGATTGGTATTAATGATACTGTACTCTGCACCAGTGTCGATAATGAATCTAAGTATTTGGTTTTTTTCTTTAATTATTATATAGGGCAATTGTTTGAGGCGTTGTCGCGAAAATTTTTTGAATCAGAATTTCTTTCATTATTTGAGTTCATAAAGATGTCCTCTAGATTTAGATTTCGGTTATTTCGTGAATATTTCCCGGATTGGGGTTGTGTATTGCCATAATTATTTGAATAGTTATTTATTCTATTGAACCTAAACGAATTTTGTGCGTTAGATGGACGATTGTTTGATTGAGAATCATAATAATTATTATACCTATTTTGATTTGAATAATTATGATAAACTTGTTGTTAGTTTCGTTTATTGAAACTATTACTGTGATAATTGTTTGTAGGGAGATTAGAGTTTTTGAAATTGGTTGGTTTGTTGTCGATTATTATTAAAGTTATAATTTTTCCTTAGAAAATTATTAAAATTTTTTTGTTTATTTCGATTATCATTAATCAAATTGTTATTTTTATTTTGAATACCTTTGAAGTATAAGTAGTCGTTTTGTGCTATGATCTCGTAAGCGTCAAATAGCGTTGTGGGGTTTCTATTAACAATAATTCTCCTGACCGGTTCGGGTAAATTATTTTTAAATGTATTTAGAGCAATTCTTTTGTTTGCTTCTATTCTTTCTTTATTGTCTCCCCCTGGAGCGAGCACGCGTTGTTGATACGTGTTATTTTAGAGTTAATTTCATCATAGAAATTTTTTATTGTAGAGGTACACCTAACTAATATTAGGTTGTCCACAAGACGTGAGACTGGGGCGGTGTCTGCATGATTTTTTATTAGTATAGATTTTAATTCGGCTCATGTTTCGACAGGCCCGTGAGAAAGTAAGATTTGTTTAACTTTTCCTATTATTTTATCTTGGGTATGTCCGAAAAGAAGTTTTTTAAACCGAGGTCCACTAGATCTTCTATAAGTGGGATAAAGGATTCTATCCTTTGTATAAAGCTAGTTAGATCGCGTTGATCGCCAGCAAAAGATGGCAATTGGGCGATGCACTTCACAATTAGATTGAGGTTAGGAATTTCGCTTTCATTTGCGTTGGACATTTTTAAAACTTGTTTATATAAAAAATTCAAAATAGCTACGTAGAATTTGAAGGATTTATTTGAACTTGTAAGACAAAAGTTTATTGTTAGTTTTTTTTCTTTTTTTTATAAAAATGATTTATAAAGAGATTTATAAATTGTAATTAAAACAATATTACAAAAAGATTTATAATTATTTAAACAAAATTATAAAAAGATTTAAAATTAGAACAAAATTGTAAAAAGATTATAAATTATAAAGGAACAACTAATAATTCAAAAAAAATCTAAATAGAATTGAAACGTATGTAAACAAATTTATATTACTTATGTGGAAAAATTAACGAAGATTTATAAATTATAATTAAATCAAAGTTACAAAATGTAATATCCTATTTAGTAGTAGGATAAAATTAAATTATAAAAATATTCACTCAAGCTTTAGAATTTAACAAGAAAAGAATAGAAAGAATTCAAAATTAAACTTAAATTGAACTAGAATTATAGAATGGAAGATTGAACTCAAATATAAAAGAATTATAATTGAATCCGAATCATTAAAATTTTATTATAGAAAGATTTATTATTACTTTTTCTTGTAATAGTAATTTATTTAGAAATAAAATTTAAGAATTTTTTTCTTATTTTATTTAAAAATTTTTTTTTTGATAAGATGAAAACGATAAGTTGATTTATAATAATAAATTTTTTTTTTTTTAAGTTTGTTTAACAGATAAAATTTTAAAAAATTTTATTTTAGAGATTTTAGTAGTAGATTAAAATGTTACTTAACTTTAATTTTGTTTATTTATTTTAGAGATTTTAATAGTAAAAAAAAATTAAAATATTACTTAATTTCTATTTTATTTATTTATTTTAGAGATTTTAATAGTAAAAAATTAAAATATTAATTAATTTCTATTTTATTTATTTATTTTAGAGATTTTAATAGAAAAAAATTAAAATATTACTTAACTTTTATTTTATAGGTTTCGTAACAAATGTTGTTGCAATTTGTTGTAAATTCAGATGTAGATGTTGTTGTAAATGTTATTATAGATGTTGTTACAGATGTTTTGATGTTGTAATTGTTATAGCTGTTGTTATAGATGTTGTTACAGATGTTATGCACTCTTTCTTTTTCCTTTTCGTAATAAGTTTTTTTTTTATTGAATTTTATTAGCGTTTTTTGTATTTCGTTAAAATAACAACACTTTTAATTATAATTTTATAGCTTAACATTTATATTTTACCGACTGCGCCAGTTTTATCAATGAATAACACTTCTTAGTTATATTCAAAGAATAATTTTAAAGTTAAAAAAACTCTTGTTTTTTATATTACCATCTTTATTCGTTGAGTTGTTCTTACAAACTGAAAAAAATATTTACAGCTATTCAAATAAAAATATGCTACGCAAGCAATCTGCATATTGGCATACTATTGCAATGTGACGTGATGCATGCCAAAAATAATAAATCTAATATATAAAGCAGAAATTCTGTTTGTTTGTTTGTTTGTGCCCTTTTCACGTAAAAACCACCAGTCCGATTGCAACCAAATTTTGCACGAACATTTCTACGACCCCGGAAAGTGTTATAGGCTATATGGTGTTTCGGTTCATTAACCCATTTCGGCCCGAGAGTCATTTGAAACTTTTTCGTTTTTTCGTTGTCCTGCCTAAACGGTTTGATTGATTGAGTTGAAAATTTGTACAAATGTTCCTTTTTGCTTTGGACGGGTGCCGGATACAATATGTTACCCGGATTCGGCCCGTCGGGCTTCCAAAAAAATTTTTGTTTCCGAATTATGCCCAATTTTGTATGGTGGTTTTATGGTCCGAAAAAAAGCCTGTGACAAATTTTTATGAAGTTCCATTAACCCGTTTGGGCAGGAGAGCCGAACGAAGTTCATTAAATGTTTCTGTTGTCCTGCTTAAACGGTTTGACCAATTGAGTTGAAAATTTACAATAGTGTAGCTCTTTACCACAGGAGCTCACTGAGGTGATTTGGTTACGATACATTAATCCATCAGGCTTCAGGTCATGAAGTGTCTCATTTTTTGTTGTTGTGCTTAAACGATTTGACCAATTGAAAATTTGCACAAGTATTGCACTTTGGCACACAAACTCATTCAATAAATTTTGTTGTGATACGTTAACACATTTCGGCACGATAAGTCGTCAAAAAAAATTGTAATTTGTGTCTAATTTGGCAGGATAAATTTATGGTTCTAAATAAAGCCTGTGACAAAATGTTTGTTAACATTCGTTAACCCATTTCCGCACGAGCACCTATTAAAAGTATTCTGCCTAAATTTTTGTATTATTATTATTATTAAAAAGATATTTTCAACACTCTTTACTTTTATCTATACTGTTTTTAATATTCCATAAAAACCTTTCAATCCAAATTTCTAATATAGAACAGTAATTAATTAAATAATTAATTAATAGTAACAGTAATTAAATAAACCTTATTAAGTATCTTAGGAATACTGTGTTTAAGTCTTAACAACATAACATTTTCGGCCGTTGTTAAAAAGCAGAAACAATCTCCTGCATTAGACAATCATCATGTCATCATTCAGAAATGCATTACTTCCAGGTGGTCTTTACATGTGGTTGATCTACCTATATAAGAAGCCTGTGTATAACATATTTCCCATAAAATATCATTGAAATATGTACATATAGTATCTATAATATATCCGTTTATTTAAAAATACTATAAACATAATCAATTAAATTAGAAAACATATCACATTTCTGCACAGTATTTAATCAAAAATGAGTACATACATATTTAAAGAACTGAAAACTTTACATTCTTATCCATACACAATTTTTACACATATTTTTAGCTAATCAATTTGAAAACATAATTAGAAAAAGTAAATGTAAAAAAATTCTGGTAGATTTATAAAGGTAAAACACAATCATGCAGTTTTTATATTAAAAAAATATATGTTAAACAGAACCTGAGATGTATGCAGTTTTTTCAAAATTTGAAGAGCTGTCGGTGCTGTAGAATCACTAACGGTAAGGGTACATAAAAAAGTTGCTCTACAACATTACTCTATTAAGAGACCTTGCGTAGTTAATATTTTATTGGTCTTTATTAAACAGTATATAAGTTTTGTAAACAGACGGATTGACAGAGCGAACCTAATAGCAAATTTTTCAAAATATGCTTAAAATGATAATTCAGAAAAACATGAAGTGACGTTACTTACGAAAAAAAATGTATTACATTATGGTCTTTTATAATTGAAATGCAATTTTATGTTTCGGTATTAATGAATATATTGTGAAAACTCACTTCGCCGTATTTGTGTACTCAATAGATTATTGATTCCTTTAAAGATTTTTTGTGGACGAATTGTCTTTAATTTTAATAAGTTTATTCAATTTAACTAAATGTAATAAAAAATAGAATATTAACTACCAGCATCTGGAAATGCATAGTAATACTTGAACTATATTAATTAAATTATATTAACTCAAAAGCAAAAGTTAATAATATTTATTTCATAAAGCCGATAAAATACTCCGAGCAACGCCGGGTAATTTCTGTCTAATCTCAAAAGCAAAAGTTAATAATATTTATTTCATAAAGCCGATAAAAAACTCCGAGCAACGCCCTTAATTTCTGTCTAATTTGGCAGGATGAATTTATGGTTCTAAATAAAGGCTGTGACAAAATGTTTGTTAACTCATTTCCGCACGAGCACTTATTAATAATATTTTGCCTAATTTTGTGTATTGTTATTATTATTAAAAAGATATTTCCAACACTCTTTACTTTTATCTATATACTGTTTCTAATATTCCATAAAAACCTTTCAATGCAAATTTCTAATATAGAACAGTAATTAAAGAAACCTTATTCAGTATCTTAAGAATACTGTGTTTATGTCTTAACAACATAACATTTTCGGCCGTTGTTAAAAAACAGAAACAATCTCCTACAATAGACAATCATCATGTCATCATTCAGAAATGCATTACTTACATGTGGTCTTTATATGTGGTCTACCTATATAAGATGCATGTGTATAACATATTTCCCATAAAATATCATTGAAATATGTTAATATAGTATGTATAATATCCCTATATTTAAAAATACTATAAACATAATCAATTAAATTAGAAAACATATTCACATTTCTGTACAGCATTTAATCAGAAATAAGTACATACATATTTAAAGAACAGAAAACTCCGAAACAGAATGTAAGAAATCTTACATTCTTATCCATATACAATTTTTACACATATTTTTAGCCAATAAATTTGGAAACATAATTAGCAAAACTAAACGTAAAAAAATTCTGGTTGATTTATAAAGGTAAAAAACAATCATGTATTTTTTATAATGAAAATATGTTAAACAGAACCTGAAATGTACGCATTTAAAAAGAAGTTTTTTCAAAATTTGAAAAGCTGTCGGTGCTGTAGGATCCCCAGCGGTGAGGGTACATAAAAAAGTTGTTCTACAACATTACTCTTTTAAGAAACCTATGCATAGTTAATATTTGATTGCTGTTTATAAACAGTGTATAAGTTTTAACATTTACAAAAGTGCAGCTCTTTACCACAGGAGCTCACTGAGGTGATTTGGTTACGGTTCATTAACCCGTTGCGGCACCAGGGCTCAAAGAAATTTTTTAATTTCTTTGTTGTCGCACTTAAACGTTTTTACCAATTGAGTTGAACATTTGCAAAAGTGTAGGTCTTTATAACAAAAGCTTTCTGAGTTGATTTGGTTACGATACATTAATCCATCAGGCTTCAGGCCATGAAGTGTCTCATTTTTTGTTGTTGTGTTTAAACGATTTGACCAATTGAAAATTTGCACAAGTATTGCACTTTGGCACACAAACTCATTCAATAAATTTTGTTGTGATACATTAACACATTTCGGCACGATAGGCCGTCAAAAAAAATTGTAATTTGTGTCTAATTTGGCAAGATAAATTTATGGCTCTAAATAAAGCCTGTGACAAAATGTTTGTTAACATTCGTTAACCCATTTCCGCACGAGCACCTATTAAAAGTATTCTGCCTAAATTTTTGTATTATTATTATTATTAAAAAGATATTTTCAACACTCTTTACTTTTATCTATACTGTTTTTAATATTCCATAAAAACCTTTCAATCCAAATTTCTAATATAGAACAGTAATTAATTAAATAATTAATTAATAGTAACAGTAATTAAATAAACCTTATTAAGTATCTTAAGAATACTGTGTTTAAGACTTAACAACATAACATTTTCGGCCGTTGTTAAAAAGCAGAAACAATCTCCTACATTAGACAATCATCATGTCATCATTCAGAAATGCATTACTTCCAGGTGGTCTTTACATGTGGTTGGTCTACCTATATAAGAAGCCTGTGTATAACATATTTCCCATAAAATATCATTGAAATATGTACATATAGTATCTATAATATATCCGTTTATTTAAAAATACTATAAACATAATCAATTAAATTAGAAAACATATTCACATTTCTGTACAGTATTTAATCAAAAATGAGTACATACATATTTAAAGAACTGAAAACCTTACATTCTTATCCATACACAATTTTTACACATATTTTTAGCCAATCAATTTGAAAACATAATTAGAAAAAGTAAATGTAAAAAAATTCTGGTAGATTTATAAAGGTAAAACACAATCATGCAGTTTTTATATTAAAAAAATATATGTTAAACAGAACCTGAGATGTATGCATTTAAAAAGAAGTTTTTTCAAAATTTGAAGAGCTGTCGGTGCTGTAGAATCAATGACGGTAAGGGTACATAAAAAAGTTGCTCTACAACATTACTCTATTAAGAGACCTTGCGTAGTTAATATTTTATTGCTCTTTATTAAACAGTATATAAGTTTTGTAAACAGACGGATTGACAGAGCGAACCTAATAGCAAATTTTTCAAAATATGCTTAAAATGATAATTCAGAAAAACATGAAGTGACTTAATTACGAAAAAAAATGTATTACATTATGGTCTTTTATAATTGAAATGCAATTTTATGTTTCGGTATTAATGAATATATTGTGAAAACTCACTTCGCCGTATTTGTGTACTCAATAGATTATTGATTCCTTTAAAGATTTTTTGTAGACAAATTATCTTTAATTTTAATAAGTTTATTCAATTTAACTAAATGTAATAAAAAATAGAATATTAACTACCAGCATCTGGAAATGCATTGTAATACTTGAACTATATTAATTAAATTATATTAACTCAAAAGCAAAAGTTAATAATATTTATTTCATAAAGCCGATAAAATACTCCGATCAACGCCGGGTAATTTCTGTCTTATCTCAAAAGCAAAAGTTAATAATATTTATTTCATAAAGCCGATAAAATACTCCGAGCAACGCCCTTAATTTCTGTCTAATTTGGCAGGATGAATTTATGGTTCCAAATAAAGGCTGTGACAAAATGTTTGTTAACTCATTTCCGCACGAGCACTTATTAATAATATTTTGCCTAATTTTGTGTATTGTTATTATTATTAAAAAGATATTTCCAACACTATTTACTTTTATCTATATAGTGTTTCTAATATTCCATAAAAACCTTTCAATGCAAATTTCTAATATAGAACAGTAATTAAAGTAACCTTATTCAGTATCTTAAGAATACTGGGTTTATGTCTTAACAACATAACATTTTCGGCCGTTGTTAAAAACAGAAACAATCTCCTACATTAGACAATAATCATGTCATCATTCAGAAATGCATTACTTACATGTGCTCTTTATATGTGGTCTACCTATATAAGATGCATGTGTATAACATGTTTCCCATAAAATATCATTGAAATATGTACATATAGTATCTATAATATATCCGTTTATTTAAAAATACTATAAACATAATCAATTAAATTAGAAAACATATTCACATTTCTGTACAGCATTTAATCAGAAATAAGTACATACATATTTAAAGAACAGAAAACTCCGAAACAGAATGTAAGAGATCTTACATTCTTATCCATATACAATTTTTACACATATTTTTAGCCAATAAATTTGGAAACATAATTAGCAAAACTAAACGTAAAAAAATTCTGGTTGATTTATAAAGGTAAAAAACAATCATGTATTTTTTATAATGAAAATATGTTAAACAGAACCTGAAATGTACGCATTTAAAAAGAAGTTTTTTCAAAATTTGAAAAGCTGTCGGTGCTGTAGGATCCCCAGCGGTGAGGGTACATAAAAAAGTTGTTCTACAACATTACTCTTTTAAGAAACCTATGCATAGTTAATATTTCATTGCTCTTTATAAACAGTGTATAAGTTTTAACAGACGGAGGGACAGAGCGAACCTAATAACAAATTTTTGAAAATGTACTTAAAAGGATAGTTCACCAAAACATGAAGCGACATTTCTTACAAAAAAAAGTTGATTACATTATGGCCTTTTATAATTTAAATACGATTTTATGTTTCGGTATTAACGAATATATTGTGAAAACTCACTTCGCCGTAATTGTGTACTCAATAGATTATTGATTCCTTTAAAGATTTTTTGTAGACAAATTATCTCTAAATCTTCGCTCTGTTTATTCAATTTAACTAAATGTAATAAAAAATAAAATATTAACTACCAGCATCTGGAAATGCATAGTAATACTTGAACTATATAATTAAATTAAATTAACTCAAAAGCAAAAGTTAATAATTTTTATTTCATAAAGCCGATCAAATACTCCGGGCAACGCCGGGTACTCTGCTAGTCTAATATATAAAGCAGAAATTCTGTTTGTTTGTTTGTTTGTGCCCTTTTCACGTAAAAACCACCAGTCCGATTGCAACCAAATTTTGCAGGAACATTTCTACGACCCCGGAAAATGTTATAGGCTATATGGTGTTTTGGTTCATTAACCCATTGCGGCCCCAGAGCCATTTAAAGCCTTTTCGTTTTTTCGTTGTCCTGCCTAAACGGTTTGATCGATTAAGTTGAACATTTGTACAAATGTTCTTCTTAGCTTTGGACGGGTGCCGAAGGAATTTTGGTACAATATGTAACCTGGATTAGGCGCGGCGGGCTTCCAAAAAATTTTTGTTTCCGATTTACCTCCAATTTTGTATGGTGGTTTTATGGTTCGAAAAAAAGCCTGTGACAAATTTTTATGAAGTTCCATTAACCCGTTTGGGCAGGAGAGCCGAACGAAGTTCATTAAATATTTCTGTTGTCCTGCTTAAACGGTTTAACCAAATGAGTTGAAAATTTACAATAGTGTAGCTCTTTACCACAGGACCTCACTGAGGTGATTTGGTTACGATCCATTAACCCGTTTCGGCACCAGGGCTCAATAATATTTTTTAATTTCTTCGCTGTCGCACTTGAACGGTTTTACCAATGGAGTTGAAAATTTACAAAAGTGTAGGTCTTTATAACAAAAGCTTTCTGAGTTGATTTGGTTACGATACATTAATCCATCAGGCTTCAGGCCATGAAATTCTCATTTTTTGTTGTTGTGCTTAAACGATTTGACCAATTGAAAATTTGAACAAGTATTGCAGTTTGGCAGACAAACTCATTCAATAAATTTTGTTGTGATATATTAACACATTTCGACACGACAGACTGTCAAAAAAAAAATTTTGTTTCTAATTTCTGTCTAATTTGGCAGGATGAATTTATGGTTCTAAATTAAGCCTGTGACAAAATGTTTGTTAACGTTTGTTAACCCATTTCCGCACGAGCACTTATTAATAATATTTTGCCTAATTTTGTGTATTGTTATTGTTATTAAAAAGATATTTCCAACACACTTTACTTTTATCTATACTGTTTCTAATATTCCATAAAAACCTTTCAATGCAAATTTCTAATATAGAACAGTAATTAAAGTAACCTTATTAAGTATCTTAAGAATACTTTGTTTAAGTCTTAACAACATAACGTTTTCGGCCGTTGTTAAAAAACAGAAACAATCTCCTACATTAGACAATCATCATGTCATCATTCAGAAATTCATTACTTCTACGTGGTCTTTACATGTGGTCTACCTATATAAGAAGCCTGTGTATAACATATTTCCCATAAAATATCATTGAAATATGTACATATAGTATCTATAATATATCCGTTTATTTAAAAATACTATAAACATAATCAATTAAATTAGAAAACATATTCACATTTCTGCACAGTATTTAATCAAAAATGAGTACATACATATTTAAAGAACTGAAAACTTTACATTCTTATCCATACACAATTTTTACACATATTTTTAGCTAATCAATTTGAAAACATAATTAGAAAAAGTAAATGTAAAAAAATTCTGGTAGATTTATAAAGGTAAAACACAATCATGCAGTTTTTATATTAAAAAAATATATGTTAAACAGAACCTGAGATGTATGCATTTAAAAAGAAGTTTTTTCAAAATTTGAAGAGCTGTCGGTGCTCTAGAATCACTAACGGTAAGGGTACATAAAAAAGTTGCTCTACAACATTACTCTATTAAGAGACCTTGCGTAGTTAATATTTTATTGCTCTTTATTAAACAGTATATAAGTTTTGTAAACAGACGGATTGACAGAGCGAACCTAATAGCAAATTTTTCAAAATATGCTTAAAATGATAATTCAGAAAAACATGAAGTGACGTTACTTACGAAAAAAAATGTATTACATTATGGTCTTTTATAATTGAAATGCAATTTTATGTTTCGGTATTAATGAATATATTGTGAAAACTCACTTCGCCGTATTTGTGTACTCAATAGATTATTGATTCCTTTAAAGATTTTTTGTAGACGAATTGTCTTTAATTTTAATAAGTTTATTCAATTTAACTAAATGTAATAAAAAATAGAATATTAACTACCAGCATCTGGAAATGCATAGTAATACTTGAACTATATTAATTAAATTATATTAACTCAAAAGCAAAAGTTAATAATATTTATTTCATAAAGCCGATAAAATACTCCGAGCAACGCCGGGTAATTTCTGTCTAATCTCAAAAGCAAAAGTTAATAATATTTATTTCATAAAGCCGATAAAAAACTCCGAGCAACGCCCTTAATTTCTGTCTAATTTGGCAGGATGAATTTATGGTTCTAAATAAAGGCTGTGACAAAATGTTTGTTAACTCATTTCCGCACGAGCACTTATTAATAATATTTTGCCTAATTTTGTGTATTGTTATTATTATTAAAAAGATATTTCCAACACTCTTTACTTTTATCTATATACTGTTTCTAATATTCCATAAAAACCTTTCAATGCAAATTTCTAATATAGAACAGTAATTAAAGAAACCTTATTCAGTATCTTAAGAATACTGTGTTTATGTCTTAACAACATAACATTTTCGGCCGTTGTTAAAAAACAGAAACAATCTCCTACATTAGACAATCATCATGTCATCATTCAGAAATGCATTACTTACATGTGGTCTTTATATGTGGTCTACCTATATAAGATGCATGTGTATAACATATTTCCCATAAAATATCATTAAAATATGTTAATATAGTATGTATAATATCCCTATATTTAAAAATACTATAAACATAATCAATTAAATTAGAAAACATATTCACATTTCTGTACAGCATTTAATCAGAAATAAGTACATACATATTTAAAGAACAGAAAACTCCGAAACAGAATGTAAGAAATCTTACATTCTTATCCATATACAATTTTTACACATATTTTTAGCCAATAAATTTGGAAACATAATTAGCAAAACTAAGCGTAAAAGAATTCTGGTTGATTTATAAAGGTAAAAAACAATCATGTATTTTTTATAATGAAAATATGTTAAACAGAACCTGAAATGTACGCATTTAAAAAGAAGTTTTTTCAAAATTTGAAAAGCTGTCGGTGCTGTAGGATCCCCAGCGGTGAGGGTACATAAAAAAGTTGTTCTACAACATTACTCTTTTAAGAAACCTATGCATAGTTAATATTTGATTGCTCTTTATAAACAGTGTATAAGTTTTAACAGACGGAGGGACAGAGCGAACCTAATAACAAATTTTTGAAATTGTACTTAAAAGGATAGTTCACCAAAACATGAAGCGACATTTCTTACAAAAAAAAGTTGATTACATTATGGCCTTTTATAATTTAAATACGATTTTATGTTTCGGTATTAACGAATATATTGTGAAAACTCACTTCGCCGTAATTGTGTACTCAATAGATTATTGATTCCTTTAAAGATTTTTTGTAGACAAATTATCTCTAAATCTTCGCTCTGTTTATTCAATTTAACTAAATGTAATAAAAAATAAAATATTAACTACCAGCATCTGGAAATGCATAGTAATACTTGAACTATATAATTAAATTAAATTAACTCAAAAGCAAAAGTTAATAATTTTTATTTCATAAAGCCGATCAAATACTCCGGGCAACGCCGGGTACTCTGCTAGTCTAATATATAAAGCAGAAATTCTGTTTGTTTGTTTGTTTGTGCCCTTTTCACGTAAAAACCACCAGTCCGATTGCAACCAAATTTTGCAGGAACATTTCTACGACCCCGGAAAATGTTATAGGCTATATGGTGTTTTGGTTCATTAACCCATTGCGGCCCCAGAGCCATTTAAAGCCTTTTCGTTTTTTCGTTGTCCTGCCTAAACGGTTTGATCGATTAAGTTGAACATTTGTACAAATGTTCTTCTTAGCTTTGGACGGGTGCCGAAGGAATTTTGGTACAATATGTAACCTGGATTAGGCGCGGCGGGCTTCCAAAAAATTTTTGTTTCCGATTTACCTCCAATTTTGTATGGTGGTTTTATGGTTCGAAAAAAAGCCTGTGACAAATTTTTATGAAGTTCCATTAACCCGTTTGGGCAGGAGAGCCGAACGAAGTTCATTAAATATTTCTGTTGTCCTGCTTAAACGGTTTAACCAAATGAGTTGAAAATTTACAATAGTGTAGCTCTTTACCACAGGACCTCACTGAGGTGATTTGGTTACGATCCATTAACCCGTTTCGGCACCAGGGCTCAATAATATTTTTTAATTTCTTCGCTGTCGCACTTGAACGGTTTTACCAATGGAGTTGAAAATTTACAAAAGTGTAGGTCTTTATAACAAAAGCTTTCTGAGTTGATTTGGTTACGATACATTAATCCATCAGGCTTCAGGCCATGAAATTCTCATTTTTTGTTGTTGTGCTTAAACGATTTGACCAATTGAAAATTTGAACAAGTATTGCAGTTTGGCAGACAAACTCATTCAATAAATTTTGTTGTGATATATTAACACATTTCGACACGACAGACTGTCAAAAAAAAAATTTTGTTTCTAATTTCTGTCTAATTTGGCAGGATGAATTTATGGTTCTAAATTAAGCCTGTGACAAAATGTTTGTTAACGTTTGTTAACCCATTTCCGCACGAGCACTTATTAATAATATTTTGCCTAATTTTGTGTATTGTTATTGTTATTAAAAAGATATTTCCAACACTCTTTACTTTTATCTATACTGTTTCTAATATTCCATAAAAACCTTTCAATGCAAATTTCTAATATAGAACAGTAATTAAAGTAACCTTATTAAGTATCTTAAGAATACTTTGTTTAAGTCTTAACAACATAACGTTTTCGGCCGTTGTTAAAAAACAGAAACAATCTCCTACATTAGACAATCATCATGTCATCATTCAGAAATTCATTACTTCTACGTGGTCTTTACATGTGGTCTACCTATATAAGAAGCCTGTGTATAACATATTTCCCATAAAATATCATTGAAATATGTACATATAGTATCTATAATATATCCGTTTATTTAAAAATACTATAAACATAATCAATTAAATTAAAAAACATATTCACATTTCTGCACAGTATTTAATCAAAAATGAGTACATACATATTTAAAGAACTGAAAACTTTACATTCTTATCCATACACAATTTTTACACATATTTTTAGCTAATCAATTTGAAAACATAATTAGAAAAAGTAAATGTAAAAAAATTCTGGTAGATTTATAAAGGTAAAACACAATCATGCAGTTTTTATATTAAAAAAATATATGTTAAACAGAACCTGAGATGTATGCATTTAAAAAGAAGTTTTTTCAAAATTTGAAGAGCTGTCGGTGCTCTAGAATCACTAACGGTAAGGGTACATAAAAAAGTTGCTCTACAACATTACTCTATTAAGAGACCTTGCGTAGTTAATATTTTATTGCTCTTTATTAAACAGTATATAAGTTTTGTAAACAGACGGATTGACAGAGCGAACCTAATAGCAAATTTTTCAAAATATGCTTAAAATGATAATTCAGAAAAACATGAAGTGACGTTACTTACGAAAAAAAATGTATTACATTATGGTCTTTTATAATTGAAATGCAATTTTATGTTTCGGTATTAATGAATATATTGTGAAAACTCACTTCGCCGTATTTGTGTACTCAATAGATTATTGATTCCTTTAAAGATTTTTTGTAGACGAATTGTCTTTAATTTTAATAAGTTTATTCAATTTAACTAAATGTAATAAAAAATAGAATATTAACTACCAGCATCTGGAAATGCATAGTAATACTTGAACTATATTAATTAAATTATATTAACTCAAAAGCAAAAGTTAATAATATTTATTTCATAAAGCCGATAAAATACTCCGAGCAACGCCGGGTAATTTCTGTCTAATCTCAAAAGCAAAAGTTAATAATATTTATTTCATAAAGCCGATAAAAAACTCCGAGCAACGCCCTTAATTTCTGTCTAATTTGGCAGGATGAATTTATGGTTCTAAATAAAGGCTGTGACAAAATGTTTGTTAACTCATTTCCGCACGAGCACTTATTAATAATATTTTGCCTAATTTTGTGTATTGTTATTATTATTAAAAAGATATTTCCAACACTCTTTACTTTTATCTATATACTGTTTCTAATATTCCATAAAAACCTTTCAATGCAAATTTCTAATATAGAACAGTAATTAAAGAAACCTTATTCAGTATCTTAAGAATACTGTGTTTATGTCTTAACAACATAACATTTTCGGCCGTTGTTAAAAAACAGAAACAATCTCCTACATTAGACAATCATCATGTCATCATTCAGAAATGCATTACTTACATGTGGTCTTTATATGTGGTCTACCTATATAAGATGCATGTGTATAACATATTTCCCATAAAATATCATTAAAATATGTTAATATAGTATGTATAATATCCCTATATTTAAAAATACTATAAACATAATCAATTAAATTAGAAAACATATTCACATTTCTGTACAGCATTTAATCAGAAATAAGTACATACATATTTAAAGAACAGAAAACTCCGAAACAGAATGTAAGAAATCTTACATTCTTATCCATATACAATTTTTACACATATTTTTAGCCAATAAATTTGGAAACATAATTAGCAAAACTAAGCGTAAAAGAATTCTGGTTGATTTATAAAGGTAAAAAACAATCATGTATTTTTTATAATGAAAATATGTTAAACAGAACCTGAAATGTACGCATTTAAAAAGAAGTTTTTTCAAAATTTGAAAAGCTGTCGGTGCTGTAGGATCCCCAGCGGTGAGGGTACATAAAAAAGTTGTTCTACAACATTACTCTTTTAAGAAACCTATGCATAGTTAATATTTGATTGCTCTTTATAAACAGTGTATAAGTTTTAACAGACGGAGGGACAGAGCGAACCTAATAACAAATTTTTGAAATTGTACTTAAAAGGATAGTTCACCAAAACATGAAGCGACATTTCTTACAAAAAAAAGTTGATTACATTATGGCCTTTTATAATTTAAATACGATTTTATGTTTCGGTATTAACGAATATATTGTGAAAACTCACTTCGCCGTAATTGTGTACTCAATAGATTATTGATTCCTTTAAAGATTTTTTGTAGACAAATTATCTCTAAATCTTCGCTCTGTTTATTCAATTTAACTAAATGTAATAAAAAATAAAATATTAACTACCAGCATCTGGAAATGCATAGTAATACTTGAACTATATAATTAAATTAAATTAACTCAAAAGCAAAAGTTAATAATTTTTATTTCATAAAGCCGATCAAATACTCCGGGCAACGCCGGGTACTCTGCTAGTCTAATATATAAAGCAGAAATTCTGTTTGTTTGTTTGTTTGTGCCCTTTTCACGTAAAAACCACCAGTCCGATTGCAACCAAATTTTGCAGGAACATTTCTACGACCCCGGAAAGTGTTATAGGCTATATGGTGTTTTGGTTCATTAACCCATTGCGGCCCCAGAGCCATTTAAAGCCTTTTCGTTTTTTCGTTGTCCTGCCTAAACGGTTTGATCGATTAAGTTGAACATTTGTACAAATGTTCTTCTTAGCTTTGGACGGGTGCCGAAGGAATTTTGGTACAATATGTAACCTGGATTAGGCGCGGCGGGCTTCCAAAAAATTTTTGTTTCCGATTTACGTCCAATTTTGTATGGTGGTTTTATGGTTCGAAAAAAAGCCTGTGACAAATTTTTATGAAGTTCCATTAACCCGTTTGGGCAGGAGAGCCGAACGAAGTTCATTAAATATTTCTGTTGTCCTGCTTAAACGGTTTGACCAAATGAGTTGAAAATTTACAATAGCGTAGCTCTTTACCACAGGACCTCACTGAGGTGATTTGGTTACGATCCATTAACCCGTTTCGGCACCAGGGCTCAATAACATTTTTTAATTTCTTCGCTGTCGCACTTGAACGGTTTTACCAATGGAGTTGAAAATTTACAAAAGTGTAGGTCTTTATAACAAAAGCTTTCTGAGTTGATTTGGTTACGATACATTAATCCATCAGGCTTCAGGCCATGAAATTCTCATTTTTTGTTGTTGTGCTTAAACGATTTGAACAAGTATTGCAGTTTGGCAGACAAACTCATTCAATAAATTTTGTTGTGATATATTAACACATTTCGACACGACAGACTGTCAAAAAAAAAATTTTGTTTCTAATTTCTGTCTAATTTGGCAGGATGAATTTATGGTTCTAAATTAAGCCTGTGACAAAATGTTTGTTAACGTTTGTTAACCCATTTCCGCACGAGCACTTATTAATAATATTTTGCCTAATTTTGTGTATTGTTATTGTTATTAAAAAGATATTTCCAACACTCTTTACTTTTATCTATACTGTTTCTAATATTCCATAAAAACCTTTCAATGCAAATTTCTAATATAGAACAGTAATTAAAGTAACCTTATTAAGTATCTTAAGAATACTTTGTTTAAGTCTTAACAACATAACGTTTTCGGCCGTTGTTAAAAAACAGAAACAATCTCCTACATTAGACAATCATCATGTCATCATTCAGAAATTCATTACTTCTACGTGGTCTTTACATGTGGTCTACCTATATAAGAAGCCTGTGTATAACATATTTCCCATAAAATATCATTGAAATATGTACATATAGTATCTATAATATATCCGTTTATTTAAAAATACTATAAACATAATCAATTAAATTAGAAAACATATTCACATTTCTGCACAGTATTTAATCAAAAATGAGTACATACATATTTAAAGAACTGAAAACTTTACATTCTTATCCATACACAATTTTTACACATATTTTTAGCTAATCAATTTGAAAACATAATTAGAAAAAGTAAATGTAAAAAAATTCTGGTAGATTTATAAAGGTAAAACACAATCATGCAGTTTTTATATTAAAAAAATATATGTTAAACAGAACCTGAGATGTATGCATTTAAAAAGAAGTTTTTTCAAAATTTGAAGAGCTGTAGGTGCTCTAGAATCACTAACGGTAAGGGTACATAAAAAAGTTGCTCTACAACATTACTCTATTAAGAGACCTTGCGTAGTTAATATTTTATTGCTCTTTATTAAACAGTATATAAGTTTTGTAAACAGACGGATTGACAGAGCGAACCTAATAGCAAATTTTTCAAAATATGCTTAAAATGATAATTCAGAAAAACATGAAGTGACGTTACTTACGAAAAAAAATGTATTACATTATGGTCTTTTATAATTGAAATGCAATTTTATGTTTCGGTATTAATGAATATATTGTGAAAACTCACTTCGCCGTATTTGTGTACTCAATAGATTATTGATTCCTTTAAAGATTTTTTGTAGACGAATTGTCTTTAATTTTAATAAGTTTATTCAATTTAACTAAATGTAATAAAAAATAGAATATTAACTACCAGCATCTGGAAATGCATAGTAATACTTGAACTATATTAATTAAATTATATTAACTCAAAAGCAAAAGTTAATAATATTTATTTCATAAAGCCGATAAAATACTCCGAGCAACGCCGGGTAATTTCTGTCTAATCTCAAAAGCAAAAGTTAATAATATTTATTTCATAAAGCCGATAAAAAACTCCGAGCAACGCCCTTAATTTCTGTCTAATTTGGCAGGATGAATTTATGGTTCTAAATAAAGGCTGTGACAAAATGTTTGTTAACTCATTTCCGCACGAGCACTTATTAATAATATTTTGCCTAATTTTGTGTATTGTTATTATTATTAAAAAGATATTTCCAACACTCTTTACTTTTATCTATATACTGTTTCTAATATTCCATAAAAACCTTTCAATGCAAATTTCTAATATAGAACAGTAATTAAAGAAACCTTATTCAGTATCTTAAGAATACTGTGTTTATGTCTTAACAACATAACATTTTCGGCCGTTGTTAAAAAACAGAAACAATCTCCTACATTAGACAATCATCATGTCATCATTCAGAAATGCATTACTTACATGTGGTCTTTATATGTGGTCTACCTATATAAGATGCATGTGTATAACATATTTCCCATAAAATATCATTAAAATATGTTAATATAGTATGTATAATATCCCTATATTTAAAAATACTATAAACATAATCAATTAAATTAGAAAACATATTCACATTTCTGTACAGCATTTAATCAGAAATAAGTACATACATATTTAAAGAACAGAAAACTCCGAAACAGAATGTAAGAAATCTTACATTCTTATCCATATACAATTTTTACACATATTTTTAGCCAATAAATTTGGAAACATAATTAGCAAAACTAAGCGTAAAAGAATTCTGGTTGATTTATAAAGGTAAAAAACAATCATGTATTTTTTATAATGAAAATATGTTAAACAGAACCTGAAATGTACGCATTTAAAAAGAAGTTTTTTCAAAATTTGAAAAGCTGTCGGTGCTGTAGGATCCCCAGCGGTGAGGGTACATAAAAAAGTTGTTCTACAACATTACTCTTTTAAGAAACCTATGCATAGTTAATATTTGATTGCTCTTTATAAACAGTGTATAAGTTTTAACAGACGGAGGGACAGAGGGAACCTAATAACAAATTTTTGAAATTGTACTTAAAAGGATAGTTCACCAAAACATGAAGCGACATTTCTTACAAAAAAAAGTTGATTACATTATGGCCTTTTATAATTTAAATACGATTTTATGTTTCGGTATTAACGAATATATTGTGAAAACTCACTTCGCCGTAATTGTGTACTCAATAGATTATTGATTCCTTTAAAGATTTTTTGTAGACAAATTATCTCTAAATCTTCGCTCTGTTTATTCAATTTAACTAAATGTAATAAAAAATAAAATATTAACTACCAGCATCTGGAAATGCATAGTAATACTTGAACTATATAATTAAATTAAATTAACTCAAAAGCAAAAGTTAATAATTTTTATTTCATAAAGCCGATCAAATACTCCGGGCAACGCCGGGTACTCTGCTAGTCTAATATATAAAGCAGAAATTCTGTTTGTTTGTTTGTTTGTGCCCTTTTCACGTAAAAACCACCAGTCCGATTGCAACCAAATTTTGCAGGAACATTTCTACGACCCCGGAAAGTGTTATAGGCTATATGGTGTTTTGGTTCATTAACCCATTGCGGCCTCAGAGCCATTTAAAGCCTTTTCGTTTTTTCGTTGTCCTGCCTAAACGGTTTGATCGATTAAGTTGAACATTTGTACAAATGTTCTTCTTAGCTTTGGACGGGTGCCGAAGGAATTTTGGTACAATATGTAACCTGGATTAGGCGCGGCGGGCTTCCAAAAAATTTTTGTTTCCGATTTACGTCCAATTTTGTATGGTGGTTTTATGGTTCGAAAAAAAGCCTGTGACAAATTTTTATGAAGTTCCATTAACCCGTTTGGGCAGGAGAGCCGAACGAAGTTCATTAAATATTTCTGTTGTCCTGCTTAAACGGTTTGACCAAATGAGTTGAAAATTTACAATAGCGTAGCTCTTTACCACAGGACCTCACTGAGGTGATTTGGTTACGATCCATTAACCCGTTTCGGCACCAGGGCTCAATAACATTTTTGAATTTCTTCGCTGTCGCACTTGAACGGTTTTACCAATGGAGTTGAAAATTTACAAAAGTGTAGGTCTTTATAACAAAAGCTTTCTGAGTTGATTTGGTTACGATACATTAATCCATCAGGCTTCAGGCCATGAAATTCTCATTTTTTGTTGTTGTGCTTAAACGATTTGACCAATTGAAAATTTGAACAAGTATTGCAGTTTGGCAGACAAACTCATTCAATAAATTTTGTTGTGATATATTAACACATTTCGACACGACAGACTGTCAAAAAAAAAATTTTGTTTCTAATTTCTGTCTAATTTGGCAGGATGAATTTATGGTTCTAAATTAAGCCTGTGACAAAATGTTTGTTAAATTTTGTTAACCCATTTCCGCACGAGCACTTATTAATAATATTTTGCCTAATTTTGTATATTGTTATTGTTATTAAAAAGATATTTCCAACACTCTTTACTTTTATCTATACTGTTTCTAATATTCCATAAAAACCTTTCAATGCAAATTTCTAATATAGAACAGTAATTAAAGTAACCTTATTAAGTATCTTAAGAATACTTTGTTTAAGTCTTAACAACATAACGTTTTCGGCCGTTGTTAAAAAACAGAAACAATCTCCTACATTAGACAATCATCATGTCATCATTCAGAAATTCATTACTTCTACGTGGTCTTTACATGTGGTCTACCTATATAAGAAGCCTGTGTATAACATATTTCCCATAAAATATCATTGAAATATGTACATATAGTATCTATAATATATCCGTTTATTTAAAAATACTATAAACATAATCAATTAAATTAGAAAACATATTCACATTTCTGCACAGTATTTAATCAAAAATGAGTACATACATATTTAAAGAACTGAAAACTTTACATTCTTATCCATACACAATTTTTACACATATTTTTAGCTAATCAATTTGAAAACATAATTAGAAAAAGTAAATGTAAAAAAATTCTGGTAGATTTATAAAGGTAAAACACAATCATGCAGTTTTTATATTAAAAAAATATATGTTAAACAGAACCTGAGATGTATGCATTTAAAAAGAAGTTTTTTCAAAATTTGAAGAGCTGTCGGTGCTCTAGAATCACTAACGGTAAGGGTACATAAAAAAGTTGCTCTACAACATTACTCTATTAAGAGACCTTGCGTAGTTAATATTTTATTGCTCTTTATTAAACAGTATATAAGTTTTGTAAACAGACGGATTGACAGAGCGAACCTAATAGCAAATTTTTCAAAATATGCTTAAAATGATAATTCAGAAAAACATGAAGTGACGTTACTTACGAAAAAAAATGTATTACATTATGGTCTTTTATAATTGAAATGCAATTTTATGTTTCGGTATTAATGAATATATTGTGAAAACTCACTTCGCCGTATTTGTGTACTCAATAGATTATTGATTCCTTTAAAGATTTTTTGTAGACGAATTGTCTTTAATTTTAATAAGTTTATTCAATTTAACTAAATGTAATAAAAAATAGAATATTAACTACCAGCATCTGGAAATGCATAGTAATACTTGAACTATATTAATTAAATTATATTAACTCAAAAGCAAAAGTTAATAATATTTATTTCATAAAGCCGATAAAATACTCCGAGCAACGCCGGGTAATTTCTGTCTAATCTCAAAAGCAAAAGTTAATAATATTTATTTCATAAAGCCGATAAAAAACTCCGAGCAACGCCCTTAATTTCTGTCTAATTTGGCAGGATGAATTTATGGTTCTAAATAAAGGCTGTGACAAAATGTTTGTTAACTCATTTCCGCACGAGCACTTATTAATAATATTTTGCCTAATTTTGTGTATTGTTATTATTATTAAAAAGATATTTCCAACACTCTTTACTTTTATCTATATACTGTTTCTAATATTCCATAAAAACCTTTCAATGCAAATTTCTAATATAGAACAGTAATTAAAGAAACCTTATTCAGTATCTTAAGAATACTGTGTTTATGTCTTAACAACATAACATTTTCGGCCGTTGTTAAAAAACAGAAACAATCTCCTACATTAGACAATCATCATGTCATCATTCAGAAATGCATTACTTACATGTGGTCTTTATATGTGGTCTACCTATATAAGATGCATGTGTATAACATATTTCCCATAAAATATCATTAAAATATGTTAATATAGTATGTATAATATCCCTATATTTAAAAATACTATAAACATAATCAATTAAATTAGAAAACATATTCACATTTCTGTACAACATTTAATCAGAAATAAGTACATACATATTTAAAGAACAGAAAACTCCGAAACAGAATGTAAGAAATCTTACATTCTTATCCATATACAATTTTTACACATATTTTTAGCCAATAAATTTGGAAACATAATTAGCAAAACTAAGCGTAAAAGAATTCTGGTTGATTTATAAAGGTAAAAAACAATCATGTATTTTTTATAATGAAAATATGTTAAACAGAACCTGAAATGTACGCATTTAAAAAGAAGTTTTTTCAAAATTTGAAAAGCTGTCGGTGCTGTAGGATCCCCAGCGGTGAGGGTACATAAAAAAGTTGTTCTACAACATTACTCTTTTAAGAAACCTATGCATAGTTAATATTTGATTGCTCTTTATAAACAGTGTATAAGTTTTAACAGACGGAGGGACAGAGCGAACCTAATAACAAATTTTTGAAATTGTACTTAAAAGGATAGTTCACCAAAACATGAAGCGACATTTCTTACAAAAAAAAGTTGATTACATTATGGCCTTTTATAATTTAAATACGATTTTATGTTTCGGTATTAACGAATATATTGTGAAAACTCACTTCGCCGTAATTGTGTACTCAATAGATTATTGATTCCTTTAAAGATTTTTTGTAGACAAATTATCTCTAAATCTTCGCTCTGTTTATTCAATTCAACTAAATGTAATAAAAAATAAAATATTAACTACCAGCATCTGGAAATGCATAGTAATACTTGAACTATATAATTAAATTAAATTAACTCAAAAGCAAAAGTTAATAATTTTTATTTCATAAAGCCGATCAAATACTCCGGGCAACGCCGGGTACTCTGCTAGTCTAATATATAAAGCAGAAATTCTGTTTGTTTGTTTGTTTGTGCCCTTTTCACGTAAAAACCACCAGTCCGATTGCAACCAAATTTTGCAGGAACATTTCTACGACCCCGGAAAGTGTTATAGGCTATATGGTGTTTTGGTTCATTAACCCATTGCGGCCCCAGAGCCATTTAAAGCCTTTTCGTTTTTTCGTTGTCCTGCCTAAACGGTTTGATCGATTAAGTTGAACATTTGTACAAATGTTCTTCTTAGCTTTGGACGGGTGCCGAAGGAATTTTGGTACAATATGTAACCTGGATTAGGCGCGGCGGGCTTCCAAAAAATTTTTGTTTCCGATTTACGTCCAATTTTGTATGGTGGTTTTATGGTTCGAAAAAAAGCCTGTGACAAATTTTTATGAAGTTCCATTAACCCGTTTGGGCAGGAGAGCCGAACGAAGTTCATTAAATATTTCTGTTGTCCTGCTTAAACGGTTTGACCAAATGAGTTGAAAATTTACAATAGCGTAGCTCTTTACCACAGGACCTCACTGAGGTGATTTGGTTACGATCCATTAACCCGTTTCGGCACCAGGGCTCAATAACATTTTTTAATTTCTTCGCTGTCGCACTTGAACGGTTTTACCAATGGAGTTGAAAATTTACAAAAGTGTAGGTCTTTATAACAAAAGCTTTCTGAGTTGATTTGGTTACGATACATTAATCCATCAGGCTTCAGGCCATGAAATTCTCATTTTTTGTTGTTGTGCTTAAACGATTTGACCAATTGAAAATTTGAACAAGTATTGCAGTTTGGCAGACAAACTCATTCAATAAATTTTGTTGTGATATATTAACACATTTCGACACGACAGACTGTCAAAAAAAAAATTTTGTTTCTAATTTCTGTCTAATTTGGCAGGATGAATTTATGGTTCTAAATAAAGCCTGTGACAAAATGTTTGTTAAATTTTGTTAACCCATTTCCGCACGAGCACTTATTAATAATATTTTGCCTAATTTTGTGTATTGTTATTGTTATTAAAAAGATATTTCCAACACTCTTTACTTTTATCTATACTGTTTCTAATATTCCATAAAAACCTTTCAATGCAAATTTCTAATATAGAACAGTAATTAAAGTAACCTTATTAAGTATCTTAAGAATACTTTGTTTAAGTCTTAACAACATAACGTTTTCGGCCGTTGTTAAAAAACAGAAACAATCTCCTACATTAGACAATCATCATGTCATCATTCAGAAATTCATTACTTCTACGTGGTCTTTACATGTGGTCTACCTATATAAGAAGCCTGTGTATAACATATTTCCCATAAAATATCATTGAAATATGTACATATAGTATCTATAATATATCCGTTTATTTAAAAATACTATAAACATAATCAATTAAATTAGAAAACATATCACATTTCTGCACAGTATTTAATCAAAAATGAGTACATACATATTTAAAGAACTGAAAACTTTACATTCTTATCCATACACAATTTTTACACATATTTTTAGCTAATCAATTTGAAAACATAATTAGAAAAAGTAAATGTAAAAAAATTCTGGTAGATTTATAAAGGTAAAACACAATCATGCAGTTTTTATATTAAAAAAATATATGTTAAACAGAACCTGAGATGTATGCATTTAAAAAGAAGTTTTTTCAAAATTTGAAGAGCTGTCGGTGCTGTAGAATCAATGACGGTAAGGGTACATAAAAAAGTTGCTCTACAACATTACTCTATTAAGAGACCTTGCGTAGTTAATATTTTATTGCTCTTTATTAAACAGTATATAAGTTTTGTAAACAGACGGATTGACAGAGCGAACCTAATAGCAAATTTTTCAAAATATGCTTAAAATGATAATTCAGAAAAACATGAAGTGACGTTACTTACGAAAAAAAATGTATTACATTATGGTCTTTTATAATTGAAATGCAATTTTATGTTTCGGTATTAATGAATATATTGTGAAAACTCACTTCGCCGTATTTGTGTACTCAATAGATTATTGATTCCTTTAAAGATTTTTTGTAGACGAATTGTCTTTAATTTTAATAAGTTTATTCAATTTAACTAAATGTAATAAAAAATAGAATATTAACTACCAGCATCTGGAAATGCATAGTAATACTTGAACTATATTAATTAAATTATATTAACTCAAAAGCAAAAGTTAATAATATTTATTTCATAAAGCCGATAAAATACTCCGAGCAACGCCGGGTAATTTCTGTCTAATCTCAAAAGCAAAAGTTAATAATATTTATTTCATAAAGCCGATAAAAAACTCCGAGCAACGCCCTTAATTTCTGTCTAATTTGGTAGGATGAATTTATGGTTCTAAATAAAGGCTGTGACAAAATGTTTGTTAACTCATTTCCGCACGAGCACTTATTAATAATATTTTGCCTAATTTTGTGTATTGTTATTATTATTAAAAAGATATTTCCAACACTCTTTACTTTTATCTATATACTGTTTCTAATATTCCATAAAAACCTTTCAATGCAAATTTCTAATATAGAACAGTAATTAAAGAAACCTTATTCAGTATCTTAAAAATACTGTGTTTATGTCTTAACAACATAACATTTTCGGCCGTTGTTAAAAAACAGAAACAATCTCCTACATTAGACAATCATCATGTCATCATTCAGAAATGCATTACTTACATGTGGTCTTTATATGTGGTCTACCTATATAAGATGCATGTGTATAACATATTTCCCATAAAATATCATTGAAATATGTTAATATAGTATGTATAATATCCCTATATTTAATAATACTATAAACATAATCAATTAAATTAGAAAACATATTCACATTTCTGTACAGCATTTAATCAGAAATAAGTACATACATATTTAAAGAACAGAAAATCTTACATTCTTATCCATATACAATTTTTACACATATTTTTAGCCAATAAATTTGGAAACATAATTAGCAAAACTAAGCGTAAAAAAATTCTGGTTGATTTATAAAGGTAAAAAACAATCATGTATTTTTTATAATGAAAATATGTTAAACAGAACCTGAAATGTACGCATTTAAAAAGAAGTTTTTCAAAATTTGAAAAGCTGTCGGTGCTGTAGGATCCCCAGCGGTGAGGGTACATAAAAAAGTTGTTCTACAACATTACTCTTTTAAGAAACCTATGCATAGTTAATATTTGATTGCTGTTTATAAACAGTGTATAAGTTTTAACATTTACAAAAGTGCAGCTCTTTACCACAGGAGCTCACTGAGGTGATTTGGTTACGGTTCATTAACCCGTTGCGGCACCAGGGCTCAAAGAAATTTTTTAATTTCTTTGTTGTCGCACTTAAACGGTTTTACCAATTGAGTTGAACATTTGCAAAAGTGTAGGTTTTTATAACAAAAGCTTTCTGAGTTGATTTGGTTACGATACATTAATCCATCAGGCTTCAGGCCATGAAGTGTCTCATTTTTTGTTGTTGTGTTTAAACGATTTGACCAATTGAAAATTTGCACAAGTATTGCACTTTGGCACACAAACTCATTCAATAAATTTTGTTGTGATACGTTAACACATTTCGGCACGATAGGCCGTCAAAAAAAATTGCAATTTGTGTCTAATTTGGCAGGATAAATTTATGGCTCTAAATAAAGCCTGTGACAAAATGTTTGTTAACATTCGTTAACCCATTTCCGCACGAGCACCTATTAAAAGTATTCTGCCTAAATTTTTGTATTATTATTATTATTAAAAAGATATTTCCAACACTCTTTACTTTTATCTATACTGTTTTTAATATTCCATAAAAACCTTTCAATCCAAATTTCTAATATAGAACAGTAATTAATTAAATAATTAATTAATAGTAACAGTAATTAAATAAACCTTATTAAGTATCTTAAGAATACTGTGTTTAAGTCTTAACAACATAACATTTTCGGCCGTTGTTTAAAAGCAGAAACAATATCCTACATTAGACAATCATCATGTCATCATTCAGAAATGCATTACTTCCAGGTGGTCTTTACATGTGGTTGGTCAACCTATATAAGAAGCCTGTGCATAACATATTTCCCATAAAATATCATTGAAATATGTACATATAGTATCTATAATATATCCGTTTATTTAAAAATACTATAAACATAATCAATTAAATTAGAAAACATATTCACATTTCTGTACAGTATTTAATCAAAAATGAGTACATACATATGTAAAGAACTGAAAACCTTACATTCTTATCCATATACAATTTTTACACATATTTTTAGCCAATAAATTTGGAAACATAATTAGCAAAACTAAACGTAAAAAAATTCTGGTTGATTTATAAAGGTAAAAAACAATCATGTATTTTTTATAATGAAAATATGTTAAACAGAACCTGAAATGTACGCATTTAAAAAGAAGTTTTTTCAAAATTTGAAAAGCTGTCGGTGCTGTAGGATCCCCAGCGGTGAGGATACATAAAAAAGTTGTTCTACAACATTACTCTTTTAAGAAACCTATGCATAGTTAATATTTCATTGCTCTTTATAAACAGTGTATAAGTTTTAACAGACGGAGGGACAGAGCGAACCTAATAACAAATTTTTGAAAATGTACTTAAAAGGATAGTTCACCAAAACATGAAGCGACATTTCTTACAAAAAAAAGTTGATTACATTATGGCCTTTTATAATTTAAATACGATTTTATGTTTCGGTATTAACGAATATATTGTGAAAACTGACTTCGCCGTAATTGTGTACTCAATAGATTATTGATTCCTTTAAAGATTTTTTGTAGACAAATTATCTCTAAATCTTCGCTCTGTTTATTCAATTTAACTAAATGTAATAAAAAATAAAATATTAACTACCAGCATCTGGAAATGCATAGTAATACTTGAACTATATAATTAAATTAAATTAACTCAAAAGCAAAAGTTAATAATTTTTATTTCATAAAGCCGATCAAATACTCCGGGCAACGCCGGGTACTCTGCTAGTCTAATATATAAAGCAGAAATTCTGTTTGTTTGTTTGTTTGTGCCCTTTTCACGTAAAAACCACCAGTCCGATTGCAACCAAATTTTGCAGGAACATTTCTACGACCCCGGAAAGTTTTATAGGCTATATGGTGTTTTGGTTCATTAACCCATTGCGGCCCCAGAGCCATTTAAAGCCTTTTCGTTTTTTCGTTGTCCTGCCTAAACGGTTTGATCGATTAAGTTGAACATTTGTACAAATGTTCTTCTTAGCTTTGGACGGGTGCCGAAGGAATTTTGGTACAATATGTAACCTGGATTAGGCGCGGCGGGCTTCCAAAAAATTTTTGTTTCCGATTTACGTCCAATTTTGTATGGTGGTTTTATGGTTCGAAAAAAAGCCTGTGACAAATTTTTATGAAGTTCCATTAACCCGTTTGGGCAGGAGAGCCGAACGAAGTTCATTAAATATTTCTGTTGTCCTGCTTAAACGGTTTAACCAAATGAGTTGAAAATTTACAATAGTGTAGCTCTTTACCACAGGACCTCACTGAGGTGATTTGGTTACGATCCATTAACCCGTTTCGGCACCAGGGCTCAATAATATTTTTTAATTTCTTCGCTGTCGCACTTGAACGGTTTTACCAATGGAGTTGAAAATTTACAAAAGTGTAGGTCTTTATAACAAAAGCTTTCTGAGTTGATTTGGTTACGATACATTAATCCATCAGGCTTCAGGCCATGAAATTCTCATTTTTTGTTGTTGTGCTTAAACGATTTGACCAATTGAAAATTTGAACAAGTATTGCAGTTTGGCAGACAAACTCATTCAATAAATTTTGTTGTGATATATTAACACATTTCGACACGACAGACTGTCAAAAAAAAAATTTTGTTTCTAATTTATGTCTAATTTGGCAGGATGAATTTATGGTTCTAAATTAAGCCTGTGACAAAATGTTTGTTAACGTTTGTTAACCCATTTCCGCACGAGCACTTATTAATAATATTTTGCCTAATTTTGTGTATTGTTATTGTTATTAAAAAGATATTTCCAACACTCTTTACTTTTATCTATACTGTTTCTAATATTCCATAAAAACCTTTCAATGCAAATTTCTAATATAGAACAGTAATTAAAGTAACCTTATTAAGTATCTTAAGAATACTTTGTTTAAGTCTTAACAACATAACGTTTTCGGCCGTTGTTAAAAAACAGAAACAATCTCCTACATTAGACAATCATCATGTCATCATTCAGAAATGCATTACTTACATGTGATCTTTACATGTGGTCTACCTATATAAGATGCATGTGTATAACATGTTTCCCATAAAATATCATTCAAATATGTACATATAGTATGTATAATATCCGTATATTTAAAAATACTATAAACTTAATCAATTAAATTGGAAAACATATTCACATTTCGTTACATCATTTAATCAAAAATGAGTACATACATATTTAAAGAACAGAAAACCTTACATTCTTATACAATTTTTACGCATATTTTTAGCCAATCAATTAGGAAACTAAATCAAAAACTAAACGTAAAAAAATTCTGGTTGATTTATACAGGTAAAAAACAATCATGTATTTTTTATATTGAAAATATGTTATACAGAACCTGAAATGTACGCATTTAAAAAGAAGTTTTTTCAAAATTTGAAGAGCTGTCGGTGCTGTAAGATCTTCAACGGTGAGGGTACATACAAAAGTTGTTCTGCAACATTACTCTTTTAAGAAACCTACGCATAGTTAATATTTCATTGCTCTTTATTAAACAGTATATAAGTTTTAACAGACGGAGGGACAGAGCGATTTTAATAACAAATGTTTCAAAATATGCTTAAAAGGATAATTCACCAAAACATGAAGTGACATTACTTACAAAAAGAAAAATTGATTACATTATGGTCTTTTATAATTTAAATACGATTTTATGTTCCGGTATTAACGAATATATTAGTTTTGTAAACAGACGGAGGGACAGAGGGACATTCTGAATTATGAACAGAATGAATGAAAAAATATTTTTTTTTATTTTGTTTATCTTATAAATACGAGCTTTTTGTTACGCTTTTCCATTTCGACTTCTTATGTTAAGTGTTCTTTGATTTCACTTATGTAGATATAGGACAATTTAATATTTATGTATTAGTTTATAAATCAATAAGTTTGGCCAATGTTATCATATTTAACAATTATATAGTAGTAGATACTGGTTGTTTTGTGAACACATTTATGATTAATATATTTGTATATTACACTTGAATTTCTTATTTTATGTATATAAATATTTCTAACATTTTACAATTAGTATTTTTTTTTCTTTTTCTTTTGTATATTATATAATCGTTTATAATATTTAAAAAGTAGCACTTACGTTTTTTTTCATTGATATATTTGTAGGCTTTTTTTTGAATTGTAAAACCGTTGAACAATCCTTAACAGACTGTGGTAAGGTGTTGAAAATACGAATAGCAACAGGCAAGAGACTCTTTTTGTGTTTTTCAGTCTTACTTACAGGAACATTAAAGAGATTCGCATATCTAGTTGATCTGTTTGTTAGCTAAAATCTGTTTTGAATAATTATATTATGTTTACTTTTATTATTTAATATTTTATAATATTTCATATTGTTCAATCAGTCTTTATTTTATAAATACAAGCTTTTTGTTACGCTTAACTTTTTTAATTTGAATTTTAATCTTTTAATTTAATTTGTAATTTGTAGCTCTCAGCAAATTATTCAATAATTAAAATATAATATTAAAATAAACTTTTTAAATTCAAAAATAATTTTATTTTGTTAATTTTGGTAAAAGTTTGTGAGTTGACCTAACCCAATTAATTTTATAATAAATATTATCAAATTGTGAAATAAAGTTAATTTATACAATATGGAATTCAAATGCAGTGCTAAAATTTGTTTGGTTAATGATGCAAAAACAGAAACTGTTTCCTGCAAAGTTTTTTGTTATCTTAAATTTTATGACATATTATTGCTCCAAGAAATTGGCATAGTTCATTTCCTGCTAAGCATTTTGTTTGCGAGAACTGTTTAGAACAAAACAAAATTTTTGAACAGTTCTACGATAAAATCTTTGAGGCAATTCATGTTGTTAAACATGAATTTATATTAAGAACAATGCTGCTAATTTCCAGAAAATGGAAAAAAATTTTGAAGCAATGAATAATACTTTGGCATGTTTTCCCGGTGATATCAAAAAATTTAGAAGTGAGCAGATGATAGGTTTCAAAAAAGAAATCTCTTTATTTGAGTCTTTATTTAAAGAATTAAGGATATTCTGCAAAACAAAGTTGCTCTTTCTGAGGTCAATGATGGTCCTTTGAATTCCGCCGACGTAATGGATGAAGCACCAGGGGCAGTTTTTCAACCAAATTGCAATTTAAGAATTTCAAATTTATGCATTAATACCGCAGAAAAGTTTTTAACTGATTTTATTAAAAAAAAATTTAATTGTGATGACGTTTATTGTAAAAAGATTTATTGGTTAAAATTCAATCGAAAATATTTTAACTTTAAAATTAATGTTCCACCATCAGTAACTAAGGAAATCAAGAATACTACCGTGTGGAAATCTGGTACGATAGTGGGAAATTTTATTGATTTTAGTGGAAAAACTGTAAGTAATAAGGCTAAAATAAATAATAAAAATAGTAAAAATATAAATAAAAATTTTGATAATAAGAATAAGAAAATTAATAAAATTAATAATAGTGCAACAATAATAAAAAAAAAAAAAAATAAGAATGTAATTAAAAATAATAGAATGAAAAAAAACAATAATAATAACAATAATAAAAATATTAGTAAAATTAATAATATTAAACTTAGTCAAAATAATAAAATAGATAATAATAAACATGTTAACTTAGTAAATCAATTAAAAAAACACAAACTAATACCAAAACACAAACATTATTAAATTCACATAATATAAATACTGATTTAAATAGTTCAATTTTATCTAACGAGAATTTTACTTTCCATAACCATAATACCACTATACAAACCACTATACAAAAAGCATTCTTTACTATCTTCTTTTAATAACTCTACTGATTTCTCGAACAAAAAATCTTATTTAATGCTTCCAATTAACAAAAATAATAATAATTATACACAGTATAATGACGATAATGACAGTATTCATAGCATTAATGAGGTTGATAGTATTAGTGATAATAATAATGACAATAGTATCAATAATAATAGCTCGTTAACCTCTATTATCAAACCGGCATCTTCTTCTGATTTAGACAATAATGACTATCCTAATTTCGTTTACAGTGGTACTAATAAAACTAAGTTGGATAATAGTGATAATAATAATACGAGCACTTCAATTGCTACCATTAGTAAATCATTTCTCAAAGCTTTTATGCTGCCAATTACTAGAATGACAAGTGAATCTCTGCAGGGTGATAGCACATTCTTATAGCTCTAGATAGATAGCTCTTTCAAGATTTGGAGAAAAACGGGTCTATAATATTGTTAGGTTATTAGGACGAAATTGACTTTGGTTTAATTAGTGGATTATATGGTGACGTCTACAGCAAATTATTAGTTATCCTAATAGTAATAACAAGTGGTGAGATCTTGCATTTTCGAATGCATATGATAGAGTGATGGTTAAACTCGCTAATAATGCAGATAATCTTTTTACTAACACTACTCATCATAACACAATCATTTTCGAGTTCTTCACTTCTATTCCACTCTTGACCACATTTTACAATAATGAAATTGTATACGATTTTTTTAACGCTGACTAATATTAAGTATTAATAAAAAGCTTTGTCATTAATCATGTGGAACGAATTGTTAATACAACAGGATATCAATTCAATAATCTCTACCTTTTTCTGAAATCTGTTTCAAATTATAGACGCCTTTGTTCCTAAAATTCGCAAAAAACATAAAACAATAGAACATTGGTTAGATAGAGATCTTAGGAACTTGAGAAATCTACGCAATAAAATATACAAGAAGCTTAAACACTAGCAAGCACTATGCGACAAGTTATTGAATATGTATAAGCAACTTGCTATCGAATTTAAACAAAAAGACAATACAGCATATGAAAACTATGTCACTGATATTGGCAACAAACTTCTTACTAATCCCAAACATTTTTTTGATTTCGTTAACAAAACGAAAATTATTTGGGTGTTCTAATTCAATGATGTCTAAGGACAATGTGGTTTCTGCACAAAGGAAATTTGTAACTTCTTTTCTAATCATTTACAACAAGTTTATCGTCCAACAGCACCAGTTACAACTTCGGCTAACTCTTTATATAATAGCTCGAATTTGCTAATTACAGACGTGTATCTTTCTGAAAGTGAAATTCTTGAAGCAGTTTTGAGCCTTGATATAAATAAGGGTGCTGGTCCGAACTTAATTCCCCTATCTTTTTATATAATTGTTCTCACAGTCTAATTTTCCCTCTTCATTTTATTTTCAATAAGGCACTTTCAATTGGGATTTTGCCACAAGAGTGGAAATCATTCCACTTCATCCCTATCTTTAAAAAAGGGGATAGAACATCGGTGGAAAACTATCGAGGTATAGCAATCCTTTCGACTATACCGAAAATATTTGAAAAAATTATCGTTGATAGAATTATTCCTATTATAAATGCAAAACTCAATGAACAACAACATGGTTTCAGAAAGGGTCGTTCCACTACAACGAACCTTACGGCTTACACATCTGAAATCCTGAATCAAATGGAGAAAGGATACCAACTTGATTCAATTTACACTGATTTTAGCAAAGCTTTCGACCCCGTAGATCACTTCACTTCGCTAAACAAACTATCAACTTTTGGTATTTCGGGTTTATTTCTTGAGTGGCTTAACTCTTATCTTTCAGAAATGAAAGACATCTTGAAATGTTAAATTGCAAGATGTATTATCCAACACAATCGGGGTTAATTCCGGTGTTCCGCAAGAAAGCCACTTAGGTTCACTTCCGTTTAAAGTATTTATTTCAGATCTTTCGGAATATCTATGCAATTTATCTCACATTTCGTTTGCTGATGACCTAAAAATATATCAAGTTGTTAAAAATAATCCTGAGGCAGCTATATTTTAATGAGGCTTATCAGTGTTACCAGCTTGGTGCATATCAAATAAATTGGAACTCAACATACCGAAATGTAAGGTTATTAGCTTTACGCGAAAACGATTTTCTTTGATATACGGTTACAAAATAGATAACGTAACTTTTGAAAGGGTTTTTAGCATTACTAATTTAGGAATTCTTCTCAATAATAAATTTAATTTTAATCTTCACTATGACAAATTAGTTTCAAAGGCTAATAAAATGTTAGGTTTCATTAAGAGAAGAACTAAAGAATCCAGTGACATAGCAGTGACAAAATCTCTCTATTATTTGCTAGTTCGATCTATCTTATAATACGGTAACATTATATGGAATACATCCTTTCAAGTTCATTCCAATAGAATCGAATCAGTTGAAGAGCAATTTCTTTTATTTGCATTAACAAATCTATATAATGGATTTCTGATTTTTGATTTTAATGGATGGATTTCTAATTTCCTTCTGATTTTGCTAACCTTCCTAGTTACACTACAAGACTTAATTCATTAACATGCTTTCTTTATCTTTACGTAGACAATTATTATCTCCATGTTTTACTTTTGATATTTTCCCTTTGTTTCCTGAATTAATTTTTTTTTATTTCTTCTTTTAAACTCGATAATTATAAAGAAAACTAACACAAAATATAAAAAAAATTTTAATTTGTGTTAGCAGGACATTTTTTTTAAGGATTAAGGTGTGGTTACACAGTGAAACCACAAGGGATATAACATTTTTTTTTAAATATTTTTACACTTTTTTATTTGCTATGGAAATTTTTAAAACAATTTTTATTGCTTAATAAGCATAGTGCTACTTGGCATGTTGAACAAAACCATTTAGATCGATGTGGGCTTGCTCTGGAACTACAAAATGCACACCTTCTTGAAGTACTATATTCTGGTATATGTTCGCTTTTATCATATCTGTTTCGAATGTATAAGAATATAGTAGTGAAAAATAAATAAAAGAATAAAATTCAATACCTCTTTTCGTATGAAACGGTTCTTTTAAAATGTTCTACTTCCACAGTTTGAGATTTCCGACCTCTTTTAAGAACACTTGAAGCTCCAATAAGTCCTGTACAAACAGCAATTCGAAACTCTTTTAAGGATAGTGTAGTTCCTTGTGAACGTCCTTTGAATGGTATGTAGGAGTTAACCAAACTTACGTTAAAAAATGCCACATTATTCGATGCCACCATTTTTTCGACTTGCGGTCAATTTCGTAGCAAGATTTATCTACGTATCCCATATGCTTTCAGCTTTATCTACGTATCCCATATGCTTGTTGTAATCTACTACAATTTCGGGACACGAAATTTCTAAATGCGACCCATGCTTTTGTTTCCGGGTAGTTGTTGCACATTTCGAAGGATTATGAAAATTGTTTAAAAAATGTAAAGCTTTGTTGTCCTTCCATTTTATATATGCTAAGCTGTCCTTACTAAGATGCCAGTCATACTGGCCTATACTTAATTTTTTATCATCGACTACATCTATGGGCAAATTGTTCCTGCCTTTACGAATTGTTCCACAAGCATAGATTTTATTAAGTTTTGAGTCTTTTAGTAAATTCACTGAGTTGAAGTAATTATCAAAATATAAGTGGTGGCCATTTCCTATTAGATCTTTGCTAAGATCTTTTATGACTCGTGCCCCTAAATTTTGCTCTGTAACTTGGGCAATTTTTCCAGTATAAATCTGGAACTGAGAAACGAAACCAGACTGATCTGCTCGAACCCATATCTTATATCTACGTTTAATCGGCTTCATTGGCATATATTGTTTGAAGCTACTGCGACCTTTGAATTTAATCATCGATTCGTCTATAGCCTGGTATTTTGATGGTTTATACAAAATAGAAAAGGTTTTAGAAAGTTGTTCTATAAGCGGACGTACTTTGTATAGCTTATCAAAATTTTCATCAGTTTTTTTTGGAGTTTTCGAACTATCATTAAGGTGAATATGACTCAAAAACCATGCAAAGCGATCTCTGGACATAATAGAACTTATGTAAGTATCACGCAATTCGGGTTTCGAAGACCAATAATCGCTATAACTTGGAAGTTTCTTAATTCCCATTAGTAAGTTTATAGCTAGAAAAGACCTTATTTCATACTCATTTGTCAGTTTTGAAAATGCACTAGAGCCTCCAGCTTTCTGATTTGCATATAAATTCGTTACGAAGACAATATGCTTTATAAGTTCATCAGGAAAAACCTGCAAAAATATATCCATCGGAGTCTCTATATCGTCAGAAATATAAGGACCACTTTCTTCATCAAATTCTTTTATATTTGTGTCAAAATATTCTTCTTTTTTTGTTCACTCAGTTATCTATATAGTGGACAAAGGAATATTGTCAACATCATCAAAATTATCATCATTTGCAAGTTCAATAATTTCTGTTTGCAAATTGTTATTATTATTCACATCTCCAACGTATTCAGCATATTCGTCTGAATCGTAACCATTCCCAATATCTGATTCGATATCAGATGGAATATCTTCAAACATTATTTCAAATTCAGCGATAGTCATTCGCTCTAGTTCCGCAACCGTAAAAAAATTTTTTTTTTCTATATAACAAAAAAAAAAAATTTATTTCCTTGTGGCTACATATCAAAACCACATACAAATTTTTATAAAAGTCTAGTTTTATGCTAATCTTTAAAAATCAGTTGGTTTTTTTTGATAAAACGATTAAAAAACTTAAAAAAATTATAAATACGTACCACTCATTTTAATTATTTTCACAATTATTAAATTTTTTAAATTCACTTTAATTTTCAAATTTCAATTTGTAAATGCAACAACACAACGTAATCAAATGACAAATCTTTTCACAAAATTTTAAAAATGAGAAAAAAAACGGCTACTATGTTGATTATTTTTGAATATAAATATGTGGTTTATTTTAAATACCACACGGGAAATAGAAATATACACTTGATTGGGTGGTTTCGCTGGGTAACCACAAGGGAACAAAGGGTTAATAATATTTCTATACAATCTCTTACTAACAAGTTTAGACTTAACGATAGTGTTAGGCAAATTAGAAATAATAAATTTTTAATGGATAGAAACACAATACAGAGTACCGAAGAAATTAACTTATCAATAGATGTTGTACTACTTTTAACAAAATTAGTCATCTTTATTCTACATCCATTTCCAAAATTATATTTTAGATTAGATTTTAGATTTAGATGTTTTCTTTATTTCCTTTTATAAATACAATTCAAATATAATATATAATACATAATTCAATTAAATACAGAAAAATTATTTAATTTTACCAGGATTACAAAGTAATATTAATAATTATTATAATATAAAAAGGAAACAGTTTTAATGGATAAAAACACAATACAGAGTACCGAAGAAATTAACTTATCAATAGATGTTGTACTACTTTTAACAAAATTAGTCATCTTTATTCTACATCCATTTCCAAAATTATATTTAAATTAGATTTTAGATTTAGATGTTTTCTTTATTTTCTTTTATAAATACAATTCAAATATAATATATAATACATAATTCAATTAAATACAGAAAAATTATTTAATTTTACCAGGATTACAAAGTAATATTAATAATTATTATAATATAAAAAGGAAACAGTTATAGTGACATTTTTTATTTTACTGTAGTACAAAAAATAGTGTTAAATGTCACTTCAATTCATATTTGTATTAATTAGAATAACAATAACATTATAAACTAAAAATTTTAAAAAGTTATGTAGGGTGAACAATTTAAATTAAATTAATTAATTAATTAAATTAATTAATTAGAATTATATAAAGCAAAAAATACAAGTAGCAAATGAATGACAAAAAATAAACTAAACAGTATTCTCTAGCAAAATTTCAATTTTTTTATGCCCAAAATTCGAAAGCAAAGATTTTAATAACCTCAGAAATTGGTTTAGGTTTTTCAATGATTCAGGAAATTTATTGAAAAGTCGGGCTGATACGATGTCGTAACAATTACGGTAATTAGTTGTGCGGAACGACGAAATTATAATCATTTGAAATTCTACTATTCAGATATCCGGACTTGATTAAAAATATTTTTGAAACTTTAAAATAAAACAACTGGCGCGCAGGTAGAATTTTTAATTCTCTAAATAAATCAACTGAAGGGTATAAACGGCTTTTATTGCATATTTTTCTAACTAGATACTTCTGCAGAGTAAGTAATGGGTGGATCTTATTATAATAAGCACCATCCTAAGAACTAATGCAATATTGCAGCTTAGAATGAAAGATTCCATAGTAAAATGTTTTTAGAGTATTGCGAGTGCATAGATTTTTTAGTTTATAAAACTGCCGTAAAGTAGATAGAAAATATTGTTTTAATAATTTTGTGTGCTCAGACCAATTCATGTTAGCATTAATAGATATTTAAAGTGATTAACAAAATCAATTTTAAAACAGTTATCATTACAGTTAATATTGACATCAAAAGACTTACAGTTTAAATTAGAAAAGCAATTGCTATTTCTTAAAGTAAATCGTTCACACTCAGAAGCTTGAAAATATACATCAGGTTGGGAAGTCAATTGCTGGGTAAGATTAAAATACATTAATTTTGTTTTTTTGCTTATTACCAGATTATGTTCAGAAAACCAAAGCCTAAGTTTAGTTAGATCTTTATTTATATTAGCAGTTAAATTAACTAGGTTATCAGTGGCATATGAGTAAGCTAGATCATCAGCAAACGCAGTTACTTTGCCGGAAAATTCTTGTTTGAAAAGTGAATTGACATAAATTAAAAAAAGGATCGGCCCTAATACAGACCCTTGAGGAACTCCCGTTTCTATAATTCTACTATTACTGAAGCATTCACCAATTTTTACCCGCTGAGATCTGCAATTTAGATATGATCGGAACCAATAATATATAAAGCCTCTGAAGCCCGCTGAGTACAGTTTTTTTAAGAGAATTTCGTCGTTTACCATGTCAAAAGCTTTAGTAATATCCACAAAAAGACACCCACAAAACTTCTTATTACTAGTACACTAACACAAAACTCTAAAAGCGCATCTTCTGTGGATAATCCCTTCATAAAACCAAATTGCATTGAACTAAAGAAATTAGATTGATTTAAGAAACACAACACTTTATTTTTGATAACTTTTTCAAAATTTTTTGAAATTGATGGTAGTATGGAAATTGGTCTGTAGTTCGCAATATCTTTTACGTGGCCTTTTTTAAATAATGGTAAAATAATTGCCTTTTTGAGCTGTTCTGGAAATACTCCAGATATAACACTCAAATTGAAAATGTAAGCTAAAATATCCACAACATTTGAACATATATTTTTTAATAAATGGTCCATCAACACCACATGAATTAGAATTATTTAAAGACATAATAAATTTATGTAATTCAAAAGATGAAATTTGGTTAAAAACAAAACTACTAATATTAAAAGAATCAGCTATAAGACCTAAATCAACAATTACAATACAGAATGATTAATAATGTGTGTTTGATTAACAGCGACCGACACAAAAAATCATTAAATTCATTAGATATTGATGTTTCATCAGACATGAGAGACCCATTTTTAGTTAACACAATAGCTCTACTTTTATTAGATGCTTTCTTTAAGATATTGTTAACCAACGACCATTCCTTTTTCAAATTACCTTTACATTTTATAAATGATAGTATAGTTGACGTTGTTCAACAATTTGCTTTTTCAAGCTTTTACATAATTTATTATAATATGTATTTAATCTACTATTGTTAGAATGTTTACGACATTGAATTCTTAATTTATTTTTTTGCTTAATTTTATTTAAAAGTGAGCGATTCATCCAAGGTTTTAACATTTTATTTGAATTTCTTAAACTTACACAGTAGCTGGAATCAGCTATGTGAGAATTTAGGATATTAGTAAAAGCATTAAAAGCTAAATTAACATTGTCTGCTAAAAACACCTCTTCCCAGAATTCAAATCACATTTTATTATTTAATTTTACAAAGTTAATTTTTGTTGAAATCTTATTTGAATTATCGTGAGAATTAACAAGATTTTTTATCTTGTTAATTAATAGTCCTGTCATGCAGTCATCAGAAATTCTTATATCCAAGTTAACACTTTCACATAGATTTAGAGAATAATTAGAAAAATGGCAATGTATATGGTCTAAGCCAGGTTCCTGAGCTAGGACGGATTGGTTCATTAATAAGTGAAAATAGCCCATGATCAGCAAGAAGTGTGCAGTAAGAATCAGAATTACAAGAGTCCAAAATATCAATATCAAAATCTCCCAATAAAACTAGATTTTTAGTTTTTTGATTACACAAAATATTTCAAAAATTCATTTAAAAAAGACTGTATTCCAAAAGAATGCAATCTATAAAGACATATAAAATTAAAGTGAGTATTATTAATTAAAACTTAATTTTTTAAAGCATCTGAAGTTATAAAATTAAAATAAGAAAGCTCATAATCCACTTCATTTTTTATAAAAACACCACCGGCAGAATAGGTTTCATTAATTTTAGCATGAAATGTATACCCGGGAATATTAAAATCGTTTACTTCATTCTTAAAAATCCATATTTCAGAAACAAATAACACAACTGCTTTATTCGGAAATAGTTGTAGATGGGCTATAAATTCATCAAAATTTTGCCTAAGACTCCTAATATTCTGATGTACAATAAAAAATTTATTTATTTACTAAAATTAAAATTTACATTAAATATATCATTATAATAATTATTAATAGTAATGCAATGTGTTACAAAGATCCATAAAATCAAAATTAACATTAAAGCTCATTAAAGCTGAAATAAATAAAAGTAAATTTAATTTATATTTTTAAAATCATCAAAAAATTTTATAACGATTGCTTTACTATTTTCTGTTTTTCAATTCAATTTCAAATTTACATTCAATTTCAATTACTTTCAAATACATTTTACAATAACATTGTTTCACTTTAATGTAATGAATTAATACTTACCTAGGCAATAATTTTCATTTTAATTATGACACAATGTTTATAAGTTTGTTATGTTTAACAAACTTATTGTGTTCCATTAAAATACAAAAAATTGGTTTATGTTTTTTATTTTGATAATTTTTTTATTCTTTTTATTTTTATACATTTTATAAATTATAATTAAACGCTTTTAAGTAATGTTAAAGAAATAAATTAATTTTTTCAATTTTACATCTACTTAATAAGATATCCAATTTCCAATATCCAATTTCATTTAATATTTTACAAAAATTAAATATAAAATGTTAATGTTTTTCAGATTTAGGTTATTAAAAGTTTAGTTCTAAGTCATTGTTTTGTATAATTTTCAATAGAAGCATTATTTTAAGATTTTTTTTTGTAACGACCTTGTTTTGGGTTTAATTTATAAAAGTAAAATAAAAATAAATATAAGTAGTTTCATCTAACAATATAATTTCTTCCAATTTAAGATATCAGTTTCCTTATAAACACTTCTAGCACTATAGTCTCTGGTATAGTTAAACAAACATTTTATCGCTTTAGTAAGAAACTGGTGACAATTGCTGATAAGGACATTTGAACACGAGGACCAATTGATAATATTGTATCTGATGTGTGAAAGAACGTGGGAATTTACAAGCATCCTGGCAATATTTAGTGTTTCGTTCTTCTAATGGCTCCAATTAAGTTAATTATTTTTGAAGGGCTAATTAGGTGAAACCCTTTGGTGTTTCAGTGTTATTATTATTTACCTCACTAGCCCTTTCCAGTTCAGTATTGTTAAGAAGTACTCTGCGTTCGATGACTGGTTTACTTTTACTGTAGAATACTATGAGCTTGGTTTTACTTTCATTAAAGCTCAGAAGATTGCCACTTGCCCACCTTGCAAATTTGATGAGATCAACGTTGATTCTCTTTTCCAATTTATTTCTGCTTACTCTCTTATAGAGAAGGTAAGTATCGTCAGCAAATATGTTGTAGTAGCCATTCAATCCCGCTTGCTTGATGTTATGAATATACATCATATTATACAAAATTGGTCCGAGGTTGGATTGCTGTGGAACAACGCATATGAGCTCTTCTGTATTGCTAGTGATACTGTTAACTTGTTCACAACTTCTCTTTCACGTAGGTAATCCTAATTAGCTGACAAGGCAAGCCTTTAATGTAGAGCTATTCTATACGTTGAAGTAAAATGCTATGATCTACAGTATCAAAGGCTTTCCTCATATCAACAAATATAACCGCAACATATTTGTTTCCATGATCGGCAAAAATCCTCAATCCAAACCCTCCTCGTCGGTGCCGACCGGAAATAATCACCTGTTAGGTGGTAAGGTGGTAAGGGAAAGGTAAACTGAGTCTGTCTTTATGTATTGTATTATTGACACCTCGGTTTTTACCGGAACCATCGGATTGGGGTAAACCTGGGCCGGATTCAAGGTGTTATACGGCCCGTGCCGATGATCAGCCTGACTGGGGGCCTTCAGGCTCTTCATTGGAGTACAACCACGTTTCATTTCCAATAATTACTTCGACTTCAGGGTATTGGTGTAGAAACAAGTAGACTTCACTCAGTTTGTTTCTAATACTTCGGAAGTCAAAGAACGGAATATTTATTTTTTGAATATTATTGACAGCCATATTCATCATGTACTATGTTTCGCTATTGTGAATTGATTATTAACTTGTGTAATCCACGTTGGCTCTAACCATTTGCAATTGTTTCAGGAAAATTGGGCAGTTTTTGCTAATTGCTCCATGTCCTCGACCCTCCATTTTTTTTGAACTGAACTTGCTACAGTACCATGTGTCATTGCTACTACTGTCTACTGAGTGAACGAAATGTCTCAAATGACCTGAATGAACGAAATGGCTCAAATGACCTGAACATACCACTTTATTAATTTAAGAATATACATTGTCGTCGCCAATACGTTTAAAGACCCAAATGACTCAAATAAAGTCAAATTATAATACTAAAACAATTATCGGAATCAAGTAAATACATAGTCAATACAATACCAAATAAAAAATAATACATATAAATTATATAGGTACATCAGTATTCAATCCATTTTTCATATTTCATACATAAAAAAAGCACCCAAATGGTATTTGTATTTAGCAAATACACACAAATAAATGAGAGAGACATTTTACAAGTGTTTTATGTATTCTGTTTCGTTTGTTTTCATTTTTACTTTTTCAAAACTGAAATGAACGAAACGACCGAAATTACCGAAATGAACAAAATAAGTGACCTGACTCATTTCGGTCACTTAACTGACCCGTTTAAAACATACGAGTCGTTCATGACCGACACATCACTTGTGTCGGCAAACTGTTCCTCGATCGTCAATTGAATTCAGACAAAATATTTAATTAAGTCTTCAAAATTGTTTTTATATTTAAAAATTATTGTTTTTTTGTTTAAAATTTTAACATTATAAACTTATATGTATATCAAAATAATTGTAAACGAAATTCTTCACTTGAACTTATAATACTTTGTAGGGTCCTCCTGACAAAGCTTAACGACACTTAAAAATGGATTATCGATTGAAGTTAAGTTTTGTCAGATACATCATGCATATGTATACCCAAATTAATAATATTCTAAATGTTGATAAACAGTTTGATAAACAGTGACCTCAAACAGTTACAAAATAACTCAATATTTTATCGATAATGATTAATCACAAATTTTTTATTAGAGTTGCATATTATGAATTATGATTAGTTTTATTGTATATATTTTAATGATGTATTAGTGTAATAATATTGACCTAAACAAATAATATTGTATTTTTTAAAACTTCACTTGATGTAAGCAGGTCGGACAATCAACACGTAAACTTTATAAATAAGGCAAATAATAAATAAGTATAAGAAAAATACACGTGTTTGATTTTGTATTTATAACTACAAAATAACTCAATATTTTATCGATAATGATTTATCACCAATTTTTTATTACAGTTGCATATTATGATGTATCAGTGTAATAACATTGACCTAAAGAAATAATATTGTACTTTTTAAAACTTCACTTGATGTAAGCAGGTCAGACAATCAACACATAAACTTTATAAATAAAGCAAATAATAAATAAGTATAAGAAAAATACACGTGTTTGATTTTTTATTTGACATAGTGGGAAGTAACTAAGAACCACTATATTGGTGACCACGAAAGTTCAATTATAAAAAAAATAATTTTAAAATTATTATAATTTTAAAATAAAATTAATAAATTAGTTTATTTTATTTTAAAGAAAAAAAAAATTTCAACAATTTAAATAAGTGACTCTAAATAAGCGAACTTAATAAATAAAAAAAAGTTAAAATTAACAATTTTCAATGATTCTTTTTGTTGAAAGTAATGTAGTTATAGTTATACGCAAATTAAAAGTTTAATAGCCAAAATGGCCGATAGTTCTGACACTGAAGTAGAAAACTAATCATCAAAACCCCACTCTAGCAAAACAGAGCAAATGAAAATACGCTTACCTAGTTTCTGGCCAAAATCTATATTAACTTGGTTCAAATAAGTAGAGGCACAATTCGCAGTAAATAGAATCACTTCCGACATTTCAAAATATAACAGAAATTCAATTAGCACTGAAACGAAAATCCGACATCTAATATCTGACGAGGAAATTGGTGACAGAAAGCCCTCAGATTTTTTCCGCAATTTAAAGCCACTCGCCGCTTCTTCAGCAACAACTAGCGAAGACTTTGTTAAAAAGCTGTGGTTATGTAATTTACCCCACGTTATAAAAATGGCACTGATTCCGCGATCTGATCAGAGGACGAATATGTTATTAGATACAGCAGACAAAATCTGGAAGGCATTGCAAATTTCCCATACAACAATTAACCAAATTTTAACCCCTAAAAACCGTACAGAACCAAATTCGATGAAAGACATACAACAAGAAATTAATTCCCTTAAAGAAATGATCTCTGAATTACGTACGTACAATAGGCTATCCCGAATTGATTTCAGAAATAAATTTAGAAGCCCGTCAAGAAATAGATCCACCATTCGAAAAAGGTATAATTCGAGAGGAAAAGAATCCAACTCTGAAATTCCTCCTAATTCAGAATCTCACATATACATATATACTATATAAATATTCTGGAAAAAGCGCATAATCCTGTTTTTGAATTCAACTCGAAAATACCTCCCATATACATATAAATTCATTCTTCAGAACCTCATGTATACATATACGTATATAAATATTCTGGAATAAATGGCAAACCTGCTTTTGAATCCAACTGTAAAGTCCCTCCTAAAGCACAATCTAATATACATTAAGCGTCCAAGTTGCGGAGTGTTCTTGTTGTAAAAATTGGTAAATCATATATACATTTTCTGTAAAAGGCGAATAACCATGCTTTTGAATTCAACTCTAAAATCCTCCTTAACTATTTGTTTATATATATAAAAATAAAGCCACAATCTATTCGTTTAAAAATATTTTGCAAGATTTTGCGCGTGAAAGATTTTGTAAGGCAAGATTTTAGAAAGATAGGTTTTGTAATGAAAGTTAAAAAAGAAGCAAGATTGTGTCGAAGGTTGATTTTGGCGTGCTGGATTGTGACCCGCTCCCATATTACTATAGTCTTTTCGAAATGTCAGAGTAAAGTTAACTCTAGAAGTGAGTTAGTTTTATTACAACATTTTTTCACTTTAATGACCTTATAATGACAATATAATCTTTTGCAATTCATGATACCAGTTTCCTTATAAACACTTCTAGCACTATAGTCTCTGGTGTAGTTAAACAAACATTATATCGCCTTAGAAAGAATCGAAAGAACAAAGCTTGGCGTAATTATTTAAAATCAGGACAAAATAAAGACTATATTAACTTTGTTAATTTTTTTAACCATTTTAAAGCCGAAGTGGAAAACAGTAATCAATTATATGTTGCTCGTACTTCTACAAATTTAAAACGTAATTCTAAATTGTTTTGGAATTTTATTAATTCAAAAATTCAATTGATCAAAAGCGATCAATTTCCTATTTACATGAATTTTAATGATATCACAAGTAATAATTCCACTAAAATATCTGAGTTTTTTTTTAGTATTTTTCTAGCACATTTTCCAACTCTGACTCCATCGTTGATACAAACTACTTCCAATATCTTAATAATAATCTTAAAATGTCTTTAAACTTTATTAATCTTGATCGAAATTTAGTAAAAACGTACTTGGAAAATTTGGTAATAATTCCTTACTTGAACCAGATTTAGTTCCAGAGATAATCTTAAAAAATTGTGCTAGATCTCTGGCATTACCTTTGGCCTTACTTTTTAGAACTTCCCGATTAACAGGCATATTTCTTAATTTATGGAAGGAAGCTTATATTAGACCAATACATAAAAAAGGTGCTAAAAATGATGTTACTAATTATCGTCCTATAGCCAAACGATCATGTATTCCAAAAATGAACTATTCTTCTAATTTCTGTTTACCTGTTGTAAAATAAATTGTTAAAACTAGTTTGACTCTTTTAAACAATGTTAAAATTTATGAATGAAAGTAAAAATAAAAAAGTAAAAATAAAAACAAAAGAAAGAAAAAAATTATATAATTATAGGTGCATCTGTTATATAGGATTTCTTTTTTCTGTTCTATAAGAAGATTGAGAAAATAACCTGAAATCTTCGATTTTACTTTGTTTTGTTATTATTACGTTCCATTCTATGCTGTAAGAAATGAAAAAATAAAAAATAATAAAAATCAAAAACAAGTTAATTGCTTTTGGTACCTATTTTGTAAACATAAGATAAAAATAAAAGACATTTTTATTTTTATGTTAAAAATCTTTTATTAAATTTTTTATTATTATATTTTTATTTAAATGTAAGTTGAAAAATTTTTTGCGATAACCAGATGTTAAGATTTTAAAAATTTTAAATTAATATGTAAACAAATTTGAATGATTTACTTATCAACACGTGATTTTTTCCTATTATATCCATACGGTAAAGAACTACCATCTTAATTAAATTTTCGTTTTTCCGATTTTGGTTGATATTTTTTTATTTCAGGAATCGTAAGTACATCGTGATTTTTATTTCAACGAATATTTTCTGAAATGACGTATGTGTCTGTACTATTCAATGAATTTAAAACTGCTTCCTTTATGCTATTAAAATAAATTTTTAGTGAAGCTTCATAACTAAGAGAGAATCCTTTAACTTTACAAACAATTTTTTCGGTATTATCTTTTGTACAGTAAATTTTGTAGGCGTAGTTCTTGAGACCACCACTTACAAATTCTGTAATATAACTCCCTATACCATCACACTCTAATTCTGTCATGTAATCTGTCATGTCTCCTATAAATTCTCCTGTTTGTGGTTCATATTCTCCTTCTCGACTAATATACAACACCGAATCGGTGTCATAATATAATACTCTACTATCTAGCTTCTCTAGATGACTATAAAGTTGAACAGGAGCATGTTGTTGTTGTTGTATAAGCAGCGATACTTACGTTGACAGTAGATAAAGAAGTTCCTACTTCTTCTTTATACTTCCAGCTAGCCACTATGTTTTCTTCATTTACTGGAAATATGTGACATACTTCTACAGAGGGGTTTGTTATTAACTCGTAAAGTTTAAAAGGTTGATTTATAATGGTGGTTTGTTGTTGATTTTCCTTTTGCCCAAATTTTCCCCAGAATGAATTTAAAATAATCTTAGCAAAAGATCTTAAACCAGGGTTATTTACTACTTTATCGTAATCTAATTTAATTTCCTCCTTTTCAAAAAAACTGTCAATATATTTTTCCTTTTTTTTTGAGTCTGACATTTTATTGGCCATCCAGAAGATTCTTGTTTAATCTTTATAAATTTGTTCATCATTTTAGTGAATAAACCATCAATACCATTGCCATTGTCATATTTTACTGTTTCGTATTCCCAAACTTCATAAATATTTAAAAGTTTATACCCTTTTTCAATTGCTTTTTTAATTTCATCAATTATCCAAGTTCCTACTAATGCTCTTTCATCGTCTGTATGTTGACAGTATTTTCCTTGATATTTTTTTTCACTACAAGTGTTACATAGTGAGAACATCAATTTATTATTTTGTTTTGCAGGTAACACGGGGTGTAACAGATTTGTTGGAGGTAAGATTTTGCATTTAATAATACCGTCAATTGTCATTATGTTTAACTTTGAGCAGACATCTTCTCCAACATAAATCTTAGGATGACTTATTTTATGACTTAAAATGACTTATTTTGCAAACGAGGGAAATTTCCCTCGTTTGCAAACATATGAATATAAGGAACACACATCTATGTATTTAATTTTTTCTCCTTGTTTACATTTATAATATGTGTAAGTATTTCCCGTTCTTCCACCATAAAATGCATCACGGGGATTTAAAGGAGCTAAATTAATTAATGAATGATTTTCTAAATATCTCATATTTTCATTGTGTCTCATTAGCTCTCGGAATTCACATTCCCACATCTCAATAACTTTATATTCACATGATTTTATAAACTTTGATCTCATTAATGTTTTTTCATATCGTCCATTCAAAGTATCGCCAGACTTATCGTGTAATGGTATATCACTCTGGTGTGTTAAACATTTTGGATGTCCATGATAATAGCACCCGTAAAATTCAAATATTTCTTTAGTCTCTTCTCAAAAACCATCGACTTTAACATTTCCAATTTGTTTTTCTTTTCCATTAAATGCACATTGCAAATCAATTTTTCTCAAATCTTTTTGCCAAATAAGCCATTGCATGGCAATTTTTGACTGATTGTCTACCATCCTATATTCTTTTCTTGGTATAATACCTATAGTATTCGATTTGAGAAAGTTTCTTCTATATATAAGATTACAGGCTGAGGCTATTGTTGTTGCTTCTACAAATGGTTCCACATTACATTCTTCTATAAAAAATTTTCTGAAAACCAGACATGCTTTAGTTAGAATTTCAACATCATTTATACAGTATTCTAAAATATCTTTTTCCATATTAAATTCTGAGTGTCTATTTTGTTCATACCACATTAAAAATTCATTACGCTCATCTGCTTTCATTGTATTAGAGTTATAATATTTAATTGCTGGAAGTCGGCCAATGTAATTTTAATTTTCCAATTTATTAAATAGATGCGGAAAATAACCCTTTTTCAAATTGATTGATAAATTAAAAGCTTTTGGTAATTTTGCCAAGGCCATAGGAAAGTAATTCATAGAATCTATAAATTTAATATTATCAATTATCATAACAATAATTTTTGTACCTCGCATAATTAACTTTGGTTCAAGTACAGTTTTATTGAGTATATAATTCAGAATAAACTGATGGTCAAACGCCTGACCATTATGAGCAATTATGACAATCTTTTTGAATTCCTTTCTTAATTTTAAAATAAATTTCATGAAATGCTCTATCACATTTTTCGTTTTAAAAATTCTCTCTCTTAATTTACATTTTCCACAGAAGTATAGAGAATCAATGTTAATACATTTAAAGCATCTTAGCTGAGCCACACATAAACTTGGAACATGTTCTTTTATTTTTGTAGAGCTAATTTCTTCTTGTCTTGTTTCTAAATCATAAAATACATAAATGCAATTTTCAAAATTTACTTTTGTTTTGTCTTGCTGAATGAAGCATTTATGGTTTTCAGGAACATGATTATCGCAAATATTACAAAAATATTCTCCACATATATGAGTCCTAGTGCTTTTATGAACTTTAAAACAAGATTTGCATTTTCTAATTTCTTCACAGATGCTTCTTTTTTTTGAACTGGAAGCCTTATGGCTTTCAAAACATGTTTGACCACGAAATGTTCGATCACACTGCATACATAAAATATTTTTAACATTAAGTGAACAAGCTGGTGAGTTTTGACAGCAAGGGCAACTTTTCGAACATTTTTCTTAGAATACGGAATATTCTTCACAATAAAATGCTGTGCAAAAAGCAGCTGTTAGTGAGGTTATTACATTGTAATGATTGTTATGATTTAACAAATGTCGAATTTTCACTTTCGATTATATAAGTTTCGGTAAGAAACTTTTGTAAAATAATTTTCTTTATACGAATTTTAGATGTTAAATGCTTGAATAACAGAATAATATTAAATTTTTAATACAGATTCACTCTGTTAAATGGACAATTACATTGTAATCAAAGGTCGCTTTAATAAATTATAGTTGTTTAACTAGAATCCCATTTTAATCCTATCTTAAAATAGAAAATTGAAATTATAATTTTCAAACTAGAATTTAATTTAAAACTTATCTTAAAGTTGTAAATTGTAATCAAATGACGATTTAATAAATTATAATTCATTTAACTAGTATCCCATCTAAATCTTAGCTTAAAATAGAAAGAATTGAAAAACAAAAAGCAATCTAAATTTATCTTCAATACATTTTAATTAGTATAAATACATAGGGATTTTGTACAAAAAATATCAGTTTAATTTCAAACAAGCAAGATATGGCACAGGAATATTTAAACTTCTTCATGACTGCAGAAGAGGCTGCAACTGCTACAACTGCTACTACTAGTATAGCAGTGCGTTTTCCTGCGAAAAGGAGAAAGGCGAAAAATGAAGATGACGCTTCTACTCATCTTCATCAACAACAACAACAACTACATCAACAGCATCATCATCAACAACAACATCAACAACCACAACAACAGCAACATCCGCAGCAACAGCAACTACAATAAAAACAAGATTATCAGAGTAAGGTAACATCAAATCCCATCAGAAAAAGAAAACTGGCGGAAATATTTAATTTAAAAAAAAAAAATTTTAAAAAATTTTAAAAAATTTTTAAAAGTTAAAGATATGGAGCCAAGTAGGCTCTATAAAAAAAATAAAATTAAAAAGTTAAACACCGTTTATGGTGAAAAATGGGTCTTCGAGACCCCAAATAATATTATATTTATACCGCATCAAAAAGTTGGGGTATTTGAAGATAATGATTTCCGTTAGGAAATCAAAGAAAATGATTATTTCCTCATTAATGAGGAAAGCCAATTAAATTTAAAAGAAGATCGTGGTGATTTTGAATTCGCCACAAATCAGTAATAGTTTTAGACTAATTTTATATAAAAAATTTTATTTAATAAAAAAAATTTTATTTCAAAGAAATTTTCTACTGTTTTTAATTTTATTTTCATTTTTCAGATGTTAAGATTTTATTTCATTTTTCAGATGTTAAGATTTTATTTTATTTTTCAGATGTTTTCAAGTTTTATTTTAAGGTGCTTATTAGAGTTTTATTTTACAGATATTAAACAAAATTTGTTGAATTTATCCAAGCATTATGTGTGTCATCAAAACCTAGCCATTTAACAAAAACTCTATTTCCTTGCTTTTTCAGAATTTTTTCTACAAGATAAGTATCTGGGTATTTTACAGGTGTAAGCTCAGCTTGATAAAAACTCCCAGAAATTGGCGTATCAGTATAGTCCGATAATTGATATGTAACAGGATAAGTATTATTGATTTTATCAATCTTAAATACTTCAGTTGACCAATTCGCTTGATAACCTTTTTCGAAATGACCTTTATATTTACTTATTCTTACAAAATTTCTAGTTTTATATTTACTTTTTTGAAAAATTTTAGGCTCAGTATATATATTCCGCAGTATATTTTTTTCGTTTTTCTTTGTAATTTTTTCAGGAGGAAGTTTTGTTGTGCTATGTTTTGTTGAATTATATTCTTTTATTAATGATTGTATAATAGGTAACCATTTATAATTCCCGTTTAAACTAAATTTTTTCCACATAGAATTTTTCAATGTACGGTTAAATCGTTCAACAATTGAAGCTTTTAATTCGCTAAATGTGTGATAATGATTGATTGATTTTTCTTTCATATAATTTTGAAATTGTAAATTAAAAAATTCCTTGCCTTGATCAGAGTGAATATTTTTTGGTATAACTTTAGCTCTAATAATAATTGTTTTTAAGGCATTTAAAACATTTTCAGCATTTTTTGTTTTCACAGGTTCAGCATAGGCATATTTGGAAAAAGTATCAATGACCGTCAGCATATATTTATAACCATTATTAAATTTTCCATAAGATTTCAGTCACTATTTGAGCTCTTGACATTTTGTTTTAAAAATGTTAAAGGTAATTTTCTAATAATTATTATACATAATATGATAGACCAAAGCATGGTTTAAACTAATCACCTAATTGAGTTTAATTTGCTTTTATACTTTTCTACATGAGTATATAACTCAACTTTTATTTTCAAATTTAATTCACTTCCATTCTGATTGCTCAACAACTCACTGAAATGCTGCCTGATTCCACATCATTTCCATTTAAAGAAACTGTAGATGATGTAAATACACAAGGTCAGATACAAGAAAATGAAATTACGACCACCATGGACGACGAAGATTTAGCAGAAACTGAGGAATTTATATCACCGTTCCAGATAGTTGAATTAGAAGACGAAGAAGAAGAAGTGAAAGAAGAAATTGAGGAAGATGAGGAAGCAGTTCCATTTAATGAAATTTGGGACATAAATAATCAGCAGAGAGATCTTGATTATTTCAATGATTTAATAATCCTAAATAATTTTAATTAAATAATCTAATGAAAGGTGTACAGAAAAATATTTGTCTATAAATAAAAAATAAAAATTTTTATATTATTTGTTGTGATTTAGTTTGTTTGTTTTATGTAGTGTATTACAGATTTCTTCCTTTAAAATTACAGCAATTTCAAAAAATAACCTTGAATAATTACATTGTACATTAAAACGTTGTATCGGTACATAAATTTCTCTTTCTAACCTAAATACTTGTTGTTCGACACATAAATTTAGATATTCCTGAACGTAGTCTTTTACATTTAACTCAGCAGATTTATAATAGGTCATCACTGCGTGAAGAAAATCACTTAAATTGTAAAACTGCTCTGCTTCTTCTTTGTTAATACTTATACTTTGCCCGTTCGCTGATTTTAGTCCATGATGAAAGTTCTGTTTTATATTTTTTATTATCAGTTTATCGAGTTTTTTGTTAAATTCGTAATAAAATTTATTCCATTCATGATATTTTAAGACAATTGACTTTTTACCAATACGGTGAATTATACTTGAGGCTTCAAATGACTCACAGTCAAATCCAACAGCAATTTTTAATGTATGACTCTTATTGAGAAAATATATGTAACTTAGCAATAAATTTGTGTTCTGACTTGGTGCTTCCATTCCTTTAATTTTACTAAAACCTGTTTATATTGTTTTTATTATTTATACGTTTTAGGAACACAAATTTGTAATGAGTTATATTTTCCAAATACATTTTGAAAGGTACTTAAAATATACTTATCGTTTTCTAGTTGATTTCCTTTATTAAATTTTTTTAAAAAAGCATTCATACTATAAGCGCAACATCTATACCACGTATAAACACAACAATATTGCCCACAGACATCTGAATAGTTACTTTGTAACTGTTTCTTATTAAAAATTATACATTGGTTTTTTAAGTAACTTAAAATTTCTAATTTATCTGGTTTTCTACCAAACGAATCAAAATATTCAACACAGCCATTCTTTGGCTTAAAAATAGCTAACCAATGTTTTCCCGGATCTTTTGATTTATCAGTGTTTACAATTAAAAAAGTTTGTTTTTCAATTATTCTGGGGAGTTGATCCAGAGCAAAAACTCCTTTAAAAAATTTACGTGTGTGTTTGTTACATCTTAATACGTCACTTATCTCTAGGGTATTCATCAATCAAATTGACTCAAGTCATATACTTTAGTTGTTTCTTTAATATAATTCGATAAAAACTCTTTTTGATTTTTTTATTTGTTATAATAACATCAAATTTTTGTAGTATTTATTTGACAGAGCTCTTTATTTATTTTATCGTTGTACACAGTTCCAAAAGAGTAATTATCAAAATTATCATTTATAAAATCCCTAGTTGGAAATTTATACTTGAGCTCTTTTACAAACTTTTTACAAGGTTCTTTAAAACCAACTATACAAATATCTTTCGCAAACAAAGTATTATTATCATCACTACAAAATGTTACATCCAGAAGTGCACAAGACAGTGACATTTTATCAAATAGTCAAATTTACTTTTATGTATGCTATTTATAGGTTTGAGAATATATTTCGGTTTTTATCAATTTGTAAACTTGCATCAAATTATCCATAAACAATAGCAGTCAGTGTAGATGTAAGTGGTTTTGATAGCCTTGCCTCAATTCTAACTATACCTTGATTTAGTAGACCTTGACACACTTCATTTCCTGATGCATCTGGAGTTAAATCAAAAGCTAGAATGAAAAACCCATTACTAAACATGGTTTTTGTTATCTGATGACCTTTATCATTATGGTAAATTCCAGTTCCTGAAAAAAGTGTACTGAAAAACTGCTTTCAATTGCTGAATAAGGTATTTGAACACCATTTACGTTTAACACAAATTGTGAAATATCAAAATGTTTAAAATTGTATGGGTTTTTTGACCTTTTCCCAGAGTAACCTGTATTTTCTGTCATACAAAAAATGATTGTGTTTGGCAATAGTCCAATAAAAACATTATCAAGTGATATTGATGAACTATTCTGTGGAATGGTAAAAGTTTTTACCTCTACCCCTTTGTAATTGTATTTGGCATTAGTTTTTTCCAATACAGCATTATGTGCTAATAAGCACACTAGGATTAATTGTTACAAGTCTCATAAATAAAAATTTTCAGTTGAGATTCATCAGTATCATCTGCAAAGAGGTAAAAATCTGGTTTTTCTAATGTTAGGACAACTTGAACATCGACATTGTTTATGAGAAGTGTAGGTTGGTTAAACATATCTAAATGTAGTTTCCCCATAAGTTCCACTACATTGCTATTTTGGTATAATTTTTGACGTTCTTTTGAACCACTATTATCTGTTTTTGCTATATTTGGCTTATCTAGCATCCATCCACCACACTCCAAATGCGTTGTACCGGCATCCGTACCATAATTTAACAATGATTCAATATAAGCTCTGTAATGATAATTGCCATCTTATGGAGATATATTCTTTCCATTTAGTTGAACATTGCATTGTTTTATTAATGAATGTAACATATTATTAACCACACTTGGTTGTTGTATAGGTGTTCCATCAGTTTTTTTTATCTTTATTCCATAGAGTTCCATCTTTTTTTAAAATTTGTACTTTTAATTTTAGATATGTTGAAGACAAGTCTCTATATGTATCACCGTGCTCTAGTGAAACAAATTCTATGACAGATGGATTATCTAAAGAAGCAATAGGGTTATAGGAAACTTCTTCAGATCGTAAAATACTTGACTGAATAGGCTGTGTTTTAAAAATATCAAGCTCTGATTTCATACATTCAATCATAATTATTCAAAAATATCTTTTTGTTTGTTTTTGTTATTAACTTTGCGTCGCTTCGACGTAAAATAATTTAAATTATTAATGAGAGGTCTTTTTATAGGTTTTCTTCGTTTTCTTTTGCCTTGTCCATACATTTCATTGAGTTTCCGAACTGCACCTCGTCTTACATTTTTCATTATCTCTTTACTTCGATCTTGAACCACTTCTTTTACATTTGCACCTGTGGCAATATCAGATAATGCATTAATACCAGAGTTAATAACCTCTTTTTTTAATATATTAGCTCTTGACGTAAATATTGGTTTTAAATATCTAAAAAGACCACCGAAAAAGCTCCCTAATCCTCGTCCCCTTTGGTAAGGTACAATTGAGTGTAACAAAGGACCAATATCCTCAAGACCTTTTCCTGATTGAACTAAATAATATTTGTAGTACACTCTCTCCATAATGAATAAAATAAAATAATATATAGTTTTGTAAAATCGCTTTTATTTATACTTTTTTAAAATGTAATACAATTTTTGTTGGAATTGAACTATTGGAAAAGTTTATTTTGTATCCATATTTATCACATAAAAGTAATGAAATGTTATTAAATGATTTCTCCACATTGCAATATTGAATATTACTGAATTCTTTTACTGAATTATAATTCAGTAAAAGAATAATAATAAGAATTCAGTAATATTCAATTATATTGAATATTACTGAATTCTTAATTCAGTGAAAGAATTTTGTATGTTAACAGATCTTAAACACCTTAAACACCAGATATGTTTTTTATATACACCTCAATTATATCTGTGTATATAAAAAACATATCTGGTTTACTAATGGGAATCAATTGTACCCTATCTATAAAAGTTTTGAAAGCTTCTATTACACGTGATTTATATTTTTTAAAATCTGTTACTTTGAAAGATACTTGATTGAAACATGTTGTCAAAAGTCCTTCGAGGGTATAAGCGTAATTTGCTCTTGTTTTTATATCTATTTTAGGCTTAGTAACACATATTGTGGTGTAACTTAAATTTTTAGGCATCTCCTCAGCTTTTATTGGTTGTGTATAATGAACTTCATCGTTTATAAAATTAAAAATTCCCCAAATCAACTGTCGTTCAACTTCTTTTCTTGTAAACCTATTAAGTGGGCGTAAATTTTGAATTAGTGTTGGTAGTAGGAAAACTTTCCAGTTGCATATCATTTGTTTTTCTATGTATGGAATATATGATGTTCCAACTCCTATCATATCTTTCTGCATACCTTTAATAAATATTTGAGTACTTTTTTACCATTCTTCACCATACACATTTGGAACGAAATCATTAACATACATTTCTGAAATACCGACTTTCCACCTTGAATCACACATGTATTTATTCATTTTATTTGTAAAAGATGATAATGAATTTTCTGAATAATAGTTGATAGATGAATCACTGAGTAAAGTGACATAAAATTCATCATTTACTTGTATGTTGTCCCTGAGCTTGTAGATTTATTTTTACGAATTGGAAAATTAAGTTCTGTTTGAGTATTACCTACTGCTGATCTTAAAACACGTCTTGATGAATTATTCAACTCTTTGCTATTTATAGTTTTTTCTTTTTTCGTTGGTGGGCTTGGGCTATCTAAAGGAACAGTTATAATGTCTCCTGTATCAGTTTCAAAAATTTGTACATTTTGATTTCTAATTGATTTTCTTTTTCTAAGACGTTCCCCAACTGAAGCAGCTGACAATGCTTTTGTTAAAACATTTTCCTGAATTTCATCATCAAATACTTCGTCATCAGCTTCTTTTTCATATACTTTTTCTTCTTCAGGAACAACTTGTATTCCAACATTCTTATATTTAGGAAAATGCGATTGAGTTTCCGCATCTATATACATTGGTTTTGCACGGGTTTGAGTACCTTTTGTTTCCGTAATTTTTATTTTCTCCTCTTTATTTCTAGGAAGTTGTCGTTTTTTGTTTCTTATTTTAAATAAATTTTGTCTGTATAAATACCATTTTTGAGTATCCGTGAGATGTTTATTTAACAATATTTTTTTCATATTTTTATCCAATTCATAGAGTTTAATGTCTGCATTTTGCTTCATTCTTTCATAAATCTCAGGTTTTAAAATTATCATTTTATTAAATGTTGTATTATTCATTTTATAAAATTTCCGATTATACCTGATAGTATTGCACCAAGAAGTGTAGGTAAAAATCCACCACGTTGAATAATAATTTTTCTTTTGCTATTTATAGATTTTTTCCGGCAAATAACTGATCTTAATTCTTTTTTATACTTTCGTAATTGGGTTGTTGCTTTTTTACTCAGATTACAATTACCTTTTAAAATATTTAAAGAGATTTCGCAAAATGTTTTTATTACTTCAGGGTCACAGTATTGTATAATTACTTTCTGGAATTTTGGTTTAGAGGTTTTTAATAGGTGTAATATATGTCGATTGGTCTTCAAACGTTTCATATTCCTCCCCAAATTGTTCTAATTGATCTCTCGCACAATAACACAAACCTTTCCCAAATAAATCACTTCTTAATCGAAATATATCATTAACGTCTTGAGTAAGATCTATTAATATATAGCCATATGGGACTGACGTCACATCATTATATACTTTTTCAAATGCTTTAATTTGATTGGGATGTATTTGGCGAGGTAATATCTGCGATTTATCTCTTGGATTTTTGAAAAGTACTAAATATTTACAGTTGAGTGAAATATCTCTTGAAAATTTACCCTGGTGAAAAACATTTTGTGTTACAAATATTACAGATAAATTTCTATGATGTGATCCGTTAGTAAATAAATCATATACAAACTTATCATGAGAACTTAACATCATACCATCGATAATACCTAACGAAGGTTCTTGATTATCATTAAAATCTGGAATAGTGTTACTATATTCAACATCTTTCATATATAGTGGAACACCATTTTTGTCTGGATTACACCAAATAATTCTATTAATATGTGGTAGTATATTTTCTTCTTTAAATATTATTCAATTACGAATAAATATGGTTTTACCCCGCCCGCCACCATCATTGTAAATGGGTGAAACAACATACTTGTATTAGTTAAAACAATCATTGCTAACCTATATTTATATGAACAGCTCTTTTTCGAAATGAATATAAATGTAAATTTAGTTATTTCATAGAACATTCTTTTACAAACCTTAGACATGGTTAAACAAATTTTTATAGTTGACCTACAATTTTTGCAAGGAAATGAAAAACAATATTTCCTAAAAGAGTTAGCCATACTTGAAAAAGGAAGTTTAATTCCAACTGTGTATCATTTCAAAGCACCGTACCCCGCAGAAGAGCTTAGTCAAGATGTGAAATATAATAACCAGTATTGCGAAAATAAAATAAATGGACTTAAATGGAATAACGGTTTAGTTGAATATTTAGATGTAAAATGTATATTAAAACACTATTTAGAGTCAGCGGAAAAAATTTATGTTAAAGGAGAACAAAAAAAAATTTTCCTTCAAAAGTACATTGACAGTGTTAAAATAGAAGATCTAAGCAGAGACTTGCCATCATTACAAAAAATTGAAAACTTTAATTCAAATTGTCCTATACACTTATCAAAAAGAGTTTCAGATATGCTGTTAAAAATTGTTTTAATGTATCTATGCATCTTTTAAAAGAAAAATTGTTAGATTAAGACCATCAATTTTCATACTTGCACAATATGAATTTAAATAACAAAAAAAAAGTTTACTTCAACATAAAACAAGAAATTCACGTTATGCATGAATGGGTCTATGCTTACAGATCAGCAAGGAAAGGTCATTGGGAAGAATACGCACGTGATAGAAGTAGATATCAAAGACGTATAGAAAAAGTTGGTCTCACTATTTCTAAAATCTTAACATCTGATCATCGTAAAAAAATTTTCCAACACAGATTTCTGTAAAATTGTAAAATATTTTCAAATACAAAATTATTTCAAACATATAAATAAATTTGTTTTATTTTTGTTTTCAAATAGATACCAAAAGCAATTAACTTCTTTTTGATTTTTATTATTTTTTATTTTTTCATTTCTTATAGCATAGAATGGAATGTAATAATAACAAAACAAAGTAAAATCGAAGATTTCAGGTTATTTTCTCAATCTTCTTATAGAACAGAAAAAAGAAATCCTACATAAGAGATGCACCTATAATTATATAATTTTTTTCTTTCTTTTGTTTTTATTTTTACTGCATTCATAAATTTTAACATTGTTTAAAAGAGTCAAACTAGTTTTAACAATTTATTTTACACCAGGTAAACAGAAATTAGAAGAATGCAAAATATTTTTTAAGTTCATATGTACTTAGAACAAAATATAGAATATAGAGAAACAACTCATATCCTAAAATAGGTAACATATTTTTCTTATTTTATTTTGCAGCTTTAAAACTATAATAACAACTTACAACAATTATTGACCATTTTTAATAAACAAAAATACACTTTGTACCTACTTCTTGTTTACGTTTTGTTTTATTTTTATTATTTACATCTTGGTATTCAAAAGTACCTATGAATATTTTTCTTATTAAATAATAAAAACAAGTTTTTTTTCGTTTCTTTTATATCTCGTTTTACATATGTAGGTATATTTTATTAAGCATGCGATTTTGCTCAATTTAAAAAAAAATAAACTTGATTTGACCTGAAAAAATCATCTTTCTATTTGTATGATATCCTATTACAAAGTATCAATGAATTTATTGAAAAACCTAAATATCCTAAACTTGTTCAGTTCATTAACCTTGCCTAACAACTTCTACAGTACCAACAACCTTCATTTCCTACAATACAACCACTTGCAACTTATAAGTTAACAACCCACGCTTATAACCTAAATCAAAACAAACAAAACAAGTTTTTGACCTACTAACCAAGAATAACCTACAATTAAACCCATCAATCAAAATATAGGTCAGTGGGCGTGGTCTTCGGTGCGATATGGCATTTTTTTTTCCCATTCCCAAGTGCAGGATTACCTACTATTCATCGTCAATGTGATTTAGACAATTTTGCTAACTGGTGTACTAAAAATATTCTTAAACTAAATGTGAATAAATGTGCATTCGTATCATTTTCTCGCCTGTCTAGTTCCATCCTCCATGATTATTACCTTGATCTAGGTTTATATTTCGATAATAAACTTAATTTCACTCTTCACTATAATTATCGTATCAACAAAGCAAATTCAATGCTAGGCTTCATTAAAAGATGGTAAAAGGAATTTACTGATCCATACGTTACCAAATCTCTTTATATCAGCCTAGTTCGACCAAATTTGGAATATGCCAGCCAAGTATGGTCACCATATTTTAATATACATATTAATAGGATTAAATCAGTTCAAAAAAACTTTTTAAGATTTCTCTCAACCATTTAAACTGGGATGATCCTAATAACTTACTTCCGTATGAGCACAGATTAAATCTGATCAACTTAACTTCGCTCGTAAAAAGACGTGATTTAGCTGATGTTATTTTTCTTACGGATATTTTAAATAAAACTACGGATTCGACGTTTATTCGGAGTAAAATTTTACTAAACAGTAACACTCGAACGCGATCTCCGAATACGTTCATAATAGCTTTTCATAGAACCATATATGGGAAATTCGAACCAATCAACAGATTGCTAATTAACGGAAATAAGTACAAAAATCAGATTAATGCATCAAACACTAAAGAAAAACTCAAATCGCTCATATCAAACTTATAAATTCATAAATTCATAGTTACAAAATAAATTGTAAATTCATAGTTACTGATGCGATTTTATGAACTTACTCTAACTAATACAGTATTTATAATTTAAAATAACAAGAATTAATTTAGGTTAATTTAAGTAAAATTTTCCAACATTGCATTAATATGTTATGTTGAATTGAATTAATTGTATTATTAATTAAAAAAAAAAACAGAAAAAAAAAGGAAACTTGTATAAGCTTGTATTTGAATATTTGAATTTTAATGTAAATTTAATTTTGTAAATTTGTAATTTCTATTGTACCTTATTTGAATTAAATAAGAAATGAATAAATAAATAAATATAGTGAGAAACTGGTGACAATTGCTAATAAGGGCATCTGAACACGAGGACCAATTGATAATATTGTATCTGATGTGTGAAAGAACGTGAGCATTTACAAGCATTCTGGCAATATTGGGTGGAATTTTAAGTTTTGTTCTTCTAATGGCGTGGAGCCATTAAGGGAATTATTTTCGAAAGGCAAGTTAGTGAAACACTTGGTTGTTTCAATATTATTATTATTTACCTCACTAGCCCTTTCCAGTTCAGTATTGTTAAGAAGTACTCTGCGTTCGATGAGTGGTTTACTTTTGTGAGCTTGGTTTTACTTTCATTAATGCTCAAAAGATTGCCATTTGCCCACTTTGCAAATTTGATGAGATCAACGTTGATTCTTTTTTCCAATTTGTTTCTGCTGACTCCCTTATGGAGAAGGTAAGTATCGTCAGCAAATATGTTGTAGTAGCCGGGATTGAATGGCTACGGCTTGATTGATGTTATGAATATACATCATATTATACAAAATTGGTCCTAGGTTGGTCCTAGGTTAGTCTTCGAGAGTCTTTAAATTGATTTGGACGTAGTTTTTTTTTTTGTTAAATCGTCGAGTTTTTTTTTTTAATTTCAATAGTTCTTATTAAAAATTCTTACTTATTATTATTAAATTTAATTTATTTCTTTTTTTTATAAATTCAGTTATTTAAAGTGTGTTAATTCATTTCGCAGTGTTTGCATTTTTACTAAATATATAATCGCCACATATAATTAACTTTAATTGATATTAATAAAAATAACAATAACAACAATAAATAAAAACAAAATAATAACAATTGAAATCATACTCTAATAAAAAAATTAATTCTATTAAACTTTTATTTGTGTAACTTGATCTTTTTAAATTTTTTTTTTTTTTTGCTTCTGTTAAACGTAATTAATAAGTTTAATTAAAATTATAAACAAAAAAAAAAAAATCTTTTTCATTTTTAAAAAAAGTATAAAACATATATAGTACATATTTTAAACTTATTTATATCAAGTAACTTTAAACTTTTGTTTTCATTTTATAAAATATTACTTAAAAATTTATAAGCCATGGATTACAAATGCAATCTCGAAAATTGACAAACTGACCCCATAACTGTTCATAAATTTGGAGTTCAGTGGACGGAAGAGGATTGGAATTGCAGAATTCGTAAATTAAAACAATCAAATCAATATTCAACCATATCCAAAAATACGAACAAATCATTGGTCATCAAAGGTGTTCCTTGCTCCTTCAGTGTTAATGGTGTGCTAAGCTTTTTAAGAAAGGAATTCAATATCGATACAGTTTCTTGCCCGATTGTTACACCTAAACGAATAAGAAAGAAGAACTTAAAATATCTCTGTTTTCTACTATCCGGCCCGGCTTCTTGCATGGAAATATTGAAACATCCTAACAACTTTACTAAGTGGAGTAAAATATTATCGGAAATATTATTATTCAAGTAAGTAAGCCTAAGGTTAATGAACAAACTATACTAAATAATAAAATCAAAAGAAAAAACAAAATTTTAGTAAACAATATCTCACAGAATGACACACTCATAGACAGTTCTTCGAAGTCTCATGAATCTTCTTTTATTAAAAACTCTACTCATATCAAGAGTCTTCTAGATATACCTGTTGTCTCTCCTTCTAATTTTAACAATTATCCTAAATCTATTTCTAATTCTTGCTCACACTCTAACTCTCACTCTCACCCTATTTCTAATACTAATAAACATCTAAACATCTCTTCTCCTTCATTTAATTACACTAATCCTATTAAAGTTCCAAACAATAAGGAAATTAGCGATTCTTATTTAAAACATAAACTGTCTAAATTTAAAAGATCTTTATCAAATACTTTTACTAAATATCAAAACTTTGATCAAGGTGAAACTATAAAATCTTATAGTAAACCAAGGCAGACTAATACGAGTAATCTTAACAAAAATACAAAAAAAAATCATTCTGAGTCTGCTCTAAACTCTTCCATGGTTAATATTTCTTCTTCTGTCTTAAACCCTAATATTTCTGATGAAGTTAATAAAGATGTACTCTCCTCTTCAACTAATTTAAAAAGCGCTATTGCTTCAGTTCCACCTGTTTTAGATCCTCTGTTACCTCCTGTCGTAAAAGTTACTCAAAAATCTCTAGAAGATAATAAAAATAGTAGATATGTTTTAGCTACACTGAGAAATAATAAAATTTTTGAAAATGTTAGATTTTATTTGGCTTATTTGCACGATAAACCTAACTCTGTATGCATTGGTGGTAAAACCAACACATCATTAAAAATTGCTATCCAACAAGAAGGATTACCAACGGAAGTCAAGGAACTTCGTCACATTTTCGTGAGATATTTCGAAACTTTCAATATTTCACCCCAATTAGCTTTATCTGACCTTGAGTCCTATGCTTCTCATATTCCGTCTAATAGAATTAACTACCTTCAAAGGGTAAGAGAAAACCATGATAAGTACTTTCGTCCCTTACCCAGTGAGAAAAAGTCTAGTTAATGTAGCCAATATTAATTCTTCTTTCAAAATACCTCCAAAATTTTCTCATAAATTTTCCATGTACTATCAAAATGTAAGAGGGTTACGAACTAAAACAAAAATTATTTTTTCTAATTCATTACTCCTCGATTTCGACATTTTTATTTTAACTGAAACATGGCTTCATTCGTCAATTAATAATCTTGAACTCTTTCCTTCTACCTATGCTGTTTACAGAAAAGATAGACATGGTTCTCTTATTTCCGATAATATTTCTAAAGGTGGTGGGGTGCTAATAGCTATCAAAAATACCTTCTGTTCTTGTGAATTAACTTTACCATTGATTGATTCGGATGATATTATTGAAATTATTGCTATTAAAATCAAACAACAAACAAAACATCTTGTCATTATTAATTGCTATATTCCTCCCGCTTCAAGTATTGAACTCTTTTCCAAATATTTAATGTTAGTAGATTCTATTTCTGGTAATTTAGATTCTGATGATGAAATAATTCTTTGTGGTGATTTTAATTTGCCGAATATTACATGGATTGCTCATGATGAAGAACCTTACCTAATTTCAACGGAACTTTTAAATAATTGTGAATGCTTGCTTATCGACTATTTAAACTCCCTTAATTTTCAACAGGTATCCTCTTTATTTAATTTTCGTGGTAATCAGTTAGATCTTGTTTTTACAACCAACTGGTATAATTCAGTTACATTTGATTGTCCATTGGAACTGATAAAAATTAATCAATATCATCCGCCAATTTGTTTTTCTTTCTATTCTTCCTCACTTACAAATATTAATGTAACTTGTTCTTACTCTTTTAATTTTCATAAAGCGAACTTTGAAGGTATTAATAATTATCTATGTTCTTATGATTTCTCATTTTTTTCTTCTTCTCATCTCAATGAGTCAGTCAATACTTTTTATGATGTTCTTTTTTCCTCAATATTACGTTTTGTTCCGTTGGTCGTTGACAGAAAAAATTCAACAAGTCCGCTATGGTATACTAAACATCTCATGAAATTAAGAAACAAAAAAATAAAGCCTGGCGTAAATTTATAAAAGTAATAGTATTCATAATTATATAAATGTCTGTTACTTGTTTGATTATTGTAAATACATGTCTGATAAACTTTATTCAAATTATGTTCAAAATATGTATTCCAATATTAAAGCTAATCCTAAAATATATTGGAAATTTGTAAATTCTAAAAGAAAAAGCGATGAATATCCAGTTTTGATGAAGTATAATAATAAAACTAGTAGTGATCCTAAAATTATTGCTGAGTTTTTCCTTGACTTTTTTTCAGCTAGCTATCCTGTATCAGCTTTTTCCATAAATCAAACAGAATTTTCTCATTTAGACTTTTTCACAAAAACTACTTTAGGCTTTATTAATATTAATGCTAATGTGATTTTAAATTATATTAGTAAATTATTTATTTATTTATTTATTTAGAACCAAAGCAAGGTCGTTACAAAAATTCTTAAAGTTAAACTTAAAATTAATATTACACAATACAATGCAAAAAAAAAAAGTACATTATTTTGCTGACTTAAGACTACAAAAAAAATTTACAATTTATTTTTAGTTTTTTCTTTTGTTTTCTTTCTTTTTTTTTCTTCTTTTACATTTTTTTTTTTTTTAAATACATTTAAAAATTATAATGTATGAATTATGAATCATTCAGAGCAATATAAAGAAGCTAAGTTATGCCTTTAGCTTAGTCTTACTATTAAAAAAAAAGATGTAAGATGATACAATAAATTTTTTGTACTTCGTTAAAATTAAATTAATTATGATAGGTACAATAAAGACAAAAGTTATTTTTATTTTATGTATGTAAAATGAGTCAATGCTTTTAATATGGTTTTTTTTTTTTGTTTTCTTCTTTTTATCACATAGTACTTATGCTAAATTTTTATTACTTTGAGTTTATAGTTAGTTAATTGTGTAAAAAAAAAAAAAAAAACAAAAACAAAGGAAATATTATTGTTAATAAATTATGTCATTTAGAAATAAATTATGTCAATGTTTTACGATTGTTTAAGAATGTTGTGTAATTTAGATTTGTAAGCATTTTTTGAAATTGTGTCACAGAAAATGTTGTCGAATCGATTAAATATTAATATAATATAATATAATAATATTTAATCGAATCGATTAAATATTAAATAATATGCAATTGCTCTTCTTTTGATAAAACCTAGCATTTTGTTAGCTTTTGATAACATTGATTCATAGTGAAGATTATAATTCAGTTTGTTATCCAAAATCATTCCCAAATCTGTAATATGATTCACACATTCTAGGTTGCAGTTTTGTATGGAATAATTATGCGTCAATTTGGATCTTTTCCGTGAAAAGGTCATAGTATAGCACTTACTAATGTTGAGATCTAGCATGTTGTCACAGCACCATTTTTCTAAGCACTTCAACTTTGATTGAAGAAAACAGCAATCGGTTTCATTGTTAATTACATGATACAACTTAAGATCATCAGCATAAGTAAGGTGGGCAACGCCTGATAAGAAATTCGAAAGATCACTTATATATATATTGAATAAAAGTGGTCCTAAGTGACTGCCTTGGGGTACCCCAGAGTAGACAGAAATGGGCTTAGATATAGTACCTTGAAATCTAACAAATTGTACTCTTTCAGTGACATATGACTTAATCCATTTTAATATGGAGCCACTGAATCCTAGCTTTGCCAGTTTATCTTTTAGTATATCATGATTTATTCGGTCAAATGCTTTACTAAAATCTGTATATATTGCGTCTACCTGGAGACCTTTTTCAATAGAAGATAATATATCTGATGTGAAAACCATCAGGTTGGTGGTGGTTGAACGACCTTTTCTAAAACCATGTTGTTCTTGATTAAGATAAGGATCTATTATAGGTGTAATTTTATCAGGAACTGTAAAATTAATTTTATCAGTAACTGATAAAATTAACTAATAAATTAGATGATAATTTTATCCCTGGATCAGATGGCATCCCCAATATTTTCTTGAAAAAATGTTCAACTTCCTTATCAAAACCTCTATCTATTTTGTGATATTTTTCCTTCATTTTGGAAGAATGCTCTCATTAAACCTATTTACAAGAAAGATTAAAAAAACGATGTAATCAATTATCGCCCAATAGCTAAACTATCATCTATTCCTAAACTTTTTGAGCTAATAGTATTCGATTCTATATACGATCACTGTACTTCATTTTTGTCTCCATATCAACATGGTTTCGTAACAAAAAAATCTACCACCACCAATCTAGTTGAAGCTACCTCTATTTTCTTAAAACATATGGAAGAAGGCTTCCAAACTGATGTGATTCATACCGATTTTAGTAAAGCTTTTGACTTGCTACCACATAATATTATCATTTTTAAGTTGCATAAACTAGGTTTTCCTGCTTATTTCGTAAATTGGAGTTACTCTTATCTCTCCGATCGGAGTTACTCTATTTCATTTAGATCTGTAATATCTTCTAAATTTAAAGCTACAACTGGTGTACCTCAAGGCAGTCATCTTGGTCCCCTTTTATTTATAATTTCTATCAACGACGTTATATCAACTATATTAAACAGCGAAATTAAAATCTATGCTGATGATATGAAAATTTATAAAAAAATTACTTCTTTTGATGACGCTTTAGCTTTACAGGACGATCTTAGTCGTTTTTATATTTGGTGTTGTAATAATAACCTCCTTCTAAATATAAAAAAAATGTGCTTTTATTCGCTTCACTCGTCGCTCTATTCCAATTTTGTATTCATACTCTATTAATAACCAATTTGTTATAAATGTCAATTTAATTAAAGATCTTGGTGTACTATTTGATAGTAAGCTTTCATTTCAGTTTCACTACACCTATATTTTAAATAAATCGAATTCTATGCTTGGTTTTATAAAACGTTGGTCTAAGGACTTTAATGATCCTTATGTTCTTAAATCTCCCTACACTTGCTTAGTTAGGCCTAACCTTGAATATGCCAGCCAAGTTTGGAACCCATTTTAACAAACCTATAAAAAGGTTAGAATCTGTTCAAAAAAATTTTCTTAGATTTGCTCTTCGTCATCTACCTTGGTCTAATCCTTTAATTTCACCTCCTTATGAACATAGATTAAATCTGATTCATCTCTACACCTTAGAAAAACGGCGTGAAGATGCTGATATCATATTCCTAAGTGAACTGATTAATGGAAATATTTTGTCATCCCAATTACATGACAATTTAAGCTTTTGTTCCAATTCCAGGTTAAGATCTGCTAATATTTTCAATTTACAATTTCACCGAACCAATTATGGTAAACATGAACCGATCAATGATGTGTTTATGTAATAAATATAAATCCCATATTGATTTCTTATTAACAAAAGATTCTTTAAAGAACACGTGTCATTAATTTTTTTATTTTTAATTGAAGTTCATAACTTAAAGTTTATTTGATTGTCAAGTCAACTAAAGCTTATAATATTTAATAATTTAATATTCTGTTATTTACCAATTTGCTAGAATAAGCAAAATATCTTAATTAAAAATTTATTGTTTTGTTTTGTTAATACAATTTCTTTATTTCTAGTTTGTTAATTCAAATTTAATTAATAATCTTTAGTTGTAGTTTTATTTTATTTTATTTTTTGTTCTCTTTATATTGTTAATATTAATTTTAAATAATATTTTGATTTTGTAACCTGCTTGATCTAAGCTTGTAATGAAATAAATAAATAAATCAAAGGCTTTCCTCATATCAACAAATATAACCGTAACATAGTTGTTTCCATCCAGATTATTATTAATATAGTTAACCATTTATGCTAAGGCTGAATCTGTATTCGATAATTCGAAACCTCGCTCTTACTTCTGTCCTTATGGATAGGAGTGATTATGGTCTTCTTAAGCACGCTTGGGAAGATACCGTTTTTAACATCCTATTTATCATACAGCAGGATAACCTCTTTTATATTTTTAATGTCAGTAGACGTAATTCCATTGATACCCGTTATCTCTGTACGATTAGTGGGAAATAAATACATTAAATCCGTCTTAATTGAGTTGGCCACGCATTGGTGATGCTATTTGCAAGAGTATTAAAAGAAGTGCAATAAAAGAATAAATAAAAATAAATAAAATAAAAATTATGTCCCACCATATTAAAATATTTATTAAATTTATCTGCTACTAGCTTTTCATTGGACAATTCAATGTTATTCTTTATAATGCCTGAGATTGGGTCCTTTTTTTGTTAATCTTGTCTATTGTATTCGAATTGAGTGTTTTCCACGGTTTTCTTGGATTGCTACAGGACTTTTTAATTTGTTCGTTGAATACATTTTGTGTGGTTAAGTTATTTGCATTTCATTGAATTTCTATTCATTAAGTATTTCTTAGTTTTTTTGTATAACTTGTCTCTTTCTTTGATCGCTCTTATTATTTTATCGCTAATCCAATTGTTACCTCGTGGTTTAATGGTTTTCGACTTCGTTGCATTTGTTTTGGCCAACTTGTATGTTAGCTTTGGACTTCAACTATGTTAGCTTTGTTGACTAACGCAGAACTGAGCAACTCATTCATTTTATTATAGTTGAAAATATTGATTTTAGTTTGTGTCATGGTTTTAGAGATTTTCGGATCTTTTTAATTTTTATTACTTTATAATCAAATACAGCTATATTATATAATTCAATATTTAGTAGGTGTTTAGTGGGAGCTATATTGGTAAGAGCATTAATATTGATTGGAGAATCGTCTCACAATCGTTAGCTGTACGATAAGCTGTGACAATAATTATTTTAGGCGATTTATTTGTAAGTAAGCTGAATAACAGTACAGTTGAGTGCTTGCTCTCTCCATTATTATAGAATTCATTGTGTCTTTGATGAAGATTACAGTACAGCCGGCTGTGCTACCATTACACCTGTTGTAAGTAGCCTTAAAACCTTTAATATTGTAAACATTTTCTTCATTGGAGTACAACCACGTTTCATTTCCAATAATCACTTCGACTTCAGGATGTTGCTGTAGAAACAAGTAGACTTCACTCAGTTTGTTTCTAATACTTCGGAAGTTAAACAATGGAATATTTATTTTTTAAATATTATTGGCAGTCATATTCACCATGTACTATGTTTCGTTATTGTGAATTGATTATTAACTTGTGGAATCCACGTTGGCTCTAACCATTTGCAGTTGTCTTAGGAAAATGGGGCAGTTTTTGCTAATTGCTCCATGTCCTCGACCCTCCATTTTTTTTGAACTCAACTTGCTACAGTACCATGTGTCATTGCTGCAACTATTTGTATTATGAACATTATTACATTTGCTCATATATTAGACCTTGCATATTTCGCCTTATAGTGACCGAATTCTTTACTGTTTAATACCTTAAATGCTTATTTTTAGTTTCGCTGGGCATATATTGTTTTTAAGTTTATCAATTACATTGACTCAATTTAACCAATTGACTTAAATTATCTTGGCTCATTTTAACCACATTAGCATACGAGGGATTGATTGAATTCTCGTTCAACGTTCTAGCGTGTTGCTGCAATTGCAATTTTTTCCTCAATTAATAACGTAAAACTAAATTGTTTTTTCTCCGCACACATCCAGCACACTTCATCGCAGCTTTTCAGTTCGTTGTAAAGGACATCTGACTCATTTATGCAGCTCTTATGCACCCATATTTTACATATTCCATCACTCTGAACGCAGCGATCACTGTCACTTACAATTTCATTAAAATTTTTACATTTATGTACTTTTGTTTTAACCATTTGTATAATTTCGAATTAAAATAAAATGCTGAGCGTTGAACCTTTTACTAATTAAATATAATACTACATAACTACCAATTTGATTTTCAATAACAAAAACTAAATAATTTTTAAAAATTTATTTCACGCATCTGCTAACATTAAGAATTTGTAAATGTAGTAAAAGCAAATTATTCTTTAGTGCTAACACTGTTAAATGACAGTTTGTAAATTACGTTGTTTGATAAATTTTTTTGCGGTATTATTAAATAAATCGTGGTTGGCTGTGAGATTTGTACCGGTTGTTAGTGTGTCGGCAAACTGTTCCTCGATCGCCAAATGAATTCAGACAAAATATTTAATTAAGTCTTCAAAATTGTTTTTATATTTGAAAATTATTGTTTTTTTGTTTAAAATTTTAACATTATAAACTTATATGTATATCAAAATAATTGTAAGCGAAATCCTTCAATTGAACTTATAATACTTTGTAGGGTCCTCCTGACAAACCTTAACGACACGTAAAAATGGATTATCCATTGAAGTTAAGTTTTGTCAGATGCATCATGCATATGTATATCCAAATTAATAATATTCTAAATTTTGATAAACAGTTTGTGACCTAACTACAAAATAACTCAATATTTTATCGGCAATGATTTATCATCAATTTTTTATTAGAGTTGCATATTATGAATTATGATTAGTTTTATTGTATATATTTTAATGATGTATTTGTGTAATAATATTGACCTAAAGAAATAATATTGTATTTTTTAAAACTTCAATTAATGTAAGCAGGTCGGACAATTAACACATAAACTTTATAAATAAAGCAAATAATAAATAAGTCTAAGAAAAATGCACGTGTTTGATTTTTATTAAACATACTGGGGAGAAACTAAGAACTATTTGTGACCCCTCAAATTCAATTATAAAAAAAATAATTTTAAAATTATTATAATTTTAAAATAAAATAAAAAGAAAAAATTTCAAAGAAAAAAAAAATGTTCAACAATTTAAATAAGTGACTCTAAATAAGTGAATTTTATAAATAAAAGAAAGTTAAAATTAACAATTTTCAATGATTGTTTTTGTTGAAAGTAATGTAGTTATAGTTATACGAAAATTAAAAGTTTAATAGCCAAAATGTCCGATAGTTCATGTAAATGGAAAACAAATCATCAAAACCTCGTTGTAGCAAAACAGAGCAAATGAATATACGCTTACCTAATTTCTGGCCAAAATCTATGTTAACTTGGTTCAAATAAGTAGAGGCACAATTCGCAGTAAATAGAATCACTTCCGACATTTCAAAATATAACAGACATGCAATTAGCACTGAAACAAGAATCCGACATCTAATATCTAACGAGGAAATTTTTGTGACAGAAAGCCCTCAGATTTTTTCTGTAATTTAAAGCGACTCGCCTGTTCTTCAGCAACAACTAGCGGAAGACTTTGTTAAAAAGCTGTAGATTACCCCACGTTATAAAAATAGCACTCATTCCGCAATCGGATCAGAGGACGGATATATTACTAGATACGGCAGACAAAATCTGGAAGACATTGCAAATTTCCCATACAACAATTAACCAAATTTTAACCCCTAAAACCCGAACCAAATTCGATGAAAGACATACAGCAAGAAATTAATTCCCTTAAAGAAATGATCTCCGAATTACATACGTAAAGTAGGCTATCGCGAATTGATTCCAGAAATAAATTTAGAAGCCCGTCAAGAAATAGATCCACTATTCGACAAAGGTATAATTCGAGAGGAAAAGAATCCTACTCTAAAATCTCTCCTAATTCAGAATCTCACATATACATATATAATATATATATATTCTGCAAGAAGCATATAACCCTGCTTTTGAATCCAACTTTAAAATCCGTCCTAATTCAGAACCTCGCATATACATATCAATAAATATTCTGGAAAAAGCGTATAATCCTACTTTTGAATTCAACTCTAAAATCCCTCCCACTTCAGAACCTCACATATACATATATAAATATTCTGGACAAAGTGGCAAACCTGCTTTTGAATCCAACTGTAAGGTCCCTCCTAAAGCACAATCTGATATACATTAAGTGTCCATGTTGCGGGGTGTCCTTGTTGTAAAAGTTGGTAAATCATATATACATATATATATATATATTCTGTAAAAGGCGAATAACCATGCTTTTGAATTCAACTCTAAAATCCTCCTTAACTATTTGTTTATACATATAAAAATAAAACCACAATCTAATCCTTTAAAAATATTTTGCAAGATTTTGCGCGTGAAAGATTTTGTAATGCAAGATTTTAGAAAGATAGATTTTGTAATGCAAGTTAAAAAAAAGCAAGACTGTGTCGAAGGTTAATTTTGTCGTGCCGGAGTGTGACCCGCTCCCATATTACTCTAGTCTTTTCGAAATGTCAGAGTAAAGTTAACTCTAGAAGTGAGTGTGGTAGTTATTTGTATTACAACATTTTACAGCAACATTTTTTCACTTTAATGACCTCCGACAATTAATACTTACCTAGACAATAATTTTCTTTTTAATTATGACATAATTTAAACATAACACATTTATTGTATTGCATTAAAAAACAATAAATTGGTTAATGTTTTTTATTTTGATCATTTTTGTTTTTGTCTATTTTTGTACATTTTATAAATTGTAATTAAACGCTTTCAAGTAAAGTTAAAGAAATAAAGTGATTTTTGGAATTTTACTTCTAGTTAATATTGATATCCAATTACATTTAATATTTTACAAATATTAAATATAAAATGTTAAGTTGCTTGTCACTATATGTATGTACATATGTAGAGATATCATATTAATTTTTTTTTGTTAATACTTTCTATTTTGATGTGAGTGATTCATATGTACATATGTAAAATGAATTTGAAAATGTAGTTTAAATACCAGAAATAATAATATGAATAAAAATTTAACTTTCAGTTCTTACTATCAGTTTTCTTATAAACACTTCTAGCACCATAGTCTCTGGTATAGTTAAACAAACATTGTATCGCCTTAGTGAGAAACTGATGACAATTGCTAATAAGAGCGATGACCAATTGATAATATTGCATCTGATGTGTAAAAGAACGTGGGAGTTTACAAGCATTCTGGCAATATTGGGTGGACTTTTAAGTTTTGTTCTTCTAATGGCTCCAAGTAAGGGAATTATTTTCGAAGGGCAAGTTAGGTGAAACACTTGGTTGTTTCAATGTTATTATTATTTACCCCTCTAGTCCTTTCCAGTTCAGTATTGTTAAGAAGTATTCTGACTTCGATGACTGGTTTACTTTTATTGTAGAGTACTATTAGCTTCGTTTTACCTTCATTAACGCTCAGAAGATTGCCATTTGCCCACCTTGCAAATTTGATGAGATCAACGTTGATTCTATTTTCCAATTCGTTTTACTCCCTTATAGAGAAGGTAAGTATCGTAAGCAAATATGTTGTAGTAGCTATTCAATCCCGCTTCCTTGATGTAATGAATATACATCGTATTATACAAAATTGGTCCGAGGTCTGACCGCTGTGGAACAACGCATATGATCTCTTCTATATTGCTAGTGATACTGTTAACTTGTTCACAGCTTCTCTTTCACGTAGATAACTCCTAATTAGTTGATAAGGCAAGTCTTTAATGCCCAGCTCTTCTATACGTTGAAGTAAAATGCCATGATCGACAGTATCAAAGGCTTTCCTCATATCAACAAATACAACCGCAACATAGTTTTTTCCATCCAGATTATCATTAATATAGTTAACCATTTATACTAAGGTTGATTCTGTGTTCGTAGCATTTTGGAAACCAAATTGTCTCTGGTCATGTGTTATTGATGAAGCTGACTATTCTAGAATTTATTATTTTTTCGAAGATCTTAGCAAAAACACATAATATGGAGATTGGTCGATAATTCGAATCCTCACTGTTACTTCCGTTCTTATGGATAGGAGTGATTATGGTCTTCTTAAGCACGTTTGGGAAGATACCGTTTTTAACATTCTATTTATCATACAGCTTATATGAAACAGGATAACCTCTTTTATAGTTTTAATGTCAGTAGACGTAATTCCATCGATACCCGTAGAATCATTATTTTTTAAATCCAAAATAATTTTATTTATCTCTGTAGGATTAGTGGAAAATAAATACATTAAATCCGTGTTGATTGAGTTGGCCACGCGTTGAACTCTTTTGGTGATGTTATTTGCAAGAGTATTAAAAAAAGTGCAATAAAAGAATAAATAAAAATAAATAAAAATAAATAAAATAAAAATTATATCCCACCATATTAAAATATTTATTAAATTTGTCTGCTACTAGCTTTTCATTGGACAATTCAATGTTGTTCTTTATAATGCCTGAGATTGGGTCCTTTTTTTGTTAGTCTTGTCTATTATATTCGAATTGAGTGTTTCCCACAGTTTTCTTGGATTGCTATAGGACTTTTTAATTTGTTCGTTGAATAAATTTTGTGTGGTTAAGTTCCTTGCTTTTTTGTATGCGGTAGTTATAGCTATATTCATTGAGTATTTCTTGGTTTTTTTGTACAACTTCTTTCTTTCTTTGGTCGCTCTTATTATTTCAACGTCAATTCAATTGTTACCTCGTGGTTTAATGGTTACCTGTTGTAAGTAGCCTTAAAACCTTTAATATTGTAAATATTTCTTCATTGGAGTGCAACCACGTTTCATTTCCAATAATCATTTCGACTTCAGAGTGTTGCTGTAGAAACAAGTAGACTTCACTCAGTTTGTTTCTAATACTTCGGAAATTAAAGAATGGAATATTTAGTTTTTGAATATTATTGACAGCCATATTCACCATGTACTATGTTTCGCTATTGCGGATTGATTATTAACTTGTGTAAACCACGTTGGCTCCAACCATTTACAGTTGTCTTAGGAAAATGGGGCAGTTTTTACTAATTGGTCCATGTCCTCGACCCACCATTTTTTTTGAACTGACCTTGCTACAGTACCATGTGTCATTGCTGCAACTATTTGTATTATGAACTATTATTACATTTGCTCATATATTAGACCTTGCATATTTCGCCTTATAGTGACCGAATTCTTTACTGTTTAATACCTTAAAAGCTTATTTTTAGTTTCGCTGGGCATATATTGTTTTTAAGTTTATCAATTACATTGACTCAATTTAACCAATTGACTTAAATTATCTTGGCTCATTTTAACCACATTAGCATACGAGGGATTGATTGAATTCTCGTTCAACGTTCTAGCGTGTTGCTGCAATTGCAATTTTTTCCTCAATTAATAACGTAAAACTAAATTGTTTTTTCTCCGCACACATCCAGTACACTTCATCGCAGCTTTTCAGTTCGTTGTAAAGGACATCTGACTCATTTATGCAGCTCTTATGCACCCATATTTTACATATTCCATCACACTGAACACAGCGATCACTGTCACTTACAATTTCATTAAAATTCTTACATTTATGTACTTTTGTTTTAACCATTTGTATAATTTCGAATTAAATTAAAATGCTGAGCGTTGAACCTTTTACTAATTAAATATAATACTACATAACTACCAATTTGATTTTCTATAACAGAAACTAAATAATTTTTAAAAATTTATTTCACGCAGGTGCTAACACTAAGAATTTGTAAATGTAGTAAAAACAAATTATTCTTTAGTGCTAACACTGTTAAATGACAGTTTGTAAATTACGTTGTTTGATAAATTTTTTTGCGGTATTATTAAATAAATCGTGGTTGGCTGTGAGATTTGTACCGGTTGTTAGTGTGTCGGCAAACTGTTCCTCGATCGCCAAATGAATTCAGACAAAATATTTAATTAAGTCTTCAAAATTGTTTTTATATTTGAAAATTATTGTTTTTTTATTTAAAATTTTAACATTATAAATTTATATGTATATCAAAATAATTGTAAGCGAAATCCTTCAATTGAACTTGTAGGGTCCTCCTGACAAACCTTAACGACACGTAAAAATGGATTATCCATTGAAGTTAAGTTTTGTCAGATGCATCATGCATATGTATATCTAAATTAATAATATTCTAAATTTTGATAAACAGTTTGTGACCTAACTACAAAATAACTCAATATTTTATCGACAATTAGTTTTATTGTATATATTTTAATCATGTATTAGTGTAATAATATTGAACAACAACACATAAACTTTGTAAATAAAGCAAATTAGAAATATGTAAAAGAAAAATACACGTGTTTAATTTTTTATTTAACATAGTGTGAAGTAACTAAGAACCACTATATTGGTGACCCCGAAAGTTCAATTATAAAAAAAATTATTATAATTTTAATATAAAATAATTTTATTTTATTTTAAAGAAAAAAACAATTTCAACAATTTAAATAAATGACTTTAAATAAGTGAAGTTAATAAATAAAAAAAGTTAAAATTAACAATTTTCAATGATTGTTTTTGTTGAAAGTAATGTAGTTATAGTTATACGCAAATTAAAAGTTTAATAGCCAATATTTCCGATAGTTCTGACACTGAAATAGAAAACAATTCATCAAAACTAGCAATAACTAGCGAATACTTTGTTAAAAAGCTGTGGTTAGGTAGATTACCCCACGTTATAAAAAATAGCACTGATTTCGCAATCGGATCAGAGGACGGATATATTACTAGATACGGCAGACAAAATTTGGAAGGCATTGCAAATTTCCCATACAACAATTAACCAAATTTTAACCCCTTAAACCCGTACAGAACCAAATTCGATGATAGACATACAGCAAGAATTTAATTTCTTTAAAGAAATAATCTCTGAATTACGTACTTACAATAGGCTATCGCGAATTGATTCCAGAAATAAATTTAGAAGCCCGTCAAGAAATTGATCCACTATTCGACAAAGGTGTAATTCGAGAGGAAAAGAATCCAACTCTAAAATCCCTCCTAATTCCGAATCTCACATATGCATATATACTATATAAATATTCTGGAAAAAGCGTATAACCCTGCCTGTATAACCCTGAATCTAAGTATTCAGAACTTCGCACATACATATAAATAAATATTCTGGAAAAAGCGTATAACCCTGCTTTTGAATACAACTCTAAAATCCCTCCTAATTCAGAATCTCACATATACATATATACTATATAAATATTGTGGAAAAAGCGTATAGCCCTGCTTTTGAATCTAACTATAAAATTCCTCCTAATTCAGAACCTCGCACATACATATAAATAAATATTCTGGAAAAAGCGTATAACCCTGCTTCTGAATACAACTCTAAAACCCCTCCTAATTCAGAACCTCACATATACATATTTGTAAATGTGCTGGAAAAAGCGTATAATACTCTAAATTTACTCCTAATTCAGAATCTCACATAAACATATACATATATAAATATTCTGAAAAAAGCGTATAATCCTGCTTTTGAATTCAGCTGGAAAATACCTCCCACTTCAGAACCTCACATATACATATACATATTTAAATATTCTCGAAAAAGCGGCAAACCTGCTTTTGAATCCAACTGTAAGGTCCCTCCTAAAGCACAATTTGATATACATTAAGTGTCCAAGTTGCGGAGTATCCTTGTTGTAAAAGTTGGTAAATCATATATGCATATATATGTACATATTCTGTAAAAGGCGAATAACCATGCTTTTGAATTCAACTCTAAAATCCTCCTTAACTATTTGTTTATACATATAAAATTAAAGCCACAATCTATTCCTATAAAAATATTTTGCAAGATTTTGCGCGTGAAAGATTTTGTAATGCAAGATTTTAGAAAGATAGATTAGTAATGTAATTTTGAAAAAAAACAAGATTGTGTCGAAGGTTGATTTTGGCGTGCTGGATTGTGACCCGCTCCCATATTACTCTAGTCTTTTCGAAATGCCAGTGTAAAGTTTACTATAGAAGTGAGTGTGGTAGTTATTTGTATTACAACATTTTACAACAACATTTGTTCACTTTAATGACCTCAGACAATTAATACTTACCTAGACAATAATTTTCTTTTTAATTATGACATAATTTAAACATAACACACTTATTGTGCATTAAAAAACAACAAATTGGTTAATGTTTTTTATTTTGATCATTTTTTTTTTTCTATTTTTGTACATTTTATAAATTGTAATTAAACGCTTTTAAGTAATGTTAAAGAAATAAATTGATTTTTGGAATTTTACTTCTAGTTAATATTGATATCCAATTACATTTAATATTTTACAAATATTAAATATAAAATGTTAAATTGCTTATCACTATATGTATGTACATGATGTGAGTGATTCATATGTACATATGTAAAATGAATTTGAAAATGTAGTTTAAAAACACCAAAAAAGATTACAAAAAAAAAAAAGAAGTGTGAATTAATGGAAACTATAGTATTAATAAATGTAATCTCTTTTCTTGTTTGTTAAATCATTAATTAATTGATATTATAAAATTTATAAGACCATACAGCATTATGCTAAGGTCCTTGATTTATATAAAAAAAAAAAAAAAAAATTTATTGTCATTTACATTCAAATCATGTAGATTTCATTTATATATAAATAAAGAAAAAAAAAAATACTAAAAATAATAATAACAATAAAAAATTAACTCTTTTTAAATTTTTTTTTAATGCATTTGCCACATAAATGCCACATAAATGTGGACAGGAAATTACACAGCTTTTCCTGTTCAGGCGTGGCTGTAAATGTCGTAAGGAGAGGTAACTCTTACGACGTGTGTGGGATTCGAACCCACACTCCCTCGCTCTTTACAGCGTATTTTACGCTCTTACACACTAGGCCACCGAGGCCTCTTCAGATTTAAGTTATTAAAAGTTCAGTTCTAAGTCATTGTTTTATATAATTTTAAATATAAGCATTATTTTAAGAATTTTTTTGTAACGACCTTGTTTTGGTTTTGCTTAATAAAAATAAAATAAAAATAAATATAAGTAGCTTCATCCAACAATATAAGTTTTTGCAATTTATGATATCAGTTTCCTTATAAACACTTCTACCACTATAGTCTCTGGTATAGTTAAACAAACATTTTATCGCCTTAGTGAGAAACTGGTGACAATTGCTAATAAGAGCGATGACCAATTGATAGTATTGTAGCTGATGTGTGAAAGAACGTTCGAATTTACAAGCATTCTGGCAATATTGGGTGGAATTTTAAGTTTTGTTCTTCTAATGGCTCCAATTAAGGGAATTATTTACGAAGGGCAAGTTAGATGAAACACTTGGTTAGAGAAGGTACACTCCCTTATAGAGAAGGTAAGTATCGTAAACAAATATGTTGTAGTAGCCATTCAATCCCGTTTGCTTGATGTTATGAATATACATCATATTATACAAAATTAGTGCGAGGTTGGACCGCTGTGGAACAACGCATATGAGCTCTTCTATATTGCTAGTGATACTGTTAACTTGTTTACAACTTCTCTTTCACGTGGGTAACTCCTAATTAGTTGATAAGGCAAGTCTTTAATGCCCAGCTCTTTTATACGTTGAAGTAAAATGCCATGATCTACAATATCAAAGGCTTTCCTCATATCAACAAATATAACCGCAACATAGTTTTTTCCATCCAGATTATCATTAATATAGTTAACCATTTATGCTAAGGCTGATATTGTGCTCGCAGCATTCTGGAAACCAATGTGAGAACTTGTTGCAAGAGACCAATTGTCTCTGGTCATGTGTTATTGATGAAGCTGACTATTCTAGAATTTATTATTTTTTCGAAGATCTTAGCAAAAACACATAATATGGAGATTGGCCGATAATTCGAAACCTCACTCTTACTTCTGTTCTTATGGATAGGAGTGATTATGGTCTTCTTAAGTACGTTTGGGAAGATACCGTTTTTAATATCCTATTTATCATACAACTTAAATGAAACAGGATAACCTCTTTTATATTTTTAATGTCAGTAGACGTAATTCCATCGATACCTGTAGAAGCGTTATTTTTTAAATCCAAAATAATTTTATTTATCTCTGTAGGCTTAGTGGGAAATAAATACATTAAAGCCATGTTGATTGAGTTGGCCACGCGTTGAACTATTGACGTGATGTTATTTGCAAGAGTATTAAAAGAAGTGGAATAAAAGAATAAATAAAAATGAATAAAATAAAAATTATATCCCACAATATTAAAATATTTATTAAATTTGTCTGCTACTAGCTTTTTATTGTACAATTCAATGTTGTTCTTTATAATGCCTGAGACTGGGTCTTTTTTTTGTTAGTCTTGTCTATTATATTCGAATTCAGCGTTTCCCACAATTTTTTGGATTGCTACAGGACTTTTTAATTTATTCGTTGAATAAATCTTGTGTGGTTAAATTGCTTGCTTTTTTGTATGCGGTAGTTATAGCTATATTCATTGAGTATTTCTTGGCTTTTTTATATAACTTCTCTCTTTCTTTGATCGCTGTTATTATTTCATCGTCAATCCAATTGTTACCTCGTGGTTTAATGGTTTTCGACTTCGTTGCATTTGTTTCGGCCAACTTGTATGTTAGCTTTGTTGACTAACGCAGAACTGAGCAATTCACTCATTTTATTATAGTTGATAATATTGATTTTAGTTTCTGTCATTGGTTTTTGAGATTTTCGGATCTTTATATGGGGGAGTTATATTGGTAAGAACATTATTATTGATTGGAGAATCGTCTCACAATCGTTAGCTGTAAGATAAGCTGTGGCAATAATTATTTTAGACGATTTATTTGTAAGTAAGCTGAATAACAGTATATTTGAGTAACAGTATAGTTGAGTGTTTGATCTCTCTCCATTATTATAGAATTCATTGTGTCTTTGATGAAGATTACAGTACAGCCGGCTGTGCTACCATTACACCTGTTGTAAATAGCCTTAAAACCTTTAATATTGTAAACATTTTCTTCATTGGAGTACAACCACGTTTCATTTCCAATAATCACGTCGACTTCAGGATGTTGCTGTAGAAACAAGTAGACTTCACTCAGTTTATTTCTAATACTTCGGAAGTTAAACAATGGAATATTTATTTTTTGAATATTATTGGCAGTCATATTCACCATGTACTATGTTTCGCTATTATGAATTGATTATTAACTTGTGTAATCCACCTTGGCTCTAACCATTTACAATTGTCTTAGGAAAATGGGGCAGTTTTTGCTAATTGCTCCATGTCCTCGATCCTCAATTTTTTATGAACTGAACTTGCTACAGTATCATGTGTCATTGCTGCAACTACTTGTATTATGAACATTATTACATTTGCTCATATATTAGACTTTGCATATTTCGCCTTATAGTGCCCGAATTCTTTACTGTTTGCGCACATAGGTACGTAAAAGTGCTTCAAAATGTAATGACTACTCCAATCAATATTAATGTATCTATTAACTAATTTTTTGAATGTAATGCTTTTGCATTCGATCAAATTTTTGAAGGAGTTGTCAAACTTTTTTTTGTTTATGATCTTTATTTCATCTTCCTCGGTTATGTTTGCATTTTGCGCTACTAATGTATCTAATAGCTTCGTAGTAGTGGGGAATTCTTTACTTACTCGAGATATTCTAATTCTGGGCTTCTTTTTTTTTTTTGTTGTGTATCACTGATGGTGCTCTCAGCTGCATCTCAGTTGATTTCAGTTTTTAGTGTTGAATTTTACTCGCTTTTGTTTGTTTTAATTATGTTTGCACCGCTTCTAGTATTTGTAATACCTTAAATGCTTATTTTCAGTTTCCCTGGACATTATTATTTTTAAGTTTATCAATTACATTGACTCAATTTAACCAATTGACTTAAATTATCTTGGCTCATTTTAACCACATCAGCATACGAGGGATTGATTGAATTCTCGTTCAACGTTCTACCGTGTTGCTGCAATTGCAATTTTTTCCTCAATTAATAACGTAAAACTAAATTTTTTTTCTCTGCACACATCTATTACACTTAATCTCAGTTTTCAGTTCGTTGTAAAGGACATCTGACTCAGTTATGCAGCTGTTGTGCCTCCATTTTGTACATATTCCATCACAATGAACACATCGATCACTGTCACTTACAATTTCATTAAAATTTTTACATTTATGTATTTTAGTTTTAGCTATCGTGGTTGGCTGTGAGATTTGTACCGGTTGTTAGTGTGTCGGCAAATGAATTCAGACAAAATATTTAATTAAGTCTTCAAAATTGTTTTTATATTTGAAAATTATTGTTTTTTTGTTTAAAATTTTAACATTATAAACTTATAAGTATATCAAAATAATTGTAAGCGAAATCCTTCAATTGAACTTATAATACTTTGTAGGGTCCTCCAGACAAACCTTAACGACACGCTAAAATGGATTATCCATTAAAGTTAAATTTTGTCAGATGCATCATGCATATGTATACCCAAATTAATAATATTCTATATTTTGATAAACAGTTTGTGACCTAACTACAAAATAACTCAATGTTTTATCGACAATGATTTATCACCAATTTTTTATTAGAGTAGCATATTATGAATTATGATTAGTTTTATTGTATATATTTTAATCATGTATTAGTGTAATAATATTGACCTAAAGAAATAATATTGTATTTTTTAAAACTTCACTTGATGTAAGCAGGTCGGACAATCAACACATAAACTTGATAAATAAAGCAAAAAATAAATAAGTAAAAGAAAAATACACGTGTGAATTTTTTTTTATTTAACATAGTGGGAAGTAACTAAGAACCACTATATTGGTGACCCCGAAAGTTCAATTATAAAAAAAATAATTTTAAAATTATTATAATTTTAAAATAAAATAATTTTATTTTATTTTAAAGAAAAAAAAAAATTTTCAACAATTTAAATAAGTGACTCTAACTAAGTGAATTTTATAAATAAAAAAAAGTTAAAATTAACAATTTTCAATGATTGTTTTTGTTGAAAGTAATGTAGTTATAGTTATACGCAAGTTAAAAGTTTAATAGCCAAAATCTCCGATAGTTCTGACACTGAAATGGAAAACAAATCATAAAAACCCCATTGTAGCAAAACAGAGCAAATGAATATACGCTTACCTAATTTCTGGCCAAAATCTATGTTAACTTGGTTGTAGAGGCACAATTCGCAGTAAATAGAATCACTTCCGACATTTCAAAATATAACAGACATGCAATTAGCACTGAAACGAGAATCCGACATTTAATATCTGACGAGGAAATTTGTGACAGAAAGCCCTCAGATTTTTTCTGTAATTTAAAGCGACTCGCCGGTTCTTCAGCAACAACTAGCGGAAGACTTTGTTAAAAAGCTGTAGATTACCCCACGTTATAAAAATAGCACTCATTCCGCAATCGGATCAGAGGACGGATATATTACTAGATACGGCAGACAAAATCTGGAAGGCATTGCAAATTTCCCATACAACAATTAACCAAATTTTAACCCCTAAAACCCGAACCAAATTCGATGAAAGACATACAGCAAAAAATTAATTCCCTTAAAGAAATGATCTCCGAATTACATACGTATAGTAGGCTATCGCGAATTGATTCAAGAAATAAATTTAGAAGCCCGTCAAGAAATAGATCGACTATTCGACAAAGGTATAATTCGAGAGGAAAAGAATCCTACTCTAAAATCTCTCCTAATTCAGAATCTCACATATACATATATACTATATAAATATTGTGGAAAAAGCGTATAGCCCTGCTTTTGAATCTAACTATAAAATCCCTCCTAATTCAGAACCTCGCACATACATATAAATAAATATTCTGGAAAAAGCGTATAATCCTGCTTTTGAATTCAACTCTAAAATCCCTCCCACTTCAGAACCTCACATATACATATATAAATATTCTGGACAAAGTGGCGAACCTGCTTTTGAATCCAACTGTAAGGTCCCTCCTAAAGCACAATCTGATATACATTAAGTGTCCATGTTGCTGGGTGTCCTTGTTGTAAAAGTTGGTAAATCATGTATACATATATATATACATATTCTGTAAAAGGCGAATAACCATGCTTTTGAATTTAACTCTAAAATCCTCCTTAACTATTTGTTTATACATATAAAAATAAAGCCACAATCTATTCCTTTAAAAATATTTTGTAAGATTTTGCGTGTGAAAGATTTTGTAATGCAAGATTTTAGAAAGATAGATTTTATAATGCAATTTAAAAAAAAAAGCAAGATTGTGTCGAAGGTTGATCTTGGCGTGCTGGATTGTGACCCGATCCCATATTACTCTAGTCTTTTCGAAATGTCAGAGTAAAGTTAACTCTAGAAGTGAATGTGGTAGTTATTTTTATTACAAAATTTTACAACAACATTTTTTCACTTTAATGACCTCAGACAATTAATACTTACCTAGACAATAATTTTCTTTTTAATTATGACATAATTTAAACATAGCACACTTATTGTGCATTAAAAAACAACAAATTGGTTAATGTTTTTTATTTTGATCATTTTTTTTTTTCTATTTTTGTACATTTTATAAATTGTAATTAAACGCTTTTAAGTAATGTTAAAGAAATAAATTGATTTTTGGAATTTTACTTCTAGTTAATATTGATATCCAATTACATTTAATATTTTACAAATATTAAATATAAAATGTTAAGTTGCTTGTCACTATATGTATGTACATATGAAGAGATATCATATTAATTTTTTTTTGTTAATACTTTCTATTTTGATGTGAGTGATTCATATGTACATACGTAAAATGAATTTGAAAATGTAGTTTAAATACTAAAAATAATAATAACAATAAAAAATTAACTTTTTTTTAGATTTAAGTAATTACAATTTCAGTTCTAAGTCATTGTTTTATATAACTTTAAATATAAGCATTATTTGTGGGAACGTGGGAATTTACAAGCATTCTGGCAATATTGGGTGGAAGTTTAAGTTTTGTTCTTCTAATGGCTCCAATTAAGGGAATTATTTTCGAAGGGCAAGTTAGGTGAAACACTTGGTTATTTCAATGTTATTATTATTTACCTCACTAGCCCTTTCCAGTTCAGTATTGTTAAGAAGTACTATGACTTCGATGACTGGTTTACTTTTATTGTAGAGTACTATGAGCTTGATTTTATCTTCATTAATGCTCAGAAGATTGCCACTTGCCCACCTTGCAAATTTGATGAGATCAACGTTGATTTTATTTTCCAATTCGTTTCTGCTTACTCCCTTATAGAGAAGGTAAGTATCGTAAACAAATATGTTGTAGTAGCCATTCAATCCCGTTTGCTTGATGTTATGAATATACATCATATTATACAAAATTGGTGCGAGGTTTGACCGCTGTGGAACAACGCATATGAGCTCTTCTATATTGCTAGTGATACTGTTAACTTGTTCACAACCATGATCTACAGTATCAAAGGCTTTCCTTATATCAACAAATATAACCGCAACATAGTTTTTTCCATCCAGATTGTCATTAATATAGTTAACCATTTATGCTAAGGCTGATTCTGTGTTCGTAGCATTCTGTGTTCGTAGCAAACCAAATTGCCTCTGTTCATGTGTTATTGATGAAGCTGACTATTCTAGAATTTATTATTTTTTCGAAGATCTTAGGAAAAACACATAATATGAAGAGTGGTCGATAATTCGGAACCTCACTCTTACTTCTGTTCTTATGGATAGGAGTGATTATGGTCTTCTTAAGCACGTTTGGGAAGATACCGTTTTTAACATCCTATTTATCATACAGCTTATATGAAACAGGATAACCTCTTTTACAGATTTAATGTCAGTAGACGTAATTCCATCGATACCCCTAGAAGCGTTATTTTTTAAATCCAAAATAATTTTATTTATCTCTGTAGGATTAGTGGAAAATAAATACATTAAATCCGTGTTGATTGAGTTGGCCACGCGTTGAACTATTGATGTGATGTTATTTGCAAGAGTATTAAAAGAAATGCAATAAAAGAAAAAATAAAAATAAATAAAATAAAAATTATATCCCACCATATTAAAATATTTATTAAATTTGTCTGCTACTAGCTTTTCATTGGACAATTCAATGTTATTCTTTATAATGCCTGAGATTGGGTCCTTTTTTGGTTAGTCTTGTCTATTATATTCGAATTCAGTGTTTCCCACAGTTTCTTGGATTGCTACAGGACTTTTTAATTTATTCGTTGAATAAATTTTTTGTGGTTAAGTTCCTTGCTTTTTTGTATGCGGTAGTTATAGCTATATTCATTGAGTATTTCTTGGTTTTTTTGTACAACTTCCTCTTTCTTTGATCGCTGTTATTATTTCATCGTCAATCCAATTGTTACCTCGTGGTTTAATGGTTTTCGACTTCGTTGCATTTGTTTTGGCCAACTTGTATGTTAGCTTTGGACTTCAACTTGTTTCTTAGCTTTGTTGACTAACGCAGAATTGAGCAACTCATTCATTTTATTATAGTTGACAATATTGATTTTAGTTTCTGTCATTGGTTTTTGAGATTTATGGATCTTTTTAATTTTTATTACTTTATAATCAAATACAGCTATGTTATATAATTCAATATTTAGTAGGTGTTTAGTGGGAGTTATATTGCTAAGAGCATTATTATTGATTGGAGAATCGTCTCACAATCGTTAGCTGTACGATAAGCTGTGGCAATAATTTTTTTAGGCGATGTATTTGTGAGCTGTATAGCAGCAGAGTTGAATGTTTGATCTATCTCCATTATTATAGAATTCATTGTGTCTTTGATGAAGATTACAGAGCAACCAGCTGTGTTATCATATACCTGTTGTAAGTAACCTTAAAACCTTTAATTTGGTAAAAATTTTCTTAATTGGAGTATAACCACGTTTCATTTCCAATAATCACTTCGACTTCAGGATGTTGCTGTAGAAACAAGTAGACTTCACTCAATTTGTTTCTAATACTTCGGAAGTTAAAGAACGGAATATTTAGTTTTTGAATATTATTGGCAGCCATATTCATCATGTACTATGTTTCGCTATTGTGAATTGATTATTAACTTGTGGAATCCACGTTGGCTCGAACCATTTGTAGTTGTCTTAGGAAAATGGGGCAGTTTTTGCTAATTGCTTCATGTCCTTGACCCTCAATTTTTTTTGAACTGAACTTGCTACAGTACCATGTGTCATTGCTGCAACTACTTGTATTATGAACATTATTACATTTGCTCATATATTAGACTTTGCATATTTCGCCTTATAGTGCCCAAATTCTTTACTGTTTGCGCACATAGGTACGTAAAAGTGCTTCAAAATGTAATGACTACTCCAATCAATATTAATGTATCTATTAACTAATTTTTTGAATGTAATGCTTTTGAATGTAATGCTTTTGCATTCGATCAAATTGTTGAAGGAGTTGTCAAACTTTTTTTTGTTTATGATCTTTATTTCATCTTCCTCGGTTATGTTTGCATTTTGCGCTATTAATGTATCTAATAGCTTCGTAGTAGTGGGGGTACTCGAGATATTCTAATTCTGGGCTTCTTTTTTTTTTTTTTTTTGTGTATCACTGATGGTGCTCTCAGCTGCAATTAATATGTTGATTGCAGTTTTTAGTGTTGAATTGTGCTCAGTTTTGTATGTTTTAATTATGTTTGCACCACTTCTAGTATTTGTAATACCTTAAATGCTTATTTTCAGTTTAGCCGGGCATATATTATTATTAAGTTTATCAATTACATTGACTCAATTTAACCAATTGACTTAAATTAACTTGGCTCATTTTAACCACATTAGCATACGAGGGATTGATTGAATTCTCGTTCAACGTTCTAGCGTGTTGTTGCAATTGCAATTTTTTCCTCAATCATCGTAATGTTTTTCATCATTTCATCATGTTTATCTAAAAATGATTTAGCCAATTCCTGGTTTTTAAGATAACGTAAAACTAGATTTCTTTAAAAATTTTACATTTAGGTATTTTTGTTTTAGCCATTTGTATAATTACGAATTAAATTAAAATGCTGAGCGTTGTAACTTTTACTAATTAAATATAATACTAACATATTATTTACATTAATTTTACCATTTGCCCGAAACTTATTATTTACATTTATTTTACCATTTGCCCGTAATATATTTTAAAGAAGATAATAACAGTTTTATTTTGTTGTCTCTTACATTAATTTTTGTATTAAATAATCCAGTAAAAGATGATTTTTAAGAACCAGTTGTTAAAATTGAACCAAGTAAAGTTGAAAAAGAATATAATTAAGTTGAATTTAAATAATTTTCACATAAGAGTTTATATCAAGTTTATTTTTATTTGTTTTTGTTGTAATTAATTAGAATGAATTTTTAGTTTATAATTAATTTTAATAAATACTATATTAGTAAATATAATAAATTTTTGACTTATTATTTATCGATACCTACTCTTTACCTATATATATAAATATTCTGGGAAAAGTGTATAACCGTACTTTTGAATCCAGCTATAAAATCCCTCCCAATTCAGAACCTCACATATACATATATATAAATATTCTGGAAAAAGCGTATAACCCTGCTTTTGAATCCAACTCTAAAATCCCTCCTAATTCAGAACTTCGCACATTCATATAAAAAAATATTCTGGAAAAACCGTATAACTCTGCTTTTGAATCCAACTCTAAAATCCCTCATAATTCAGAGCCTCACATATACATATATATATAAATGTTCCGAAAAAAGCGCATAACCCTGCTTTTAAATCCAACTCTAAAATCTCTTCTAAAAATAAAACAAAAAGCAAGATTCTGTCTAAGGTTGATTTTGGCGTGCTGGATTGTGACTCGCTCCCATATTACTCTAGTCTTTTCGAAATGTCAGAGTAAATTAACTCTAGATCTGAGTGTGGTAGTTAATCCTATAAAAGCATAAACTCTATTCGGAGTAAAACACGGAACTCACTCCAGATGATTTGTTAGTATTGTTATTTGTTTATAAATGATAAGTTATTGGAAAATTTTTAACTTTTATCTAACTTTTCTGTATATATTGATCTTTTAACTTTCAAAATTAATGCGTAAAGTATATGTATTTTAAACTGATATAATTAGTTTGTTTTAAATTTTACAGAATAAATATTGTTTCAAAATCACCTTAAAGAACAGGAATTTTGATTTTAATTCTAAGTACAATACCTGCTTGTCTATTAACCAGTCTATTAAAACGTCTATTAAAACCAGGACTTGCAGCTGGATCACTACTAAGTTAATAAACCAAATAAATAATACAAATAGAATTTACAAACAGTATAGAAAGAATCCTGATAAAAAAGTGTTTGAAATCGAATATAAAAAACCGCCTAACTTATGCTACAAGAAAGGCCAAATATGAGCACTTTAATAACTCTCTTCCAAAAGTGAGATACAACAGTAGGAAAATGTAATAAGCTATTAATAACTATATTCTTAACAAAAGCAAGCCACAAATAAACAACATTCCCCTGTTAGTTCAAGAGGAAAAAACCATTAAAGAGGCAATAGATATCGTAACTGCACTTAATGAATACTTCGTAAATTAATCAACCTACAAACTATCCTCCAATCAACAACAGTACCTCAAGGGAATCAATTTATCTGGTTGCGACCGATTGTGGAGAAATATCGAATTTTATAAACACTCTTCGTAGTAATTCAGCAACAGATTTTAATTTTATTATAAAAAAAATCTATTATTAATTATATCAACTATACTTGATAAAATTAATTACAACTCTAATTATTTCCTTTCTTAACCTTTCTTTGGCGGAGACTCGGTAACGCTTAAAAATTAAAAAATTGAAAATTAGCATAATAATTTTATTCTAACTGAAAAAATGCTATTAACACTATAATTATATAGTTCCTTATGTAATATAGTCCATTGACCTTAACAGTAACGAATTACATTTCATTATATAATAAAGGAATGATAATCGATATTACATAAGGGACATATGATCATAGTACATAAAAATCTATTCAAAAGCGATGATTAGAAATTAATTAAATTAATATATTAGCCTATGACGATGACATCTGTTTAAGAATAATAATAATGTGTTACAGTTATGAAATAATAATAATGACTGCCTTTAGTAAAAAAGAAAAAGAAAATTTTGATAATTATTGATAATTAAAAGTAAACATTGAATGCAGCAGTAAAAAATAAAAATTATATAAATATTGGAAAGTTATCTAAATAAATAAAACTATGTAATTATAAAAGAAAAAAAAGAATTTAAATCAATAGATGGTAACAATTCATGTTCAGCAATTATTGGTAAGTTTTACATAACAAACATAATATACAAATTGGTTTATTTTTAGGTGTTGATTGTTGATTCTTTCGATGTTGAATGTAGAATGATTTGGCCCGATGACTTCATTTAAGTATATTTTTTTTGTTGACGATGATTATTTGTGATGTGTTCTTGTGTTTTATTTTTTAGGTGCAGAGCGACTGAACATACTCCCGGCCTTGGCATCATCACAGATAGATGTCAACATAAGTTAAAATTAAAATTCTAAATTTTAAATTGGAGGTGAAAGTGCAAAATAAATATTAAACACATTTTTTACATTGGCTGCATTTCAATGGCGGCATTAGGATAAGTACTTTTTCCGTTTACTTTTTTCTTTTATATATCAGCACATTTATTTATATTTATATTAGTTTTTGCATTTATGTTTTAATAGGTTAATGTTTTTTTTTTTTTTTAAATTTAATTTCAATTTTATTTTTGATATGCATATTTATTTAATATTTGTAGTATTTAAGATCGATGAAATTATTTTATTTTTAAAAAATTTTCCTAATTAAACGTGCGCGGTTGCTTTGTTTATAATAAATTCATTTTAATTTTGTTATTTTTTTTTTGTTCTTTTCTTTCTAATATCTCCTAGTTGTTAACAAAGCAAAAACAATATCCTTCTCACTTCATTCTGTTCATGGATGATAATGTTCTAATTTCTTCTCTTCTCAATAATTAATACCACCATAACGTAAACTGCAATTTTAATTTGTAATTTCTGGTGGTATTTACTTATTTTAATATGATATTGAGAAGAGTTTATTATTGTAAAAAATTTTATAATATTATTTATAATAGTGTGTGTAAGTATTAACTTAATTAAACAATAACTTTTATTTGTTATAGCGTGCTCTTTTTTATTTTTTTCTGTATTGCACGTAAGGTTTGCTTTGGGTGTGTTTTTTGGTTGTAACTGCGTTCAATAAGGTCACTTCACAGTGTATGCTAAAAACTGTATGCTAAAAACGTTTTTATAAATCATTTACACATTCAAGGCAAAATTTAAAATTTTATTTTAATTTAATTTAATTTACAAATAAACAAATTGTTGTCAAGCTTGCGATATTCATATCGGTATACATATAACTTGTATTTTTTCTTATTTTATTAATCTAAATTTTAATTTAATATTTCACTTTTTTTAATTTGTTGATTTTTACTTTTATTCATTTTAAAATTTTACAAAATTTCAAAATTTAATGTAGATTTCTGCAGCAAACGCGGTTTACAGACGAATTTCAATGCCGTCGCTTGCCATTTGAATTCCAGCAAACCAGCAATTCTTGCCCTATGTGAAACTTTAGTTAATCGTCAGAATGATAATTTTAATATTACTGGCTACACACTCGTTTCACATTTTGTGTCTCAAAGGGGACATCTATATTAAAAATGACATAGCTTTCAACACTCTTAATAAATTCAAATGTTCTAGCCCAATCTTACACTATGTTTGGCTAAAAATCCTTGTTGGAAAGCAGAACATACATTTCTGTTTCTTATACAGATCACCCAACTCAAGTGAAGAGGAAACTGTTGTGGAAATTGAAAATCTCTCAAACCAGATCATCGAAATTTTGGATTCATCTCCAGAAACTGAAATTGTTATAATAGAGACTGGCTTCACTTTTCTAACAACACTTCTCTGAGTCAAAACTCAATTGGGAAACAAGTTGAACTATTCTCATATCTGTTCCATCTTTCTCAACTTGTCCAAAATCCCACTAGGATCCCGAACCGTGCTGATCAAGAAAGCCACCTCTTGGATCTATTCCTGACCACACACCCTGAAAAATATGTGGCTTCGACCATTTGGCAAGCATTTGTTTGGCAAGCAGTTCTCTTTCACCTCGACACTGCCTCAGTCAACATTAAAGCCACCATTTGTTTCTGAAGTTGACTGAATCTTCTGTAAAATTTACTTTAGGACGAGAGCAGTGATGAAAATCTTGAAGAATCTTGATACAAAAAAATCAGCCGGTCCAGATGGTATCACAACCATGGTTCTTAAAAATACTTATTCAAGTATTTCAAAACTGATGGTCAGCACGAAATTAAAGTGATAAACAGTGAAGAGGTTAAAATCCAAGCTAATGCACCTGAAACATATAGAGCAATAGTCAAAGCTCTCTCGGATAAAAATCAAGAGTACCACATGTACAAAATGAAAACAGAAAAGAGCTTTAGAGTGGTTCTTCGAGGGTTACATCCTTCTACATCGCCAGAATCTATCAAAGATGATGTGTAAAATGTGCAGAAGATCATCACTCCTTTGAATGCCAAAGAGTAAATAAAGATAATCTAGTCAAATGTGTACTACGTTCTGAAAATCGTCCAGCTAATTACAAAGGCTGAAGCCACTACAAAAACCTGCAAAGGAAAACTTTTCCACGATTACACGCAAGAACAACAATAAATAACGTTGTACCTAGTGAACCAACTACAGCTGGTCAAGCGGTACAATCTATCCACACGTTTGCTGATATGGTAAAAACTATTATTGATAATAAAAAAGAAAAAACTTCTACAACAAATCAAAAATCACTGCAAAATCAAATAACAGAATTTCAAACTTTAATGCAAAACTTCACACAACAAATGAGCATAATGTTAGATATGCTATCCACAGTTACAAACATATTTAGTCATGTCTCAACTACTTAAACTATCTTACTGGAACGCCAACAACCTAGCATAACATACGTAAGAAGTGAAATTTCAGAAACACATTTTACTAATAAAAGTTATTTTAAAATAAAAAATTACAATACCCGGATGGAACACCCGAACACCCGGATGGAACAGCTCAGGGAGGATCAGCAATCATCATCAGAAGTTCACTAAAACATTTTGAATTAAAGAAATATAACAAAGATTATCTGCAAGCAATTAGTTTGTCGGTGGAAACTTATAATGGCTCTATTACGATGTCGGCTCTATATTGTCCACCAAAACTTAATATTAGATCAACACAGTTCGTCGAATTTTTCAAAACACTTGGTAAAAAATGCATAGATGGAGGTGAATACAACTGTAAACACTCGCACTGGGGCTCAAGAATCATCACTCACAGAGGCAGGTAATTGTTTTTGCCTATAAATGAATCTGGGCTTAACAGCGTTTCTTCAGGTCAACCAACATATTGGCCCACAGATTTAAGTAAAATTCCAGATGTTATAGACTTCTGCATCACAAAAGGAATTTGTAGTAACCATCTATTGGTAGAGCCATGCTTTGACTTTTCAAACATACCACTTATAACTCAAAATGAGATCTCGATAGCGATCAGTAACTTTAGTGACATAGTAAAAGAAACTCTTGAGGTTACAACACCCAAACATAAAGAACAAATAAGGCAAGATATGACCCAGATGACATTAAACAAGAAATAAAGCAAAAACGAAAATTAAGAAAAATTTGGCAAAGAACAAGATCTTCTGCAGATAAAGCAAAATAAATAAGGCTACGAAAAATGTCAAAACACTGCTACATAAAATCAAAAATGAATCATTGGCAAATTATTTAAAACATCTAACACCTACTGAGAATACCAACTTTTCTTTATGGAAGGCAACAAAAAATCTTAAGAGACCGCAAATACATAGTCCGCCAATAAGAAAAAATAATCTAGATTGGGTAAGAAGCGACGCTGATAAAGCTTTAGCTTTTGCGGAGCATCTTAGAAACGTATTCAAGCCTTTTGATGCAGAAATATCTGATGCAGAAAATAATGACATTATCAATTTTTTATCATTACCATATCAAATGAGTGTGTCAATCAAAAGCTTTTCTACAAAGGAAGTTGAAAATATTATTTATGGGATCAGCAACAAGAAAACACCGGGGTATGAAATAGACGGGAAAATTCTAAAAGAACTATCTACCAAAGGCATTAAATACATTACCTATCTATTGAATGCTATTCTCAGAACAAGCTATTTTTCGGCTGAATGGAAAATTGCCGAAATAATAATGATACCAAAGCCTGGGAAAGATATGAACTTAGTATTCTCTTATAGGCCGATTAGCCTGTTATCAACATTTTGGTTTCCGACAACACCATGCAACAACTGAACAGGTACATAGAGTGGTTGATTATATAAGAACAGATCTAGAGAACAAAAGATATTGCGCTGCAGTTTTTTTTGGATATTAGTCAAGCGTTCGACAAAGTCTGGTACTAGGGAATTTTGTAAAAGCTGAAAAAGAAATTACCACATGCATTCTACCAAATTTTACGTTCTTATGTAACTAACAGAATATTCGCTGTCAAATATAATGGAAAATGTACACCGCTTCTTGACATCTTTTCTGGAGTACCACAAGGCAGTGTACTGGCACTAATACTCTACCTAATGTACACAGCAGATCTTCCCAAAAATAGTGGAATAACCATGGCAACCTATGCTGCGACACTATGTTATTAGCTTCTAGCACAATTTCAGAAAATGCATCTACAAAACTGCAACTCGCCTAGAACGATATACAGCTATGGTTGAAAAAGTGGAGAATTAAAGCCAATGGAGCCAAATTAGTGCATGTAAGCTTTACCTTAAAAAAAGATACCTATCCACCTGTCACATTGAATGGCATCGGCATTCATTCCACAGGCAAATTCAGCTAAATACCTTGGACTTCACCTAGATCAAAAGCTAACATGGCGTACATATATATTTGACAAAATTAAATAGCTTCGAAATAAACTAAATAGTATGTACTGGTTACTAGGTAAAAGATCGTTGCTATCATTGCAAAATAAAGCTTTGATTTACAAATGTATACTGAAACCAATTTGGACATATGGTATTGAACTATGAGATACATACCATAGTGTATCAAATATGAAGATAATGGAGCGCTTCCAAGCTAAAACACTTAGATTAATAACAAACGCACCGTGGTATGTGCGCAACGAAATAATCAGAAATGATTTACAAATTTGTTTCGTCAAAGAAAAGATAGGCCTGCGCAGTAGAAAATACTTTAGTAGACTAGACAACCATCCAAACTTACTGGTCAGAAAACTTAAAACAAGAAACTCTGAGTATCACAGGCTAAAACGATTCACTCATTTTGATCTCGTTTCAAGGTTTTAAAATAATCAACACTTTACTGAAAGAATAAATACAGAAAAAAGATATCAATGGATTTCTGACTACCAGTCACTTAACGAATTGTCAAATGATTTACTTAATATCTAAATGATAACTAATTATAAGGTTCACATTTTATAAATTAGATAGGTGTAAATAAAGTAGAAAGAAAAAAAAAAAAGTATTTCAAAACCTCTACGCAACCTTTTCTATCTCTCCTTTATTTCGCGTATTCACCCTATCCAATGGAAGGTTCTTTCCCAATTCCAAAAGAAGGTAATAAAAGCGATCCTTCTAACTAACGTCCTATTGCTGTAACCTCGGTTCTTTCCAAAGTAATGGAGAAAATAGTAAACCAGAAAATTTTGAAATATCTGGATCGTAGAGATTTGCTTCATGATTGAAAATACGCGTTCAGAACCCGTCGTCCAACCTGTGATCTCATGACTTACCTTTGCTGAAAGTTGAATATCAGCCTTCATCATTCTGGTGAGTCTGATGCAGTGTCGCTAGATATTTCTAGAGCTTTCGACCGAGTCTGGCATGATGCTTTATTAGCAAAATGCAAAGCATTAGGATTAGGTAGAGTCTTTTTAAAATGGATTGGAGATTTCCTTTCGAATCGCATGATTCGAGTACTTGTCGATGGTTATTCATCTGACAATTTTATAATTAATGCCGGTGTCCCTCAGTGATCGGTTTTGTCTCCCACTCTTTTCATAATTTTTATCAATGACCTACTTTCAATAACCTCCAATCCAATCAATAGTTTCGCAGATGACAGCACCATTGTAGCTTCCTATGAATTTCATAGCTGCTGTAGTATCAGTTAATAAATAAATAAATAAATAAAATAAAATAAATAAATAAATCATTTTCTTTTTGTTTTTTTTTATAATTTAAAACTAAATTTTAATTTCATTATACAAAAAAGATTTGTAATTTGAGACTTTATAAAATTAAAATTATCTCTGCGATATTTCGGTAACA